>OY728119.1:1031632398-1032832398 GCA_963277665.1 Viscum album | reverse complement strand
TTATGTTCATGTTATACTTACACATTTCCTTTATTCACCCTTATAGAGCATCAAAGATCACCCATTTCTAATGTTTCATTTCCCATGATTATGAAGACTGGTTTAAAGTATAATTAATATGGGTAGATATCTTTATGGGATAATTTTACGATCTTTCACGAGGATAAAATATTTTGTATCCATTTTTCCAAAAAACACTAAACTATTACGATCCTCAGGCATTTAATTTTGTAATGTAATGAATATTCATTAAAAATTATGAATTAACAATGTATGTTATGACTCAATCACTATTTTTTGTATCAAATAAAAGGATTAGTCAATATTTTAAAAATAGGTGGAGAAAAATGTAGTGAGATACATTGATACATTTTCAAGGATATGTCTAGGGATATCTCTATGGATAAATATAAGAATAAGTTAATGTTTAGGAAAATGTTCTAAAATATTGATAAAACATTGCATAAGTTGTTTCATAGTAATAAATCCATATCTTGATACTAAAAGTTTATGTGGCTATGGAACAAATTTACCATGGGCTATCAACTCTAATAAGTTGTCTCAGGCTTAACTCAGGGTAATCTGGTACACGACAATGAGACTTTCTACACACCTAGTTTAACACTCCCAAGGGATATGATTGGGGAATTCACAAACTCATCACAAAAAATTCATGAGAGATTTAAATCTAGTTTGGATATAAATAACATCTTATAACCCAAATGTGTCATATATTTTGGAAGGCATCATACTTTGGACATCCTATTAGCAACATTTCTTTATTATGTTGTTCCTCTCTGTGATAATTGTTTCTTACTCTAGGAAATATGGTTTTAGTAAATTTATATAACCCAAATCAAGTGTTATAATGAGTAATTAAATGGAAATTGAAGTGATGTACCCCCATGAGAAATTGAATTATATAGAAGATGGAGAAAAAATATCATTATTATGACCAAACAGCCTTATCAATCCATGAATCATACTAAGTTTGCAAATAAACATAATAGGGAATAATGTTTTATAGAATCATTCTTATGGAAACATCAACATTCTTTTAGTGGAATGGATAATCCACTAGTTGTGATAAATCGACATGTACCACTAAATTTGTTTTTTCATTCTCTATTGTTCAAAATGAGAAAAGGTTATATTGGGGTCTTATCGCTAGTAAGGTGAAGAGAAATAGTGGTGGAACTTCATCAAGAATAACAGGAAACAAGATAAAATTAAATCCATAAATTTTGAAGAGTTCATGAAATTATTTTTTGGAATGTAACTTCCTCATATTCTTCTTAGGGAAAGGGATATCAAAGCTTCTCATCAATCTCATGGTTATTATTAGAAAATAAGAAATTAACTCAACGGGAAATCAAAATACTATGGAGAGAAAAAAGATTAGATTTACTATATTGTCAATGTGGTGAAGTAAACATGGTTGATATTGACTTTTGGGAAATACTAAATGTTTTAAATGTGGAAATAAAGGTCATCATGTGTCTGAATATCAATGTAATGGGAATAAATATAATGCTCTAAGGAATGCACCTCCCACCCTTCAGTGTTTAGATTTCATGGAGTTTGGTGATTACACTATCGAGATCCCAAATCTAAGGTATAATATGAGTGATAAGCCACAAAAACATCTGATAACCTAGGAAAAAGGGTAATATTATGTGATTATAATAGAGGGAGTGAGCTAAGATAATTAAGAATGATCTATCATTCCCTCCTTAGTTGTGAATGTTTTGTTAACTTTTTTATGAATAATATCTATAAAGTCTTTTTGTTCATAATTTGGTGATATTTAATGTGATTATCAATCCATATATTGAATATTTAATAATAAAATAACATTTTGAATTTTATCAATACTTGTATGGACCCAAGAATCTAATAAAAATGGTTTAGGATTATGGAAAGATCTTACTTTAGGGATAAATAGCGAATTAAATTTTGTAAGGGGTGTAATGTTAATAATTTATGGAATGTTTAAGTTAAATTTCAGATGAATTCAGTAAGATTAATGTTTTATATTTATATGTGAGGATTTATTCATTTTTTGTAGCGTGTTAAAACTACCTTGAGTTGATGGTAACTAATATAAAATGGGATATAAAATCATGAGTCTCATGATCTGTTAATACTTCTGGAATGACCAAGTAACATTGATTTTTGGAGAAATTGGTGAAGGGTATTAAGGAACAAAAAAGGTTGTGGTGGTCCCAAAATAATATAAGTATATCATTTCATTAATATTTATAATTTTTAGGAAAAATGATCTTTATTCTAGAAAAATGTTTTCCTAATACCTTCATTTTTGATGAATTAGAGGGTCCTTTAGTTCGTCATGGATTTATTGATTTTTGAATCTTAACATTATCCTATCATTTTTCTATATCATTATCTATCAAAATCTGATTGTTATATATTTATTCCATGTACATGTTTTCACTTCCAACCCAATTTATCTTATATTGAAATTTAGTTATATGTTACACTGGGTAACCCTTTTTTCAACTTTCTTTTTAATTGATGTTTTAGTGCTAGTTTTTACAATGTACATTTCTATGAATGAAACATTAAAGTATCAAACCCTTGAAAACCTAGATGAATTTTTAGGGATAAATTAATTTTATGGGGGTATAATGTTACCCGACTGGATTTTGTGAATTATTATTTTTAATTGATTTAATATTTTGATATTTTTCACTTCACAAAACTCTAAAAATCGTTTTTATTATTATTAAGTATGTAAGTCAAAAATTAATATTACTTGGAACATTCTTGGAATACATTTCATGTCACCAATTAATTTTAAAATGGTACATTGAACATCCATTAAACATATGTTACATGAATGCCCATCTTGGCATAAGGTACACGCAACGCTGATGTTTTGATGAAACATCATTTTAATGTTATAATTATTGAAATGAGAAAATTATAACATATCTATGAAATATATTACTATGAAAAGTAATAACTATTTTTTGAAATATTTCATATTATATTTTTATATAAATAAAACATATTTATAACAAATGTTATAATTTTTTTGTAAAGTCCTTATATGTTTAAAAATAATATTTTTTTGAAATAAATTACATTTCTTTAATTCTATGAAAAAATAAAAATAATTTTCGGAACATATAGAAAATGTTTTGTTAAATAATCTTCACTTTTGAATTTATAATTATGAAATTATCTTAGGGTGAATTTTTGGAATTTTTCTGAAAACATCTTTTTTTGACGAATAGTGAAAAATACTATATTTTAGTTTACAAACATCTTTTCATTTCAAAAATTATTAATGTTAAATTAAAATGTAAAATTTATTAATGTAAAATTATATAAATTACACATATATTAATACCACTTATTTCATTAAAATCAATTTCACTTAAAAGATGGATATAAAAACCTATCAAACTTTTGAACAGTTTTTTATTTTAAAACTTTTGTATTTTGTCACGTGTGTGAGATTAAAAAAATATTAATTTTTAATATCCTATAAATTGAATTTCATAAAACAAAAAAAAAATTTTAATAAAATTAATTTTTGTAATTTAATTATATTATGTTTATTATTTACCAAAATGAACAGAAAAAAGTGATTAAAATTAATCCTAATGATTAAGGTCAAATTGAGCATAATCTGGGACAAACCAATAATATGATGGAAGTAAATGACATATACACATGTCCAAAACCCATTTTACTGCCATATGTTATCCATAAATCTTCCATTATTTATTTATGTTGGTTTATTAAAAACTTGTTTGGGTTATAACAAATGCACACCTTACGTCTTTTAAAAAATTCTATGGAAGTCTTTCTCCCTCCCTATAAATGGCCACCACCTATCCCACTTATTAACACCTATCAAACCATTATAGTAAAATTTTCAACATCCAAAAATTCCTCCTATAAACATATACTTGGAATGATAGAAATCCAAGGAAGACTTTTGGAAGAAACAAAAAGGAGTTACCTAATTATGATGTAACCTATTATCTCAGGATCCTTTCTTTTATTTTCCTCATCCACCATTCTAGTATCCTTATTCCATGCTATTATAACAAAATATGTTTCTTTAGTATACTATTATGTTTTTATTCTATTTTTTTGACCTAAAATTAAACACATGTCCATCTAATGAGTAACCAACATACTATATATGTGTATGATGAACTACCGCCTTACTAAACGACGATTGTTCATTTTTTCCTTACAACATTGAATGGTAGAAATTATGATGAAAACTTTTCTTAAAT
Organism: Viscum album; assembly: GCA_963277665.1. NCBI lineage: Eukaryota > Viridiplantae > Streptophyta > Magnoliopsida > Santalales > Viscaceae > Viscum > Viscum album. The sequence goes on along the minus strand of OY728119.1, from coordinate 1,032,828,121 downwards.
ATATCATATATTATATTTATTATTTATCTATTCCTGTTTATTGATTTTTAATAAAAATATATTTTTTCTTATATTTTTTGTTAAAAAAATAATTTCATTTGAGTAAGTGTGGACTTATTGCCTCTCAAAGAGATATGATTCATTCATAAACTACATAGATTTTATTAAGAATGGTTTTAGTGAATATAAATGATATATATGAAATAATAAATATTTTATAATAATTATATATATTAATTCATAAATATTATATAATAATGATATATATATATATACATACATATATATATATGTGTATTTTACTTTATTTCAACACAACAACTAAACATAAATAGAGTTCACACGTACGTACGTCCTACCATCATTATGAATGGTGTATTGTGTTTCCCAATTATGACTACTATAAATAATTATAATAAAAATATAGTACATATATATGATATTCATATCATGTTTTATATATAATAAATCATGATATAGGTATAAGGACCAAAGATATAACAAATTCAGACACATGAAAAAAACAGAGTGAATATTACTCGAAGCATAACAATAACTTTAAATTGAAAACAAGAGGGTAATAAAAGTAATAATTAATCAATATATGGTATGAGATATATTCATATGGTGGTATAAATTATTTATAAAAAATATATATTTATTATTAATGTGGTTTAAATGAGTACGACGAGAGTAAGGAAAAAAGGTAAGGGGATCAAATCTCACTTTTTAATTCCATGAGATACATGCTATATTCGCTACTCTTTCTATATGTGTAGTGTATATACTAAACATGATTGTATTATATGAATATTATAATTAAATTTAGTTTTATTAAGAATTCCGTTTTATGATCATTCTTTCATGGGGTTTAATTTTCAAAAGTTACCAAATCATTGAAATAATTTTTTCTTAATTTTCATTCATTGAGAATCATGTTTTTTAATCCAACTAAATTCACTTTTGAGGTGTATATACATAAATTTTCGATGTTATATCCTTAATTTCATTATTTTAATGATATTTTAAGCTTTAATTAATTTCTTTTTTTACATGGAGATTATGATCCCATGTTACCTTGTTTTAAGAGTTTATTGGAAAAAAATCATTGTTTTTCAAGATTGTTATTGTTTATGATTCCTTTGAATAATTCTAATGATCCATATCTCAAGAAAATTAATAAATATTATTATCGTTTTGCTAATAATTATTTATTTATATATTTTTATAAATTTTTCATCTCTTTGGAATATAATATAGTTAATAATTTTTATCTATGAAAGCCCGAGTTTACCCTCTCTTCAGTCAAAAATCCATGTTCTAATAAAATCGTGTTTTCCAAAAATGATTTCCAAGAATATCATACTAATGTCTTTTTATAAAAAACCAATTTTTTACTAATTTATAATTTTTAAAATGATTTCAAAATAATATTCTCCTCGATTTCCTAATGTTGAAATTTTATAACATTTTTACCGTGTGACATGTATGTATTTATCCACCATCAATACATTGAAGCACTATTTTCATGTTTAAAGGATATATTTTCTGAAAATGTATTTAAATGATAATTTCAATGAGTTGGTTTTCTAATGGTTTTCAAGTATCATTTATATGTTCTCTAGGAAAATAGTTTTCTATGATTTTTTCAAGATTATTTTAAATGTTTTAAATTAAAAAATTTTTCACAATGATTTCAATTCTCATTTAGATGTTTGGAAAGTATTTTTAATGAAATGGTTTTAAAAACTATTTCATGTTCTTTTTATATGTTTTGAAAGAATGTTATTTTCAAATTTTTTTAATATTATATAATAATTGATCAAGGAAAACGTTTTCAAAACGTTTTCAAGCCTTATTTATATTTTTTTTATGTATTCTAAAATGAAATGGGTTTCACAGTTTTTTATGTTTTGAAGATTATTTTTAAATGAAGAAAGAATATTTCCATAAAGAAATGTTTTCAAAATATCCCTCCATGATATTTTCCTTTTATGATGACATCTGTTTATGTTACTCATAACCTTAAATGAAATGATTCAAGGGTTCCAATAGTATTCTTTCTTGAATTGATTATGTATTGATGGAATGATTCTTAAGACACAAATTTCACAGCCATTGGTTTTATGTATTGAAACATGATTATGTTTATAGGTTATGCTTCCAGGAAGTGATTATGAAACCTATCTATTTTCATAGGTTATGATGTGATGAAATTTTAATGGCACCCATTTCATTTCGTGGGTTATTATTTGATGTTTATAAAACGTATCTCTTTCTATGGGTCGTGATAGATGAATGTTTTATTATCATGTGAAACATGTATGAATGATTTTTTAATGAGATGATTGTGACATGTGTCTTAAATGAATGCATTGGGAAATGATAAGTTGTATATGAGATCAAATGGTACATTAGTTGTAGCCCAACACCAAAAAAATAGGTAGATAGGTTGTATCCAAATCGTAAAAGTAAGAGGCTACATGGTTTTTACAGAAGCCTGAAAATAATAAGGTAAATTGGTTGTAACACAATCCTAAATGTAAAATTGTACATGGGTTATATCCCAAGACTGAAAAAAGCAGGTAAATTTCTTTTATCCCAATCCAAGATGTAACAGGGAACATATGTGGTATTCCAATCCGGAAAAGTGGAAGTTAGATGTTTCAAATCCAAGCCAAAAAGTTATAGGGTGCACAGGTTGTAGTCGAAGCCTAACAACAAGAAGGTATATGGATTGTAGCCTAAGCCTAAAATTAGAGGAAACACTTTTTGCAGATGAATCCCGATAAAATGAAGGTACAAGGGTTTTGGGCCATGATTATAATTAAGAGGGTACAAAGGTTCTTATCCCAAGCCTAATGTTGATTCATAGGTTTTATTATAATCCTGAGGAGTTGTAAAGGTCTTGGTGTGTAACATTGGCATTAGATTTTCTATAGTTATGTGCATTCCAACAATTACATGTATTATTCCTATGTAGTGATTTCATGATATATCCTATTAATTATATTATGATATATATCTTAAAAAATTACAATATATATTATGATCTATAATATGAATGTTATTATCTTTAAATATTATGATCATGTTCCATACCCCTTTGTTCATGTTATGATTACAGATATCCTTCATTTACTCTTAATCATAATCTGAGATTACCCATTTCTTATGTTTCCTATCTATAGCTTATGATGAAATATTTTTGGTAGAAGAAATAAAGGTGGAGATCATTATGGGAGATAATATATTCATTAATATATTTTACCATTAATATAATATTATTTACTAGGAAGTGAATTTTTAAAAGAAATCAGTTGTATTATAAAAAATGATTTTTTTCAAAAACTGTTATTATGTGTTTTGTGCGTGAATATTGGAATTATCTTTTACCACATATATAATATGAATGTTATTATAATAGATTATAATGTTTGTAACCCCCTGCATATTTCTAATGTGTGAATCATTTTTCATTCTTCCTTCTCAATGACAATATTTATGTTTTGAGTTATGGTTTGTTAAGATAGGTCTTGAAGTGTTTCTAGGTAGTTTTCTGTTGTTTTGGATGTTTCTCTGAGGGAACACATTTGTAAGATGGTTAGTTGAAACTATGGAAAATACCTAGGTAACTATGTAATTTTAGACTTTCGAGGCATGATGTTCACATGATTGACAGAAAGTTTACAAAATCATAAAGGCTAACTATGTGACTTGCATGTGTTTAGATAGTTTCTTCTAAATGGATGGCACGCTATTTTTCATACAAGATGTGTAAACTATGAACACAATATTAATTAATCTATAAATTATTTTTCTAACCAAAACATCCCATAAAATCCAAATCTTACTCATGTGGCTATGGATCTCCAAAACTTCTGACTCATTTGAAAGAATTTAGTGATTCCATTCCATCCTAATTGATTTTTTTTATCTAACCATGTTAGATATGTGAAATTAATTTATTTCAACGTTTTTCTTCATATTCTCCATTATATTCTCACCATAATATGAAAAGAGTCCTAGATCGGGTCTACCAAACATGGATCTATGTTATAGAGTTTATTTTTAAAATTATCCAAGCATTGTTGAAGGATAGGAACCTAAATCAGCCAAACATTCATTAATTACAGTGGTAAATTCATGAACTTTTTAATTCATTGGCTCCTTTTATGTAATTATATGCCTATCATAACTATTGATATCTTCTTCTCCTTGTATCTTCATTATAAGATCCTTATTTGATGAATTTTAGGTACGATTCTAGGGATTTGGTGTGATGGGGTTGGTTTAGGTAGTAATTTATGAAAATTAGACACTACTGTGAATATAGTAGGAATTCCTTACAATGTTACGACTTCTATATAATGATTTATTATAATGTCTCAGCTTAGATGAAACTATTCCAGTTCCATGATCTAGTTAGCCACAAGGCTAAAGCATGCTTCACTATATGCCAGATACTTTTGACTAGAATGTTGGGCATAGGGTGTGATAGTGTGAAGAAAATCACATCATATTAGATTAAGTAACAAAGAAAATAACATTATATCATACATAAAATTAGTATATAGAGTTTATAATAAATAAATATAAAAATAATGATTAATAAATTGAATGAAGCAAAGGCCTGAACAACCATATCATACATATAACACTGGTCATCCACTAGGAAGAAAATACATGTATATGATTAAATAAAATTACCAGGAAATAATATGTAAATTGATCCATACGAGACACATGATATCTACATTTAAATATATTCCATCATGTTCGATTAGTCATAGGCCTTATCCCATTAAGAATATGTAACCAAGTGAAAAACTTCATGGGTACCTAGTGCAATGGCATCCCGAGTATCATTTGGGTTAAAAACATAGTTGGTCACCACCAATGAGGTCCCATCCATTGCGAGGAAAACAAATGTTATTTATATATGAGATAAACGTCAAGATTAAATTAATAAAAATATTAACACTATAAATAAACTAGAAGATGATATTGTATAAGTGATGTAGAAGTATTGACCTCATCTTAGTCGAGACATAATGAAAATATGGTTCCATCATGTATATATATATATATGTATATAAATATTCCTATATATATATATATATATATACATATATATATATATATATATATATATGACTAAGGTGACGAGTAACATGAATCAAACCACACCTGATCCTTAGGTCTGTAATCCCTACTATTGATACATTTTATAAATAAGTCTTTGATTTGGATTTTGTAGAATCCAATCCATGTATAATTAAGTTAGTATTTGGTTTGTAATCCCAGTCGATGATACCCTCATTGGTCAATGATGAAATTGTAACTAAGATAGAAATGTTTCTATAAGAGGATATAGGTCATAACCATGGGTTTTCCCATACATGCCTCCAATAACTATAACGAAGGATTCCCTGAAGTATCTGGAAATCCTATAAATTATCACTAATCCATATTCCATAACACCAAATCCACGTAAACCTGGAATGATTTTAAATCCCTTGGCCAGTGTCTATAGGTGGACACAACATCATGAATCAAATAATACCTAATGTTCTATCCATTAAGATATTTATAGGTAATGATATACATATTGATTTACAATCTCAATATACATTAAATAAATGTATTATCATCACATTCCTATAAAATTGTAGTCAATATGGTAATGTAGGGTCCCACAACCTTTTGGAGAATTTTAGGCATATATCTAGGGGGAATAATAATCCTTGGGTATATCTAAAATCAAATTTGGGGAGTGTCATGTCCAACACAATGGTCATTTACGGTTCATAAGATGGATCCCATGAAGTAAATTTGGTTTTCCTTGTAATATAAATCATATAGTCTACACATCCATATCTCAAGAATTATAGATAAGAATATGAATAATATAATAATCAAATACAAAGGCTCAGAAGATGAATCCCATGATTTACATTTCTGGAATCCATGAAATATACTATAATAGATGAGGCCTATATGACACAAACTAGGATGAACATTTAGAAATATTAGATTCATCAATAGTGAATGAGTTAATGCATAAAGAAATGAGTCAGGGTGTCCAAATTCCTAAACACGCCACTATTTTTATAGCCTCTAGGGTTTTAATTTTGTTATGGATCTTGGGTGACACCCCCTAATATCACTATCTAAACCCATATGCACAAGTCTAAAGATGGTAAACCACTGGGGTACCCACTGGGGTCCCCTAGATCAATACAGTGATGTTTAATACTACATATGAACATCTATGTCCATACATAAGAAGAGTTATTACATTTAGAATAATGTTATTATGTATCAGAGTCATTCTAGGAAGGTTTACACAAGTAACCCAATTCTAGTCTACCAAAGGTTCTTCCACCTAGGTATATATAATGTCTTTCCTGACTTCGCATTCCCAATCTCAGAACCTAAGAGGCCTAGAGTCAACCCTATGTCTGAATGGACATTGCTCGACTAATACAAGAAAAAACATGAGGCTAACACACATGGGTAGTTAGTTACACCTAATGTTCATCCTATACGACCATCCAATTAATTAATTAATTAATCCATTGAATAAATTTACTTGTATTTTCACCCTTATGGGAGATCCCAAGAATACACATAATACTAAAAATATTCATAAGTAATTTATTACAGGAATGATAGACCACCTAGCCCATAAGAACCTTTCCCTTAATTTTGAAAGGGTTATCAGCTATTTCCATGGCCTGTCTAAACATATCCAAGCCACACAAGATGCCATTTCACCACCAAACTATCAGGAATTTTTAATTACAACAACATAGTAATTAATTAATTAAAATAGTCATTTTATAAACAAATAAATAAATTTTTTTATAAATTAATATTCAAAAAACCTCACTGGTCAATCACATTGCACCAAAACCATGAATTAAAACTCCCTAAAATCCTACAACATAATCCAATAATTAAGAAAAGCATCATCACATCTAAATGACATCCAAAAACCCATATATTTTTTAATTCATCAATAAAATTTCATAAATTCCGCATGAAAATATACATTAATGAAATGAAACTCGATGAAGGGCAGAAACCTCTTGGGTCACCCTCCTCTAAGGGGGATCAAAGGCCCAATCATAAGAATTTGATTCCACCATTATATAGTGATATCTGGATTGAATACCCTGACTAGGGAAGATTTTAATCCATTAAAAGAGAAGAATAGACATATAAATATTACCAAAGGAAAAATCATACCTTAAATCTCCCTTAATGGACCTCTTTACAGTCCACCATGATAGGGTTTTATGTGACGAAGGAGATTATAGAGCCTCCTAGGTTGCACGAGGGAGAAAGGAAATGTGATGTGGAGGATTCCTACATAAGGATCATATAGGAAACAAGTTTTTTAACCCCTTTCATGATCCTAATGGATTAGAGACATAGTTTTTTTAACTTTGAACAAACCATACAGTTGGCACTGTCTTGACTTCTCAATCATACTTGAATGCATTAGAAGGTTGAACAAACCATGCACCAACTGTGAAACTCCTTTTCAATAAATTGATGACCCCCTGAATGGTCTCCACTAGAATACTGGACAGTTCATTAAACTATGTAAGTAGAAAAAATGGAATTCATGGTTAGGCCACATAGTTAGCACTAACTGTGCACCATGAGCATGACCATTCTAAAACATTAGTTTCAAGCCCCAAACCACAACATTGATCCTAAACCCCCATGAAATCTTCCATGCCTCAAACCAGATCTAAATAATTATGTAGAATCATTATAATAATAAAATTATCATTTCAATACTCTGATTAATATTTGACCCATCTACATGATAGAAAATTAAAATTCATTCTAAATATTCCATCTAAAAATCAAGATACCATTCAACCTCTCCACCATAAAACTACTCACCCCTAATAATTATTTTTTGAAATTAAAAAACTATATGAACAACAAGGATAATTAATTAAGTTCAAAATGTTGGTTTTTGTTTTTAAACATCTAACATAAACCCTAAGTACACTTTCAACACATGAAGCATAACCCATAAATTTTCTAGCAAACACTCCTATCAAATATTGAATTATCAAGACAATACTTACCTAAGCCCATATAAGACTAATTATGATCACGTCATCAGCCAAATGATTAAATGGAATCTGAAACATATCAGCAGAGGTGATTTCATTTTAAAAGGCCAATTCTAAGGCACAATATTACCATCATCAACATTTCTATATGTAACATGTCCCTTACATCTTGATGGTACTTCTGAAAAAATTTTCAATAAAACACACTAAAACACAAACTAGGTAGATATTCATGAACCTTGATCTAAAAAATCCTTCAAATTAACTTCAAACTAAACCTGGTTATGATATATTTTCATTTAATACCCTCATTTGACCCTTTCACTACACCTATATCAACACAATAGTTTGCATGATGTTGTTCTTCACCATACAGATTCAACAATAGGAATGAATTGAAGTCGAACCTCATCCATAATAATGTCCTAAAAATAACTCAAATATGAAAACCATGTTTTATACATCATTGATCGTGATTTTTTATCCCATGACACACCAATATCATCATCAAGAACAATCATCTGAGCCGGTCCGTGACTTCCATTAATATCACCTGGAAAAACCTTACCCTTCCCATTATATTGTCATGACACAACATGAAAATATACCGATAATTAACCACATAATTTATTAATAAAGAGGACAATACTTTTATGGCATACGAGATCCAAATGAATAACCATCAAGTGGCCTAAAGATCTCTTGAAAATTATCATTTGAGGGTCATTGAAAACTGACTAACACACCACACAACAGAAAAAGAGAATATTTATCATCACTATAATGAAAAATAGAAGTCAAACACCGTATCCTATGATCTATCTCTCTCAGACATGACAATTTTCTTGTTTTAAAAAATTCTCATCTCAAGGGATAATGTAAACATCACCCCTAACTCCTTCATACATTCTGAGAATAGTTACCTGACACCCTTAAAAATTTAAAACCAAATTATGGTGAAAACCCTCAAATTGATAATGGTTTACTACACACCATTTGTATTATTATTAATCAACTCATTGAATCAATTTCCAAGGATCCTTAATCCAACCTTAAATGGAATATGAGTAGTTCGGTTTGTAGAAAAGTCTTTATCAAACATACATCATACGATGTTAATATATAGGTCCTCATCATCGCTAAGTATATGTAAAATAAGATTATAACTATATTAATGTATCTCTATCCCATGAAATTCCCATATCCAAAAAGTCTATATATTCTATTAACCAACACTTGAAACCATTTCTCTCGACAATATGTATCTAGGTCCATCCAGGGGTCAACTATCTCATGGTACCTGATTTATTTCCAATTTCTTCTCTACCATAGATGGAATGTTTCATTTCATTGAAACTCCATGGAAACCATGCTTGTGAAATTTCATTTAAACCAATGGTCCTTGTCTCTCACACAATGTATCAAACATTTAATGATTTAACAGATATGAATTGTAATTTTTGCATACAATAATCATCTGAAACATTATCCCACAATTATTCCATCACACAACTAATCTAACCATGACTCATTGCATGTTTGTGTCATTATTACGAAATATACCTTGGAAGAACTATTCAAAATCATTCACCTCAATCATTCTATGAATATCTCTATTAATTCTTATTTCATTACATTTTTTATGTCATGATCCTCAACCCATTATTGAACCGCTATCAAATAATATAAAGATGGGTTGACTAGGATATGAACCCAAACAATCCACCCTATAGAAGCCCGTCTCAAATCCAAAGCATCTTATATGCTTCCTCAAAAACCAAGGGCATAAACCTATATATATTAAAAAACCTGAAGACCTCCACGAATTAATCTCAAAATGACAATCTAACCAAGATCACTACCTCAATATGAATCTACAAACTGGGCCTAACCATACCCATAGGTTTACATTGATCAAGGTAAACTTTGACCAACAAGGATCCGAGTCATTACTAAGGGTCTCCAGGTCTCCCACTTGAACCTATCTATCAAGTATCATATGAGGATCACTAGGTCAAACCACTTTTCCCCTAGGGAAAACCTCTCTATAAGATCTCATCTTCTGGGGTTCCATCCATGAACCCATCTTAATATAAGGAATCTAACACTAATGTATAGTATATCTATAAAAGAGATAAATAATAAGTCAACATATATGGGTCAAAAATATCAACACTAGCCTCCCACACCCCATATCCTTTCTGATCATTCTCATAAAAGACTACCCCTCAAAGGGTTAAACTATGAACATAAAAACGATAATGAACTGAAACTCACTTAGTATCCACATACAGTGCCACAATCTATTGGGATTTGATGTTTTTATGGGTTCTAAGAGACACCTTATCCCATATCTACCCAAGATCATATAGACATGGTTGGTGTTGGACAACAACTTGGGCACCCAGTGGAATCCACAAGATAAATACCCTGAAGAGGAATAATAATTGGGATCTACAGGGTGTATAATTATGTAGACGTATTCATCTTGGGATCCTCTATGTTAGTGTCGTAGTCTCTCTAAGATGGTTAACACACCCAGCCCAGTTCTGATACGAAAATATTCGTCCATCAAGGACTATATAGGGGTGGACATGCCTTATTGGGCATTGTATCACCTCCTGAGTGGTATGGATGCTACTATATTTCTAATAGGCTATGTCTCGACCCCTATCGTAAAAAGAATGAGGCTAGTTCATAGGGGATTTAGTGACCTCTAGTGTTCATCCACCATAATCACCGAATTATTTAATAAAATAAGTAATTGAGTAAATTTTGTATGAGTAATCACCAATATGGGTGATTCTAAGCATACAAATAATACAAAAATAAGATTAAATACTTATAGAGAAGGTACATCATACCACCCAACTCATAAAAAGATTTATACTTATTATACCTGGGATGAATGTAGTTTCCAAGGCCCATCTAGGCTTATCTAAGCCATAGAATATCTTGTCTCCCCACAAAATCATCAAAAATTACTAATTAGAAAACATCTGAAAAATTTAATTAAAATTTTCAAATTATTAACAATGAAAAATTTAATTAATAATGGAATAATGCCCAAAACGTTATAGGACATTCATGTCACACTCGAACCATGTCCTACAGATTTCTAACATCTTGCTACATAAGTAATACCTCAAGATGAGAAAAAACTATAAAATTTCATAAATAAAACCATTCAAAAACCATTTAATTGTCATTAAATCATTTTAAATTCACTATTATGATTTAAATCGATGAAATGAAACACATCAAAGTGCAGATGATCTCCTGGGTCATCCTCATCCAAGGAAGAGAAAAATCCATACCATGATGATATGATTCCCCCATGATCTAGAAAAATTATGATTAAAAAACCTGACCTGGGAAATTGATAATCATGTAAAAAGAGAGGATGAGACCTAAGAAACCTAACAGAGGTAAAATCATATGTTAAAATGCTTTTAAATTCTATCAAAACACCACTTTTATGGAGTTTGATGGGTGGAAGGGGAGGAGGGAGATTCATGGTTCATTAGAGGAATAAAGGTTAAGGAAATATGGGGCATACCCCTTATAATTATTATGGTAAAAAGATTCATTTAACCATTTAAATAGGCCACATGGTTCCACTATATGGTTTTCAAAACTGTGAACCAACAATGCAGTTAGAACTGTCATGACCCCTCTATATTACATCGATTCATCATATAGATAAAAAAACCATGAACCAACCAAAAATCATGTAAAAAATATATAATGCACAAATGGTCTCTCATGGGATTTCGTATTAGAGATTACATGGATTGATCTACGCTTTGGAGTATGATATGATAATTTCACTTTAATTATTGAAGAAGAGGAACATAAATAAACAATAATTTCACTAATTGTCCAAGTTAATTTGAGACCTAATTTTTTCTATGGGTTTTTATATATGTCGAAGCATATCATACCCCTAGATATTTCTTTCTCATTGGATATTAATCATAACGTACTTATGATATTAATTTATTGGACTATTTTTGTGATTTAGTGTGTTGGGATTACTTTATGTTGGTTCTCATGACAATTAGACCATATTACACTTGTGGTAGAAAGTGCCTTCCATGTTATTACTTTTATAAAAAGACGCATGAATTGATCAACATGTGGGTGTGTTTGTGTGTAGCAAGTGATAAATCTTCTATATGACTTGATTGGATTATGGACTGATGTGTATACCATGATAACTTTATTTTGTGGATTGTTTGGTATGTGGGTTCATGTGTGTGCTGATAGGAAGTGTTATTTTTTTTAATGTGATGATATGTTCTCATGGGTTGATTATATGGTGGTTATTCAATGTGATATGGGTGTGTCATGGAATAAATTATAATAATTACTTTGATAATATGGTTGTTATCCATTATGATATGGATAATTCAAGAAATATCTTATACTAATTGATCCTGAGTATAATATAGTTATCCATCATTATATTATTGATCCATGGATTATTTTTGTATCCAGGTTTTGATACTATTTTCCATAGCAATCAATGATATTGCTGAGTAATTAGATAAATTGTGCTACCAATTTTGGATTTTGTTACTAGCTTGATATGATATATCTTCTAGTATAGTGTTGATACAGGTAGGACTTTGCTTTATGAAGGATTAGTTAATATATGATGACTTGAAAATATTAATATTAATTTATCTTATTATTCCAATCATTGTAAACATAATTATATAAACATGGTGTACTTATTAAAAGGAAAAAACGGTGGTTTACTACTAGTTTGTACACTCATAGTCTACATTAGTATCACTATGCGTCTATAGACATTATCATCTAGGATTATGTGAATAAAATGAGACATATGTTAGGTAGTTGATTATGAGTAGAAAGTTACACCGAGTCATTTCCAAGGCATATTCTAAGATCAACAACTATTATGATACATTTATCACTGTATATTTTGTTGATTTTTAGTACATTGAGAATCCATATGTGGGGATCTAGTTTTTTTGATACAACAACTATATTAAATTAATTATAATAGGAATATAATTTACCTCTCTTTGAACCATTTTATATTTATTCATATTATTAATTTTTTTCACTGGTTTAGTTTTTTATTTATTTCTTCTCCTGTATTATTAATATTGGAATATTTTCAGCTGAGGGTATTATTCTCTACATAATACCTCTCAAGATCTCATCACAATTAAGTAAACTCTTTTATATTGGGAGATACACCTAGGAATATGTGACACTCTATCATAGACCAGATGATTCATGTAAGGATGTTTAAAAGTGTTATAAAAGTAGGTTAATTATGTTATGATTTGAGACACGGTGGAATGAAAGTTGGATGTTTGGATCCCTGATAGGGGAATGATGTATGTGACTATCCTACATGCATGTAGTGTACCTATGAGTTACTATGAAAATTATATTTCCATATTGTCTTTTTCTATTACTATTTGTCAAATTTCACTTCAAGTGAAGAACATGAGTTTTTTGTAATGTTTTTTTGGAATTTGCCTTAGCTAATTTGAAAGAGTGTGTGTGTCCATGCATCCAAGATTGGAACATATTCTCATATATCATGTAATTTGTTTTCCTGGGACTGGTATAATAGGATAAAATTATAGTCTCTAATTTATGTTACAATTACTAACATACATTTTTTTTGATAATATGGACTTTATACCTATGTAGGAAGTAGGTTTATTTTCTATGTTCTATTTTTGGAATTTCATTTTCCTTTGAGATTTCAAAATGTATTTAAATGGTATGTTCAACTTTAATACATGGTGCTAAATTTTTTTCCAAGTATTTTTGGTTCCTAATTTGATTTTTAAGGATTTATTCTTGAAAATGTTAATTTCTGAATTCCATGTGATTGTGGAAATATTTTGCGATTTTTTAAAGGGATTGGGAAATTTTAAAATGAATTTATCATCCTTTGGGATATATATTTTTGTAAATACATTTTATGTTTTTATAGATTTTTTTTGGAATAGTTAATAATGGTAAAATTCTCTAAAAAAAAGGTGGATTTTGTTTTAATAGATTAAAAATGGTTCAAATTCATTTCCAGAATGTTTTAGTTTGGTATGGGATCTAAAATGATATTTCAATAAGTATAAATGGATTGGTGTATTGATAAACAATTTTAGTGAGGCACAATTAGAAATTTAAATTAAATTTATGTTTTTTCTGTGATACCCAATTAGAAATACATTTCTTCCTCTGATCAATGAGAACAATAGCCCAAAGGGAATAATTTATATTTATTTTGATTGGTCTGAGTGGTGATGTCATGAATTTGTGGGTCGATGAATAGATTTCTATTGGGTGTGCTCTTGGAGGTGGTTTCCAAAGTTAGCTTAAATCATTTTTATGTGATGGATCCTTAAATGTTCTAGATGTTTTGTGATGTTGAATTTTAAGATCCTGATTTTTTTAGAGACATTTTATGCAAATTTTTAAGTATCTTTTTCATATAAGTACCATTAATGGGATTTAAGGCTTTGGGTTGGTCTGGGTGATGTGAAATAAAATCTTGAAGGAAAGAATTCGTGTACGGTTGGTGCACTGGTTGAACAAATCATGTGGCTACATAAGAGAAACTATGTGACCTAGATTCTTTGAGGTAGTTTCTTCGGCACATTTAAAGCATCCGTTGAGAGGCTGTGTTTGGTGGTGGTTAGATGTGCCCCCTTGATGTAGTGGCTAACCCACAGTTTGTCTAACTATGGGACAAAACCATGTGCATGCCAAAAATGAGATCCAAAAATTGTGTAAGTCACTCATTTTTAACCTTTAATGACTTGTTTGTACTCTTATACATCCCTATCTCAGGATTTCACATTAATAATGGTAACAGAAGTTTCTCCCATAGGCTAAGAGGGATTCCAAGGCCATACAAACACAATTCTTTTAAGATCGAATCCATGAAATGAAGATCATCTCATCTCCATATAAGTAGATTTCATCCCAATTCTTCTCCATTTCTCTATTCCATATTTCATTGATTTTTTCATGTAATATGTCATATTTTTTCATGGATATAAACCTTTTTGTGAGATCTTGATCTAGTATTTTGGAAATTGATATGGATTTATTAGATCATGATGTCTTTGATCTTGATTTGTGTTTAGTGATCTAGTTTCCGAGCTTTTATCAGTGTCGTTGAGTTGATCAGATTTTGGGGTTTTCTATTTACCAAAGGACCATCAAAGAATACAATTGGGTGGCCTAAATCTAATTTACATAGTCACAGATTTGGTATTTATATGACTTTTTTTAATATACAGTATCCTTTAGAAAATGATATTATTAATTTGTGTAAATCAATTTGACCAATTGATTTATCGAAGATTTGTTGAATAAGTGATTAGTTGGGGAATTAATACTAAGACTATGGGGATTCCATATTAGATAATTAATTTGGGGAAATATTTTATAAGAGATAGAGGTTGTAATCTAGATAATTAATTGTAAAATTAATCATAAGATATCAAATTGCCTAATTAGAGATAACTAAATGTGGACTAATTATGTGACTTGATAATGTGATCTAGATAATTAATTATGGAATTATATATGGATATTTGAGATTAAAATTAGATAACTAATTCTATAAAATTAATTATGGAAAATGGATTGGGATTTCAATTAGTTAATTGATAAATTAATTAATGGTTTGATTCACTTAGTTAAATATTGAGTTATGTAATAGAATTTATGTGTTTAACTAATTTTTTATTTATAAATGGGATTGAGGAGGATAATTAATTGGTAAATTAATTATGCGACAAATAATAGGAATATGGTCATTCAAAATTTAGTAGTAAAAAATGGTGACATGTTCATCATACTTATGGGTAAAGGGAATGAGAAAATTGTCATTCTATATTGAGATGTATACACGAAAACAGGGTCATTATACTTATGAGTAAAGATAATGGCTACATGGTCATTATATTGATGGGTATGCATTCTAGCATGGTAATCATACGAACATTTCTAATATTGGAAATTTTGGAATTGTGGCACTTAAATGAGAAATTAATAAATAAAAATAATGGAACTCCAAGTTACGGCCTCACACGAGAATGTTTGAACTCCGGTATGAGTCGAATTAGATATTGAGATATCATAGCACCATTAATAATTTAAGCTTCGGATAAAAGAACATATTAAGAGATTGTATTCCCTAGGTAACACTTCTTTCGCCAATATGATATTAAATTAGAATTGATGTATGAGTATCCCTGAGCACCCTGGTGTTAATGTAGTTAGATAAGAAAAAATGAATATGTGATAAACAATTTATTATATAATTTAATATATTTATATATAGAAATGCATAAAATAAATTTTTACTAGAATTTTATTAGACACCATTGGTGGGGGCCTACTGAGTTGTACTCACACCCAATTCATGCTGCCAGATTGGTACCCAGATTAAGTATATTATTATAGGAATAGAGAAAGGAAAAGGCCCAGGGGTTGGTAGTTGATTAGGAATTGATCTCGGATGAGGGAACCAGATATGGTTTGGATCCCACTTGGCCAGTTTTAATTTTCATTGATTTCATTTCACATTAGAAACTTGACACTTATATTGGTATGTCATGTTTTCCCTTTCAGTTGACTATTTTATTTCATGTTATAATATATCATGACATGAATATTTTTCGGGTTATATATGACTCCTATTTTGATAATTTATTTCCATTATTATTTTACTCTAATAAATTAGGGATATAATACCCATGGATGACTTACTAAACCCTAGGTACTAGTCAGAAGCCTCTAGTGTATAGGGATGCATGCTTGAGGTCATGTAGTGAACCGAATCTAGGCACTATCACATGGTTCTTATTTTGGGACACTACAGAGTGTATCATTGGTTCATTTTTATTTCATATTATATTGGATTACTATTTTGGTAATGGTGTAAATGAGACTTATAAGAGTTAGGTCTTGTTAATGAGATCGTTCATGGGAGTTTCTAACCCATGTATGGGGGAAAACACAAGTACTCAGTGTGGGATTGTTGTTAATGTGGTTTGTTGTTACATTTGAATATTATTTACCCTTGAGGGATTCACATACATAGTTATGTGATTAATTTTTTGAGTAATTATTTAGTAATGACATTTGAAATAGAATGTCATTAGAGTTTAGTCTACATGAATCATTCTAAGCACTCAGGGTTATTGTGACATGCATCCTTTTAGGCACACAGAAGAAAACAGGATATGAGTAAGTTGTTGAAATTGAATTGTTTTTCCTGTTTGTGAAATTGAAAATAAAATTGGGCATAGAAATTAATTTTTTTGGATTCTAAAATGAAGATAAATGACAATACATGGGTGTCTAAATGTGAATCTTGATTATGATGTAGTTTTTACCAGTGTTAACAAAAACGTAGGAGTAGGATGGTTAAAGGCAGTGATAGAGCCTCAGTTTTCACCTCCTAGTGAGGTGGGGAAAATGGATAGTTGTGATTATTTAATATTACATAAATGTTATATGTTTTGGTTATGAGACATGAGATGAGTGTTTGGATTTATAGATAGTATGCCTCCATGATGATTGTTGATTGGATGACCTTAGGGCATGCCTTGTAATTTTTTTTGTTAGCGACCTCATGGTACAACCAGTGCCAACTGAAGATGAATCGGATCAGTTTCTAGAGAAATTATACTTCTTCATGAAATTAATTTAATGCGACCCAGTGTGAGTTGTGAAAAATATGTTTGATTTGACAAGGGAGTTTCATTTGTAGTACCTTCGGCCTTTTACAGAAGAGGGTGGACCATAGAGAGATTAATTTTTGGTTGAGTCCATAGAGAAAGTACTTGGTCATTTGGAGTCTCTAGTTGAGTGGAGGGTCATGTTGGATTCTTATATGCTACTATGATAAGTGAAGCATTGGTTGGACATTCAGGCATGAACTGGACAGACTGACAATATGTTATGGAATGAATTCCTAGAGAGGTTCATGGAAAACTTTTATCCAAGGGAATTAAGACAAGAGAAAGTGGATGAGTTACTTAATTTTACATAGGGGATAATTTCAATGATGGACTATGATTTATGCTACATAGATATACAATTCTATACTCCAACTTTAGTAGGATAGGACGCAGCTAAGAAGATTTTTTTTCCGGATGGACTTAAGTATGATATTAAGTCCAATGTGAATAACATTAAGATGCATACATTTACGAAAGTGGTGGATCAATCTCTCATAGTAGAAGGGATTATGAAGGAGGATTCCAGTGCTGGACAGGTAGTTGTTACTAGATTATCAAAAGGTTCAACTTCTGAGAGAAAAAAAAGAATTTTTATGAATACTTTTCCTTGTCAATGGGAAGAAGAGTACAGAGACAAGAAGTTTCCTTAGAAAATACTTTACTGGGGTGATATTTCATTAGTATGGTAGAAAATGACACTATCATCAACACTATTCCAGACCACTAGTAGAGTGTCTATCTTCTGAAAATATGAGGGTATCACCAGTTGAGAGTAGGAACTTTTGATATACCGAGGAAAAATTTCCAGAGTTGGTATGACCTTTCTATGTTTTCCATAATTTCATATGGGATGAAAAAGGAACAAGAAATGTTTATGGATTTGATTAATAGAATATTTCATCCATATCTGGAATAGTTTGTTGTGGGGTTTTTGGATGACATCTTGGTGTACTCCCAGACTCATGATGATCTTTACCAACATTGTGACATCTTCCTAGGTACACTGGGAGAGAATCATCTATATACTAGGATATCTATGTGTCATTTTTGGATTGACTAGGTACACTTATTTGTCCACATCAACTTGGAAAACGGTGTTTCTGTTGACCCAGGGAAGGTTCAAGTAGTGGTTTCATGGGAGAATCATAAGACTAATTTTGTTAGCTAGAGCTTTTTGGGATTATGTGGATATTATGGAAGATTCATTCAATAATTTTCCTTTTTGGATGCGCTTCTTATGACCTGGACCAAAAATGTATTAAATTTTGAACAGTTATAGGCTTATGAGAATTATTTTCAGATGTGGATGTAGTGATTATCATCAACACTAATTTGGATCCAACATAATTCATGTGAGGAGTATACTGTTTATTATAATTCTTCTGGAATCAGACTTGGATCTATGCTAATGCAATGAGACCGAGTTGTGGAATATGTGTCTCAGTTGTTGAGGTCTCATGAATAAAATTACCCTACACATGACCTCATGTTGGCTGCAGTGGTTTATGCTCTTTAGTGTTGGTGACACTATCTTTTGGGGGAAAATTATAAAATCTACACATATCAGAATAAATTGAAGTATATATTTTCATAGTGTTATATGAATCTTTGGAAAAAGATGTTGGTTGAGTATATGAATTATTTTGATTTCAGTATTGAATATATGCTTAGGATGGGGAATTGTGCGACTTATTCCTTCAGAAAGAGAAATCAGACTCATATGGTTTAAGAGTCGACTAAAGAGTGGAACATGAAGACCTTGCTGGCTGAAATGCTTGAAGTGGTTCAATATAGTCAAGAGAAAATCACTATAGTTTCATTTTTAGTGCAGATTACACATTTGATTTGAATTAGGGATAGACCGTATGATGATATAGAGTTCTTATCCATGAGGGAATGCTTTGAAGGTGGGGATACATCTTCAGACTGGTTGATAGATAAGGATGAGATCATATATGTGAAGAGTCATGTTGTGGTACGAATGGGCATGCAAGAGGAGCTCATCATGAAATTTCATGCCATTAAATGGGTGGTGAATCAATGAGTAACCAAAATGTATTGTGACCTATGATGACATTTTTGGTGGTCATGTATGAAAAATGAGATATCAGGGTTTGTGAAAATATACTTCCCTTTTTATCTGGTAAAGATGGAGCATAAATGACCCAAGGGAATACAAAATTGTTGCCTATTCTGGAATGGAAGTAGAATGACGTGACCATGAATCATTTGGTGGGTATTCCAAATAAACATAATAATACTAACATCATATGGGTAATTTTTGATGGCTGGAAAAGGTAGAAAATTTCTTAACTATAATGGAATGTGTTACTATAGAATAGTTTTGGATTACTATACATTCCAGAGATAGTCTTTCTAGATGGTGTGACTTGAAATATAGTTTCAGATCCTAATTCACGCATTAATTCATGCATCTAGAAGGGATTTCAGAAGAACATGGCACATAGGTATTATAGAGTGCAGCTTTCCACATGCATAAATTTGTCCAATCAGAACATAATATATTGGATCATGAGGATATGCTATGGGATTGTGTTCTTTACATATAAGGATCTTGGGAAAATCACATGTCTTTGGTAGAGTTCACCTATAACAACAATTATTAAGAAACAATACATATGGAATGATATGAGGTTATTTATGGTAGGTCATGTAGATCACCACTATGCTGGATGGGGGTAGGTGAGTCGATGTTTTGCATCTGAATCATGTGAAGGAGACATTGGACATTTATCAACGATTTAGTTACATATGTCAATGGACCAGAGTATATAGAAGTCATAAGATGAGATGTAAAGATGACCCCTATATTTTACATAGGGTGATCGTGTATTCCTTCAGGTGTCTTCTATGTTTTGTGACCACTTGGTACAGAGGTAGGGCATGTTGGCACCAAATTTCGTTGGATAGTTCGATATAGTGAAGAGGAACCGGTTGGTGGCATACTGATTGGATCTTCCATAGAGATACAATGCAATTAATGATGTATTCCATGTATATCAATATCTATGGTATCACCTAGATCCTTCCCATGTGATCGTTGTGGATGATTTTGACTTTGAGATAGTTGAATCCTTTGAGGAGAATCCAATATGTGTGTTGGATCATAGTGAGAAAGTGTTTCAAGGAATAAATGTTATGATAGTTCGTACGTTATGGAATCATGAAAATGTATAAGATGAAGCATGGGGAAAAGAAGCAAATGCATGGGATCAGTGGTCCAATATTCTTGGCATGTAATCTTATAATGGCTTGGAAGTGTAGCTCGAGGATGAGATGTTATAAAGTGTAGATATTTTATGATCCTAAACTTTTTTGGAGTCATCTAGGGATCATTTTAAGAAATTTATTATTTTTTGATAATTAGCGTTGATGGTAGTTTAGTCTTGGGGTGCATCTGGGTGAATTCGTAGAAAATAGTTGAGAAAGAGGATGTCCACAGTTGGCCTATAGTTTGAACAAACCATGTGGCTTCCAAGGAGAAACCATGTGATCTGTATTTTTTTATGATGTATCATATGTATGGTTAAAGTACAATTTGAGAGGCGCTGAAAGGTGGATATGTATAGTGCCCCCCTAAAGAAGTGGCTAACACATGGATAATGCACAATTTGTCTAGTCGTGAAATTAAACCATGTGTGGGCCAACTGTGGGATCCTAAACATGCAGATCTCACTCATTTTCCACATTTAATGACTTTTTTCACCTCATATGCATCCCGAAATGTAGATTTTAATATTCTAAGGGAAGGATATGGTTATCACATCAACCCCAAGGAAATATAAGGCCTAAAAATACTGTTATTTGAGATCAAAATCCCTAGATGAAGATTATATATTCTCTTGATTAGTGTATTTCATACCAATGATTATCGGGTTCTTTATTTTATTGTATGAAGATCTTTTCCTCGATGATATCTTCTATTTCCATGGATCTAAAACGTTTGGTGAGAAGTAGATCTTGGACTATGGAACTAGATTTTGAGTTATGAGATCATGATGTCCTTGATATGAATTTTAGGTATAGGGATATAGATCTGAAACATTTATCAAATTCATTGTGCTTCCCAGATGTTGGGGATTTATATTAAGTGATCATCCATCAATGAATTGAGGTGGGTGGTCTAAATCTAATTATCTTAGTCATGGATTTGATATGTATATGAAAAAATATAGAATTTCTAGCTTCCTTTAGCAATTTATTTTATTCAATTGGGTAATTCAGTTTGACTAATTGATTTATAAAACTTTTATGAAATAAGTGATTAATTAAGGTATTAATCCTATGACTAAGTGGATTCCCTTTAAGATAATTATTTGGGGAAATTGGTTATAAGAGATAGAGTTTCTAATCCAGATAATATTTTTGGAAATTAATTATGCAATATTGAATTTTCTATGTTGAGATAAATAATTGTTGATTAATTATGTGCCTTTCTAATCTAATATACAGAATTAATTGTGGGATTAATTATGTAGAGTAGATATTAGAATGAAAAATCAATTATGGACAATTAATTATGGAAAATTAATTGTGATGTTGATAAATTAATTAATGGTTTGATGCTCTTAGTTAATTGTTGTTTAAACTAACAGAATTGATATGTTGAACTAATTATTGTATTGTTAATGGGATTAGGGTGGAAAATATAGTGGTAAATTAAAAATGTGATAATGAATGGGAATATGGTCATTCTAAATTGAGAAGTAAAAATGGTAACAATGTCATCAAGCATATTTGTATAGAGAATTGGAACATTGTCATTCTAAATTGAGATGTATACATGGTAACAAGGTCATTATACATATGAGTAATGAAAATGGGAACATGATCATTGTATTGAGGAGCTATAATGGTAACACGGTCACATTACATACATTTGTGATAATTTTAAATTTTGGAAATGGGGAATTTAAATATAAATTAAAGAATATAAATAATGGTACTCTGAGTTATGGCCTCAAATAATAATTTTCAAAATATGGTATGAGTGGAAATGGGTATTGAGATATCATAGCACCTTGAATAATTTTTTCTTCAGTTATAGGATGGTATTATGATATATTATTACCTAGATAACACTTCGTGCTCTAGTATGAGATGAAGTTAGTATTGAGGTACAAGTATCCTTGGGAGCCCTAGAGTTAATGTAGTTAGATTAGAGTAAATGAAAATATGATAAACTATTTATTATTTCATTTTATTTATCCCCTCATAGAATTGCATACACTATCTTTTGACCAGAATTGTCTTAGACACAGTTGGTGGTGGCCTACTAAGCTATTCTCACATGCTATTTAGGCTTCCTGATCAGTACTTGAATAAATTATATTTTTGAAGGAATGGATATGGTAAAATGCATTTGGA
Source organism: Viscum album (assembly GCA_963277665.1). Lineage (NCBI taxonomy): Eukaryota > Viridiplantae > Streptophyta > Magnoliopsida > Santalales > Viscaceae > Viscum > Viscum album. The sequence goes on along the minus strand of OY728119.1, from coordinate 1,032,804,879 downwards.
TACATGGCTGGTTGGGAATGGATCATGGAGGAGGGAACACAACATTGTTCAGAACCAACTTGAGTAGTAATAGTTCCCTTTTTTAGCTTCATATTTGTATCTTTACCATTATATTGGCATAAAATGTTTTCCCATTTAGTTGAGTATTTTATTTCTTATTTGGTTATCTCATGAAATGAGTATTTTTCTGGTTATATATGCTTCCAATTTTGTTTATTTAATTATTTTTATATTTTACTCAAATATATGAGGGTATTTTCAACCCATAGATGACTTAATAGAGCCCCACTACTAGTTGGAAGCCTCTAGGAAATGGGGAGGTGTGATTGGGGTCATGGGGAGAACATACTTGGGGCACTATAACATGTCTCCTAGGTTAAGATGTTGCACGAATTGTGATGTATTTTTTGCTCCATTGTGATTCAATATATTATTGTTATATATTTTTTTTTGTATGAGTGTTGAACAACATGTAAACCCTCTATTAGTTAGACTAGCAGGGTTTTGTTTTGGTTAGAAACTCGTGGGTCAGATAGTTCATGTTAGGGATGATTTTTGACACTCTATCCCATCATAGAGTCTTAAAAATGTCAAATGGAAATACCATTGAAAAAAGAAGGGAAAAGACATGAAAAAAAATAATGTTTTGAAATGTATTGAACATTGGATCACCTTAGTCTATCCAAACACCATAAGCATTTAAGTTATGTGATCACCACAATAACGACACACAATCCACTTGGGTGACAAGTCTCTTTTCGCCCTTGGTACTATTTTTTTCCTATAAATATACCCTTCGATCCATCATTTCTATGAATGAATTTCCCTGAAAACAGATTGCTTCTCTGGTCGCTCTAGTGGTTCATCCAAGTCTTCTGAAACATTCAATGTAGTCATTTAACACCCCTATTGGAGGATTTGAAGGAGTATCATTGGAATTAATTAATTTTAGTTTTTAAAATCCATAACACTTTAGTTCCTAAAGTTCCCAACCTCCCGGAATCAGAAAACATGCATGCCCCCTATTCCTCTCATAGTAACATAAGCACCCCACTTTTGGGAATACCTGTGAGTACTCTTGAAGGCTTGAGTTAGGTCTCTCCCAAGTATTAACATCCAGGTTGTTTGTCACTTAAGTGAACATTAGGTTGAACAATACATATTTCATGCCCATACATTCACACCAATAAATTCTTGGGTTCCCTTCTTGAATGCACTTACTCTCTTAAATCTACATATCAGGAATCCATCATCAAATCCATTCATGATAAGGATACTTATTCATTGTCTCCCTTATTAAAAATGGATTCTAATGAATCCTGCACGAAAAACTCATGAATTATCAATACTTTGGGTAAGACACATCAGTGTGACACCTATTTGGGTTTTTCTATTCGGAGTCAGAGGGTTCCCACATTTGTTTCAAAATTGTGTTAGGATTCATAGAGTGTCTATGGGTTTGCATATCTACAGTCACATGGACTTTTCTCCCCAGAACAGTGTTGGGAATTTCTCAGTTTAGAGGATTAGGTTTTGTGTTTTTACCTCCCATTATCATTTCTAAAACTTGGATACTCAAGTCTCAGGTCGGGAATGTACAATTCACACTTGATTTTCCATGCAATCAAAGGTGTAGTCTCCCTACCTTACCGAGATCCACTGGGGCATCCATCTTAGTGTAATCCCATAACCTTTCACATATGAAGATGTAGTCTCCCTCTTCTCTACTTCCTTCACCTTCTCTCTTTATTTACATGGGACCCTTGTCTAAAATAAAATTAACAGAGGGAAGGATAGTCACCTTGCCCACTTCCAATGTCGCCTCACCTTCATCCATTGTCACCACCTTAGGTGCACTCTCTTCCACCAATAGAGGAGAAAAAGTGTGGGTGCATTTGTAAATTTTTTGACATCCTCTTATTTCTCAAACCAAGAATGACTCATATGGGCATTGATATTTTTAATGATCAAAACATTTTCACAATACTCTTGATCTATGAGAACTCTGATTCTTTCTCAAACCAGGATAAGTAGGAAACCTACATGAAGGCCCGATCATAAAAGAGTGCCCATCCAAAAAGGTTTACCCAATATTTTCCTCTTAAATGGGAAACTCTCATGCATAATCCCCAACATAAAGAATGAACTATGGGAAATATGATTCCCACCATAATTTCAATATGTAGAAAGACTTCATCAGCGCTCAATTTCATTGGATATCCTCTTTAGGAATCCAAACCAAATTCCCTTAATCTGGGCATCTTTATTAAAACTAATCCCCAAATTAAACAACCAACTCCCAAGTCATCATTTTCAAGACGTAATCCAAAACTGATTTATCTGAAAAGACTATATTATCCTATGAGACATCATGAACTACATGTTCTTTGATTCCCATCCTCATGGGATACAGAAAAAGAATCCTTGAGGTTAAAACCCAACACATCAAATCAACCATATTCTTCCTGATCAATTTTCCCTACAAGGTCTAATCTTACTTGGAAACTGATATTCTTTCCAAGTTCCATGAGATTATTTGGCATAAGTCCCACATCAAACATTGACTAAGCACATTTCTCTTATATGTACATACCACATGAAAACAGACTATATGGTTACATCCTTATCACACAACCTTAAATGGTATGATGTGTCCCATTAATCGTAATCAAACTACGAGGGTTCAAATTCCTTTAATATGTATACCAAGGTAGCCCATTTTATGGGAAAAATTCCAATATCAAAACAGACCTTCATCTCCCTAGAAGAAAATAAATTCTAGAGTTCTCCACTGACTGGGTTAAAAACTATTATCATCATAACAATGATTAAAAGAATTTATAAATAGTATATAAGAGGATACCAATAATGGAGAATCTTGAATACATATGGATAACTCAATTAACGAAGGGCCTCATATAAAATAGATGATTATAAATTTCACACATGTGAATAAGTGTTTAAAAAAATGGGAAACCTATGTCATACATGGTGAATTAATTAGGATTCAGGAAAATATCATAAATTTATGATGAGAGTCCCGGACTAGACAATAATTCCCCCCAAAAGGTTGTGATGAGTCTGAACTCCCATCCTCTCAGCCAATTCTTGTTCTTAAGTATCACAATGTCCAAACTAAAAAAAATACTGTCTTTGGAAAGAATGTACATTTTGGATAATTAACTGTTGGAAATTTATGTTTAAATGAATAAATCCAATGGAATCTACCTAGAAGTTTTGATTCTTAAACTAGACCCCACATTTCAATTATTTACAAAACAAAAATGGTGAACCTGATATGAATCTTTAACCAAGTTAATAATGTTACCCACCTATCACACCCCAATCAATTGATAAGGGAAGGCCTAAAAAAGGAATCAATATTTCATGTGTCTATCTAAAAGATGATTCTTTAATGGAGTTCAATGTTGTTACTAGTTTTCTAAAAAATCCCTTCACTCCAAATAGATTCCTTCAGATTGCACCTATGAATGTCCCGACCGCTACTCAAGTTGGATCCTCAACCAAGGGAAGGATGTGATCACCCACTCAGTGTCATTAACACTGGATCTCCAATGTGTTGGTAAGGGACTACCATTAGCATGATACTCTCCCAACCATAGAGGACTCATATCAGGATCTAGGTTATTAACAACCCTTGATCATCTTTTCAGTGATGATCTGTGGTCAAGAAGCATATGGTGCCAACCACAATCTTCAACATTTTTGGGTCCTTATCCCTAGAATGAAATAATCTATCCCTACTATAAAATAGGGAGTTTGATCAAGAGTTCACTCCTAAAATCAAATCAAATATGTAGGGATCCTTCCCACGAACTCCAGCCAATTATCACCGCCAGAAGAATCATGTGGTAGTGAATCCCCAACATGATGGGGGTGTTGCCTCTAGACTTTCGGCCAAGGTCCCTAGACCCGGGCACACAAGAAGAACTACTAGGGTAAACGTCCAGTCAACAAGGAGCAGTTTCTTGCCTATTTCTCCTTTGGAGGATTCCGTCAACCAAAATTGATGGAAAACAATGAGAGGGTCCATACACCATTCGGTCCTAATTTCCTTGCCTAGTAGACTCACCTGGAAGTGAACCACCAATCCCACAAGGAAAAACTAGTGGTGTACCATGAACATGAACATACACCTATTTAACAATTATCGCCCAGTCAGTAGGCTCATCTGACTACATTTTGGATACCCACCAATCAAATTTGGTGAAAACTGGTAAATAAGAACATACATATGATTAAACTAACCAATTCTACCTACAGTATATTATGCTAGTTTTGAATTATGTCCATCAACTAGGATTGGAAGAAAATAGGCAGCAGTTATATGCACCTGACACCATTCATCGAGCCTACCAACAGTCTTGTTTGGTAGCACCCAAAGCTGTCAGTTGGAAAGATCCGATGACAAATATGGGTCATACTCAACTCTCTTCCCCCATACATGAGTACTGCCCATACCCATTGGTAGGAAACGTAGGACAAGAGAATGCACATACACAAACACTAGATAAGGAATGGACGTATATTCCCTTTTTCCCTACTGAGGTCACCAAACACATCTTAGCAATGGTGAAATGACAGACACAAATTCCTCCTCGTATTTTGGAAGCATGCAAGAATATCATAACAACATTAGAATTACAAGGAGATCAGACACATAAACCGGTCCCCACACCTGGGAAGACACATTAGCATCCCACAACGGGGTAGATACATATATCTATTCTATTCCATGAGGGTTATCATGCTTACTCACCCATATCATACAGAAAACCGAATCAGGAACATACACCCTTTCAATTAGAGGTAATTGGCCCGTTATGATAACCAATCCAAGGTAAGAACATACACCTGCCCATGAAAACCACTTCTCCCAAAAAGTGGTCCCAAATTTGTGTAATAGAGCATCCAAGAAGAAGACCATATAAGCATTGTTGGAAAATCAAGAGCCAATCTTCAATTTAGCTCCACTTAATGCTGGAGTTCATGAAGCACTCAGAAATTTATAAGTTCCAGTTCCAAATCCTACACTCTCATTTCTAAATTATGGGAGTAGTGGTAGTAATTCTAAAGATCCCAATCAGACACTTTATCACAAAGGCTTGGTTTATGAAAATTCGGTCATTCCAGAGAGCCTATCTTCGATTAAGATCCATGACAACCCTCAGTGTGGCCAGAAGTCCAAGGAGAAATATTATTTATCCCATGTTTTAATCCACTATATCTGATACTATGTCATTAACGGGTGAAATACTTTCTCAACTAGATGAAATATTAAGGGAATGTTCATTCTCGGAACCTCCCTTGGGTAATTTTTCTTCTAATAAAGAAGGGGAAAAAATAATTGGTTCCATTATATTTGATAAAACAATCAAGAAGCATCAACTATGGTCAGACCAAGCGGAGAAACCCCTACAAAAAGATGATAATGATATGTCAAAAATGAAAAATAATTGTCTAAAGGAGAAGTACCATTCATGATCTAGATTTTCACAAACTCTCAATATATAATTCAGGAATTTTTGGTAGAAGATTTCATTTATGATATCCTCCTAAACTTATGGAAGACTCCTCGTCCTTTGAAAAAACAAAATATTACCATATAATGAATATCGAAATCATTTAAAGGTAATAGAAGGGTTGCAACTCCAAATTGGTGTGGCATCTCTCTTAGTTTCCCAACAACAATTGTTTTAAAATTAGTAGATAAATCTTCAACATGCATGCCTCAATGCTCTAAAGAGGCTACAATAGTTAATTACTGATACCCCATATAGTGTTCATACCAGAGGATGGTGTGCACAGGGATAATTTCATTTCACTGCACTCTAATATCAATAAAGCCGTCCAAAAGTGGTCTCAAGAAATGTTATTTCCCATGTCCGGCTATAATGAATAGGTTTTGTATGTAATCAATTATACGGTCAACAACATGCCTCAACTAGCTCTCATCAGATCTAGGACAAAATAATGAAATTTTTTGAGATAATTTTTCACCATGAATATGAGATTGTTCAGCATGCCTCCCACTTAGAGGATTTATTTCGTCAGATTGCACAAATGTCTAAAATAGCACAACTATATTCTGAAATATATGATTTGATTGGTTGTCAGATAATTCACACAGCTAATGTCTGAACCAAAATTCGAAAAATCCGAAGATCACCTATGAAAAAATCAGTAATAGCAGTTCAAGAGCCACCCCGACAAGCAAGGATAGGGTCTTGATTAATCCATAAATGAAATTCAACAAATGAATTTTGATGGTTTGGAAAAAAAAAGAATAGAAATAACCCTAGCCTACAGGGCTGGGTATTTTTCACATCTACAATTCCATCCTCAACTGAAGTCAGTTATCTCACGATTAGGGAAGAATACACGAAGAGACAGCACAACATAACTATCCAAGTATGCCTTCGGGTAACATTCCATCAAACAGTTCATAATAATTCATTATATAAGAGAGAAGAGTATCATTTAATATACCTAAGGAGACTATCTTACAATGATACTAACAGAATTCCATTACTATATTATGTGTCAGTAAATGTCCTTTACCACATTCTAGAAGATACTCAAGAAAAGGACTCTAGTTTTAGGGAATTAGTAGATGGGGTTTTTATCCATAATACATTTAACACTGAAGAAAATGAAGAGGGTGTGTGTACCCAAAATCTTGGGTTTACCCATAATCTAGTTATGCCCTCAATTAATCAACTCCCACCCCTTCTACTGGAATCTAATAAAGGGAAATGTAGAAGTCATATCATGTATCACATTTACACTATAGAAGGTCAATCTATTTCGCTTGATGAAATATTTTCACAATCAAAATAGGAGATCAAAGAGTTTAAATGACTCAATACAATATTACTTTGAAGCATCATTTTTGCTATAAAAGTTCCCCATGTAGATTCTCCACTTGAAAATTCTTTAGGAGCTCCTCAGCAAAGACGATTTGTGGTAACTACAAATGTGGATATGGAATATAATCTATTGACTACACAACAATAGAAAGATCAAACACATCCTTATAGGCCTATCCTCGTGGTTTTCCAAGAAAAATACCAGCACAACCACCAGTGGGTTTTTTGGTTGTTGCACCAGTTCAAGCTCCATCTAATATACCTATACATGTGCCAGCTCATTCAAATATTACAAATATGCTTTTTAATACAATTGTGGCATTAAAAACATGATCAGAAGATATGAAAGAATGGAATATACTTGGTCAAAATGAAAATAGAGCTTACCCTGAATGGGTGGATTTGATCCCTCACCCACAAAATTTTTGGAATACTAAAATCCCTAAAATTAATGGTTTAGTAGGTCGAGAGACACACATAACACATTTCGTTTCTTTTTGTAATCCCATGTTAGAGACTCCTAATCAATAAGATTTAGTAAAACTCATATGATTTTTGAATTCATTACAGGGACTAGCTTTTGTCTTGTATACAAATTTTCAATCTCGATCAATTACTAAATTAGTAGATCTTCGCCTGAAATTCCTTCATCAATTCTGCTCAAAGCTGCCGAAGATAAAATATTTTTATCTTACAATTTGAAAACAAAGGGAAAATGAAATTGTTTCATATTTCATTACTCCATGGAAAGGATTAACATATTCCTTAAATCTGGAACTCCATTAGGAAGAGTGGATACCAATTTGTGTGGAAAATCTATGTGATGAGTTACACCCAGCATAGATCTCGGTGAAATAAAGAAGAGGGTTTTGAGACATTGCTTCAGTTTCCGAATAGGTGGAGGATTACATTGTGGAAACTAATGCTAAATCTCGTCTAATTTAACGATCTTTGATAAGGAGAATAGGGAAATCAGAGCCTGATATAGTCACAATCATGCAAGAAACTGTACCTGCTTCCATAAGAAATCCTTCATCATATCGTTGGAATCGGCCTACCGAGCATCTGCAGAAATGACGACCTTGTTCAGATAATCAAAGGGATCAATAGAAAAAATCATTTGAGGAATTAAATAACAATTTTAATTCTTTACAGAATGAACAGGTTCTGGGTTACATCATATCAGCTTTAAGAAACAATTTGGTTCAGTTACCGAGGGTGAAAAACAAAATAACAAATGATATGAAGATCCTCTAAATACTTTTTCCTTTCACTAGATGCTGTGGAATCCCATTAAAAAGTGTTTTATTTTCAAATACCACATGAAAAAAAAATTAGACTATTGACAAGTGAAACTGAAAAGTTCGTTAGCCCAAGTAGCATGTGTTTCGGCTACTAATCCTGAGGAAGTAGGCGAATAACAGGAAGTCAAAAGGAAAAATGCACAAAAATACGATGATTGAATGATCAGTAAAATGATCAACCAAAATTAATTAATTCTACAAACACAGTTGAAACAACCTATTGTGTCTTCTTCCACTACCTCTATAGAAAAACCACCTTCATCAAAATATCATTCATATAATGGTCAATCCTCAAATAATCAATGTGATTCGAAGGACAATGTGTAGTCAAAACAAAAAAAATCTCAAGTCATTTCCAAATTTTCCTTTAACTCTGGTGATTTCATTCCTTCTATTTCAAAAGAATGAGCACCGACCTTGCATATGACACAACCAAAACTGATCTATCATTCGAAATCTTCATCAGATAATGAATTGATCTTTGGTAATGTCAACATTATCCACCTAATGAATCCCTATGCTAAGGGTGATTCTGGTTGTAATGAGCCCAAGTTCCCTGTACCTGAGAGGGGAAATCGAGGAAGAATCTAAGGTTGAGGATATTGGGGAAGATGTGGGTATTCTAGAATTCACTATTTTAACTCAAACCTTGCTCGAACCATATATGCAGTGGAACCTCATGGGAGAGCCAATCAACTGGCTCAAAAAGAACATGGAGATTCTTCGACGCATGATAGGTTCTCTCCTGATATGATTATTTTATAAGCATAACTAGAGGTTAAACCAAATATCTCTCAGCAAGTATATAGACCCTATAAGTGTAATCTACCAAAGTCAATGTATTTCAGGATTCTTCTCCGACACAGGGTACATCTACATCAGGAGTGTCAGCTTCCAAGGAAATTGAAAAAATGAATCTCCATGATAGGGAATGCAGACATCTAGAACAGAAGTACGATGTTTTGAAATTTTTAGCCGAACAACTGACTATGTTTTCAATCATGTATTCATTTAATCTTTCAAAAGATCTCTGAGAATCAATTTTTGAAAATTTTTCTAGTTCTCAATTGTTTGAAACCAATGTTGTTGCTTATGAGGTTTACCTTTTGGAGAATGATCCTAGAGAATGTCATGCAGTTATAAATATTATAGCTGAAAGTGAAGATGAGGTTGTACATAGAAATAACATGACCTTATATCTATATGGAAGGCTCAATGACATCGACACCCCATGAGCCTTCATTGATAATGGCTCATGAGTCAACCTCATTCATATTCATACACTTCATATGTTGGGTCTCAATAAATCTAACTTATCTCCTTCCACAGCAATATTAAATGTTCAAGAAAAGAATGAGAAATAACCTTTCGGTGAGATTACACTCAGAACTCACTTTTGGGGATCTTGTGTCGAATTCATATTTTATGGTTTTCCTTCAAGACTTAGTCTTTGACATTCTTCTTGGAAGGCCTTGCCTATATCAGCTTGCAGCTATACCTTCATCACACCACCAATTTGTCAAGTAATATTTCAATTTTCAAATTTGAAAATTGTATGGTGACAAGGCTCTACTCAAAATGTGTGAATCCTAATACATTGATGTTGAATTTTATCACATGAAGGGAATGAGGTCGGTGGTAAAGGGGTTAACCAAAATTAATGATCTGAATGGCCTAGAAAAGAATCCCGAAAACCCAATAAAACATTTGAGTATAGATTATTTTTTACCTAAAAATCAAATTGAAAGGATAAACCCAAATCTAAACACTCATCCAGTGACATCGATAATGTCAATTGTGGAAATCGAGCCTGACATCATGGGAGAAATAGTTGATTTACTAAGAAATTATGGAATCTTAAATGGAGATGTCTTCATTTCATCCACCAAACATTAGAAAGCCTATTCATCAACAATAAGACTAGAAGATGCTGTAGAAGTACTATAGAAATAAAATTATATTAGTTTCCAACACATATTATCCTCTTTATTACTCCCGGAATACCCTTCATCATTAGCATGGTAAAAAATGGTGGACTCTTCTTCAAGATGTCCAAATACTTACTCGTACCCTAGCTTTGAAATTTTTTCTTCATCACCTACTATGAAAGTAGAAGTAGATGATGTGACATGTAATGAAGTTGAAGATGAAGGTCATAGGGATGATCCTCCCAAATTTTTGTAAGGTGCCTCTACCACTATAGATGAGTTTAGAGAAATACATTTTGGTACAGAAGAAGATCCAAGCAGCACACTAATTAGTGTTGGCATGTAATCTGAAGAGAAAGAGATTTATACATTATTTAGAAAGAAACATAGATATATATTTACATGTAATTTGACAAAAATGACAGGTCTTAATCATGATGTAACCACTCATCATTTGGGTTTTCCAGAAGAACATCAAGGATTCAAGTAGCCTCTAATAAGAACCTACCCATGTCATGCCTCTAAAATTGAAGCTGAGGTTTATAATCTTATCAATGTTATCTTTTTCAGAGTGTTTTAATAACCAAAATGGATATCCAAAATTGTACCATTAAAAAATAAGAATGTGAAAATCAAATTTTGCATTGATTTTAGAGATCTTTACTAGCATTTTCCTAAAGATGACTGTCCAGTTCAAAACACAAGGCTTTTAATTGGTGCAACATCTCTCAATGATTATCTTTTAATCATGGATGGCTACTCTGGGTATAATAAAATATGCATGTCCCCAAAGGATAAAGAGTCTACAACATTAATATCCCCTCAAGGTGTGTTATGTAGTTGAGTAGTGCCATTCAGATTAAATAATGGAGGCTCAACATATCAATGCACCATCACAATATCTTCAAATCCTTTTTAAGAAAATTTGTCGAATGTTAAGTGGATGATTTGGTGGTTAAATATAGACAATGTTCAAATCACTGGGCTGATCTGGTGACCATATTCTATAAACATTTACAAAAAAGTTTTAATATAAACCCCTTGAAATATAATTTTGGGGTAACCGCACAAAAATTCATCAGCTTCGTTGCATTCCATCATGGGATAGAATTTGATCCAGAGAAAAACAAGCAATACTTGGCATGTCACCTCCTATAAATTTAAACTAATCAAGAGGACTCCAAGGACACTTGGCCTATATTCAGTGACTTATCGCGAATTTGGATGGAATGTGTTTTCCATTAAATATATTAATGGAGAAGGGTGTCCCCTATCAATGTACTAAAGACATCCAGGAGGCATTTGATAACCTCAAGAAAAATATCCTGTGTCCCATGATATTAAAGCCACTTGTTGAAGGAAGACTACTTAATCCCTATGTGAAAACATTGGAGAGATTACTTGGTTCTTTCACTCACAAAAAAACTCTCTTAGGAATGAAAAAATGCTTTAATTTCTCATTTGAACTATGATGGATATAGAAAATCAGTATTCATGTATCAAGAAGGGTAGCATGGAATTAATAATTTAATTTCCGAAACTAAGGAACTACCTACAACATCATAATGTCCAATTTGTGTATCATAATAGTTTTCTCAAAATTATCCTCAGTCATCCTATACTTCTGGGAATTTAAAACAGTGGGTAGTGATTTTTCAACAGTTTGATATCTAGTTTATGCCTCAGAAGTTAATAAAAGGTCAAGATTTGGTAGATTTCCTTACAAAAAAATCCATCTTTATAAGTTACATCATTGAATACTAAACTTCTTGATGAAGAGGTCTTATCTATTCAAGATAATCCACAGACATGGGAGAAATACATTGATGGTGCCTCCATAAATCCAATAGGGAAGAAAATGGAAAACCCTAAACTCAACAATGTTGGGTTTAGTATTGTACTTATCTCCACAGAAAAGGAAGTGTTTCCGTATTCTTTCCTATTTTAGGAAGGCGTGACTAACAATGAGGTAGAATATCAAGCTCTCATCATATCCCTGCAATTGGAACTCTAGGTACAAGTGAACAACCTGAAAGTGGAAACTGATTCAGTGTTGTTAATAAAACAAAACAAGGGGGATTATGTTATCATAAAATAAGAGTTAATACATTTGTGTGATTACGTCACAAGGTTAATGGATGAATTTCCCTGAGATTTGAAATTGTCTTCTGTCCCATGATCACAATATTCCAAAGATGATGCACTTTCTAATGTCGTTATAACCCTGGTAGATCCAAATCGGGATGATAAAATCATTATTATACCCCATCGTCATGTGGTACCATCATTCGTTCAAAATAGAATGGAGGAAATTTTTGAAATTAGCCCTATTTATGTGCCATATGGTCATACCATGAGATGGATGAAAACCATCATGAAATACCTTAAAAATGGAGTACTTCAACCAGATAGAGATGAAAAAGAACAGACCCCACAATAGGTGGTCAATTTTACTCTTTATGATATCCCAGATCACCTGAAGATCCTACACAAATGAGGATTTGATGAAATACTTTTTTGATGTTTTTACGAAGAAGAAGCTATAACTACCATGAAAGAAGTACATTCACTAACTTGTGGTTCTCACCAGTCATGGAATAATATTTCCTATCATATTTTTATGCTTGGATACTTTTGGCCTTGAAGGGTGTAGGATTGCATAGATTTCACCATGAAATGTCATCCATGCCAAGTTTCTAACAACTTATTTAATCAACCCCTAGAGTTGTTACATAAATCTAAATACTCCTGGACATTTTACACATGGGGAATTAATATCTTAGGACCTTATCCTCCATCTATGGATAAGTAGTTCAAGTATATTATTACTGCTACTAACTTATTCACTAAATGAGCTGAAGCAATACCTCTCAATGAAATCAGATCCAACATAATTGTTAGTTTTTTTCAAAACAAACATTATCCCCAGATTGGTGTCCGTCATACTATATTGACTGAATATGGAACCAATTTATATTATTTTGATGTAAATAAGTTATATCATGTGTATAATATCAAATCCAACCATTCATCTCGCTATCATGTAGCATCCAATGGATAGATAGAAGATTTCAATAAAACCCAATCAAACATACTCCAGAAGATGGTGGATAATGATAATAAATCCTGGCCTAATAAAATTTTCCATGCTTTATAGGTTTATTAGACTACTTTTGATACTGCAACTCAAGAAAATCAATACTCATTAGTGTATGAAACAGAATAAGTGTTCCTAATTGAAATTAAATTTCCTTTACTCAGTGTTTCAATCTATGATCAGTTCACTATAGATGAAATGTCTCAAAATTTATTTTTTGAGATGGAACTATTAGATGGAAAAAGATTGCATACTTTTCATCATTTAGAAGTCTATCAGAATATAATAGCACAATCATTTATCATGAATGTTCGCCTCCACTCATTTCATCATAGTGAATTGTTACTGGTCCTTTGGAATCAAATTATACTAGGAAAGAAACCTCCAATGCTTGAACAAAATTCAGAATAACCTTATTCAATACGTTAGTTCTACTCAAATGTATATTATTACCTTATATAAATGTATATAGAGATTATTACTATGCAAACAAATGATATATTCTTGAAGAAATAATTTTTGTAACTGCACAACAAGTCCTCACTGCATTACCTTAAACTGCACAACACGGAGTCCTAGTCACTAGACATTAAAATGCATAAAAGCCAAAAATTTCCTCACTAAATGACATAAAAATACACATTACAATTTTCTCACTACATGACTCTAAGCTAAACAACACAGAGTCCTAATTGCAAGACATTAAACTACATAACAGCCTTAAGCATCCACGCTGCATGATAGTTAAATTTATAGCATCTTGGACCTTGTTGAATTACGTTAAACTACTTGAAGTCCATTATCCTCGTTGCACGACATTAAATTTTACAGTTAATGACTTCTCAATTTGACGTTAAGAGATTCCATATGAAAGCATCATTTACATAATTATTACTCCTTAATGACACATGAGTTCAATTCCTCCCTATGTTGGAGTCAAATCGGAATAGGGGCCTCATTTCAAGAACTACGTGTGGCCTGATTCTCATTCATATGAGATACGTAGATATGCCCAGATCAATAATCTTGGGGCCAACCATAGATAATTTTTTTTTCCAATCCCCCCCTCTATATGAACTAGATCTATACAGAGTTCCCTTTTTAGATACATGGAGTGATTTTTATACAATATGGTGTCTTAAAATTAAATTATTATTTTATAATCTGTTTAATGCCCCCTTCTCCGACACAAAACTCAATTGATGTGAGAAATGATTAGTCAAGAACTATTTTTTTCTTGGTTCTCATCCATATGAGATACATAGAGACCCCTAGATATTCAATATTGGGCCTAGCCTTGGTAAAAAACCCAAATTTTTCCCTATGTAAGAATCAAAAATGTATAGGGAATGTTTAAAAAACAACATATGGCTTGATTGTCACCCATTTGAGATATGTAGTGAAACATGGATTTAAGTCATTATTCCGGCCATAATATTCACATTTTATGTCAGAATCACTTTATTTCCACGCTACATGACCCAAAACTGCACATCATAATATTGATTTAAAGGAAACAAATAATGTCACCATTTTATATGTGAGTCATATCTATGTAATGGACGCCTAACTCAGGTCCATTATTGATTCAAATATTTCTCATGTGCATTGAGAATTACCCCTTCCATATTTCACAATATTATTATTGAATACTTTCAGATCTCGATAATATTTGTTACGGTTTTCGGTGATAGAGTTTTTAATATCTAATAACTCTTTTTCTTAACTATGTATTATGTTCCCTTAGGTGGCATTGAATATGTTGCCTACATAATAGGCTTATCAGTCAAAATATGCCGTTATTTGGCTATGAAACATTTTACTTAGTTATCCCTACATGATACATGCCCCACAACAGGCTTGTCAAATAATGGTAATTTTGTTCTTCGTTAAAGTGTCTTTAATTGCATTCAAACGTTGATAACTATATATAAGAATCTGAATTTTAAATAATTCATTCAGTTATATTTGTCCCATTATATTTCTCTCAATCTTAATGTCTCCAAGATCATAGTTTACACATTTCCCCCTTAATGTGTTCTAGGAAATATGAAATAACCTTGGATCACTTAACCACATATCAGATACTGTTTCCATTTTTTGGTCCTAGTTATAAGTCCTAAAACTACAAACACCATACTCCCTACATTTGGGTCAGAACATTGTAGAAATCTTATTCCATCAATTATTTGGAAATCATGATTGGAAATACCCTCTCCATATTCAGGTAACATTCATCTTAAACCAAACATTTTTCTTTGAAAAATATGAATCTTCATAAACTTGCTTAAGCTTTTAGAAATAGAATGTCAAACATTAGAGAGCTATTTTTCTAGATAATGATGTACGTTCCCCTAGAGGCCTTGAAAAAAAATTTCTTACATAATAGTCATGTAAGCCCAAAGATTCCAGTATTTGGATATGAAACATATGCCGTAGTTGGCCCTGCATTATAAAGCCCCCATTACAAGTTTGTCAAATAATGGTAATTTCGTTCTTTAGAAAGAAGTCACGTAATTTCTTGGGCCTTTTTATTATTCCATTCGTCTGATCCATAAATTCCTAAATCATTGCTTTAAATTCTTCCCTTCCATACATGAATATGGTAGTATGTTTCTAAACAAATGATAATGAAATTAAGAGTACCAAAACATTATTCAAAGATACATACGTTAAATTAAACCACGAAATATACTCACTCCATGAATTAAAACCGCACAATACAATTTTCTCACTACATGAATTAAAACTGCCCTGTATGACATGAGAAATTCCTATTTCTAATAAATTTTAACCCTTCCTCATACACGAGTTTTGTGTAGAAATGGTTTTCCTTTTCATGACATGTGTCTGCATAGATGACCCTTTATTATTAAAATCCCTTTCCTTGAAAAAACAACCCACTATTGTCTTAAGTCACCCAAATATTATTTTCCCTTGTTTATCAATAGAAAAATGTTAACTAACTAAGATCTCTCTTTCATGAATATACAGTACGTACCCCTAGAGGCCTTGCATAAAATTTTCCTACATAGAAAGCCTTTCAGTCAGAATATGTCATTATTTCGATATGCAACATATGTACCAGTTGGCCCTATATAGTGAAACCCCCATAATGGGTTAGTTAAATATTGGTAACCTAGTTCTTGGAAGATACTTACTTGTTTTTATATATGTTTTAGATTTTGGGACCATAAAAAATAATGACTCAAGATTCCCCATGGATATCCTTAAAGAATAATAGAGAAATTCACAGCCACTGAGCTTTGTTTGGGATCCAATTTCATAATTTATGATCAAAGTTGTTTGATGTTGTCACTAGCCCTTTACAGTCCAACATTCACGAATCTAAACATCCAACAACAATATACATGGTACTCACTAGATTGGGAACCTGTAAAGGGCACTATGGACAAATATCGAGTCCCATGTCACTAAATGTACATTTTTTATGGTTTAAGTAACATTGAGAAATATAAAGTCAAAAGATACAAAGATTTTGGGGTTGTCCATATAAAATAATAAATATAAAACTACGCTTACTAGGCCCATTGTATTAGGTAAAAAAAGCTAGAATAAATGAAAACACAGATGATTAAAGATGATATTTTTTCATTTGTGAGTAACAAAATTCACCGAGGAGAATCCACAAACTGGACTCTCTCTTCATTCATAAATCTAAAAAGTTGTTCTATGTAGGAATTCATTTGGTCAATAACCTATTGAGCCCCATCAGATGATTTTTGAAGTTCGTTTAGCAAGCCAGCTTTATTCTCTTCAGCATGACAAAGTGCTTCTTTAGCATCTACAATTCCTTTTTCACCATTCTTATGGACTTATATTATTGTGTTATGAAGCTGGTGATTCTCCCATGTGATAAAATATAATTCTTGTTGAACATTCAGCTACTGAACAATCATTTCATTAATCTTATGCTTCAGTTCTGTCAACTTTGCAGTATGATTGGCATAAGCTCAAGACAACACTTATTGGAATTCATCCTTGTTGATCAATAGTTTAGTTTTTATAAGATATTGTCAAAGCTTCTTCCCTTTCACCCTCTTTTATAAATTCTCTTTCAATGCGATATGAATTTCGGGGTATTGCAAACTGCGAAATCACAACATGAAAAACAAAGATGAATGTCGTGGAATTCATGAAGGTAGTTCGTCAAGGAGAATTTTAGATATTATTTTCCAAATATTTGTTCTTGCCTTGCGACGTGTAAGATGATGGTACTTTTTTGAGTTTAGGGTTCGATTCAGAATCACTGCCATAAGAAGGGAAAAATTCTAGGATTTATTAACTTAAAGAAGGGTCCTTTTCTAATCCTTCCTTGAAACTGGTTGCTTCAGCTCCTAATATTGTTGGAGATGATGTAACACCCAAGACATTTATGAGAATTTTTTTATGTTATATAAATCATCAAAGGAATCTTTCACTACACACAACACTACCTTGGCTTGCTTTACACGCAACTGCGTCCTTCCTCGATAGCTTGCGTCATACGCAATACCGAGTTTCACTAAACAACAATATATTATAATACTAGCCTTTATGAATAGTATTAACTGAATTTTGAATTTTATAACATTTTAATTCATCTTATACATTTTCTAGAATGAGGTATGAAAACGAAATCAGTTTTTTGGATAAAAGAAGTATTTTTAAAAAAATGCAGTTTTACCACCTTTTGATGGCGCACCCACATTAAATCTAGTTTTTGACATGTTTATAAGTTCAATTTGACAAAATGAAATTCTTATTTAGAATCAAGATATAAAAATTTACTTTGGATAAATTTTTCATATTATTCTGATAGCTTTCATATTTTATGAATAGTAAAAACACGCTATATTTTAATTAAAAACAACTTTTTTCATCTCAATACTTTAAATAATTATATTATAATATTGAATGTTTTTAAAGTATAAATAGAATATATTTTTTACCATTTAATATAATTTATGTCATTAGCATTAATTTTACATTGAATTCATAGGTAAAAACATTTCAATCTTTGGAAATGTTTTAACTTTTAAAACTCGTTTGCTTAACAACAGGATTAATTTTAAATTAATTACTACAACTTCTGTGTTTTGAATTTTGAAAAATGGATTCCATATTTGGAATCAGTGGGTCAAAATTATGTTAATAGGTTACTTTTATTTTTTTGATATTATGAATAGTAACTACGGTAATTTTTATTTACTACGGTTAAAGGTAAATAGGGTAATTCAAGGTTAAATGAATATTATAATAATTCAAAATTACCTTGACACTTGTCCTGAACTTATTGGATGAGTAGTGGCCGACCATGGGCATCCTTGGGTCGATTTTGGGACCCCATTGAGCCACTTGGTAGTGACAATGACAATTTGGATTAATTAATTTAATGTAAAGACAAAATCGACATTAACAAAAATCTTTTAGTAATTAATTTTTATAAGGGGTTTTATAAATTATATTTTAGACTATAAATATTTATTGGAAAGCTAAAGAGATTTCCTACATAATGATATTTTTTAATAATTTTTAGACACCAAATAAATTAAATTATTTATGACACAATATTGATGAAGTATTTACCTCATTAATAAATGATTTAAATAAAAAAGATTATAATGATTAAAATATTTTGGAAAACATGTCCAATTCTGATTATATGATTTTATTTAGACTATGAGTCATATTATCTTCATCTTTAATGATTTTTTTACCTTTTGAAACTGAAGATAAGTTTATAATAAAATAATATCTCCACACTTTCCAACGGTGCCCCTCTCCTCCCTTATAAAAGGGCACCTCCTCCCTCTCTTCCTCACACCAATTTGAGCCTTCAATCTCAGCCAACCCCTGCCCATTTCACTTCCCCACTTCCTTAGAAACCTACGAGAGGTACTTGTCTTATCAAAAGACCAACTCTAGTGCCTTAAGAGAAAGTTTAAAGGAGGCACTTAGAGAAAGAGGTAATACCTTATACCATTTTCTTCAAGTTCCATTCTTCTTCTACTCACTCTTATTTGGTTTCTTCATTATGAGGTAATAACATCAGTATCCCTCATATACTGATATGTTATTATAAATATGAAGCAACTCTATTTCACCTCTTATCCATCCTACGGAAAACGAAATCACCGTGCGTGCGTATGTATGGAATACCGTCTCCACGCCGTGGTGTAATCTGTTTTCCACCACCACCTTACTTGGATGGGTATAATGGTGTAAATAATTACTATATATTATTATAGTAAAGTGATATTTATTCTGAAATAGTATACATACACTTCAATACAATTCCACGATCATTGGAACGATATCATCGCTCGTGCGTACGTGTGGCCTACCATCTCCACGATGTGATGCGACTCGTTCTATATGATCTTCACTGAATAATGTTTATATAAATAAATTGAATGAATGAATATGATATATATTACACTAATACCATTCTGTAAATGTTGTCTGTATATCCTATAAAGATTAATAAGAATTTATTCGACAAAACACGGATAAGAACAAAAAGTAATAAACACCCGAATAACAAGTAGTATTGAAATGTTACTAATAAGAATCTAAGAATATGACCATATATGGTATCATAACAACCAATATGATTATGTAATAAGTCAATGAAATTATTTAAATCATTATACAGGAGGATCGGACACATAAAAAGTATATCAGACCTGAGGTAAGGGGAAATATCACAATCTCATTTTTATCTGAGATTGTTTATACTTTCGAATTTATTGTAGTGTATTTTATCATCCACATACATTTTTCCTAAATATGTAATATTATTTCCATCCACCTAAAATTTTTTAAATACAATTTTACCCTTCGGTGTGTTTTTAGTAAATGATATGAAAGGAATCTTTTGTCGTTTTTCGTACGAGGTACATTTTGACTTTTCCAACAAAAGTACGAGAAGAATGTTTTTTTATCTTATACGGCATGAATGGATTTTTAAAAAATTATTTCCAATAATCTTCCTTTACATTTTTTCAAGTTTATATTTAATAAACTTCTTTTAGTTTAAAATTGTATGACATGTTAAGAAAGGAAAAATGTTTTTGAAGTAGAAAGGTTATTTTCCTCAAGAATGGAGTTCAAGTGTTTTATCAAAATTATTTTCCATCTAAGATAATATAGGGTTATGTTTATATCCCAATTATTATATTGATTTTATTATGTTGTGATGAAAATATTTTTATGAATTCTTTTATCTTATATGAACTATTTTATGATGTCACGATGTTTAAGATTCCCATTTTTATTACATGGGTTATGCTATGATGTATGGTTTATGATTTTGTGGCACACATAAGAATGGTATCATTATAAGATGTGTGGGACCTATATCTCCCCCCAATTCATTGGGTAAATATTTTATATCTCATGAGATAGACATGGCTATAACGGCAGGTTAAACTGGTTCAGTGAAACAAGACTGAAACGAGGAGTGAAATCGGTTCAGAAATGGAATTTGTCCACTAAGATAGTCTTGGCTATGAGTCTTGATTAATAAGAAATGATTCTCTATGATTATGTGTGTATGCTTAAAAGTTTCATGTTTTATGTTATGATTACTGGGATTACATTTCACTACCATGATTTATCCCATGTTATGAAATTATGATCTCTATTGCAGAGTAAGATTTCCAAAATGTTATGTTCTTATAAATTTTATGTGATTTATATTTCTTTTTTTTACCCTTACTGAGCATTTAAGCTCACCCTTTTGTATATTTCTTTCCCTAGGTCAGGAAGAAGGTTATTAAGTATGATATGCCAAAAAGGGACTATAGATATGATGAAATAAATGGGAGACAGTGTAGATGCTTTATAAACCAGTTGTTTATGTTTCCCAGTTTCTAAAGACACTATACATATACAGTCCTTTCATGGTTTTATTATATGTTGTAATAAGTATGCTTCAATTTTGAGGTATTAACCATGTATGTAATGTATGGTTCATTATAGTTGGTATCAGAGGGAGGTATAGTCAACCTTTGGAAACTAGGATGTGAAATCCTTAGTAAGAAACCTAAGGATATGTCTAAGCATAGAAAACAATCTTAGTGTTTTAGAAATGGCCATGAACAACCTATGATAAGACCTTATGAGTGAAATTTTATTCTTGATTATGTGGTTTTCGTATTATAATTAGTTTTGCTCACACTATTCTTCTTGGTTTTAGTCAATGGCTGGAACCTGAAGAAACCCTGTTAATGCGGAATGCGACGGGCAATGTAATGATTGTTTCCATGAACAACCAAATGTTATGGGAGATGGAATGAAAAATCTTGTAGCCATGATCACACAACATTCTCAAGATATGAATCATGCAGGACTTCCAAATGAGAAAAGGAAGGAGCAACATTCTGTTTAATCCTCCATGAGGCAACACCCACCTTCATTTAGCGGGTCTTCGGATCCATTAGTGGCTGAACAGTGGATCAGTACCACTGAAAAGATATTTTCAGTTCTTCAATGTCTCTAAAAATGATAAAGTCATCTTAGCAGTGTATCGTTTGGAAGGTGATGCTGATCAATGGTGGAATCTTATTATGAATACGAGGCAAATGGATGAAATTGAGTCCATGGAATGGGACGAGTTTAGGAACTTATTTTACAAAAAGTATTTCCCTCGTATTCTTCGAACAAAGATGGAGAAATATTTTCTTGAACTAAATAAAAAGGATGATGAATCCGTTGGTACCTACGAAGAAAATTTTACAAGACTTGCAAGGTACGCTTCCGGAATTATTATCCAACTTGAGAGTAAGATCGATTGATTCTTTAGTGGCTTAAAACCAAGTCTTCGAAGGGAGTTAGCCATAAGGAACTTAAATATTTATGAGGAAATTATTCGATGTGCTCTCAAGGTTGAGATGGAGATTGGTGTAACCCATCAGTCACATGGGTTTGATAAGAAGAGGAAAATGGAATTTAAAGGAAAATCCGAAGACCACATTGAAAGAAGATGAGTATTCCCTTATGCTCAAAGTGTGGAATTAAACATGGAGGAAATTTTCTTAAGGGGACAAGCAAATGTTATAAGTGTGGAAAAGAAGGTCATCGGTCAATTGAATGTCGAAATAATGGGATGAAGATGTCTAATGATGCAAACAAAGGAAGTAATACACAGAAAGAATCTACTACACTTCAATGTTTCAAGTGCAAGGAAATGGGGTATTACGCCAATCAATGCCCAAATCCAAGGGTTTATGATGATGATCGACGTCAACAATCCTTTAAGGACAAAGACAAAGGAAAGTCACATGCAATTACTATCGGTGATGTGGAGTAAAAAAACGAAGTGGTGAGAGGTAAAATTACCATCCAATCTAAAGTAGAAAATGTTTTATTTGATTCTGGATCCACCCAATCTTTTATTTCTGAAGAATTTTCTAAGGGTATCACCATATTACCTCATAAATTAGACATTGAGTTGGCTGTGACAGCTCCTAATGGCACAATGGTCGCATCAAAAGTTTATAATTCTTCTCTGATTGATGTTTGTGGGAATGTGCTTCCTGCAAATCTTGTGATCCTTCCTATAGTGGAATTTGATTTGATTTTTGGCATGGATTGGCTTTCTTTATATGGAGCTCATATGATTTTCCGAAGAAGGGAAGTCACATTTCATATTCCAGATCAATCTATGATCGTCCATCGATGAAAGGAAGAACACAACCTTCCAGTGGAAATTTCATCCATCTTATGGGTCTTGATCTCACTAAATGAAGGTTATTTTTCTCAAATGGTTGGTGAGAAACTCATGATTAAGAATATGCCCATTGTACGGGAGTTTGACGATGTCTTTCCGGAGGAATTTCCAGGTCTTCCACCAAATCGTGAAGTTGAGTTTTCAATAGAACTCATACCAGGTGCTTTGCCTATTTTAAAGACACCTTATAGAATGGACCCAATTGAGTTGCAGGAATTGAAGAAGAAACTCCAAGAGAATCTTGATAAAGGATTCATACACCCTAGTGCGTCACCTTGGGGAGCACCTGTTCTGTTTGTTAAGAAGAACGATGGATCAATGAGACTCTGCATTGATTATCGAGAACTTAACAAGATCAATATCAAGAAAAAATATCATCTCCCATGCATTGATGACCTATTTGACCAACTACGAGGAGCTCAATACTTTTCCAAGATTGATCTTCGTTCAAGGTATCATCAATTAAGGGTCAAAAGGGAGGATATACCAAAGACGAATTTCCGTACAATGTATGGACACTATGAATTTATAGTGATGCTATTTGGTCTTACTAATGCCCCTGCTATCTTCATGGATCTGATTAATAGAGTCTTTAGAGACTATCTTGATCAGTTTGTGGTAGTCTTTATAGATGATATTCTTATCTATTCAAAGAGCAAGGATGAACATGAAGATCACTTTATAATTGTATTAAATACCCTAAGAAAGGAGAAGATTTATGCCAAATTTACCAAGTGTGAATATGGCTTCAAAAAGTTGCATTTTTGGGTCACGTAATCTCAAAAGAGGGGATATCTGTGAATCCAGAAAAAATAGAGGTTATTGAAAGATGGTCGAGGCCAACAAAAGTTACTGAAATCCGAAGTTTTCTTGGTTTGGCTAGATATTACCGACGTTTTGTGAAAGATTTTTCAAGGTTATCTAACCCACTCACCAAGTTAACTCAAAAAAAGAGTTATGTTTGTTTGGACGGAGGAATGTGAAGAAAATTTCAAAGAGCTAAAAAGAAGGCTAGCCAGTGCACCTGTTCTCACATTACCTTGCAGTGGAGAAAGGTTTGTGATCTATAGTGATGCATCCATGAAGGGACTAGGATGTGTTCTCATGAAAAATGATATGGTGATAGCTTATGCCTCACGACAGTTGAAAATCCATGAGCAAAATTACCCATCTCATTATTTGGAGTTAGATGCGGTAAACTTTTCATTAAATATTTGGAGGAATTATATTTATGGTGAAAGGTGTGATATTTATAGTGATCATAAAAGTTTACAGTATATTTGCACATGAAAGGAACTAAATATGCGTCAAAGAAGATGGTTGGAGCTGATTAAGGATTACGACTGCTCAATCCATTACCACCATGGGAAAGCAAACAAGGTAGCAGACACATTAAGTCGACAAGGCCATGCTAGCTTATCCATGATGAGGATAAAAAAAGATCCAATATTTATGGATTTACAAAGTATGGATCATGGAATTATAATGGAAGGGGGAAAATCATATCTTTCTCAAATAAATGTTCAACAATCTATACATGTAAAGATTAAAGAGGCGCAGAAAGAAGATGTCGTGTTACAAAAGAAGGTGAGAAATGTTCCTGAATTCAACTTTGATTGTGATGGGATAATAAAGTTCAGGAATCAGGTTTGTGTTCCTCCCATCCCAGAATTAAAGAAGGAGCTGCTGGATGAGGCTCATAGTTCTTCACTCTCTATTCATCCTGGAAGCACGAAGATGTATAGGGACTTGAAAGAGTTCTTCTGGTGTGATGGCATGAAAAGAGATGTTGCTGAATATGTCTCTCGATGCTTGGTTTGTCAGCAAGTTAAAGATGAGATATATGAGTCTAAGGGGATGTTACAACCATTGCCCATACCTGTATGGAAATGGGAAAACATCACTATGGAATTTGTCACTAGACTTCCTAAAACATCCAAAGGCAATAATTCTATCAGGGTCATAGTTGATCATCTTACAAAGGATGCACACTTCATTTCTATTAAATATGATTTCTCTATAGATCATCTTTCTAGGATATATGTAAAGGAAGTGGTAATATTGCATGGAGTACCAATTTCTATTATATCTGATCGGGATCCGAGGTTTACCTCAAAGTTCTGGCGAAGACTTCAGCATACTTTAGATACAGAGTTGAGTTTCATCACTGCTTATCATCCTCAGACAGACAGTTAGTCTGAGAGGACAATTAAAACTCTAGAAGATATGTTGAGAGCTTGCTCTATGGATTTCAAAGGTGGTTGAGATCAACAACTACCTTTGGTGGAATTTTCTTAGAATAACATCTTTCACTCCAGAATTCAGATGGCTCTTTATAAAGATCTCTGTGGAAAGAAATACAGGTCTCCAACTTGCTGGGATGAAGTTGGGGAAAGAAAGCTATTAGGACCTGATCTTGTTGATGAAATGGGAGAAAAGGTCAGATCTATTCAACAAAACATAAGAGCAGCTCAGAGTCGACAGAAAAGTTATGCCGACAACCGAAAAAAAGACCTAGAGTTTGAAGTGGGTGATAAAGTATTCTTATGAATATCTCCCTGGAAGAGGGTCATGAGATTTGGAATGAAGGGAAAGTTGAGACCTAGATATATTGGTCCTTTTGAAATTCTGGATCGTGTTGGGAAGGTAGCTTTCCAATTGGCGCTTCTACCAAATCTCTCTCAAGTTCTCAATGTGTTCCATGTATCTCTCCTGATAAAGTACATACATGATCCTTCAAATGTACTCAGCTCAGAAGTTGTACGGCTGGAACAAGATCTTTCTTATGAAGAATAGCCAATAGAGATTCTGGATTCTAGCGAAAAAGTCCTCCGGAACAAGACCACTCACTTGGTGAAAGTTTTATGGAGGAACCACCAATTAGAAGAAGCTACATGGGAACTTGAGGATAAGATGACGGAGAGGTATCGTCATCTGTTTTTTATGAAGTGATGAATTTCGAGGGCGAAATTCATTTTAAGGGGGGTAGAATGTAACACCCGAGACTTTTATAAAAAATATTTTGTTTTTATGTTATATAAATCATCAAAGGAATATTTCACTACACACAACACTAGCTTGGCTTGCTTTATATGCAATCATGGCCTTCCTCGATAGCTTGCGTCGTACGCAATACCGAGTTTCACTAAAAAACGATATATTATAATACTAGCCGTTATGAATATTATTAACTAAATTTTGAATTTTATAACATTTTAATTCATCTTATACATTTTCTAGAATGATGTATGAAAACAAAATCAGTTTTTTGGATAATTGAAGTATTTTAAAAAAAATGCAGTTTTACCGCCTTTTGATGGCGCACCCACATTAAATATAGTTTTTGAAAAGTTTATAAGTTCAATTTGACAAAATAAAATTATTCTTTAGAATCAAGATATAAAAATTTACTTTGGATAAAATTTTCATATTATTTTGATAACTTTCATATTTTAATGAATAGTAAAAACCCGGTATATTTTAATTAAAAACAACGTTTTTCATCGCAATACTTTATATGGATAAATTATAATATTTGAATGTTTTTAAAGTATAAATAGAATATATTTTTACCATTTAATATAATTTATTTCATTAGCATTAATTTTACATTGAATTTATAGGTAAAAACATTTGAATCTTTGGCAATGTTTTAACTTCTAAAACCAATTTCCTTAACAACGAGATTAATTTTAAATTAATTACTGCAACTTCTGCATTTTGAATTTTGAAAAATGGATTCCATATTTTGAATCAGTGGGTCCAAATTATGTTAATAGGTTAATTTTATTTTTTTGATATTATGAATAGTAACTACGATAATTTTTATTTACTACGGTTAAAGGTAAATAGGGTAATTCAAGGTTAAAAGAATATTATAAAAATTCAAAATTACCTTGGCACTTGTCCTAAACTTATTGGATGAGTATTGTCCGACCATGGGCATCATTGGGTCGATTTGTGGACCCCATTGAGCCACAAGGTAGTGACAATGACAATATGGATTAATTAATTTAATGTAAAGAAAACATTGAAATTAACAAAAATCTTTTATTAATTAATTTTTATAAGGAGTTATATAAATTATATTTTCGACTATAAATATTCATTGTAAATCTAAAAATATTTCCTACATAATGATATTTGTTTTATAATTTTTAGACATCAAATAAATTAAATTATTTATGACACAATATTGATCAAGTATTTACCTTATTAATAAATGATTTAAATAAATAAGATTATAATGATTAAAATATTTTACCAAACATGTCCAATTCTGATTGGATGATTTCTTTTCGACTATGAGTCATCTTATCTTCATCGTTAATGATTTTTGGACCTTTTGAAACCGAAGATAAGTTTATAATAAAATAATATTTCTACACTTTCCAAAGGTGCCCCTCTCCTCCCTTATAAAAAGGGCACCGCCTCCCTCTCTTCCTCACACCAATTTGAGCCTTCAAGCTTGCCCAACCACTGGCCATTTCACTTCCCACTTCCTTATAAACCTACTAGATGTACTGGTCTTATCAAAAGTCCAACTCTAGTGCCTTAAGAGAAAGGTTAAAGGAGGCACTTCGAGAAAGAGGTAATACCATCTACCATTTTCTTCATGTTCCATTATTCTTCTACTCCCTCTTATTTAGTTGTTTCATTATGAGGTAATAACATCAGTATCCCTCATATACTGATATGTTATTATAAATATGAAACAATCCTATTTCACCTCTTATCCATCCTATGGAAAACGAAATCACCGCGCGTGCGTACGTACGGAATACCGTCTCCACGCCGCGGTGTAATCTGTTTTCCACCACCGCCTTACTTGGATGGGTAAAATGGTTCAAAGAATAAAAATATATGATTATAGTAAAGTGATATTGATTCTGAAATAGTATACATACACTTAAATACGATTCCACGATCATGGGAACGATATCATCGTTCGTGCGTACGTACGGCCTACCGTCTCCACGATGTAATGCGACTCGTTCTATATGATCTTCATTGAATTATGATTATATGAATGAATTGAATGAATGAATATGATATATATTACACTAATAGCATTCTGTAAATGATGTATCTATATCCTATAAATAGTAATAAGAATTTATTCGACAAAACACGCATAAGAACAAAAAGTAATAAACACCCGAATAACAAGTAGTAATGAAATATTACTAATAAGAAGCTAAGAATATGACCATATATGGTATCATAACAACGAATATGATTTTGTAATAAGTCAATGACATTATTTAAATCATTATACAGGAGGATCGGACACGTACAAAGCATATCAGACCTGAGGTAAGTGAAATATCTCAATCACATTTTTATCCGAGATTGTTTATACTTTGGACTTTACTGGGGTGTATTTTATCATCCACATCCATGTTTCCTCAATATCTAATATTATTTACATCCACCTACAATTTTTTGAAAACAATTTTACCCTTCGGTGAGTTTTTAGTAAAAGATATGAAAGGAATCTTTTGTCGTTTTTCTTACGAGGTACTTTTTGACTTTTCCGACAAAAGTACGAGAAGAATGTTTTTTTAACTTATACGACATGAATGGATTTTTAAAACATTATTTCCAATAATCTTCCTTTACAAGTTTTCAAGTTTATTTTTAATCAAATTCTTTTAGTTTAAAATTTTATGACATTGTAAGAAAGGAAAAATGTTTTTGAAGTAGAAAGGATATTTTCCTCAAGAATGGAGTTCAAGTGTTTTATCAAAATTATTTTCCATCTAAGATAATATAGGTTTATGTTTCTATCCCTATTATTATGTTGGTTTGATTGTGTTGTGATGGAAATATTTTTATGAATTCCTTTATCTTATATGAATTGTTTTATGATGTCACGATGATTAAGATTCCCATTTTTATTACATGGGTTATGCTATGATGTATGGTTTATGATTTTGTGGCACACATAAGAATGGTATCATTATAAGATGGTTGGGACCTATATCTCCCTCCAATTTATTGGGTAATGATTTTATATCTCATGAGATAGACATGGCTGGAATGGCAGGTTAAACCGGTTCAAGGAAACAGGACTGAAACGAGGAGTGAACTCGGTTCAGAAATTGACTTTGTCCACTAAGATAGTCATGGATATGAGTCTTGACTAATAAGAAATGATTATCTATGATTATGTGTGTATGCCACAATGTTTCATGTTTTATGTTATGATTATTGGGATTAAATTTCACTACCATGATTTATCCCATGTTATGAAATTATGATCACTTTTGCTGGGTAAGATTTCCAAAATGTTATGTTCTTATAAATTTGATGTGATTGATATTTCTTTTGTTTACCATTACTGAGAATTTTAGCTCACCCTTTTGTAAGTTTCTTTCCCCAGGTCAGGAAGAAGGTTATTAAGTAAGATATTCCAAAAAGGGACTATTGATATGATGAAATAAATGGGAGATAGTGTAGATGCTTTATGAACCAGTTGTTTATGTTTCCCAGTTTCTAAAGACAATATACCTATATGGTCCTTTCATGGTTTTGTAATATTTTGTAATAAGTATGCTTCAATTTTGAAGTATTAACCATGTATGTAATGTATGGGTCATTATAGATGATGCAGAGGATTCACCTTCAGACCTAGACATTGACGTTGATAGCACTATATGGTGAATTAAATTATGGTTATGGTAAGTTAATATGGTATAGAAAAAGAAAGTACAATCAAAATATTAGTATCTCTTACCTAATAATAGGTCTCCAGATTGAGAAGACACCTCCCAATTATTCTCAATTTCAATGGTTTTTGTTGATGTCTCTTGGTGGGGAATGCCCTATTTAATTTTCTTAGGATACTCATAATGAATCTCAAGAAGATTATCTTTCTCAAGATTCTCTAGAGCCAAAGTATCTGTAATGGTAGTATTTAAATTAATTTCAATGATTCCTTTAGGCATCATCACAACTGCAATTTCTTTAGATAGAACTACATATTTCAACCAATCAAGGTTAGTAATTTAATTATAAGAAGATTAATAGGATGAATAAAGAAAACTCACATCCAATTGAATCTATATGAGGAGAATCAAATTCTTATGAAGAATTCGGTATATTAACATGTCAAAATACTTCTTCAAAAGATATACCAAGGTTCATCATTACTTCCAGTGATTTTCCAAATCCCTGGTTAGTGTCACCCATGGGAACACTCTGCATGTTTTCTTTGCAACCTTCCTCTAACATCATTTGACCCCTAACAACTTTGTTATGAAAATTTGTGAAGTTAACATCAGTTGTCATGGGATGTTCTGGTGCATGGGATGAACCTAATGTATCACAAGATTTAAGTTAGTTTTTGTCACATTTGATGTCTTATAATGAACTTTTAATATACTATAGGCCTCCTCTCTTCTAATATTAGGAACAATAGTAGTGATGGGAATAGACATTGGTCCTTTTGGCCTCAATTCCTCTTTAGGAACTGTCGGGTTAACAATAATTTATGCTTGTTCAGAAGCACCCACCATAGTTCCTTAAAACTTATTAGTATTTTCTTTTACAAAAGAAATAGAAGAAGCTCCTACAATATGTAGAAGTTTAAACAAATTTTGATGAATGAGGCTAAAATTCATGTTATTAAGATGTCGTACCACTACTATCCAAGCATTTCACCAAGTTCTTCTTTCATTGATGATTTTATGTCATCCCCTTCTTGGGACAATTTTCATCATGATATCAGAAAATAGGTATTAGAGATTTACATACAATTTCTATATCATCCTCGTTGGCCGGTTGGCCTAGATAAATTTCTCATGATTCACAAGGTGATCCATTAGTTCCACGATAAATGCCACCAGGGCTATATCTTAGCAATAGAACATTAGTCATTTTTTCTTCAGTCAGCTGCAAGTTAAGATAATATTTCCTTTGAGTAACAATGCATTGACTAAATTCATATTTCAAACTAGAAGTGAATACATGAAAATATAAACTTACATCTTCACGATCATAAATATCACACAATTATTTATTTAATGAAAGATAAATCCCTTTATTGGTACCATGATCTTTCATTTCCTTCACCCGCTTCGTGGATTGAATTAATTACTCAGTTGCCTATATTTTCATTTCCATCTATTTGATGTATGTTCTCACTACATTGGGATTTTTCATAAATATAATATCAGAAGAGGATCGTAGATCACCTATTCATTGAATACACATCCCTTTACATAGATTTATCCATGTGATTTCAACATCAATATATAAATTTACCATGTTTGAATAGAGTCAAGTGGTATATTTTAAAAGTACATGCTAGAGGGTTATGAAGAGGATCCTGTAGTCTTTGATTTATGTTTCTTCCCAATTCCCACAGTCACAGAAGGGGGGATGAGATAATGGGACATGTTGCTCTTCAGAATGATGGAGACTAGATCGCCTTAGAACAACCACAATAGGGATTGATGGGGTGGCTTTATTACCTCTGAAAGGTTTATTATAACTTGAAAAAGGTTACATTAGTGAATTGGGAACCACATCACCTCCAGCATCTGACTATAGTATGTCAGCCCCTAATGATGAATAATTACCTTTCAAATGAAGGGGTTCATTCCTAGAAACTCTATTTATCCCCACATAAAGGAAATATTCGTTTAATACCCCTTAGGGGTAAGATGCGACCCAATTTTCAGCATACCAGATAGTAAATCATTTTATTGCATCAACGATAGGTAAATTAAATATTACTCTAGTCATCTCCATAGATGTAAACAACCATATTTGTCAAGAAACCATTTGATTTTTCACAAATCTAACTTGCTCGGGGGTGGGGATATTGTAATTTGTAATAGATATTTGAATTCATACACAAATATATAAGGATAATAAGCCTCACATATGATTTAAATGTCAATCATGGTGGCCAATACGCTATCTTTGCAATCTAACATGTATGCACATAACTCTAATCTGGTAGTCCCATCATCAAGAAATCACCCAAAAGGATGATTACCATAAGGGAAGAGATGAAATTCTATATGAATACTCATCCTTCCCCCGATATAATAAGTGTTTAGAAACAGAGGTGAAATACCATAGAAATCCAGAAAAGATGGTCAAAAAGAACTTCCAAAGACCTGTACCCCACTTTGAAAATCATATGTTCTGAAATAAGTGGAAATCCACCCCTTTAATATAATTAATGGTTACTCTATTCTAAAATGATAATTCAATATATAAATAGGGAGTAATCTCATAATAATCTTTTCCAAAACAAGAGTGGCCAACTCTACCATCCTTCTCTCAGCCAGCTTGGCTGCGATAAATATTTTTCATGGCCTCATGCATCCTTTCGAATCTGAAAATGGTAATAAATACAAATTAATCCACTTTTAAATGAAACCAATTAGACATTTATTCGCAATAATTTTTTGAATTTAATTCATATCCCCACTTTTCAAACTCTCTTTTGTCTAATGTTGGCCGGAAAATGTCAGGTGTACCTCTCTTCTCTACCTTTGGCCAGCTGGTCATACAAATGAAAGTGTGACCTTTTTCCTTCTTATTTACTATGAATAATTCCATATACTCCTCTGGATGAATATCCCTTCTTATGTGGGACTTCATGGTGGTCGAATTCTTGAGTTTATAAAACATTTTCATCAACTCACGAACCAAGTTTGCGGTCTTCTATGTGTCATTCTATGTCACCTTGGTGGGAATAAACTCATCATACATATGTACAAGGATTAGAGCTCTAGAAATACTATAAAAATCCCACAAATGGATTCTTACTTCTCTATATGTCAAATGGATGGAGTTAGTCTCTAGACTCCATCGACTTCGTAACACCAGAAAAAAATCGTTATTCCTATACACATAGGTTTTCTCAACCAATACTGCCGCATAAATCTGATAACCTTTTATGTCATCTGTTAATTTCTCACACATCTTGAGTACCCAATATGGCCACATCCATGCAGTTTTTACACCCCCTCATGGGAAAAATTCTCATATTTTCTTCAAGCCTTTGGATTGATCCATATGAGAATCTAGAAAGATGGATGAATAATAGCATGGATACATATCAGGGGTGTGTGATTCCAAATTTGGAGCACACATGATATGACACAAGATATGAGCCTTATCATTTGTCCCAAAATTAGCATATGACCCCCCAATAGAAATATTGGAAGATGATTAGTTGGTAACGTATTGAAACCAGGAATGTAGAATATAATTCTTTGGGTATGGAATATTTACATCCTGTAGATAAAAATAATTATAAAAAGAAAAATAAATTCTCTAGGGAAAATTGAAGTGGTATTTATTCAGTTATTTTTCCATTTCTAGGGGTGTGGTGTCACATACGTGAAAATAGTCATGAACGACAATGTTCTTAATGTCATCAATCCTTTTATAGGGCAATTCCTCATCGTTTTGTTTATTTTGGGAGGAATTGAAACTGAAAAAGATATGAAAAATCATCTTTAAAATATGGCCATTTTTCATTTTTTGAAAAATTAACTAAGAAAAAATAAAAAATGCATTAGGGTGTGAAAGTAATCACTTGGTGAACATGTATGGTTCCCTTGTTCTGGCGTGAAAATGAAAAACATACCAAAGAAGCGTGATTAAAACATGAGCCTTTGAACGAAAGGACTTGTATGCCAAGAGTTGGACTTCCAGAAGGCGTGAGAATTTTCATGGAAGTAAAACAGATATATATAAGTGATGCAAGTCACCTTGCACACCAGAATCAGCCATGCTACAACATGCATGCCCCATTTTCCATTTGTGATGAACCTTCCACACAAAAATCCCATCTTTTTTCTTATTCATTACATTACCATAGTATAAGATGCAATTTTCATTCTACTTCCAATTCTGGGGGGGGGAGGTTGACACTCTGTTCCATTACAGAGTCTAAAAATTAACAAATGGAAATACCATTGAAAAAATATGAGAGATGACATGAAAAAATAAATGTTTGAAAAGGCTTGAAGATCGGATCGCCTTAGTCAATCCAAACACCGTCGGTGATCAAGGTAATTACATGCCACAATTTGGGTTTAAAACCACTTGTGCTCCTGAATCTTTTCACCCAGGGTCCAATTTTTTCCTATAAATAGACTACGGGCCTTCATTTGTATGGACGAATTTCCCAGAAGCCTAATTGTTGTTATAGTCTTCCTAGTGCTTCACCCAAGTCTTCTGAAACATTCATGGTAGTTATTTAACACATAGAATAGAGGATTTGAAGGAGGATTAATGAACATAAGTCCTTTTAGTGTTTGAAATCCATAACACTAACATGCCTAAATCATCTAACCGCACTAAAGCCCAAACACTTGCGCACCACATATTCCTCTCACAGGAAGTTGAGTACCCCACTTTTGGGAATACATTTGAATACTCTTGAAGTCTTGAGTCAAGTCACGCCCAAATATTAACATCTTGGTTATTCATCACTTATGTGAACATAAAGTTTCCCTATCCTTCTTGCACGCCCATACTTATGTACCATTACTTACATTGTCACCCTTCTTTGATTCACCTACACTCTGAAGTCTACAAGCCATTAATACCTCTTCAATGAAATTCAGGGAAATGATTCCTCTTCATTGACTCCCTTGTCTGAAAGGGATTCTATTGAGACCTCCTATAACACATCTTACCTTATCAATTATTTTGGGAAAGACACATCAGTGTGTCTCATATTGGGTTTGTATATCTTCATTCGGGGGTTTCCCACATTTTTTTCACAATTGGGCTCAGTTTCCTAGAATGTCTGTGGGTTTGTATGTCCACAGTCTCTTGGAACATTCCCCCAAGAATAATATTAGGAGGTTCCTGGTTTGGAGGATTTGAATTTGGGTTCTGAAATCCCCTTCTAATATCAAAATCCTAAAACCTGAGGTCTCTGGAAGGGAAGGCCCAGTTCAAATATTCTTTCCCATGCAAGAAAATGATATGTATCCCTCCCCTACCGAGATCCAATAGGGTATCCATCCTGTTGTAAGCCCATATCCTTTCATATAGGAAGTTATAGTCTTTCTCCTCCCTACTTCCTTCACATTCACTCCTTTACATTAGACCTTTGTCCAATGTATAGTGAACAGAGGGAAGGATGGTCTCTTTTCCCTCTTCCATTGTCTCATCACCCTCATCCACCGATGTCACCGTATGCGGGCCCTCTTCCACCAACATAGGAGGAGAAGTGTGGGTGCATTTGTTAAATATTTGACATCCTCTTAATTCTCACACTAAGCTTGAATCATGTGGTCTTAGATATTTTTCATGATCGCAAAATTTTCACAACACTATTGAACTTTAAGAACACTGATTCATGTTCAAACTAGGGTATGCTGGACACCTTCTTGAAGGCCCGAGCTCAAAAGGGTTCCCTTACAAAAGGTTTCACCCAATCAAGTCCTCTTAAACAGATAGCTCTCAAGATTAATCTTGAACACAATTAATGATCTACTTTAGCTATGATTCCCACCAAAATTGTGATATATAAGAAGCCTTTATCAGGGATCAAGCACATTGGATATCCTCTTCAGAAATTAAACCCTAATTCCCTTACTGTAGGAATCTTCCTTAAGAGTAATCCCCAAATTAAAACTCCATCTCACTAATACTTCATTTTCAGAATTCAAGCCCAAACAAATTTCCATTAAAGGACTATACTCTCCTATGAGACTTATCTAACTACATGGTTCTTGACTCCCATCCACATGGGATACATATGAATCATCCATGAGGATCAAACACAACACTTTAAAAAATCTTATTCTTCATAGGCTATATTCCCAACAGGGTCCAATAATACTTGGAAACCCATATTCTTTCTATGTTCCTTGGAATACTTCAGCATAATTCCCACATAAAACATTGACTAAGAACCTTTCTATATTATGTCCCAACCACATGACATTAAACTATATGTTTAGGTCCTTATCAGAAGACATTAAAAGGTATGATGTGTCCCATTAAGTGGCACCAAACTACAAGGGTTATGATTCCTTTCACTAGGATACTTTGGTAGCCCATTTTACAGTTATTAGCAAAATATCAAAACAAACATTCATCCCACAGGATGATAATAAATTATAGAGTGCACCCTAAGTGGCTTATAAACATTATCATCATAAAATGATTAAAATAATATATTAACTGTATATGAGAGGATACCATTGATGGATATCCTCAAATAAATACAGATATCTATATTAATGAAGGGCCTAGAATACATGATAAATAATATAAATTTCACAAATATTAATAAGTGACTTAAAAGTTCAAGGGAAACCTATGTTATACTAGGTGAATTAATAATGATTCATGAAAATATCATAAATTGATAGAGAGTCCAAGAGTAGAAAAATAATCCCCGCCTAATAGGATGTGATGAGTTCGACCACCAATCCTCTTGACCAATGCATATTCTTAAGTATCATAAATTTCAAACTAATCAAATTCCTACCCTTTGTTAGTATGTCCCTTTTGGATTAAAACTGTGGGATGTTTCTGGTTCCATGAATAAATCCAATGGAAACCACTTGGAAGCAGGGATTCTTAAACTAGAACACGCAATTCAAGGAACTAATAAATAGTGATATAGTAGAAATATAGTACAATGGTTACTCTATTAGGAATTGTTTCGGTATTGATTCATGGAACATTTTGTTTTTAACGGCCTTGCGAGGTGTCTGACTGTGATGAACTCCTTTCCATAAGTGGAAAAGAGAGAGATATTATGGTTTCAGGTGAATGATAATTTTTTACTGAGGTTGTGGACACCCTACATGGTGATGTTTGATCAATGTGTTACTATTATTTGGATTCATTTATTGATGAATTGTTTTTTGTGGAGTTTAAGATATATAAACAATTTGGTTCCCCCGGATCATCTTAGAGGTGAGTTTGGGAATTTCAAACTAACCTATAGTTTAGATGTTGCTACCTGTAGTTATTCATAAAATGAAATATATTTTGATTCTATTAAAGGGTATCCTTGGTAGTTTCATTAAAATGGTTTTGAGGGTAAGATGGATGGTTAGGTTTTTGTTTACCTAAAAAACTGAAACCCAAATTTAAGGTTAAATGAGTTTGAGAGATGTTATTTGGCATAGATAACCATGTGGGATGTGGTGGTTTTGGGATTTAAAATGAGTTGGTGTTCTTAGATACATGTGTTAAACTGATTATGGAGTTTAGAAATTAAATTTTCAAGAAAATTTGGTACATAGATGGTTTATTAGTGAACAACTTTCATGTGAGTCAAAATATTTGGAATAAAATGTCGGTGGGAACCGATTTTAGTTATTAGGTGTGGATGGATGTGC
The DNA here is from genome assembly GCA_963277665.1 of Viscum album. NCBI lineage: Eukaryota > Viridiplantae > Streptophyta > Magnoliopsida > Santalales > Viscaceae > Viscum > Viscum album. The sequence continues at coordinate 1,032,767,579 of OY728119.1, read as the reverse complement.
CTCTAATGGGTATTTCACCTATGAATTATCTTAGGAGAAATAGTGATGAGTATATCCATATTTACTAAAACTATTTCTATGCCTATTAGAGTGGTGATGTTCAATATGGTCATCATGTTACTTGTTCTAACATTATGTAGGAGTGTGAAACATTTGTGGGGGTTTCTGATAAATTATGGTGGAGCAGTTTGGCTTGGTATAAGCACAATTATTGTGGTGGTAATTTAGAAATGGAAAGTTACACATCTAGAGAAGAGCATCATTAATTTATGATAGTATAAAATAAGGTATCAACGAAGGTAATCTTGGAAAATTTTACTGAATTTTGGTTCATATATGGGTGGATAATAGTTTAGTTTATTGAATTATTGGAAAGGCATGTAAGAAATTTAAAGATAGTATGATATTCAACTGCCTCTTTAGAAGGTGTTTGTCATATATTTTGAGATAGTCAGTGTGGTTGTTTAGTGAGGAAAATAAAAAGTTAGTAAAGATAAGAAATGAAAAATTATGTTGCATTCATTCTAAAACAATATTATTAGAGTATGGGGATTAAATTTTTGGTTCTTATGGAAAGTATTCATGGGTAGTGAACCCTTTGTGATTTACGAACCTAATTAGTGGATGTTCTAATAGAGAATCAGTGAAATGAAATCTAGGATTTGAGTTGATTTTTTCTATGAAGAACCTTGTGAAATAGGGAAGAGATTATAATTGCGTTGTATCCTATTGAGGTTAGTATGGTAGAAATTTGGTATAATGCTAATGGAAGAGGTAATTAGTGGTGTTGTTGGTATTAGGGTTAAGGATATGTAATACAGACAACTGTGATGCCTCCATAGTGTATTTTGGAGATTTTTGGTTGAAACAACTGGGGAATAATGGGCATGACCAAGGAATGATGAAAGGACACTGTAATTTTTTAATTAAATGAACTCGTGGTTAAGGTTTTGTTGGTGTGTATGCTGATCAAATCATCTAGGACACATACTTTGATCCATTGAGTATTGGGTAATATAACGGAAAATGGTTGGTTTTAGAGAATTTTTATTAGGGTGTTAGATCAATATATTAGTTTATGAATCTAGGTAATTCCTTGATATGGTTTGTAATATACGTAGAAACTTTATGATTATTAGAAGGAAATCGTGGAGCTATAGTATGTTGGAGTGCGAGAGACATGTGTTGTGAGTGTGAATATAGACCTTATGTTGAATTTACAATGATAGAAATGAGAACCTAGTCATAGGTGTTAGCTATGATCTTATGTGTTGGTATTTGGATAACAATAAGGTAGGGTGATACCTACAGATAATATCAAATGGAATTTCCTTGGATCACATTGGGAGTGATTTATTAATGATATTAACTCATCGGTACAAGAAGAATATAGTAGTTTTTAATATAAGTCTTTGATTTCTATATCTTAATGAAGGATATCATGTGTCAGTATTGATTATAGATGATCATTTGTAAACTAGTTATGTGGACAAGTTGAGTTCTTCATGGGAAATTATATAGTTTTTTTAATAGAGTTTTCCATTAGGTGAATCGTTGTTCGTGATGTGGTTCCAGGGTGATATGTCTTTTGTGATCTATTTCATTGGGTGAATCCTAGTTCATTGCATGAGTTTAGGGGTTAATAATGTAATTAAACATAGTGAACTATCATTTTTGGGGAATCTATTCAATGGAAAGTGAGGGGAGTGGGTATCATGGGTTATGGGGATGACTGGGACATGATTTTGGAATCATTTTCATAATTTAGGGATATATGAATGTTTGTATTTGAGGAATTTATAGTGTGAATTGTGGACCAATGTTAGGGGAGGGAAATAAGAAAATGTGGAACCACTCATCCAACAATGTGATTATGTTAATATATGTATGGTCTAGTTGTGACCATTAATCACATGTACATGCTTAATGGCCTAAATTTCTATAGAATGAATCATAGGGATTATTTATAAGGACGAGGATTCTATGATTTGGGTGGGGGGGGGGGGGTTACAATTCCCCTCATATATATAACGTGTCTTAAAATTTTCTTTCATCTTATAGTTTATTTTGTGAGATGTGGGTTTTTAGGTATTTTTCATTGGGAGTTTATATGATGTTTTTAGAGAATTTTGTAAGTGGTTTAGAGGGAACTCATTTTTCACATCATTTGGATAAACCATATAGATTCCCTATTCATCCATGTAATCTGAGACATCGGATAAACTAGTGCTTCCATTATTTTCATCGATTTTACCAAACCATCCGTTACAACCATGTGAAATTGCATGGGTTTTGATAGTGGCTTCAACAAATTTTTTCAAATCATGCTGCCAAAGATAGAAAACAATATTAATTAATTTAAAAAATATTTTTTTCACCTAAGACATCACCAAAACCATAAATTAAACCTCTTATGTATATGGATGTCAAACTAAGAGACCCCTTTGGGAGAATTTATGTATTCCTTTCTATTCAGAATGTATTTTAATTTGATATTTCTTTTTTAGTTTTTGGAATCATTTGTATGACTTTATTTTTTTTCTATTTTTTCATGATATTATCAACTTCTCTTGAAAGTAACCATATATCTAATATTTTAAAACATGGATATATGTTTGAGTGAATGGATAGATTAATTTTATTTCATCGTTAAAGGAATGGAATAATTATATACCATAATAACCTCAGTTTTCATTGTTGATTCAAGATCCATGAAATAAAAAAAATTATTAAGTATTTATTGGCCTATATTAACAGTAGTTATTAATTAAAATTTTATATCAAAAATGCATTCCATGTGTATGGAATTTTAGGGCTAGTTATAGGTATTTGGTGGACTTGTCTTATTTTATGTGGAAGTTATTGAGAATTATAATTCGTTACATTTGTGGAATGAAGTCCTTACCATGTTATGAATTTTATATATTGATGTATGTCATGATTATCATGTCTATGAATGTGTATACCATGAGTACTGTTCTATATAATGTTTTTATAATTTGGGATTTTCTATATCCCATGATAACATTGATGTGTGTCTTGAGTGGAATGTTGGTGTTTGTAGTTGTGATAACATTGTTGTGTTAATTAATTTGAATGTGGGTGTATTTGTATCTCTAGGATAGCTCTAATTTTTTTCCTGTTGTGAGTATATCAACCAATGGGTTTATTATATGTTGGATATCCAACATGATATAGTTTCTTCATAGAATAACTAGGAATTTTTATTTTTAATTGTTTGATTATAAATCCATCGTGAAATGGTTGATTTATTTATTAACAAGTGTTATTTTTTTAAATTATATTATGGATATCTATATTCGTTTTTTGGGCTAGAGACAGTATTTTTATCATGGTTCTAATATTATAGTTGCAATACATCAATGAGATGTTTGAGTCTTTATATGAATTTTTCTAACAAATTCTGTTTATTTTTCTTGAACAATATTAAATATCTCCAAGCATGGTTCCAAAATTAGTAGGACTAGGGTCTATGTTAGTTTAGTTTGTGAATAATGACGAGAATATTTGATTTTTTATTTATCATTTTATTCAATTCATTACATAACCATTTTTATACAAATAATGCAATTAATATTAAGATGAATTGGTCGTCTCATACTGGGTATTGTACTCACACCCTAAACATTCATCTTGATGCACATGAAAACTCTATTGTAAGGGATATAATGATAGAAATAATCCCTATATTAGGATGTTGGGTTGCAGAAGCTTGGTGTACTGAGGTGATCGATGGATAGACTCTGATATCCTTTTCTATTATTCTTCAGTTATAGTCCCCACATCTGTTTATTTTTGGTATATTTATCCCTCACTTATTGGTATACTACTATCTTGATACTGCTCATGAATTCCAATTTTTAAAATATAAATATAATTTTACTTTATTATATCCATTTTAATTTGGTTTATAATATAAATGATTTTTCATTTGTTTTGTTCTTTAGTTTTTTATTCTTAAATATTTTCATATGCTATATATCCACTATTGAAAGAAATGTCTACTTATACCCCCACTTAAGTGATCACTGCTATTTGGTGGCCTCTTTTGTATTGGTAGATACACATGATTTCAAGTGTCCCAAAATCACATGTTAGGAGTTTTGAGTCATGTTGTTATAATTTCAATATAATTTTTAGTCATAATGAATAATAACCATGTTTAAAATATTTTTTCCATGGTAATGGTTAAATGATTCATGTAGTGGTCAAATTAATGAGATAATAGTTAAAACGAAAAATAAAAGTTCATAAATCCTATTACATTAATGGATCTGGATTCTATCATATCCCATCTTAAAATATTAAAATATTTGGACGTACATTCCCATAAGAGTTTCTTTATTTTTCTTAATATTCTTAATAATTACTAGTGTAACACTTCTATTTTTTATAAAAGGGCTCATAATATCATCTCTTCCCACAACACATGATCCATTTATAATGTTCTAATCTACCCCATAAAATATCTCAACCTTCCCCCAATCTTCCAATAGATTATGATCTTCATAAAAGACCACTTGAAGAAGTCATAATGTGTATGTTGAATGAGGCTTCCAGGAGAAGTGTTGTATGTTCTTATGGAAAATATTCATGATTCTCTCCACATAAACCTATAAATTCTATTCTAAAACCATAATAACTTTTTAGAATCAATATTGTTTCTATAATGATATTCTTTTAATTGTAAATTTATTCTCTATAACCTTTATATAAAATAGAAAATAAAAACATCAGTCATTTATATATATGGACTAACATCTCTATTGAGCGATGTATTTTAATTTTCATCATTATAATTATTATATGGATGTATATATGAATTTAATGTACGTGATTTTTATTTTTAAAATTTATATGATTCTAGAAATATAATATATTATTGACCATTTTACCTTCCCATTTATTGAAAAGTGATAACATCGCTTGTGTGTATGTGTGGAAAACCACCCTAATGAAGTAATATGAAAATGTATTTATTATTTAATAAAATTATTTGTAATAAGGATTTTTTAATGATTATATATTATAAAAATCTTTTAATTATTATTCTGTTAAGGTGAATTATTATTTACCTTCCATTCATTCCATCAATCGAAAATTAGAATAATTAGAAATAATATTAGTCATTTTTTATCCCGGAATCATATAGTTGGATATAACAGTGTTTATAATTAATAAAATTAATATTTATGATATTATTATGTTTTTAGATGAAAAATTCACAAAATATGGGAAAATACTGAAATTGCTGAATTGAAACATGCCTCGATAATTGATCGGCTTTCATCCGAATAAATATTTTTATAAATAGATTAATAAATGGGATATTAAAAAATATAAAGGAATGATCTATATTAACATATATATGAATATTTTATTGGATTATATGAATAATAAATCTATATTTGTTATATAGAATTTTAGAATATATATAATGCACAAAATAAAAGTAATAAAGGGTTCTTCATCTCAATATTGTTTCATTGAGAAATGATTTATGTTATTCATATATTTGTATTTATATGGTGTAAATACTACCAATTTAACATATTATATCACAAATAAATTTATATTCCTTCTTATTTAATGTTTAATTTGAGTTTATTTCATTCAAGGTGATTATGATTCAAATGTTACCAAAGTGATAAGGGTTTATGTTTCAGCCTCAATTATTATCAGCATTTTCTATGAGAAGTTTATATTATGTGAAATTATATGATTATTATCCTTTAGACACTATATGGTTTTCTGTATCCTTGATATGTCTATAATTTTTATGTTTTATTAAAATTTTCCTCCGTTTAGTACATAAAATGATCAAGAAATAGTTTTTAAGAAATGTCAAACATATTTATTATTTGTCTAATTTTTTTCAATGATGTCAATATTCATAAAAACGTTATATGGAATTATTTATATATAAATTATTTTAGAAATATTATTTTTACATCATTTTATTTTAAATAAAAATTATTAAAAATATTATTTTCAATTTTTTTATATATGACTCACTTTTTCATTTTTTAATGAAGTGTGACAAGAATGTGATATTTTACTATATATAATATGAATATATTTTCCATCCATCATGAAAATTATTATAATTAAATTTGATTTAAATAATTCATTTCTTTATTTTCATGGGAATGAATTTTATAAATATTTTATAAATTCTATTTTTCAGTGATACCAGAAAAAATGATATTTTACATTATCTTAAATAAATAGTAAAATGAAATTTTAAAGGTATTTCTTATTATTGTTGATCTCCATTATGTATTTTTATCGTTTAATATTGACATATCTTTATGATACCAACCAATTCATTTCTTTAGATGTCTTATGATGAATGAATTTTATCGATGATTCTATGAAGCATGTTATTTTCTCAGGGTTTAATAAAACAGTAACAATTTACAGAATGTTTTTATGATATCACCCACTTTATTTCACTTATTGGATAATAATTATGTTATAATAAAATTTAAATGAAACTAATTTATTTTCCATGGGTTATGTTGTGATGAAATATTAAATGTTTTTACAATATTATGGATAACCATGTAATGGTTTTTGTTATGTAATTTGTGGGATAAAATTTATAAACTCATATAATGAATTGGATAATGAATAATATCTCAAGAAATAATATGGACTGGTATGGGGAGTGAACTAATTTTCATAAGTGACTCTATTAAAAATGATAAACTTGGAACTGAACCTTGACCAAGGAAATGATGGAATATTTAGTGAACCCAATCCAAAATGGTACTTTGTCCAATATGATTGTATTTGAAGTGAACCGTGACTAAATAATGTTTTCATAGTTATGTATATGCAAAAATGTATGTTCTATTCTTATGACATGTTCTCATTTCTCATGACTGATTGTTGATGATTCAATACTCTTATAAAAAAATAAATTTTTCTTGAAAAATCATTATTTCATGATTTATGATTGATGATATTTCAATTAATATGTATGAGTTTTGTATGTAATGATGAAGTAATAATACCCTTGTACTTATATTATGCCCACATTGGATCATTAATTAATGTCTCTTAGTTAATCCTTAATGAGAATTTTAGTACATCATTTCATATCATTCAATTTAACAAGGTTATTAAGAAATTATTTACGTAGAGTATGTCTTAGAGGTGTAATTTTTGGGAATTGATTTACTATATATGTTTATGATCATTAATGAAATAAATTTAATATGTATCTATCCTTTAAATAAACTAAATCATTATAGTCATGTTGACTTTATTATTGTGATTTTATTAAATATAAAATTTTAATGATGTAATAATCTTGTACGTAGTTAATCAATATCCATAGATGGTATCAGAGCATAGTTTACTAAATTTTGAAGATTAGGAATTGAAAACAATAGTTAAAAACATGGGGATATGTATTTTTATAGAATAAAATCAAGAAGATTTCTTAATGTAGAGACTGCATTGTTTCCTTGAAATGACATCATAATGAAGATATAAATGACTAGATTCATTATTTTCCATAGATAAACCTACGGCTAATAACCTTAACAATTATGATTAAGTATTTACTAAATTTTTACAAAGTGCGTGATGATGTGACCTAAATGCACATCTATTTGAACAGTCATGAGGGATATTCTTTGTTTAATTAATACTCTTTTTATGAACCCTTATAAATAATAAGAGGAATGAATCTACAAAAACATATGATAAACCATAATATTTTGAGTTGAAATTATTGTATCATGGTTTGAAATATGTATTCATAATTTTAGAAATCATATGAAAAATATTCAGAATTATATAATTTTTCACTCTGATAATTGATGTTTGATAATTACACTAATATTTTTGGTTTTAATTAATGTATGAAATTAGAAGAATACAAGTTTAAAGTGGGTTCAATGGATAGTGTGGTGGTATTATAATGATAATCTAGGTAGGATAATATCCCAAGTGAAAAATCATTTGTATATAAAAAACAATATTTTTTTATTTATAATTAAAAAACTAAAACTTGATGAGTTTACTAAAACAGATAATAATATAAAAATATAGTTTGAGGAGAGTTTATTTGATGAAGATCATTATGGAAAAAATTTAAATATCCTACATTACATTAATGATGGAATAATTACCCATAGAAATGTATCAATGTATGAAGAAGATATTTAATGTATGGAAAAGATGGAGATAGATCCCTTATAAATTTCTTGAATAATGAAATAATATTTTTTCTATGTTAACCTATTATCATATTTCAATGATAGAATGAATATGAATATATAATGTAAATAGATTCCATTTTATAGATCTTGCTACATAATTGTGAGGAATATTTATCTCAAATGATAGGTTTGAAACTCCAGAATGAATATATTACTATTATCCATGATTATTTAATGGTATTTCATAAATAAATTACTTATATTTCCATGAATTATGATGTTTTGTTTTAAAAATATCTCATACCCGATTCAACACCAATTTTCAGTAATTATTATTGAATTATCTAGGTTCATTTATTAGAATTAATGAAGAAAGTCCAAGAAAATATAAATAAATGATTCATATGACTCAATGAATAACCATGGTGTGAAACTATTAATTCTATTAAGAAGAAATATGGGTCAATGAATCATTGAATTTATTATCAAGAACATAACATGATCACTATTGAGAACATGTCTCATCTACCCCACATAGATAATACATTTTATTAATTGTGTGGAGCTCAATAGTTTTCCATGATTTTTCACCGATAATGATATTGTAAAATAATATTAAAAAATATGTATGTACCAATAAAATAATTTCATATGAGGAATATAAATTCTGAAATTATAGTGACAATATTTTGAATTACAAATGACCTTTTCATCTTCAAATATGACATGAATTGAGTCACTAGAGATTACTAGAATTATTTTGTGGTAGTATTTAATGATGACATTAATATATATTATAATAGAAAGGAAGAGCATTCCGATCATTTTAGGGTTTTATAGAATATATTATTAATGTATAATATTTTTTCCCAAATTAGTAAATGTGAATTATGTTGATATAAATTATCATTATTGGCTCATATAATTACATGTTTGGGGATGTAGAAGGATCATTTTACAATATATGTTATAGAAAAATGGACCAAACCAACCATGCTAGCCAAAATATGTAATTTTTTTGGGTTTTATGGACACTACCAACTCATTTTTTATAAATTTATAATGGATATAAAATCCACTAACCATTTTGACATAAATGAAAGACTTGTTCATTTGAAAATATTAATGTGAAGAAAACATCAAGGAACTGAGGATAATGCTAGTTAGTGTAGTTTTTCTCCCACTAACCAATAATATACATGAGTTTTTTATCTATAGTAATGCATCAAAAAAGTGGTTTAGTTTACATATCATTAAAAATGTCATTTTGTTTTTTATTACTCATGTAAATAGACATTTTTTTGGGAAAAATTACAGGAATTAGGATTTAGAGATAACAACAGTAAATTTTTATTTAATGATTTAGAGGCATTGACAATATGGAGAATCATATGAAATATATACTAATCATAAAATATTTAAGTGTATATTAACACCAAAAGAGTTGAATATTCCCCAAATAAGATAGTTAGAATTTATTAAATATTATGATTTCATAATACATTCCCACCATGGTGAGATGTCTAAGGAGGATGATTATCTAACATGGAGATACCATGTCAATTTATCCATGATGAGGATTAAAGGATATATAATATTTAGGGATTTATCAAATATGTTCATTGAAATCTTAATGAATGGAGAAAGATCCTATCTTTATAAAATTAATTTTCAACCACCAATTTATGTTAAGAATAAAGAGGCATAGAATTGGATTTGGAGCTTCAATATAAGTTATATAATTCTTCTAAGTTTAGACATGATAGAGATGGAATGATAAGGTTCAAAATTAAAATATATTACCCACCAATACTAGAATTTAATATTAGGAGAATTCATATGGGGACCATAGATCATAATTCATTATTAATAATGTATGTAAATATATAAGTATATATTAAACATAATTTATAGTGGTATTACATGGGTATTGATATTGTAATGTATGTATCATAATTCTTGGTATTCCAATAATATATGGGTGAAATACACAAGTTTAAGGGAATTTTATAACAATTACCCATACCTAAGTGTAAATTAGAAAACATACCAATTGATTTCATCATGGGACTCCCAAGACATATGAAGGGAAAAATTATATTAAGGATTAAGTTGATCCCCATAAAAATTTAGCAAATTTAATTACTATTATAGAATATTTATATCTTGATAATCACACCAAATATACCTTACAAAATTGATATGGTTACATTGAATAACTTTCCCAATCAAATAAGTCTTGATATGTGCCTTACCTATAAGTTATAGATAATTATTTTGTGAAAATTGAATATAAAGACAATATTTAGCACTATATATCATCCTAAGTTAGATGGATAGTCTAAGGGAACTATTCAAGAACTATAAGATTTGATGAGAACATTCCTTATTGATTTTAAAGGATTCTTGGATCCAAGCATTCCTATAGTAAAATTTTATTAAAATATTATATTTCACATGATAATTCATATGGATCCGAATGAATCCCTAAATTGAAATTATTTCCAAAAATCCAAAATATTCAGATGAATTTGGGGGGAAACGTTATTGGGACCTGATCTATAGAAGAAAATGGTGGAGAAGGATAGAGACATTTAAAAAACATATTGTATCTCATTTTTGAGAGAAACATTGTCTTAGTAGTAACAGGGGAGGATAAATGTTCAAAATTAGTGATACAGACTTCCTATGAAGGTCACATTGGAAGAGTATTTTGAGAATTAGAAAGAAAAGAATGTTGATCCTTGATTTTTTAAGTCTCTATGTAATTATTGAACATATTAGGATTCTTTCATACTAATTGGATATTATTTTGACTATCTATCATTTTCATGATCTACTTAATAAGTCTTTATTAAGTAACTACATACCTAATCCTTTCTAATTTTTGAACTTTAAGGGTGGGATATTGGAGAATTTTATTCCATATGAAGAAGAACCAATGAATATTATTGATATAATAGAAAAAGTGCTGTGGAATAAGATCACTCACCTAGTCAATGTTTGTTATTGATATATTAAATTTTAGGAAGCTATATGAGAACATAGTGATTTTTTGATGTAGTTGTACCCTTATTTGTTTGTATCATAGTGACATGATTTTGAAGGGAGAATTATTATAAGGGGGTAAAATGAAACATACAATTATTGTATAATATTATTTTCTTTAATAATGATGATGTGTTTGATATAATTTGATGAACAAAACCATGAAAATTTGTGAATAATTTTTATACCTTATATATATATATAAATTAAATACTATTTAAATGATATTTAATTGTTGAATATATTTTCTCATTCACTTAAGATATACTCTTAACCCTAAAAAACTAATTTGGAATATTTTGATTATAATTAGGTATTTTTAAAGTAGATTTTATTGGAAAATTTATTTATAGAAATAAAATTATAAATTTTTTTATGTTATTAAATTTATAAAATTAGCTCATTTATTATAAATTAGTTAAAAATAAAAATAGTAGTATTTTAAGGGAAACATTTATGCTTATTTCAAAAATATTTTATGAAAGAAACATATTTTTATCATAATAAATTAAAACAATAACAATATTTCATGAATTTATTGAAATTTGTTGAAAATATATTCAATTAAATTTTTTAGAATCAATATAATGGTTTTTACTAGGAATGGAATAATATTAAATTCAGTTCTATTCTTTTATATGTTGTTAGCTTAGAATAGTTTTTATACATTTTTTCAAGAATATTATAATCATTTTCTTCCAATACAATTAAATGAATATTGTAAAATATATTTTATATTTGGAATCAGAATAATAATTATTCGGTTATAAGTTCAAATTAATATTTTTCTTAATTAATAGTAACAATTGTAATAATCATAATTGTTACACTCAACTCAATTATAAATAGTTACATATATCCTATTTTATAAAAACTACATGATTCTATTATATCACTAAATCTATAAAAAATTACTCCCCCATCCTTCCTCCTCTCATTCTATTAGAACTGGTGTATATAAGATACCACTTCAAGAAGGCCTACGGTGCATTCCAAAGGAGGTTTCCCTAAGATGTGATATATGTTATTAATGAACATTTTAATGTTTCATACTCCATAAACCAACTAATAATATTTTATAACTGTATTAACATTATGAAATTTATATATTTACTATTTTAATATGTTTTTCATTTTAATGGTACATGCATTTTCTATCACCATTATATCTTATATAAAATAAATATATTGCTCAAGTGTGCATACATATTACTATCTCCATAAAGTGATGTATTATATTCTTCTTATCCATATATCATGGATGGTTACATATGAAAATTTAATTTATTTTGATCTTTTTCATACCCTTAATATTATTTTTGAAATATAATATATTTTATACCTTCTTACTTTTACATCCGTTGTAAATTGATAATGTCACTCCTGTGTTTGTGTGAACTACCACCTCTAGGAAACAATGTGAATCAATTTTAATTTCTAATTAAAATGTATTTTAATAAAGATATAATTAATTATTATATATGGTAAAATATTTATTTTGGAATGGTATGAAATTATTTACCATTATTTTATTCCATCCATAGAAAAGTGGAAGCTTCACTCCTGTGTACGTAAAAACTATCATCTCCAGGATGTGACATAAGTCAATTTTCTTCGCCACCCTATATAAATTGATATAAAAGTATTTATAAAGAATAAATAATATATTTATGTAATTATTATGATTTATTATATGAATAAATCATGATAAAGGTTCATTGATCTGTATCTCCAAACATTATGATTCCTGGAAAATTTAAGAATTTTAAAAATTAATTTATTGAAGAATTGATAATAATACTAAAATTGACATTACCAGTTACTGATATATAGTAATATATAATTGAATAATGTTTTTAAATTTATTTATAATATATTTTTTATTATTAATTGTGTTTTAACTCATATGAAGGATGATTGGACTTGGCTTAAGGGTTCTTCCTCTCAACATTGTTTCATTGAGGCGCGATTCATGTTAGTTACCTATTTGGGATTATATGGTATATAAAATTACCATATTAATTATTTTATCATTAAAATATTTATATTAATTATATTTTAATTCTAATATGAATTTATTTATTTGGAATGGATTACGATTCACATATTACCAATGCGATAAGGGTTTATGATCATATATCATTTATTTTAGGGATTTTATATGCTTTACTTCCATCGAAGATAAATATATGATCATTAACCTTGAAACCCAATATATAATCATAACCCTGAATAATTCAAAAAAAAATTATTTATTGTTACCAATTCAAATAATTTCGTACTTAAAATGATAATGAAAAAGTTTTAAGAAATCCTGACCTTATTTTCACTTTAATCGATACAATTTTTCTTCCATGTCGACGTTCTTCAAAAAAAAATTAGATGTTTTTTTATAAATATTTTTTTATAAAATATAATTTTTACTAATTTTTACATTATTTACATGTTATAAAAAATAATATATTCTAATGTTTCATTTACGTCTCAATTTTGACTTTTAAAAACTAATATAAAGAGAGTTTAATTTTAATGAATACGTCAGGAATGATTTTTCACACCATCATGAATTTAATGTAACATGAATATTAATTTAAAATTTTCCTCTTTTATTTTCTTATAAATTTATTTTCTCAATGGTCTTGAAATTTTTAATCTTAAATTACACAAAAATAAAAGGATATTTTTTTTTATTTTCAATGAAATTGTCAAATAACTTTTTAAAAGTACAATTCATCTATGTCAACAATATTTAAATTATTTTATTCTTTACTGGGGATATTTTCATATATTATAATCCAAATATTTTATCTAGATAGATTTTGATTATTATGTTTTGGGGATGATTAAATTATACTAGTTATTCTACAATGGGTTAATTAAGTTATGATAACATATGTAATGTGTTATCATACTATCCACTCTATTTATCCAGATGATTTATTATTATGTGATAATGAAATATTTATATCACAAATTTCCTATAAATATGTCATGTAATGAAGAAATTATTAATTTTTTCATGATATTGTGGAATACATACATATAGTTTTTATTATGAGATTGGTGGGAATAAAATTATACCACCCTCTTGTGAATTTATAAAATGATGATATCTCATTAGATAATATAGAATTGAATGGTGAATTAAAAAAATTATATAAGTGTATCTATATAATATTATAGTCTTGGAAGTTACCCTTGACTATGAAATGATGATATATGGAGTGAACACAATCCACTATTGGAATTTCCCCACTATAATATTCTTGTATGTGATCCTTGACTAAGGAAAAAATATTCTGTGGATATATGATTGCCAAAAATTTATGTCTCTTAATTTTGATATATTCCCATTGATCATGATTGATTAATGACGATTCTTAACTATTATGAATTCTGCCTTTTATTATGAAAACACATTAAGCCATGATTAATGATTAATGATTGTTGACTCATTGAGTTTGAAATTTTATTTTATTATCATTTTGCAATATATGTGTTCTTTTCAGATGATCACTTATGATCATTTATTGATATTTCTTATGTTTACACTTACTAAAAATATGAGTTCACCCTTTATTATGTTTCAATTTCCCCGTGCAAAGAATTATATTTCAAATTAAGTAATGTCAAAGAAAGAAACTTTTTGAAATTAAATTTGTGGGATATGTTGAAGTTTTTTAATAAATTCTATTGATTTTGTATCATCACTTAAAAAACATCATACCTTTATATATAAAAGTAATGTGTTATTATGACCCCTATTGAATATTCATCTAAAATAATATAATATTTATGTATTCAGTTATTGTGTCAAATCAATAATGTTGAAATTTATAGAATAAATTAGTTTATGTTTAATAAATAGTGACTTATTTAAAATTTGACCCAAATAAAAACAAAAAGAAACTTTATGATAATTTGATAAAAAGATAAGTACTGAAAGAGATATTTTATTTGAATTAAAAACTTCATAGATTTCAAAAAATCCAAACATATATTTATATGATAAATATTACGTTTTTTAAACAATTATATTAATTCGTAACTGTATATTTATTCCATATTTTTTTATGAATATTATCTTATTTGTATATCATTATAATTTTATAAAAGTGAAATTATTTGTAATATCAGTATTTTCACCCCTCACCCAATAGATATCTATTTATGAAAAATAAAAAAACTATAAAATAGAATTAATATGATGAATTCAAAAATAATTTTAACTTCATCAAATTGACATTATAGAAATTGGAATATTATATTATAAATTAAAAATAAAAAAATATATTGAAACCCTTATTTATAGATAAATAAACCATTTAAACATTAAATATTAATAACATTATATGGCTTGATTATTATCATTTAAAGTTGATTAATTATTTTCTAGTCAATAATAAATAAATTAAAATAATGGAAATAATTTCAAAATATATTTCACAATGCAGTTACTCATATTCGAAACTATTAAGACAATGACTCTGTTATATCACTCATATTTTAGTGAGAGAATTTCAATAGTATATCATGGTTTTTTAGGGATGAAATTTTACGCGGTACATACTATAAGTGATATTACTTTCAGAAAATATTATAAATTATAATTTATCATAGTTTTACATTTTAATACCATTAATAAAATAGCATCATTGTCATTTTATCTCATGTACAATAAAAATGGTTTAATTGTTTTTCAAAATCAGTTATAAAGGGAAGAAGATAAACAATGATAAGTGTAATGAAGTAATATTTAATCCAAATAAATTAAATATACATTTTATGAGGAGTTAAATGTTTATGCTAAGATTAGTAAACATATCATTTTCTAGCCATTTGATAAAAAAATCATTTTTTATTTTCAGAATCGTACTTGTGAATGAGATTCCAAAAGTGTACCTTCATAGATGAGTAATAGTTTGTACATATGGATCAATATATTTATATTCCTTTTAACTGATTTTGAGGATTTATTTTACCATTATGCTAGATAATGTGATAGAATATAAATAATTGATTTCTTATTAATATTACATATTTATGATCTATTTTGAGAAGTTTTTCGACAATTGATTCATGTTATAAGAAAAATATATAGGATGGAATTTTCATTCATTTAGTACTATGATAATTTTTAAATGGGTAAAATATCTATAAATGGATAAAAAATTATTCAACAAATTTTTAACCATTTACCAAAAACATAAGGGAATACATGTCAATATGACAACAACATATAAATAATATAGTATAAAATAATCATAAAAACTTTAATTACAACCCCTGTAGTTCAACATAAATCATTCCTTATATAATAAACATTAAAATTCATCCATATCATGTTTAATGAATTTAAAAATCAAAAAATATGATAGATTTTATCACATATTGATATAAATAAAAAAACCACGTACATGAATAATATTTATTCTACTTGAGATACTTGAATACACATAGTGTGTGAAGCTCTAGGCTTCTTTCTTGTTGGTATTAGGCGGTCCTACCAAAAGTCCAAGATTAATGTCTAGCAACGGGTCAAGGCACCCAAGAGAAAGAATTTGACGCCACATTGACGTGTCACCTCATACGAATGCTACTGTACAATTTAATCCCTTTGTCTCAATATCTCATCTAGTAGTTTTCATGGCAGTTTCATAAACTTATATGCTTGATATATCATTCTTTGACTTCCAAAAATAAACTCGTCGTGTCACCATGGCCATGGAATTTGTTCGACAGTTCTCTTTCAATCAAAGGGCTAGAGATATCTACTTCCATAAATATGGAAGGAACAAATCCTTCCTCGACTTATCCATTAACGACATGTCATTTGTGATGCACCCAATGCACCCTGCTTCCCACCAACTGTCTTTATCACATTTTTCGTCAGCAAATCTATGTATGCAAGTCATGAGACGAGTTAATAAAAATAATTTAGTTTATGGACCATTACACATGCTTGTAGATAGAAATATCCAATGACACCAGAATATGCAAAATTACTACTGGCGGTCTTTTTCTTATAATCTCCTATCTTAGAGATTACCAAGTGAGAACTCTATGAGAGAGAGTCTCATCTTCTTACGAGTACTGGCACATGACGGTCTGTATACTATGTGTCCTATCATAGTAAGTCATCCAACCGTAGATCTTTATTTATGAATATTTTTATAGCATTTCAAGGTTATCATCACAGATGTGAGCTACCTTGAGCATATCCATACAAGAAATATTCTAGGACATTATTATATTATAGTCATGAAGAACAATGAACAATATATAATAATTAAACATTCATGTAATAAAAGTACAAACCAGTTTTTTATTAGGACACCAACACTAACTGCATCTATACTGTTTTTTTAGCTGCCTCAGAAGCTGTGATATGCTTGGACTCTACTATAGAATCTTCCACCACACTTTTCTATGAGAAATTACAGCTCACTACACCTCTATTCAAATTGAATATGTATCCAGTATGCGACTGCATGTCATCTTGATCAGTCTAGAAACTATAATTTACATCTCCTCTGATGACTAGTTCCTCATATCTTCCATAAACCAGGAATATATCCTTAGTACGCCTCAAATACTTAAGGATAGTCTTGACTGCCATCCAATGGCGGTCAACTGGATCAGCTTGATATATTCCTACCACACTTAATGTGTAAGCAACATCTAGCCTTGTACATAGCATATCATACATGACTGACCCAATTGCGGATGCGTAAGGGATCCTTGAAATTTTCTCCCTTTCCGCATGTGTCTGAGGATACATTTTCTTGGAATGATGAATGACATGTGACACTGGAAACAATCCCCTCTTGGACTGTTCCATAGTGAATTTCTTCAATATCATGTCAATGTATGAAATTTCACTCAGGCCGATAATTCTCTTGGATCTATCATGATGGATCTTGATCCCAAGAGTATATTCTACCTCGCCCAAGTATTTCATAGAGAAGAATTTATCCAACCATGCCATAACTAACTGTAAGACAGGTACTTCATTTCCAAATAGTATTATTTTATTAACATACACTATTAGGAAAAAAACTGCACATCCACTAAACCTTTTGTAGATAGAAGACTCACATTCATTCCTAACAAAGCCAAATTCCGTTACGTCTTCATCAAAACAAATGTTCCATGACCCTGATGCTTTATTTAATTCATAAATAGATTTCTGCAACTTTCATACCTTGTTGGAATCCTTTGAGTCACAAACCTTTTAGGTTGTATCATGTAGACATTTTTCTAGAGGTTCCCATCAGGGAATGTTGATTTGACATCCATTTTCCAAATTTCATAGTCATGGTAAGCAGCAATATCTAATTGGATTTTGATGGATTTCAACATCGCAACCTGTGAAGAGGTTTCATCATAGTCAATTCCTTGAAGCTGTCTAAAACCTTTAGCAACTAGTCGTGCCTTATAGGTGATGACTTGCCCATCCATGTCCCGTTTCTTCTTGAATACCCATTTATTACTAACATGTTTTACATCAACTAGAGGATCTACCAAAATCCAAACATGGTTTTAGTACATGGAATCCATTTTAGAATTCATGGCTTCATGCCACTTGGCAGTGTCTGTGCCTTCAACTAATTCCTTGTAGGTAAGAGGATCATCATTGTCAACCAATAATGTGTCACCAACCTTGGTGAAAAGAAAACCATATCGTTCTGGTTCTCTCACCTCTCTTGTGCTCCTATGCAGTTCTTGTGTCTCTAGAACAGATTGTTCTTCCATGAGGCTTTGTGGGATATGTTCTTGTACCAACTCTTGTGTATCTTGAGCCTCGACTTCATTGAATTCTATCTCGCTCCAACTTTCTCTTTTGGATATTTTCTTCTTCTCGAGTAATATAGCGTGTCTTTCCACTGTTTCCTTTTTATCTGAGGGGTTGAATAGGAAATATCACCTTGTTTCCTTGGGATATCCTATAAAGATACACTTTTTTTCCTCGGGGTGAAAGCTTGTTACATGAAGATGCCTTAAAAAATGATTCCCTACCCCATACATGTAAATTCGATAACATGGATTTGTGTCCACTACTTAACTCTTATAGAATACCATTTATCAATTTAGTTGGTACTTGGTTTTGTATGTGTGCTGTTTTTTTATTGAATATCCACAAAATGATAATGAAATACTCACATGACTCATCATTTATCACACCATGTCCAACAGGATACAATTCCTCCTTTCACTTACACCAATCCACTACGGTGTGTATGGAGGAGTGAGTTGAGATAGAATCTCAAACTCCCTTTAGAATTCAATGAAGTCTTGATTAAGATATTCTCCTCCTCTTTCTGAGAAGAGTTTCTTAATATTCTTACCAAACGGGTTCTCAAGTTCATTCTTGTAATCTTTGAACCGATCAAAATAATCTGACTTATACCTCATTAAGTAAATATATCCATATCTATGAAAACCATCAGTAAAAGTTATGAAGTACAAGAATCCACCCCTTGCTTCAACTATAAATGGTCCACACACATCTGTGTGAACTAATTCTAGAAGCTCTTTTGACCATTCACCTTTCACACTAATTGGGGATTTGGTCATTTTTCCTTTTAGACATGCATGACATAACCCATGTGGTTTTAGTTCGAAAGAATCTAAATAACAATCTCGATGTAATTTTGTCAAATGCTTCTCAAAGACATGACCTAACTGGTGATGCCAAAGTTGGGTGTGGTATGAGTCAAGTGAATTAACTTTATCATCGATTTCCATCACTTGGTTTGTGTATTCTAACACATAATGGCTGTTATATAAATGTTCCCTAACAAAACAAATGCTACCTTTATAAATGTAGAAACATCCATTTCCAAACATGAAGATGAATCCAATAGTATCTAATATGGATACTGGAATACTGTTTTTGGTTACAGAGGGTACATAATAACATCCTTTCAAAACCAGGACCTTCCCAGTAGGTAATGTGAGGTGGTAGTCTCTGACAGGTACACCAGCGAGTTTGGCTCCGTTGGCTGCTCGTAGATCCACCTCACCTCGACCAATCTTTCTGAATCTACTTGGTTCTTGTATTTGGATACAAATGTAAGAACCACAAGCAGTATCTAATAACCAATTTGTAGAAACATATAGACTGCATTCGATAACAAACTCTCCTGAAGCATCAACATTCTTCCTTGGATGGGTGTAGTTTTTCTTGTAGTGGCCCTTCTTGCCACAAGAAAAACAAACATCTTCATGTTCTCATGGCTCCCTTTTGATCTTCCTTTTCTTGGAAGGCCTCGAAGAATATTTGGGCTTAATGCTCTTCGCCATCCCTTTCCTTTTATTCACCATGAAGGCAGAAGGCTTTTTTATGCTTCATGTAATTGTCCACATTGTGAATGGGGATAAGAAGATCAGACAAAGACGTTTGAATGTTGTTCATGTTGAAGTTCACAACAAAGCATGAGAAGATTTGGGGCAGTGATGCAAGAATGAGATCAGTACCCAGTTCTTTGGGGAGTTTAAACCCTAGAACCTCCAAGCACTCAATGTAGCCAATGAGATCGACTACATGAGGCTCGTCTGGGGAACCCTCTCCAAGAATGCTCTGGAATAGAGCCTTGGAGATCTCAAACCTTTCCTATATTTCTCTTTCCTGGTATTGACCACAGAGGTTCTCGAGCTTGCTCTAGGCATCCATGAACTCATTAGACATCATGAGCCCACATGACATTCATGATATCATCAAACATTGAACGTTGAGCGCATCGCTCAAATGTTGATCATAGACCACGAAATCTTCATCACTCGCCCCTGGGGCGGGAAAGTCAGGAAGTGAGGATTCCAGAATGTAAAAATTTCGTTCATGGCGTATGATAACACAAAGGCACCAAAATCATTGCTGAAAGTTACTTCCAGTGAGGATATTGTCTTTGTCTATAATTGATCGTAGAGAAAATGTGGTTGACGAGTTTTTCATATTGATTCTACAAATTAAAAGAGCAGATTCATCAGTACTTTCTTGATTAAATTTTTTGAGAAATAATAAATTTTATTAAGTCTCCCACTATTTTATCATGTCCGAATGGCCCTCACCATTGAACTCGGAATGTCCAGTTTCATTGAAATTCTAGTGGCAAGGATCCATATTCCCCTTCACATTACCCCAACAAGGGTTGGTCATTATATTTGAAGGTATTTAAGTAGGAATTCCTTTGCCAATTATGAGCAAACTAATCCTTGATCTATTGAGTGGACTCCCAAATCCTGAAATCCTTACTTTTATTTCGTCAAATCTTACCTCCAATATTACATCATGTCTATCAAGGGATACTCCTCTTAATTTAATATGGTTAAGTCAACCTGAAACCTTTTATAAGGGATTTTTTTATAAAAGTTAATTTCCCAACAAGGGATGGTCAAAAACATATTTTTTGAGACTTGTTCTAAATCAGGTAACTGAAGGCTTGATTTGACTTAATATGGTATTGAGGGATTTTAATACTTTATGCGTATTTTTCCATTATAAGATTCTTGTTAATATTTTGTGTTTCTTTCTTAAGTGATTAACCATGTTCTGATAATGTTTATGCATAGTCCGGTTTTTATTTTATTCTATATCTGCATGATTTTTTATTTCATTAATTATGTGCTTGCGACAACACATACATAATAAATAAACCATGCAATCAGATAGAAATAAAATAAGATAGTATGATCATGAGCTTCTATTGGTTTGCTTATCTAGCAGTTTGATAAGCTAACCCTGACCTAGGGGAAAAATCCTTGAACCGATGGTTCATGATTTGCACCTCCCACCTGTCCACCTTTGAATCTTCTTTGGTTGGATTCACCTTAAATTTGGGTTTTGAACCATCTCCTTTGGCTTGGGAGATCCTCCATTACATTGGGTTTACATTAAAGAACCCATGGGAATGCATGCCCTATATTTTATTGGAAGAAGGTTCACAGGCCAACGAATTAAAATTGAATGAATTTAAATGATACCATACACACATACAAAGGGTCTTTGGTCTATCTCAGGTCCATCCATAGCTTACAATGACATTTACGCATATTTAGAATTTAAATTATTTTAATAATTCTATTATTAAAGATATGTATCACTTGAATTCAATTAATTATGATCTTTTAATTAATCAATTATTTATCTTAAATTCATTTCAGAATTTTCTTGAGATTTATCTCATCCATATCCCCAATAAAGGTCTTTGTAATTTTGGAGGAAACCTGGTGAATTTCCATTTCTAGAAAGTACACGATGTGTAGTTTATATTTACATGGCGTGTATTTAATATCACCCTTTATCCAAAGTACACGATGGGGGATTTGACGTGTCTTCTCTTCATTGGAAATTTTGGAGTACACGACGTGTAGAGTAATCTAACACGGCATGTACTTCCTTGTTACGCAGTTATCAGCCTGGTAATCCAGTGTACGTGGAACATGGATTCTCCTTGTACACGGTTTCACCTAGACAGGATTGGATTAGACAGCGTGTTGATTCGACATACATGCTGTGTATTACTCTTCCCATGCACAGTTCATTTATGGTCAACACAGGGTAATAAATACATAGGTATAATCAATTCAGACAGTGTGGTTTAGAGAACCAGTTCCGGTTCGTTGAACTTAAGTACATGACATGTAGTTTTAATTAACGGTTGTGTATTCCCTTGTTGTATAGAAAAAAATAGCGACTCCTCTGGATCAGTTCCTCATTTTCAATTTAATGAAAATGAAAATTAAAAGTGTGTTTCAGTGATGTGAATCTTGAAACGAAGGAGGAAGAACATATCTCGTTCATTTAGTTTTATAGAACGATTTTTCTTGAATTGAATCAAATATAAATACGTAAATTATAAAAGAAAACTTAAGAACTATAATAAATGTTGTAACCTCACTCTGATACCAATTTATGGTTCTGGGCACAGTGAAAGTGCGTGGGTGGATGTGACCACTTGGCTTTTTTTCATTATCAATGATCAATATGGAATCAATATGACGATAAATGCCAGTCTCCACAGACCGATTCACAAAAATAGACAATGAAGAAGAAAGGTCCTAGAACCACAATAGTGGATCGCACAGGTTGATTATAGTTAATTTAATTAATTGGAAAAATATACCTTTGGGTGTTCTTTATTCCTTGATGTTCTTGATCATGTTTTGATGTGATTCTTCATTGCGTCGCAGAAGCCATGTGTAGACTTCCTCTAGCGGTGATCTACACATGCACCTCGTATCTATGGACGTCGCCAAAGGAGTCTCCAGGTGCTAGCGTGGAGACACCCTTGCTTGCGTTGTCTGCCTTAGATCGTCTTGATCCGATGGAAGAGGACCGGTCTCGGTCCTGAGAGTTTTCTTCGAGGAAGAGGTTATTTTTCCATGAAATCATTCTCCATAATTGTTGTGCACAATGATTCTACTATGTAGGAAAAGAGTTGGGGTCGTGTTGATTTTTATAACCAGGTTTTAAGTTGTAGAGTTATGACAATAAATAAATTCATTTTATTTATTTCATTGACTCTTATTGAAACCCCCATGTCGAATAATTAATTTCCTGACATGCGCCCATGCTGATTATAATAAATATCATTTAATAAAATAATATTATATCCTCAAAATCTATAATGGAAAACTACATGGCATGTAATCATTAATACACGACGTGTACTTGTTTCCCATAAAACTACACATCGCGGAATCATTGATACATGACGTGTACTTGTTTTTCTATTTCCTTTCAAAATTAAAACTACACGACGTGGAATCATTAATACACGGTGTGTACTTTTTTTCCATGAAAAACTACACGGTGTGTAATCATTAATACACGAAATCAATATCTTGTTTTTCATTTCCTTATTCCTCCATCATTAATAAAATATAGGATTCCTTGAATAATTATTAAACCACGTGCGGGAATAATCTTTATTCTACTTGAGATACATGGATACGCTTAGTGTGTGACCCTCTAGGCCTCTTTCTCATTGGTATTAGGAGGGCCTACCTAATGTCCAAGATTACTCTCTAGCAATGGGTCAAGGACCCCAAGAGAAAGAAGTTGATGCCGCATTGACATGTCACCTCATATGAATGCTTAAAGTGTAATTTAATCCCTTTGTCTCAATATCTCATCATGTAGGATTCATGGTAGTGTCATAAACCAATATGCTTGATCGATCATTCTTTGACTTCCAGAAAAAACTCGTCTTGTCACCATGGCCATGGAATTTGTTCGACTGTTCTATTTCAATCAAAGGGCCCGAGATATCTACTTCCATAAATATGGAAGGGACAAATCATTCCTCGACTTATCCATTAATGACATTTCATGTGTGACGCACCCAATGCACCCAACGTACCCTACTTCCCACCAAATATCTTCGTTTTGGTTTTTGTCAGAAAATCTAAGTGCGCGAGACATTACATGAGTTAATGATTATCTTCCAGTCTAAGGTCCATTACACATGCTCGTAGATAACATTATCTGATGACACCAGATCACGAGGAATTCCAACCTGTGGGTCTGTTCTCATATTCTCCCATCATAGAGGTTACCAATTGTGAACTTCATGAGAGGGAGTCTCGTCTTCTTATGAGTTCTCCCACAAGAAGGTCTGTATACTATGTGTCCCATCATAGTATGTCATTCAACAGTAGAACTTTATTTAAGAATATTGTTATAGAATTTCAAGGTTCTCATCATAGGGGCGCTCTACCATGACATTGTCAATGCAAGAAATATTTAAAGACATTAATATATTATAGTCATGCAGAACATTAAAAAATATATAATAAGTGAACATTCATGTAATCAAAGTAATAAACAGTTGGTTCTTAGGGCACCAATCCTAACAAACTCCCACTTGGACTAGATCCAACTTCATTAGTCTTTTAGTATGTTAGACCTCACATGATGATCATGTTTCTTCTCAGTCAAGGCTTTAGTCAAGGGGTCCTCCACGTTTTCTTCTGTGGAAATACTACTCACATCAACTTCACCTCTCTGGGAAAAATCCCTCAAGAGATGATACTTTTGAAGTATGTGCTTTTCTCACTTATGTGAACTTGGATTTTTATAAAGTGCCACCACTGCAGTATTATCACAATAGAGTGAGATATGATCTTTACTACTAGGAACTACATCCAGTTCTTGAATGATGCTTCACATTCATAATGCTTCTTTAGCTGCCTTAGAAGCTGCGACATACTCAGAATCTCCTGTAGAATATGCCACCACACTTACATTGAGCTCTTCCAGCTCACTACACCTCAATTCAAATTGAATATGTATCCAGTCTATGACTTCATGTCATCTTGATCAGTCTGGAAACTAGCAGTTACATGTCCTCTGATGACTAGTTCATCATTTCCTCCATAAACCAGAAACATATCCTTATTATGCCTTAGATACTTAATGATAGTATTGACTGCCATCCAATGGAGGTCTCTTGGATCAGTTTGATATCTGCCTACCGCACTTAATGCATATGAAACATATAGTCTTTTACATAGCATATCATACATGACAAACCCAATCATGGATGCGTAAGGGATCCTTTCCATTTTATCTCTTTACTCATCTGTCTGAGGACACATTTTCTTGGAATGATGAATGCCACGTGACACTGGAAACAATCCCCTCTTGGACTGTTCCATACTGAATCTCTTCAGTATCATCACAATGTACGTACTTTGACTCAGGCCCAACATTCTCTTGGATCTATCATGATGGATCTTGATCCCAAGAATATATGTTGCCTCACCCAAGTCTTTCATGGAGAATCATTTTTCCAAAAATGCCTCAACTGACTATAAGACAGGTGCTTTATTTCCAATTAGTAATTTGTCGTCAAAATATTATAATAGGAAAACAACTGCCCTTCCACTAAACCTTTTTTAGATACAAGGCTCACATTCAATCTTAACAAAGCTAAATTCTGTTATGGCATCATCAAAACGAATGTTCCATGAACATGATGATTTCATTAATCCATAAATGGATTTATGAAGCATTCATACCTTGTTGGAATCATTTAGAGTCACAAACCCTTCAGGTTGGGTCCTATAGACATCTTCCTAGAGGTTCCAATTAAGGAATGTTGTTTTGACATCCATAGGCCAAATTTCATAGTCAAGGTAAGTGACAATGGGCAATAGGATTCTGATGGATTTTAACATCGCAACCGGTGAAAAGGTTTCATCATAGTCAATTCGTCAAAGCTATATAAAACCTTTTGCAACCAGTCGTGCCTTATAGGTGCTGACATTCCCCTCCATGTCCTGTTTCTTCTTGAATACCCATTTATTACCAACATGATTTACATCAACTGGAGGATCTACCAAAATCCAGTCTTGTTTTTGGTACATGGAATCCATTTCGGAATTCATGGCTTCTTGCCACTTGGGAACATCTATTACTTCAACTTCTTTCCTTGTAGGTAAGAGGATCATCATTGCCATCCAATAATGAGTCACCAACCTCGGTGAAAATAAAACCATATCGATCTAGTTCTCTCACCTCTCTCATGCTCCTACATAGTTCTTGTGTCTCTGGAACAGATTGTTCTTCTACAGGGCATTGTGGAATCTGTTCATGTACCAACTCTTGTGTATCTTGAACCTCTACTTCATCGAAGTCTATCTCGCTCCCACTATCTCTTTTGGAGATGTGCTCCCTCTCATTGAATATGGCGTGTCTTTCCACTGTTTTCTTTTTATCTGAAGGTTTGTATAGGTAATACCCCCTTGTTTCCTTGGGATATCCTATAAAGACACACTTTGTGCCTCAGGGTGCAAGCTTGTTACTTGAAGAGGCCTTAACAAATGCTTCACTACCCCACACATGTAAATTCAATAACATGGCTTTGTGTCCACTCCATAACTCTTATGGAATACCATTTATCGATTTAGTTGGTACTTGGTTTAGTATGTGTGAAGCTGTTTGTAATGGATATCCCCAAAAAGATAATGGAAGACTCACATGACTCATCATTGATCTCACCATGTCCAACATGGTGCGGTTCCTCCTTAAACTTACACCATTCTACATAGGTGTGTAAGGAGGTGTGATTTGAGATAGAATCTCAAAATCCCCTAAGAAATCAATGAAGTCCTTATTAAGATATTTTCCTCCTATGTCTGAGCGGAGTTTTTTAATCTTCTTACCAAGATGGTTCTAAGCTTCATTCTTGTATTCTTTTATCCGATCAAAAAAATCTGACTTATACCACATTAAGTAAATGTATCCATATCTACTAAAATAATTAGTAAAATTTTTGAAGTACATGAACCCACCCCTTGCTTCAACTGGAAATGGTCCACACACATCTGTGTTAACTAATTCTAGAATATCTTTAGCCCTTTCACCTTTCCCATTAAATGGGGCTTTGGTAATTTTTCCTTGTAGACATGCATGACATACACCAAGTGGTTTTAGTTCGAAAGAATGTAAATACCCATGTTGATGTAATTTTGTCAAGCTTTTTTCTTTTACATGACCTAGTCGTTGATGCCAAAGTAGGGTGTGGTATGAGTCATGTGAATTGAATTTTTCATCTATTTCCATTACTTGGTTTGTGTAGTCTAACACATGAAGGTCGTAATATAAATGTGCATTACCAAAACAAATGCTATATTTATAAAAGTAGTAACATCCACTTCCGTACTTGAAGAAGAATCCATTAGTATCTAATTTGGATACTAAAATAATGTTTTTAGTTATAGAGGGTACATATTAAAATCCTTTCAAAACAAAGACCATCCCTGTAGGTAATGTGAGGTGGTAGTCTCCGACAACTACAATAGCGAGTTTGGCTCCGTTGGCTGCTCGTAGATCCACCTCACCTCAGTCAATCATTCTGAATCTACATGGTTTCTGTATTTGGATACAGATGTAATCACCAAAAGTAGTATCTAATACCCAATTAGTAGAAACATATAGTTTTCATTTGATAACAAATGAACATGAAGCTTAACCTTACATCCTTGGCTGGGTGCAGTTTTTCTTCTAGTGGCCCTTCTTTCCACAAGCGACATAAACAACCTCATGTTCTTTTTCCTCCCCTTTGATCATCCTTTTCTTTTAAGGACTCGATAAAGCTTTGGGCATAAATCTCTTCGCCTTCCCGGTCCTTTTATTCATGATGAGGATAGAAGGCTTTTCACGCTTCATGTCATTTTCCACTTGGTGAATGAAGATAAGAATATCAGACAGAGACTTCTCAATGTTGTTCATGTTGAATTTCACAAAAAAGTTTGAGAATCTTTAGGGGAGTGATGCAAGAATGATATCGGTAGCCTGTTCTTGTAGAAGTTTAAACCCTAGATCTTCTAAGTGATTAATGTAGCCAATGATCTTGACTACATGAGGCCCAGCTGAGGAACCCTCTCAAAGCTTGCTCTAAAATAGTGCCTTGGAGATCTCAAACCTTTCCTATCTTTCCTCTCCTTGTATAGACCACAGAGGTGCTCGATCATGCTATAGGAATCTATGTCCTCATGAGACTTCACGAGCTTAGTTGACATTGATGATATCATCAAACATTGAATGTCGACTGAATCACTCAAATATTGATCATAGACCAGGAAATCTTCATCACTCGCCCCTAGGGCAGGAGATTCAAGAAGTGAGGAATCCAACATGTAAAACTTTCGTTCATGGCATAGGATAACCCGAAGGAACCTAAACCATTCTTGAAAGATAATGACACTGAGGATGTTGTATTTTCCCAGAATTGATCTGAGGAAAAATGTGGTTGACGAGTTTTTCATAATGAAGCTAAATATTAAAAGGGCAGATTTATCAGTACTTTCGTGGTTACATTTTATGAGAAATAATAAATTTTATTATGTCTCCCACTATTTTATCAAGTCCCAATGGCCCTCACCATCGAACTCAGAATGTCCAGTTTCTTTGACATTCTAGTGGAAAGGATCCATATTCCCCTTTGCATAACCCCAAAAGGGTTGGTCAAGATATTTGAAGGTATTTAGGTAGGCAGGTCTCTGCCAACCATGAGCTTACAGTTCCTTGATCTGTTGAGTGGACTCCCCAATCCTGATATCCTGACTTGGATTTCCTCAACTCTTGCCTCCAATATTTAATGAGGTATAGCAAGGGCTACTCCTCTTGATGTAATATGGTTAATACAACCTGAAATTGTTCCTAAGGGATTCCTTTATAAAAGTATGTGTCCCATCAAGGGTTGGTCAAACACATAGTTTTACTGATTATTTCCCTTAATCAGGTAACAGAAGTCTTGGTATGACTTAATATGGTATTAAGGTATTTAAATCTTTTATGCGTAGTTTTTCATTATCACATGCTTTTTAATATTAAGTGATAATTTCTTAAGTGATTAACCATGTTCTGATAATGTTTACGCATAGTCCAGTATTTTTTTCTGGCTTTTCATGATTGTTTATTTCATTAATTATGTGATCATGAAAACAGATAAATAATAAATAAACCATGCAATCAGAGAGAAATAAAATAAGATGGCATGACCATGAGCTTCTTTTGGTTATCTTTTCTAGCGGTTCGATAACCTAACCCGGACCTAGGGTAAATCACCTTGAAAAGATGGTTCATTTTTTATAGCTCCCACTTGTCCACCTTTGTATCTTCTTGGGTTGGTTTCGCCTCAACATTGGGTTCTGAACCATCTCATCTAGCATGGGAGATCCTCCATTACATGAGGTTTACATTAAAGAAACCTTGGCCATGTAGACCATTAATTTTTTTAGATGAAGGCTCACAGGCCAACAAATATAAATTAAACAAATTTAAATGAAACCATACACACATACAAAGGGTCTTTGGTCTAGATCATGATCATCTATTCCATGCATTGACATTTTTGCATATTTAAAATTCAAATTCTTTTAATCGTTCTATTATTTAAGATAAGTCGCGATTGAATTCAATTAATTATGATCTTATAATTAATCAATTATTTATCATAAATTCCTTTCTGAATTTCAATGAGATTTTTCTCATCCATATTCAATGTAATGGTCTTTGTACTTTGGGAGGAAACCTGGTGAAATTCCATTTCTAGAAATTACACGACGTGTAGTCTATATTTACACAGTGTGTATTTCTTTTCACCCTTTATCCAAAGTACACACTAGGGCATTTGCCGTGTTTTCTCTACTTTGTAAATTTTGGAGTACATGGCGTGTAGATTAATCTAACATGGTTTGTACTTCCTTGTAACGTGGTTACCGGCCTATCAATCCCATGTACGCGGAACATGAAATCTCCTTGTACAAGGTTTCACCTAGACCGGGCCAGATTATAGGACGTGTTGATTCAACATACACGTTGTGTATTCCTGCCCCCACACACCATTCATTTCTGGTCAACACGAGGTAATAAATACTTAGGTATAATCAATTCACATGGCGTGGTTTGGCAGACCAATTCCGGTTCGTTGAACCTAAGTACACGGTGTGTAGTTTTAATTATAGGCCATGTATTCCCGTGTTGTACATACAGAAATATCGGCTCCTCCGGATGAGTTCCTCATTTTTAATATAATCAAAATAAAAATTAAATGTCTGTTTCTGTGATGAGAATCAAGAAACAAAGGAGGAATAATGGATCTTGTTCATTCAGTTTTATAGAACGATTTATATTGAATTGAATCGAATATAAATACGTAAATTATCAACAAAAATTATATAACTATAATCAACATTGTAACTTCGATCTGATACCAATTGAAGGTTCCGGGCACAGTAGAAGCATGTGGTTGGATGTGCCCACTTAGATTTTTTTCATTATCAATGATCAATACGAGATCAATTCGACAATAAATGCCAGAATCCATGGATCGATTCACAGAAATAGACAAAGAAGAATAAAGGTCCGGGAACCGCAATAGTGGATCGTCATAGGATGATTATAGTTAATTTAATTAATTGACAAGAAGTACCTTTGGGTGTTCTTTCTTCTTTGATGTTTTTGATCATGTTTGTATTTGATTCATCATTGCGTCGCAAAATCCAAGTGTAGAATTCCTCTAGTGGTGATCCACACATGAACCTCGTATGTCTGGATGTCACCAAAGGGGTCTCTAGGTGCTAGCATGGAGAAACCATTTCTTACATTGTCCACCATAGACTGTCTTGATCGAATGGAAGAGGATCTCTCTCGGTATTGAGAGCATTCATGGAGGAAGAGGATCTTTCGGCCTTGAAAGAATTCTCCATATTTGTTGTACACAATGATTCTCTTGTGTAGGAAAAGAGTTGGGGTTGTGAGGATATTTATAATCGGGTTTGAGCTTGTAGAGTTATGACAATAAATAAACGCATTACATGTTTTATTTATTTCATTGACTCTTATTGAAACCCCCATGTCGAATAATTAATTTCTTGACATGTTCCCCAGCTGATTATAATAAATTTAATTTAATAAAAAAATATTATATCCTCAAAATCCCGACTGGAAAACTACATGGAAAATAATCATTAATACACGACATGTACTTGTTTTCAATAAAACTACACGGTGTGTAATCATTAATACACGACGTGTACTTGTTTTTCTATTTCCTTTCAAAATGAAAACTATAGAACGTGTAATCATTAATACATGGAGTGTACTTGTTTTCCATGAAAAACTACACGGCGTGTAATCATTAATACATGTCGTGTATATCTTGTTTTTCATTTCTTTCTTCCTCCATCATTAAAACTATTTACACTTCCTTGAATAATTTTAAAACCACATATGGGAATAATCTTTATTCTACTTGAGATACTTGGATACACTTAGCGTGTGACCCTCTAGGCCTCTTTCTCATTGGCATTAGGCTGGCTTACCAAAAGTTCAAGATTATTGCCTAGCAATGGGTCAAGGCACCCAAGAGAAATAAGTTAACGATGCACTGATGTGTCACCTCATATGAATTCTTACTGTGTAATTTAATCCCTTTGTCTCAATATCTCATCAAGATGGATTCATGGCAGTGTCATAAACCTATATGCTTGATCTGTCATTCTTTGACTTCTAGAAATAAACTCATTGTGTCACCATGGCCATGGAATTTATTCGACAGTTCTATTTCAATCAAAGGGCCCAAGATATCTACTCCCATAAATATGTAGGGGAGAATCCTTCCGACATTTCATTCATGACACACCCATCGTACCCTACTTCCTGCCAACTATTTTCATGACAATTTTCGTCAGAAAATATAAGTGCACGAGTCATGACATGAGTTAATGATAATCTTCCAGTTTAAGGAAAATTATACATGCTTGCATATAGCAATATACGATGACACCAAATCATGCAGAATTACTACTAGTGGGTCTGTTCTCATAATCTCCCTTCTTAGAGATTTCCAAGTGCGAACTCCACGAGAGAGAGTATCGTCTTCTTACGAGTACTCGCACAATGTGGTCTATATACTATGTGTCCTATCATAGTATGTCATCCAATAGTAGAACATTATTTATGAATATTGTTATAGAAATTCAAGGTTCTCGTCATAGAAGGGATCTTCCATGACATTATCACTGTAACAAATATTCCAGGACATTGTTCTATTATATTCAAGCAGAATAATGAAAAATATATAATAAGTGAACATTCATGTAATCAAAGTACAAAACAGTTGGTTCTCAGGAAACCAACCCTAACAAACTGAAACTTGAACTAGAGAAAACTACCTACAACTTTTAGACCTTTATACATCACATGATGATCATGTTTCTTTTGAGTTAAGGATTTAGTCAAGGGGTCCACCACGTTTTCTTCTGTAGAAATACTACTCACTAAAACTTCACCTCTCTAAGGAAAATCCCTCAAGAGGTGATACTTCCAATGTATCAGCTTTGTCCACTAATGTGGCCTTGGATCTTTTTCAAGTTCCACCACTACAGTATTATCACAATAGAGTGTGATAGTATCTTTACTGCTAGGCACTACATCTAGCTCTTGAATGATGCTTCGCATCCATACTTCTTCTTTAGATACCTTAGAAGCAGCGATATACTCGGACTCTACTGTAGAATCTACCACCACACTTTACATTGAGCTCTTCCAGCTCACCGCACCTCCATTCAAATTGAAGATGTATCCAGTATGCGACTTTATGCCATCCTAATCAGTCTATAAACTGGAATCTACATGTCCTCTGATGACTAGTTCCTCATCTCCTCCATAAACCAAGAATATATCCTTAGTACACCTCATATACTTAAGGATTGTCCTGACTACCATCCAATGGCGGTCTCCTAGATCATCTTGATATCTTCCTACCATAGTTAATGCATAAGAAACATCGAGCCTTGTACATAGAATAACATACATGACTGGCCCAATAGCGGATGCCTAAGGGATACTTGAAATTTTCTCTCTTTCCTCATCTTTCAGAGGACACATTTTCTTGGAAATATGAATGCCATGTGACATTGGTAACAATACCCTCTTGGACTATTCCATACTGAATCTCTTCAGTATCTTGTCAATTCGTGTACTTTGACTCACTCCCAAAATTCTCTTGTATCTATCACGATAGATTTTGATCCCAAGAATATATGCCACCTTTCCCAAGTCTTTCATAGAGAAGAATTTATCTAACAATGCCTTATCTTACTGTAAGACTAGTAATTCGTCTCTGATTAGTAATATGTCATCAACATATACAATTAGGGAAAAAAATGAACTTCCACTAAACCTTTTGTAGACACAAGGCTCACATTCATTCTTAAAAAATCCAAATTCCATTACGGATTCATCATAATGAATGTTCTATGACTATGATTCTTTCTTTAATCCATAAATGGATTTCTGCAAATATCCTACCTTGTTGGCATACTTTGGAGTCACAAAACCTTCAGGTTGTGTCATGTAGACATCTTCCTGGAGGTTCCTGTTAAGTAATGTTGTTTTGACATCCATTTTCCAAATTTCATAGTCATGGTATGCGGCAATGGCCAATAATATTCTGATGGATTTCAACATCACAACCGGTGAAAAGGTTTCACCATAGTCAATTCCTTGGAGTTGTATAAAACCTTTTGCAAAAAGTCATGACTTATAGGTATTGACTTTCCCCTCCATGTCTAGTTTCTTCTTGAATACCCATTAATTACCAACATGATTTACATCAACTGGGGGATCTAACAAAAATCCAGACTTTGTTTTGGTACATGGAATCCATTTCCAAATTCATGGATTCTTGCCACTTGGTAGCGTCTGTGACTTCAAATTCTTCATTGTATGTAAGAGGATCATACTTTTCAACCAATAATGAGTCACCATCCTCAGTGACAAGAAAACCATATCGTTCTAGTTATCTCACCACTTTCGTTCTCCTACGCAGTTCTTCTGTCTCTAGAACAAATTTTTCTTCCAAGGGGCTTTGTGGAATCTGTTCTTATACCAACTCTTGTGTATCGTGATCCTCAACTTCATCAAAGTCTATCTCACTCCCAATATCTCTTTTGGAGATGTTCTCCCTATCAAGTAATATGGTGTGTCTTTCCACTGTTACCTTTTTATCTGAGGGGTTGTATAGGTAATATCCCCTTGTTTCCTTGGGATATCCTATAATGATAAACTTTGTGCCTCGGGGTGCAAGCTTGTTACCTGAAGAGGCCTTAAAAAATGCTCCACTACCCAACACACGTAAATTCGATAACATGGATTTGTGTCCACTCCAAAACTCTTATGGAATACCATTTGTTGATTTAGTTGGTACTTGGTTTAGTATGTGTGATTCTATTTATAAATAATATCCCCAAAAGGATAATTGGAGACTCACATGACTCATCATTGATCTCACCATGTCTAATAGGGTGTGGTTCCTCCTTTCAATTACACCATTCCACTGACGTGTGTAAGGAGGAGTAAGTGGAGATACAATACCAAACTCCCGTAAGAAATCAATGATGTACTGATTACGATATTATCCTCCTCTATCTGAGTGGAGTTTCATAATCTTCTCACCAAGCTGGTTCTCAACATCATTCCTGTATTCTTTGAGCCATTCAAAAGAATCTGACTTACACCTCATTAAGTAAATATATCCATATCTACTAAAATCATCAGTAAAAATTATGAAGTATGAGAACCCACCCCTTGCTTCAACTTGAAATGGTCCACACACATCTATGTGAACTAATTCTATAATCTCTTTAGCCCTTTCACCTTTCCCACTAAATGGGACTTTGGTCATTTTTCCTTGTAGTCATGCATGACATACACCATGTGGATTTAGTTCGAATGAATCTAAATGCCCATCTTGATGTAATTTTGTCAAACATTTATCATTAACATGACCTAGCTGGTGATTCCAATTTTGGGTGGGGTATGAGTCATGTGAATTAACCTTTTCATCAATTGACATTACTTTGTTTGTGTAGTCTAACACCTGAAGGTCGTTATATAAATGTGCCCTACCAAAAAAAGTGCTATCTTTATAAAAGTAGCAACCTCCACATCCAAACATGAAGATGAATATATCATTATCTAACCTGGATACTGAAATAATGTTTTGGGTTACCGAGGGTATATAATAACATCCTTTAAAATCCAAGACCATCCTAGTTGGAAATGTGAGGTGGTAGTCTCCGATAGCTACAACATCGAGTTTGGATCTCTTGGATGCTCGTAGAACCACCTCACCTCAGTCAATATTTCTAAATCTACTTGGTTCATATTTTTGGATATAGATGTGAGAACCAAAAGAAGTATATAATACCGAATTGGTATAAAGAGATAGATTTTATTTAATAACAAACGCACCTGAAGCTTCCCCTTGCTTCCTTGGCTGGGTGCAGTTTTTCTTCCAATGGCCCTTCTTGCCACATGTGAAACAAACAACCTCCAGTTTTCTTGCATCCCCATTGATCTTCCTTTTCTAGGAAATCCTTGATGAAGCTTTGGGCTTAATTCTCTTCGCCTTCCCTTTACTTTTATCCACCATGAGGATAGAAAGATTTTCATGCTTCATGTCATTGACCACTTGGCGAATGAGGATAAGAAGATCAGAGAGAGACTTCCCAATGTTGTTCGTGTTGAAGATCACAACAAAGTTTGAGAAGCTCTGGGGGAGTGATGCAAGAATGAGATCGGTACCAAGTTCATCGGGGAGTTTAAACCCTAGAACCTCCAAGTGCTTAAAGTAGGGAACGATCATGACTACATGAGTCCCGACTAGGTCACCCTCTCCAAGCATTCTTTGAAATAGAGCCTTGGAGATCTCTAACCTTTCGTGTCTTTCTCTCTCCTAGTATAGACCACAGAGGTGCTCAAGCATGCTATAGGAATCCATGTCCTCATGAGTCTTCATGATCTCACTTTCCAATGATGATTGCATCAAACATTGAACGTCGAGTGCATCGCTCAAATGTTGATCACAGACCAATAAATCTTCAACACTCGCCCATGGGGCAGGAGAGTTAGGAAGTGAGGACTCCAACACGTAAAACTTTCATTCTTGGAATAGGATAAACCGAAGGTGCCTAAACCATTCATGAAATTTACTACCATTGAGGATGTTGTATTTATCCAGAATTGATTGTAGAGAAAATGTGGTTGACGAGTTTTTCATATTGATTCTACAAATTAAAGGGAATATTTATCAGTACTTTCTTGATTACATTTTATGAGAAATAATAAATTTTATTAAGTCTCCCACTATTTAATCAAGACCCAAAGGCCCTCACCATTGAACCTAGAACGTCTAGTTGATTTGTAATTCTAGTGGAAAGGATCCATATTCCCCTTCGCATAACCCCAACAAGGGTTAGTCAAACTATTTGAAGGTATTTAGGTAGGCATGTCTTTTTCAAATGTGAGCTTACAGTTCCTTGATCTGTTGAGTGGACTCCCAAATCCTGAAATCCTAACTTGTATTTCATCAACACTTGCCTCCAATATTACATCATGTCTAGCAAGGGATACTCCTCTTGATGTAATATGGTTAAT
The DNA here is from genome assembly GCA_963277665.1 of Viscum album. Classification (NCBI taxonomy): domain Eukaryota; kingdom Viridiplantae; phylum Streptophyta; class Magnoliopsida; order Santalales; family Viscaceae; genus Viscum; species Viscum album. Next base: position 1,032,730,382 of record OY728119.1, on the reverse strand, counting down.
TGAACCCGAAACCTTTCATAAGGGCTTCCTTTACAAATGTATGTTTCCCAACAAGGGTTGGTCAAACACATAGTTTTATTGAGTCTATCCCTTAATCAGGTAACAGAAGGGTTGGTCTAACCTAATATGGTATTGAGGTATTTTAATCCTTTATTCATAGTTTTTCATTATCACATTCTTATTAATATTAAGTGATTCTTGCTTAAGTGAGTAACGATGTTCTGATAATGTTTATGCATAGTCCAGTTTTTCTTTTATTTCATCATTTCATGATTGTTTATTTCATTAATTATATGATCGTAACAACACATACATAATAAAGATACCATGAAATCGGACAGAAATAAAATAATATGGTATGATCATGAGCTTATATTGGTTATCTTATCTTACATTTTGATAAGATAACCCTGATATAGGGAAAACACCTAGAACCGATGGTTCATGTTTAACAGCTCCCACCTGTCCACCTTTGTATCTTCTTGGGATGGTTTCACCTCAGCTTCGGTTTTTGAACTGTCTTCTATAGCTTGGGAGATCGCAATTAAATGGGGTTTACATAAAAGAAACCATGGGTACGCAAGCCGTACATTTTATTGGAAGAAGGATCACATGACAACGAATTTAAATTAAAAAAACATAAATGAAACCATACACACAAACAAAGAGTCTTTGGTCTAGCTCATGATCATCCATAGTATGCAGCGACATTTACGCACATTTAAAATTCAAATTATCTTAATCGTTCTATTGTTTAAGATATGTCGCGCTAGAATTCAATTAATTATTATCTTATAATTAATCAATTCTTTATCTTAATTTCCTTTTTGAATTTCCTTGAGATTCTTCTAATCCATATTCCTTGTATTCGTCTATGTACTTTGGGAGGGAACCTGTTGAAATTCCATTTCTGAATTGTACATGGCATTTAGTTTATATTTTCAAGGCGTGTATTTCTTTTCAACCATTATCCAAAGTACACACCGGGGGATTTGGGGTGTTTTCTCTACATTGTAAATTTTGGAGTACACGGCATGCAGATTAATCTAACATGGCATGTACTTCCTTGTTACATGGTTACCGGCCTGGAATTCCTGTGTACGTGGAACACAGCTTCTCCTTTTAAACTATTTCACCTGGACCTGATCGAATTTCACAGCGTGTTGATTCATCATACATGTCATTTATTACTGTTTCCACGCGCCATTCATTTCTGGTCAAAATGGGGTAATAAATACATAGGTAAAATCAATTCACACTGCATGGTTTGGCAGACCAGTAACAGTTCGTTGAACCGTAGTACACGACGTTTTTTTAACTACATGACATGTATTACTCTGTTGTACAGACAGAAAGAGCGGCTCCTCTAGATGAGTTCATAATTTTTAATTTAATCAAAATTAAAATTAAAAGTTATTTTCTGTGATGTCAATCTAGAAACAAAGGAGGATGAACAGATCTTGTTCATTCAGTTTTATATAACGATTTTTCCTGAATTGAATCGAATATAAATATGTAAATTATCAACAAAAATTAAATAACAATAATCAACACTGTAACCTCACTCTGATTCCAATTTAAGGTTTTGGGCGCAGTAGAAGTGCACAGGTGGATGTGCCGACTTAGACTTTTTTCATTTTCAATGATCAATCCGGGATCAATACGACAATAAATGCCAGTCTCCATGGATCGATTCACATAAATAGACAAAGAATAAAAAAGGACCCCAAACCACAATAGTGTATCGGTGCAGGTTGATTATAGTTAATTTAATAAATTGATAAGAATTAAATTTTGGGTGTTCTTTATTTGTTGATGTTCTTGATCACGTTTCGATGTGATTCGTCATGGCGTCGTAGAAACCAAGTGTATTCTTCCTCTAGCGGTGATCCACACATGCACCTCGTATCTCTGGATGTCGCCAAAGGAGTCTCCAGATGCTAGCTTGGATAAACCATTTCTTGCATTTTCTGCCATAGATCATATTGATGTAATGGAAGAGGATCTCTCTCGGTCTTGAGAGCATTCTTGGAGAAGATGGTCTTTCAGCCTTGAAATAATTCTCCAAAATTTTTGTGCACAATGATTCTCTTGTGTGGGAAAAGTGATGGGGTTGTGAGGATACTGATAATCAGGTTTGAGGTTGTAGAGTTATGACAATAAATAAATGTGGTACACATTTTATTTATTTCATTGACTCTTATTGAAACCCCAATGTCGAATTATTAATTCCTTGACATGCGCCCATGCTGATTATAATAAATATCATTTAATAAAACAATGTTATATCTTCATAATCTTGACTGAAAAACTACATGGCGTCTAATCATTAATACACGACATGTTCTTGTTTTCCATAAAACTTCATGGCATGTAATCATTAATAAGTGGAGTGTAATTGTTTTTCAATTTTCTTTCATAATGAAAATTACACGGTGTGTAATCATTAATAAATGGCGTGTACTTGTTTTCCATGAAAAACTACACAGTGTTTAATCATTAATACATGGACTGTGTATCTTTTTTTGGTATTTCCTTCTTCCTCCATCATTAAAACGATTTAAGATTTCTTGAATAATTGTTAAACCACATACGAGAATAATCTTTATTCTACTTGAGATACTAGGATACACTTAGTGTGTGACCCTACATGCCTCTTTCATGTTGGAATTAGGCGGACCTGCTTAAAGTCCAAAATTACTGTTTAGAAATAGGTCAAGGCACCCAAGAGATAAAAGTTGAAGCCGCATTGACATTTCAACTCATACGAACTATTACTGTGTAATTTAATCCCTTTTTTTCAATATCAAATCAAACATGTTTCATGGAAGTGTCATAAACCTAAATGCTTTATCTTTTATTCTTTGACTTCCAGAAATAAACTCGTCATGTCACCATAGACATATAATTTTTTCGACAGTTCTATTTCAATCAGAGGGCCCATGATATCTACTTCCATAAATATGGAAGGGAAAAATCCTTCCTCGACTTATCCATTAACAACATGTCACTCGTGACACACCCAACAAACCCTACATCCATCCAAATGCCTTTGTGATGGTTTTCATCATAAAATATAAGTGTGAGAGTCTTGTAATGATTTAATGATAATCTTCCAGTCTAAGGACCATTACACCCGCTCGTAGATAGAAATATCTGATGACTCCAAAACATGAAAAATTACTATTGGCAGGTTTATTCTCATAATATCCCATCTTAGAGATTAGCAAGTGCGAACTCCATGAGAGAGTTTCTCGTCTTCCTACGAGTACTCTCACATGATGGTCTGTATACTATGTTTCCTATCATAGTATTTCATCCAATCAGAAAACTTTATTTAAGAATTTTGTTATATCATTTCAAAGTTCTCATCATAGCAGGGATCTTCCATGACCTTTCCAATGCAAAAAACATTATAGGACATTATTCTATTATAGTCATGAAAAACCATGAAAAATATATAAGAAGTGAACATTCATGTAATCAAAGTACAAAAAAATTGGTTCTTAGGACACCAAACCTAACAAACTCCTACATGGACTAGAGCCAACTGCCTACAACTATTAGTCCGCTAGACCTCACTTGATGATCTTGTTTCTGCTAAGTCAAGGCTTTAGTCAAGGGGTCCGCCACACTATCTTCCGTTGAAATACTCCCCACTGCAACATCAACTCTCTAAGAAAAATCCCTCAAGTGATTATACTTATGATGTATGTGCTTTGTCCGCTGATGTGACCTTGGCTCTTTTGCAAGTGCCACTGCAGCAGTATTATCACAATAGAATGTCATAGTATCTTTACAGGTAGGCACTACATCCAGCTCTTGGATGAATATTTTCATCCATACTGCTTCTTTAGCTACCTCAGAAGCTGAGAGATACTCGGAATCTACTGTAGAATCTGCCACCACACTTTTCATCGAGCTCTTCCAGCTCACCACACCTCAATTAAAATTGAAGATATATCCAGTCTGCGACTTCATGTCACCATGATCAGTCTGGAAACTAGAATCTACATGTCCTCTAATGAGTACTTCCTCATATCCTCCATAAACCAGGAAAAAATCCTTAGTACGCCTCAGATAAATAAGGATAGTCTTGACTGCCATCAAATGGTGGTCTCCTAGATCAGCTTGATATCTGCTTACCGCACTTAATGAATATGCAACATTTGGCCATGTACATAGCATAACATACATGACTGACCCAATCACGGAAGCATAAGGTATACTTGCCATTATCTCTCTTTCCTCATGTGTCGGAGGACACATTTTCTTGGTAAGAGAAATGACATGTGACACTGACAACAATCCCCTTTTGGACCGTTACATACTGAATCTCTTCAGTATCTTGTCAATGTATGTACTTTGACTCAGGCCCATCATTCTCTTGGATCTATCATGATGGATCTTGATCTCAAGAATATATGCTCCCTCTCGCAAGCCTTTCATAAAGAATCATTAACCAACCATTCCTTACCTGAATTTAAGAAATGTACTTCGTTTCCAATTAGAAATCGGTCATCAACATATAATATTAAGAAAAAAAATGCACTTCCACTAATACTTTTGTTGGGACAAGGCTCACATTCATTCTTAAAAAATCCAAATTCCATTACAACTTCATCAAAATGAATGATCCATAACCTTGATGCTTTCTTTAATCCGTAAATGGATTTCTACAGCTTTCATTCCTTGTTGGCATCCTTTGGAGTTCACAAACCCTTTAGGTTGTGTCATGTAGAGATATTCTTGGAGGTTCCCATTAATGAATGTTATTTTTACATCCATTTGACAAATTTTATAGTCACGGTAAGTGAAAATGGCCAATAGGATTCTGGTGGATTTCAACATCGCAACCGGGGAAAAGGATTCATTATATTCAATTCCTTGATGCTGTCTAAAACCTTTTGCAACCAGTCGTTCCTTATAGGTGCTGAATTTCCCCGCCATGTCTAGTTTCTTCTGGAATACCCATTTATTAACAACATGCTTTACATCAACTTGAGGATCTACCAAAATCCAGACTTTGTTTTGGTAAATGGAATCCAATTCAGAATTCATGGCTTCTTGCCACTTGGCAGCATGTGTCCCTTCAACTACTTCCTTGTAGGTAAGAGGATCATCATTGTCCACCAATAATGAGTAACCATCCTCGGTGACAAGAAATCCATATTGTACTGGTTCCATAACCTCTCTCATGCTCCTACACAATTCTTGTGTCTCTGGAATAGATTGTTCTTCCATGAGGCTTTGTGGAATATGTTCTTGTTCCAACTCTTGTATATCGTGTGCCTCAACTTCATCGAAGTCTATCTCGCTCCCACTATCTCGTTTGGATATGTTCTCCCTCTCATGGAATATGGCGTGTCTTTCCACTCGTACCTTTTTTCTGAGGGGTTGTATAGGTAATATCTCATTGTTTCCTTGGGATATCCTATAAATATACACATTATGCCTTGGGGTGAAAGATTGTTACCTGAAGAGGCCTTAAAAAATTCTTCGTTACCCCACACATGTAAATTCGATAACATGGCTTTGTGTCCACTCCATAACTCGTAAGGAATAAAATTTGTTGATTTAGTTGGTACTTGGCTTAGTATGTGTGCTTCTGTTTGTAGTGCATATCCGCAAAAGGATAATGGAAGACTCGCATGAGTCATCATTGATCTCCCCATGTCCAACAGGGTGCAGTTCCTCCTTTCACTTACACCATTCCACTGAGGTGTGTAAGGAGGAGTGAGTTGAGATAGAATCCCAAAATCCTATAAGAAATCAATGAAGTCCTGATTAAGATATTCTAATCCTCTTTTTGAGTGGATTTTGTCAATCTTCTTACCAAGATGGTTCTCAACATTATTCTAGTATTCTTTGAACCGATCAAAAGAATCAAACTTATAACTCATTAGGTAATTATATCCATATCTACTAAAATCATCAGTAAAAGTTATGAAGTATGAAAACCCATCCCTTGATTCAACTGGAAATGGTCCACACACATCTGTGTGAACTAGTTCTAGAGGCTCTTTAGCCCTTTCACCTTTCCCACTAAATGGGGATTTGGTTATTTTTTCTTATAGACACACATGACATACATGAAGTGGTTTTAGATCGAAAAAATCTAAATACCCTTCTTGATGTAATTTTGTCAAATGTTTGCCATTTCCATGACCGAGCTGGTGATGCCAAAGTTGGGTGTGGTATGATCTATGTGAGTTAACATTGTCATCGATTTCCAATACATGGTTTGTTTAGTCTAACACATAAAGGTCGTTGTATAAATGTTCCCTAGCAAAACAAATTCTATATTTATAAAATTACTGACATCCACTTCCAAACATTAATATGAATCCATCAGTATCTAAACAAGATACTGAATAATGTTTTTTGTTATAGAGGGTACATAATAACATCCTTTCAAAACCAAAACCATCCCAGTAGGAAACGTGAGGTGGTAGTCTCTGACAGCTACAATAGTGAGTTTGGCTCTATTGGCTACTCGTAGATCCACCTCGCCTCGTTGAATCTTTCTATATCTACTTGGTTATTTTATTTGGATACAGAAGTGAGAACCAAAAGTAGTATATAAAACCCAATTGGTAGAAAAAAATATATTTCATTTGATAACAAAGACACCTGAAGCTTCCCCTTTCTACCTTGGATGAGTGGAGTTTTTCTTCATGTGGCCCTTCATGCCACATGCGAAACCAGGATCCTCCTGTTCTCTTGTCTGCCCTTTGATATTCCTTTTCTTGGAAGGAATTGAAGAAGAATTGGTCTTAAATCTCTTCGCCTTCAATTTACTTTTATTCACCATGAGGACAGAAGGATTTTTATGCTTCATGTCATTGTCCACTTGGAGAATGAGCATAATAAGATCAGATAGAGACTTCTCAATGTTGTTCATGTTGAAGTTGACAACAAAGTTTGACAAGATCTTGGGGAGTGATTCAAGAATGAGATCGGTACCCAGTTCTTCGAGGATTTTAATCCCTAGAACCTCCAAGAGCTAAATATAGCCAACGAGCTTGACTATATGGGGTCTGGATGGGGCACCCTTTCCATGATTTCTATGAAATAGATCCTTGGAGATCTCAAACCTTTCATGTCTTTCACTCTCCTGGTATAGACCACAGAGGTGCTCGAGCATGCTATAGGCATCAATGTACTCTTGAGATTTCATGAGATCACTTGAAATTTATGATAGAATCAAAAATTGAATGTCAAGTGCATCGCTCAAATGTTGATCATAGACCCTGAAATATTCATCTCTCTCCCCTAGGGCAGGAGAGTCAGGAAGTGAGGACTCCAGCACGTAAAACATTCGTTCATAGAGTAGGATAACCCGAAGGTGCCTAACCCATTTCTGAAAGTTACATCCGGTGAGGATGTTGTCTTTGTCTATAATTGATCGTAGAGAAAATATGGTCGAAGAGTATTTCATATTTATTCTACAAATTAAAAGAGTAGATTTATCAGTACTTTCATGATTACATTTTATGAGAAATAATAAATTTTATTAAATTTCCCATTATTTTATGAAGTCCCAATGGCCCTCACAATTTAAATCGTAATGTCTAGTTTCTTTTACATTCAAGTAGCAAGGATCCATATTCCCCTTTGCGTAACCCCAAAAAGGGTCGATCAAGATATTTGAAGGTATTTAGGTAGACTGGTCTTTGCCAAATGTGAGCTTAAGGTTCCTTGATTTATTGAGTGGACTCCCCAATCCTGAAATCCTGACAAGGATTTCCACAACTCTTGCATCCAATATTACATCAAGTCAAAAAGGGCTACTACTCTTGATGTAATATGTTTATGTCAACCTGTAACCTTTCATAAGGGATTCCTTTATAAAAGTAAGTGTCCCAACAAGGGTTGGTCAAACACATAGTTTTATTGAGTCTTTCCCTTAATCAGGTAATAGAAATATTTGTCTGACTTAATATGGTATTGAGGGATTTTAATCCTTTATGCATAGTTTTTCATTATCACATGCTTTTTAATATTACATGATGACTTCTAATATGATTAAAAATATTCTGATAATGTTTACATATAGTCCAATTTTTATTTTATTCAATCTTTGCATGCTAGTTTATTTCATTAATTATGTGATCGTGAAAACACATTCATAATAAATAAACCATGCAATAAGATAGAAATTAAATAATATGGTATGATCATGAGATTATGTTGGTTAGATTAACTAGTGGCTTGATAAGCTAACCCTGACTTAGAGAAAACACCTTGAACTGCTGGTTTGTGTTTTTCAGCTCCCACTTGTCCACCATTGTATCTTCTTGGGTTGGTTTCACCTTAGCTTTGGGTTTTGAACCATCTCCTCTGGATAGGGAGATTCTCCGTTACATGGGGTTTACATTAATGAAACCATGGGCATGCATACCCTACATTATTTTGGAAGATGGATCGCAGGCCAACGAATTTAAATTAAACAAATTTAAATGAAACCATACACACATACAAATGGTCTTTGGTCTAGCTCATGATCATCTATAGCATGCAACAACATTTAAGCGTATTTAAAATTAAAATTCTTTTAATAGTTCTATTTTTTAAGACAGGTTTGAGTTGAATTCAATTAATTATGATCTTATAATTAATCAATTATATATCTTAAATTCCTTTCTAAATTTTCTTGATATTCTTCTCATCCATATTCCTTAAACATGTCTTTGTACTTTTTGAGGAAACCTGGTGAAATTCCATTTCAAGAAAGTATATAGTGTGTTGTTTATATTTAAATGGCGTGTATTTATTTTCACTATTTATCCAAAGTACACATCGAGGGCTTTGGCGTTTAATCTCTACTTTTGAAATTTTGGAGTATATGCCGTGTAGATTAATCTAACACGGCGTGTACTTTCTTATTACAGGGTTACAGGCCTGGAAATCCGGTGTACGTGGAACACAACTTCTCCTTGTACATGGTTTCACCTGGACCGGATCAGATTACACGACGTGTTGATTCAACATACACTCCGTGTATTCCTGTTCCCACACGCCGTTCATTTCTAGTCAACACGAGGAAATAAATACTTAGGTATAATCAATCAACACGACATGGTTTGGCAGACCTGTACCAGTTCGTTGAACGTCTATACACGTCGTGTAGTTTAAATAAATTCCATGTATTCTCATGTTGTATAGAAAGAAAGAGAGGCTCCTCTGGATGAGTTCCTCATTTTTAATTTAATCAAAATTAAAATTAAAATTTCGTATCTGTGATGTGAATTGAGAAACGAAGGAGGAAGAATAGATCTTATTCATTCAGTTTTATAGAATGATTTATATTTAATTGAATCAAATATAAATACATAAATTATCAAAAAAAAATATATAACTATAATCAATGCTGTAACCTCACTCAGATACCAATTGAAGGTTGCAAGTGCAGTATAAGCGCGCGGGTGTATGCGCCCCCAGGGATTTTTTCCATTTTCAATGATCAATCCGGGATCAATATGACGATAAAAGCAAGTATCCACAGATCGATTCACATAAATATACAATGAAGAAGAAAGGTCCCAGAACCACAATAGTGGATCGTCACAGGTTGATTATAGTTAATTTAATTAACAGACAAGAAGTAACGTTTGTGTTTTATTTCTTCCTTGATTTTCTTGATCATGTTTCGATGTGATCGTCGTTGCGTCGCAGAAGCCAAGTGTAGATTTCCTCTCACAGTGATCCACACGTGTACCTCGTATATCTGGATGTCTCCAAAGGAGTCTCTGTGTTCTAGAATGGAGAAACCTTTGCCTGTATTTTCTGACTTAGATCGTATGGATTCTATGGAAGAGGATCACTCTCCGTCTTGAGAGCGTTCTTGGAGGAATATGTTCTTTTGTCCTTGAAATAAGTCTCAAAATTTATTGTGCACAATGATTTTATTGTGTAGGAAAAGAGTTGGTTTTATGAGGATATTTATAATTTGGTTTGAGGTTGTAGAGTTATGATAATAAATAAACGTGTTACGCATTTTATTTATTTCATTTACTCTTATTTAAACCCCAATGTCGAATAATTAATTTCATGACATGCGCCCACACTGATTATAATAAATATCATTTAATGAAACAATATTATATCCTCAAAATCCTGACTGGAAACCTACATGGAATGTATTCATTAATACACAGTGTGTACTAGTTTTTCATAATTCTATACAACATGTAATTATTAATACACGACGTGTACTTGTTTTCAATGAAAAACTACACAGTGTGTAATCATTAATACATAGCATGTATATCTTGTTTTTCATTTCCTTCTTCATCCATCATTAAAATGATTTAGTATTCCTTGAATAATTATTAAACCATGTACATTAATAATATTTATTCTACTTGAGATACTTGGATACACTTAGTGTGTGACCCTATAGGCCTCTTTCACGTTGGCATTAGGCGGGCCAGCCTAAAGTCCAAGATTACTCTCTCGCAACGGGTCAAGCCACCTAAGAGAAAGAAGTTGACGCCACATTGACGTTTTACCTCATACGAATGCTTACTGTGTAATTTAATCACTTTTTCTCAATATCCCATCAAGCAGGTTTCATGGCAGTGTCATAAACCTGTATGCTTGAACAGTCATTCTTTGACTTCCAGAAATAAACTCGTCGTGTCACCATGTCCATGAAAGTTTATTGACAGTTCAATTTCAATCAATGGTCTTGAGATATCTACTTCCATAAATATGGAAGGGGAAAATCTGTCATTGACTTATCCATTAATGACATCTCATTCATGACACACCCAATGTACCCTACTTCCTGCCAACTCTCATTGTGACGGTTTCGTTAGCAAATCTAAGTGCGTGAGTAATGACAAGAGTTAATGATAATCTTCCAGTTTAAGGACCATTACACAGGCCTGTAGATAGAAATATCCGATGACACCAGAGAATGAAAAATCACTACTGGCGGGTCTATTCTCATAATCTTTCATCTTAGAGATTACCAAGTGCGAACTCAATGAGAGAGAGTCTCGTATTCTTACGAGTACTCGAACATGACAGTCTGTATACTATGTGTCCTATCATAGTATGCCGTCCAACCGTAGAAATTTATTTAAGAATATTATTATAGAATTTCAAGGTTCTCATCATAGTAAGGATCTTCCATGACCTTATCAATGCCACAAATATTACAAGACATTATTATATTATATTCATGCAAAATAATGAACAATATATAAAAGTGAACATTCATGTAATCAATGTAAAAACTGTTGGTTCTCAGGACACCAACCATAACAAATAATAACCCCCATAGTTCAACATAAATCATTACCTATATAATTAACCTTACAATTCATCCAAATCATGTTTGATGAAAATAAAAATAAATGAATATGATAGATTTGATCACATATTGATATATATTAATCTTAACAATTATATATATAATACATTAATTAGTCAAAAAGTTCCATTCCAGAAATTTATATAATAAAGTTATATATTATCCAAAATATATCATTCATTTCCCGAAATAACCATAATTTCCATAAAATGGTAAGAAAAAATATATTCTTCTACAAGTTAGCAAAATATTTATTCCCAAAATAAAATTCATTTTAGAAAATAATATTTTTTACCTCTATCTTATAATGTTCCCAACATGACGGACTTTATAAAAAAACAACATTAATCAATTAGTCACCAAATCGCATTCTAATATCATATATTCCCAAAATATGATTACCCATTTATTCACATTAACCATAATTACATCAACATTAATGAATGAATGAACCTTAATGGTTATGTGTTTCTTTCAACTTATGTCCCCAATAACATTCAGTATTATTTTTTTTATAAAAAATATCACGTAAAACCTAAGGGTTACATTCAGCACAATGATATATTAAATCCCAATAAAATTTTTACAAATGTTATTAGTCACCTTAAAATATAAAAACAGAAAAATATAAAAGGGTATATATTCCTTGATACTTATTAGCATGGTGCATGCAGTCCCTTAGTGGTCTTGCTTAAATCACTATTCCCTTATTTCCTTAGTCAAAGTTCACATGTCATAATATAATATTGTATAATGTTATTTACCAAACTGGGTTCATTCCCATTTCCATTCAATATTATATCATGAGATATCAATCTTCTCCCAATGAATTAAGGGGATATATAATTCTTAGACCACCAATATGATAATTAAAACCATATATAATTATGATACTATATTGTATATCGATCTATCAGTTAAACATGTATAATTTGTGGAAAATAAACAAGTTTCATAATGATTTAATCATAAGGTAATTAAACTTTGGGAAAGAAACTAGTTACATAAAATAATCATTAAAATATAATCACAATAATATAAAAAAAGTGTATGGTATCATAATTTTATATCCCATATGAATTATAATTATCCATAAAAAATGATTCCAATGATGAAAAATAAATTTAAAAGGGGATTTAATTATTTCTCTAAAAACATTTAAATATCATATTATGTTAGAATATTTTAAAAAAACTATAAAATAAATAATAATATTTTAATTAAAAAATAATAATTTAAACAATTATAGGAATCTTAAAAAAATAAATTCTTGATGCTGGTAAATGACATTAATTCAATAAACATATAATAAATTATTTATTTCACGCTTTTTGTAAAATGTCATTAATTTCCTACTAAAAACATTGTAAAAAATATTTTTTAAGAAAATGAGAAAAAGTGAAAATATATTTGAAAATGACATTAAAAATAACTGGATAATTGAAAATAACATTATTTAATACAATTAATAGAACATTGACATAAAGGGAAAATATTCTTTACACAAAAATAATATATAATGGTTGGATTTTATTAAATAACAATATATCAATCAATTTTTCTTCGAAAGAGGTGGGAATATAAGGAAAACATGAAAAACCTTTAAATTCACATAGATTAATTAATTATATATGTTTTAAAGTATAATGATAATCTAATTCCCCCCAATAGAAAGTTACATAAACAATCCTAAAATTAAAAGAGAGTATAATGTAAACCCTTAGATATTTGGTAACATTTGAATCATATCCCCCATGAATATTTTTACAACAAAATAAAAAATAAACACCATTAATTTAATGATATTAATGATACAAAATATCAAACTTGAGGTTTATACCCCAAATAACCACAAATAAGTACATTATATTAAATATTTCTCAATGATATTGAACAATGGACCAACCTTAAACATTACATAATCCTGAATTAAATTAATTATTCACATTGAGGATTTTTCAGGTTTAGATTTTTTGAAAATTAGGCCATAACTCTTACATTACATCTCAAAAATTAAAAACCAAAAAATTCTACTCAGTTTAATTTTTTTTCAGTAAATAAGAACTCTTAAAAAATATTCACGTCTAGTTCTATGTTTTAGACAGCATGACTTTCCATGGACCCATACTTGACACTATTCATCTTTAAGTCCTATGAAAAGCATTTCAAAACATGGGATGAGCATAAAAATCTCAGTATGGGTTATAAAATAAAGAAAGAAAACAATAGATAATCAATACATATATAACATAGTCTCTTTAACATACCTCATAAAATCATAATATTTATGAAAAACACATTAAAATCATAAATCATAAATGTAACTTTTGGAATCCATATCATAATTACACTATAGCTATCACAAATACATAGGGAGTTATATTTGGAATACCCATAATAGTACATTCCATAAATATTTTAGGAGAAACAATGATATTTTCCTCCATCACATTACCCAATGCATTGGATATCTATTTCAGGATCACCCGACCTAGGTTTATCACAGAACCACCTGTATATGTAACAATTCCCAATAACTATAACATATTTATAACACAAAAAAATATATAAAAGAAAGATAACATTTCCACAATTCAATCAAAATTTATCATTTAAATATATAGACATAAGAAATCTGTTATTAAATTAATTTTTAATAAAAAATACGAAAAAGATTATATGATATTTATTTTATTTTAATTTTTATTGGCTTGTTATGGAATCCAAAGATCAAATAATACTCACGGCGGCGAAAAAGGTCATTTTCACCGCTTACGTTAAAATGTAACATTCTTTTTGGTCATTTAGTAAAACTCTGAGTATAGAATTATTCCTTTAGAATGAAATGAAAATTCAAAGATTATTATACACCATATAAAAGAAAGACATTTATAAAACAAAATATGCATCAATTAAAGGAGATTGAAACGAAGTCCCTTACCTCATGTCCAAATTGACTCGATCATTCTTTAATATCCTGAACAATAAACTATAGTAAATTTTTGCATACTCTAGAAAATTTTTCAAGTTTATTATTCATTTTATTTCAATTATTACCTTTCTATAATATTTAGATAATTATTTGAGTTCATATCAGTCATTTTGTCGATGTTCGGATCTTGAGTTAAAAATGAACTTGTTATAATTATAAATTGCCCATGTGGTCAAAATTACATTATCTCAAGAATTATATTCATGATTTAGATATCATATATATAATATATATATCTAGTATATATATATATGTGTATTTATAATATTACATAACATTCGGAGATAATAAATGAAATGCCCCGTTCATGGAGACGGTAAGTCATACGTATGCCTGAACGCTACTTTCATATCTATTGCATATTTATTGGAAAGAACAAATAATGATACATAGGTATATTATAACTCAAGTATAATATCATAAATAATTTCATTAACTCCATCCTTTATATGTTCCATATATGGCATGAACGAGTCATATCACTTTGATGGGGTGGTAGTCTGCACTTCCAAACATTACATTGTCCTATTTACCCACTATAGAAGACCGTAAAGGTATGTTATAAATGAAAAATACATAAGTATAAAAACAATAGAAATATATTATATATCACATATAAATACAGTTCCATCTAAATGTCCACCATAATAGGTGTTAGGAGAATATTGAACAATCATCGTTTTGTGAGGCAGTAGTTCACCGTCCATAGAAAAAGTATGTTATTTACCCATTAGATAGAGGTGTGTATAAGCGTAGTTTTAATAATTCTCAAAACAACAAACTATTATATTGTGGATTCTAGTGTTTTAATAAAATAAAGTAATAAAAATAGTTTACGGGGTTGTAGATGTAAAATAAAGCCAAAGAACTTAAGAGAAGATGTTACCTTTAAATCTAGAATCTCCCTTTGGTTTGAACCAAAAGGTTTAATGGAATTGACTTATACCTAGGGGAAGGCTTTTGGAGGAGGAGAGGAATGTATGGAGCTTAATTGGATAGAGTTTGGGCAAGACAAATGGATTGACAACTGTGTGGAATGGGTTTGAAGTGATAGCTTTTTATAAGGAGGAGAGGCTCTTTCGAAATGGTTAAAAATATTGTTTTATTATATAATGATTTTCACTTTTTGAAGGTCCAAAACTCATTAAATACAATGATAAGATGAGTTATGTTTGAAATAAAACCATTCAATATGAATTGTACATGTTTTGGATAGTTTTTAATCATTATAATATTATTTATTTAAATCATTCATTAATGAGGTAAATACTACATCATTATTGTGTCATAAAGAATATTATTTATTTGATATAAAAAAATTGAAAAAAATAACCTGATGTAGGAAATATTTTTAGCCTTAAAATTAATTTTTATAGTCTAATAGAGAACATACATATCCCCATGTATGTATTGATTTACTAAAAGATATTTGTTTAAGTCATTTTTGTCTTTACTTTAAATTAATTGATATAAAGTGTCATTATCACTCCCATGTGGCACCATGGGGTTCCAAAAATCAACCCAATGATTCCAATGGTCGGAATTGTTTCAAAAAATATGATTAGGGCATATTTTAGGGTAATTTAATAATATTATAAGATTATTCTTTACCCTTATTTACCATATTTACCCTTTAACCATGGTAAATAACATTTTTACTGAAGTAAATATTCATAATGTCTAAAAATAAAAGTTACCTATTTACAAAATTTGGACCTCCTGATTCTAAATATAGAATCAATTTTTCCAAATTCAAAGAAAAAAATAAGGAGAAATTAATTTAAAATTAATTACCGCTATCAAATCAAAAAGTATTTTTTACGAATTAATAACTATCAATAGATTGACACTTATTTATGTCCAATTTCAACGGTAATTTACATAAAATGTCCAAATTTGGATTAAATAGTTAAAACATAATATAAATAAACATTAAAACAAATCAAAATAATAACTTAACCTAATGAAGAGATTATATTAAATGACAGTTTTGAATCAAAATTCAGTATTTTTCACTATTCTTTACAAAATTAATTTTATTATAAAAATACCAAATTTTTACCCAAAGTAAATTTTGATGTCCCAATTCTAATAGAGAATTTTATTTTTTCAAATTTAATATATGAAAGAGAAAAAAACTATATTTAATGAGGATTCTCCATCAAAAGGAGGTAAATCAACATTTTAATGAATATTAGAGTATTTAGGCTTAAAATCAAATTTGTTTCTTATTTTTGGCCTCCAAATTTATGGGATAAATGTAAAAACATATATAAAACATGCATATTCATATTAAAGTTTTTTATGTCCATTCCTTCCAATACAATATCTAGGTGTAAACTACCATTTAAAATAATAAATATATTATTATTTTTCAGTATGACCCTACGTTGTGTGAAACGTAAGATTTCAATGAAACCCATTTCTGCATATCAAATACACCATAAAACATAGAATCCCAATTAAAGTAAAATTAATATTTAATTCAAAAATGTTAATAAATATGAAAATATACTATTCATTATTTACCTGGGATGTTACATCCTTCCCCCCTTTTGGGAATTGTATCCCTATAATTCTATTCACATATAAATTAAGTGGGGGTAATTAACCCTCATATCATTTTTAGATTCCCACATTTCATGTTCAACCATATGGTTTTTCCAAAAAACCTTTACCTGAAGAATTACCTTATTTTGCAACACTTTCTCTTTTCAGTCAACAATCTGGACTGGTTTTTCCTCATAATAGATATTCTCTTCCAACTTAACATCCTTTGGGCTCAAAACATGCGATGAATCTGGCATATACTTTCTCAACACTAAAATAAGAAAAAAATTGTGTTCCTGGGATAAGCATGGAGGTAAATCCACTCTATATTCCACTAATCCAACTTTATACGTGATTTTATTAGGTCCAATGAACCTCAGACACAACTTTACCTTCTTACCAAAACACATCACACTTTTCCATGGAGAAACATTGAGAAATACATGATCACCTACCTCAAAAGAAACATTCTTCCCCCAGTTATCCGCAAAACTTTTCTGCCTGCTCTGAGCTGATCTCATGTGCTTTTGAATCAACTGAACGTTTTCTTCCATCTCTTCAACCAATTATAGTCCCATCAGTTTCCTTTCACCTACTTCATCTAAAAAAGATGCAGTTTGACTCCACTACCCATATAATGCATCAAATGAATCCATATTTATACTAGAATGAAAACTGTTATAATAAGAAAATTCAAACAATGAAATATGTTGGTCCCTTCATCCCTAGTAATCCATCGAGTAAGAACATGACATATATTCTGAGGTCCGAATTGTTCAGTTTTAATTCCCATCTGATTGCGGATGAAAAATTTTATTAAAATTTAATTTAGTACACAACAACTTTTGAAGGACTTATCAAAAGTTAGAAGTAATCTTGGGATCACAATCTGATAAAATGGAGAGGGGAACACCATGCAACCTGACACTTCTTTTACATACAACTAAGAACGTTGATCTATAGAAAAATATCTCGAATAGGAAGGAAATAAGACTATTTAGTCAATAAATCAACAATAAAACAGATTGCATTATTACCCAGAAATGTCTTTGGTAATCTCAAAACAAAGTGCATGGTTATATTTTCTCATTTCCACTCTAAGACTAGTAAAGACAGAGGAATCCCTTTCGGTAACTATCACTCTACTTTAACCTGTTGACAAGTCATAAACTTCACATTAAAATCAGCAATATCTCTTTTCATTCCATCCTACTAGTAATACACCTGGTGATCTCTGTACATCTTAGTACTGCCAGGATGAACTGAAAGAAGAGAACTATGAGCTTCACATAACCACTCATTCTTTAACTGTGATTCCCAAGGCACACATAATCTCATCCCAAACCTCAAAACACAATCAATTTTAAAATCAGACAACTTACCCTTCTAAAATAACTCTAACTTTTTCTACAAGTCACTGTCATTCTTCTACGCTCTCTTAATTTCGTCTGATTGAGATGATTTCCCTCATACCTGAAACAAAATAGAGTAATTTCCTGCACTAACAACATCTAATTGAATTTTCATCAAATCAAAAACCAAATGATCTCGTTTCAAATGTAGCATAGTTAATGAATCATTACTTTTTCGACTGAAAGAATCATCCACGTTATTTTATATTCCTAGATGGTAATGAATTATGCAATCATTATCATTGATTAATTCCAACCATCTCCTCCGTCTCATGTTTAATTCATTCTGAGTGAATATATACTTCAAACATTTGTGGTCAGTATATATTTCACATTTTACTCCATACATATGATGCTTCCCTATTTTTAAATAAAAAAACAACAATACGTAATTCCAAATCATGTATAGGGTAATTTAACTCATGAGGTTTCCACTGACGTGAAGCATAAGAAGTTACCTGATCATTATGCATTAGGACACAACCAAGTCCTTATAGAAAAGCATCATTGTTGATAACAAACTCACCATTTCTGGAAAGCAATGCCAAAACTGGAGCATTCACCAATCATCTTTTCAATATCTTAAAACAATCATCACATTATTTTTTCTAAATGAAATTAACACCTTTTCGAGTTAACATAGTCATTGGGGTAGATAAATATTCAAACTTTTCAACAAACATCCTATAATAACCTTCCAATCCAAGAAAACTATGAATCTCAGTTATATTTGTGGTTCTTGGCCATTCTTCAAAAACCTTTGTTTTAGTAGGATCAACAGTTATGCCATTTTTTTTAAACAATGTGACCACTGAGAGAAACTTGTTGTAACCAAAACTCACAATTTCTGAATTCCCAATATGATTTATTTTATATTATAATTTGCAAGACAACCCTTAAATGACTTTCATACTCCTCTTTATATTTAGAATAAACTAAAATATCATCAATTAACACTACCAAAAAAAATAAAAAGAACTCAAATAAAAATATATTCATAAGATCCATGAATACATCAAGGTAATTGGTTAACCCAAAAGGAATAAATACAATTTTATAATGGCCATATCTAGTACGAAACATGGTCTTCAGAATGTCATCTTCCTATAATTTCAACTCATGGTACCTGACCTCAAATAAATCATCGAAAAATACAGATCCCCCTGGATCTAATTGAAAAAATCATCAATATGTGGAAAAAGATACATGTTCTTAACATTGATGTTATTAAATTCTCTATAATCAATGCAAAGTCTCATTGAACTATCATTGTTTTTAACAAACAAGACAGGATGACCCCATGGTGATGTGCTAGGTTGAGTGATACCTTTATCTAATAACTTCTGTAAATGATTCTTTAACTCTAAAAGTTCAATTTGAGCCATTCGATAAGGGGGTTTCAAAATTGGCTTAGCATAAGGAACTAAGTAAACAGTAAATTCATCTTCTCAATCAGGTATAATACCAGAAAACGCATGAGGAAAAAATCAAGGTACTCATTTACCACTGGAATATCATTAATTTAAACAGTTCCTTTTTCATCAACAATATGTTCTAGGTGACATTAATTTCTATCTTTTACTAGTTTCACAATTTCTTATTATGTTATGAAAGGTAAGGGTTCACTTTTGTACAAAAACTGAAAATCTTTCTGAAAAGAAACCTCTTTAGCTCTACGGTAAATCTCAACATGATAAACTGAAATCCAATCCATACCCAAAATAACATCAAACTCTCATAGAGGAAAACAATATGGGTTTTAGGTAGATTATTTCTTCACAAAATTACAGGAATGTTCATATAATTTCTTTTTATCTCAAAATTTAGTCTTGGAGTTCTTACCATAAGACCATGATTCAGATCTTGATATGGAATTCCCAATTAACTATAAATCTTCTCAGAAATGAAATAGTCTGTAGATCCTGAATCAAACACCACATTTTCATAATATGAAAAAACGTGTACCTAAAACTACTTCATTTGAAGTCCCAACATCTACTGAAGTAGTTGCAATGAATTTAACCACACCTTCATACATGTAGTCTGGAAGCTTTACCTCAGTTTTGTTTTTCATTAGACAATATTTTTCATAATGACCCATTTCATTGCACTAAATTTTTTTTACAAACTGTAAATCATATTTTTTCTTACCATTACCTTGATCTTTTTCAGTGAAATTATGAGCCTCATGTTCCATTTTACCACATTAGTATCACTTAACAGAATTAAATAGACATTCCCCAGCTTGATTCTTACCACTATATTTACAAACATTAAACTTATGTTTCTTACCATCAGACTTTTTTGAAGAGTAATTCCTTTTTATCTTCCACCTCAACCTCTTTTTCCGTTTTATTTCAATGATCACCTAATCATAAGAAAACTCCATTTACACCTTCTCCAAACATCGAACATGTTTTTCATTACTTTTGAACTCACACAAAGCTAAATCCTTTAGATATGTTGGCTTTAATCCTGATTAAAAAGTTTGGATTTTACTATCAAGATCTCATATGAAATTTGGAGCATACCATGCGAGTCGAGTGAATTTTGCTTCATAAGAAGCCACTGAGTCATCCTCCTGCCACAATTATTGGAATTGTTTTCCTAATGAAAGATGGACCACCTTAGGAGTATATTTTATAAGAAACATACCTATGAATTCATCCTAATCAATACCACTAATTAATTCACTATCAGTAATATTTTTCACCATCGACCACCACTGATCGGCCTCACCTTCAAAATGGAAAATTGTGAGACTAACCAATTGATGTTCTGAAAACCCCATGACATCAAAAATATTCTCCAGTGTTTTAATACACCCTTCATCGTGCACAAGGTTGGATGATCCTATAAACTATGGGGGATTATACCTCATGAAATGATCCACTACTAACATGTTTATCTATGGTTTATTTGGATAATCTCTTGCATTGATACCACCACCATTTATAGCCTATGTCAATTGTTCCATCACTAAAACAAACTATTCAGTTCCTATTTTGACCATCTCAGGTTACTGATTTGGAAGGTTTTCTTCCTCTTAATATTGTCCCATCATAGCTTCTCTGTTTCCTCTATGGAATACCATTTTGAACATAGAAATATCTTAGGTGAAGAAACATGGTAATATGTAAAAGCTATATTATTTCCATAATAAAATAAACAAAAATAATTTATGGATATTAATATCAAAATATCCTAACTTATAAAGTGGTCTAAACCGACCCTGATACCAACTATATAGACCTGGCCTTAAACCATTACATAATCTTGAATTGAATGAATATTTCACATTGAGGATCTTTTAAGGTTTATAGTTTGAAAGAATTAGACCATAACTATTACATTAAATCACAAAAATTAAAAGCATACAATTATACATAGTTTCCAATTATTTTATAAAATAAAAACTGTTAAAAAAAGAGTCATGTCTAGTTCCATGTTTTAGATAACATGAATTTTCACTGATCCCATCCTTCACCCTATTCATCTTTTAGTCATTTGAACAACATTTCAAAACATGGGATGAGCATAAAAATCTTAGTAAGGGTTATAGAAAAAATAAAGAAAACATTATATCATCAATACATACATAACATAAGCTCTTTAACATACCTCATGAAATCATATGATTTATGAATAACACATAGAAATAATAAATCATAAAGGTAACCTGTGGAATCTATGTCATGCATACATTGTAGCTATCATTGCTACGTAGGGAGTTACATTTTGAATACCCATCACAATATATTCTATAAATATATAAGGAGAAACATTAACGTTTATCTCCGTCACATTACCCAATGCATTGGAGAGCTATCTCGAGCTCCCCGGCCCTAGGTTTACCATGGAACCACCCATATACATAAGAATCCCCAAGAACTGTAATAAATTCATAAAACATAAATAATATTAATGAAAGATAAAATTTCAACATTTCAATCACAATATATCATTTAAATAAATTGACATAAAAAATACATTACTAAAAACATTTTCAATAAAAAAATACGTAAAAGCGTATATGGTATTTATTTTTCTTTTAAAGAACAATTTCGACTTGTTAAGGAAGGAAGAGATCAAATAATTCTTGTGACGGTGGAAAAGGTTTTTGTCACCGCATATGTTAAAATGTAACATTCTTTTTTTTGTTTAGTAAAACACGTCCTAGATAAAGATTCAATTTGAATGAAATGAAAATTAAAAGGTGTTTATACACCATATAAAATAAACTCATGTATAAAACAAAATATTCCTCAATGATAGACGATTGAGATGAAGTCCCTTAACTCGTGTCCAACTTGAATCGATCATTCGTTAATATTCTGAATAATAAAAAAAACTTAATTTCAACATTATTAAGAACCTTTTTCAAGTTTATTATTCCTTTTATATAAATTTTTACCTTGATATAATAATTAGTTAATTATTTGTGGTCATATCAGATATTTTTTTGATGTTCATAACATGAGTTAAAATGAACCTTTTATAATTATAAAATGTCCATGTGGTCAAAATTCAATTATAACCAGAATGATATTCATGAATTAGATATCATATATATATATATACAGTATATATATGAATTTATAATAGTATATATAATTTGGAGATAAGAAAAGAAATGAACCGTTCATAGAGACGGTAAGCCATACGTATGCATTAACACTACATCCATTTCTATTTCATATTTAATGGAATGAAAAGGTAATAATAAAAATGTATATTATAATTCCATTCTAATATCATATATAATTTCATTAACTCCATCATTTATACATTTCACATATGGCATGAATGAGTCATATCACTTTGAGTGGTTGGTAGTCCGCACTTCCTCTAATGAAATTATCGTATTTTCCACTATGGAAAACAATAAAGGTATTCTAAAAATGAAAAATATAGAAGCATAAAAAAATATAAATAATATTTATATCACATATAAATACATTTCCATCATAATGGACACAATAAGAGGAGGTAAGAGAATATTGAACAATCACCATTTCGAGAGGTAGTAGTTCACCGTTCACAGAAACATTATGTTCTTTACCCATTAACTGGAATTGTGAGTAATTGTAGTTTGAATAATTTTCATAACCACGACCTAGTGAATTTAGAATTATGCTTTTGTTATAAAATAATGGACTAAAAATAGTTTATGGGGTTGGAGCTGTAAAATATAACAAAAGAACTTATGAGAAGACATTACCTTAAAATCTGGTATCTCCCCTTGGTTTGAACAAAAACATTTAGTTTCATTGCCTTATTCTTATGATAAGACTTCTAGGAAGAGGATAAGGATGTAGGGAGCTTCATTGGGTAGATTTTTGATGGTCCAATGGGCTTGATAAGTTTGTGTAATGGGTTAGAAGTGAGGGATTTTTATAAGGGGGAGGAGGGGCCCTTTAGGAACCTTTAAAAATATTACTTTATTATATAATGATTTTCAGTTTCTAAAAGTCAAAAACTCATTACGGTCAAAGATAAGTTGACTAATGTTCGAAATAAAATCATATAATTAGAATTGGACAGGTTCTTGATATATTTTTAGTCATTATAATTTTATTTATTTAAATCATTGATTAATGAGGTAAATACTGTATCATTATTGTGTCGTACATAATTTTATTTATATGATGTTTAAAAATTATATAAAAAAATATCATGATGTATAATATCGTTTTAGATTTCAAATCAATATTTATAGATGAAGAGATAGATAGTATAGGTTTATGTATGAATTGATTTACTAAATGATATATGTTTAAGTCATTTTTCATTACAATAAATTAATTAATATAAAGTGTAATTATCACTCCCATGTGGCTCCATGGGGTCGAAAAATAGACCCAAGGATTTCCATGTTTGGAAATGTATTGAATAATAGGACCAGGACACATGTTAAAGTAATTTATTATTATTGTAATATTATTTCATTACCCTTATTTACCATATTTACCCTTCAACCATTGTAAATAATTTTTTTACTAAAGTAAATATTTATAATGTTTAAAAATAAAAGATATCTATTTACAAAATTTGGACATCATGATTCCAAATATAGAAACAATTTTTCCAAATTCAAAACACAAAAGTTGTAGAAATTAATTTAAAATTAATTCCTGTTGTTAAAACAAAAAAACATGTTTTTATGAAATAATAACCATCAGAGGATTGACACTTATTTATGTTCAATTTCAAAGTTAAATTACTTACATTGACCAAAATTGGATTAAATTGTATAAAAATAATATAATTAACTTTTAAAAAAAATAAAAAAGATAATCTAACTTTATAAATAAATTATATTAAAATGCAGTTTTGAATTAAAATACAGTATTTTTCACTATTCATTAAAAATGAATTTTCTCAGAAAAGTACGAATAATTTACCCAAAGTAAATTTTTATTTCTGTATTATAAAGAAGTATTTTATTTTTTCAAATATAATACATAAATGAGACCCAAAATAGATTTAATTAGGGTTCGCCAACAAAAGGGGTAAATAGACCTTTTAATGATTATTAGAGTATTTATGCTTAAAATAATATTCCTTATTATTTTATGCCCATATAATTTATTGGATAAATGTAAAAAAATTTGAAAAACATTTATATTCATATTTTAATTAGTTTTGTCCATTCCCGCCAATACAACTGATAGGTGTTAACTACCATTTAAAATAATATTATATTATTATTTTTTAGTATGACACAACGTTGCGTGCAATGTATGATTTCAAAGAAAAACCTTGTATTGTATCAGGTATTCCATCAAACATATAATCCCCTTTAAAATAAAATTAATATTTAATTCAAAAATATTTATATATATGAAAATGTCTTATTATTTATTTACCTGGGATGTTACAAATAGGTTCTGAGATGAAGAATAATTACAAATCTTGTAATATATGAATAAAATATTTATTATAGAGATAACATTGGATGGATTCAAATCCCTAATAATTTTCATTGAAATAATTATAAAATACATTCATAGTTACTGTATACTCCACACAATAGAAACGACTGGGGAGTTTGGCATATGTCTCACACGAATAAATGTGGGATGAGAAACCCTAACCTCAGGTCCTGAATTTCATAGTAAATAATATTAAAATATTTTATAAGAAATTGGAATTTATAATAAATTTATAATCTACCCATATTTATTACTATATTACCTAATATGATTCTTTTATAATTTATAATTACATGTTAATTAAGAAATCACTTAAAATTATCAATTAGGGTACCCACTATTCTGTTTTTCATACAATTTTTTGTTTATCACCACCTACCCATGAACCTTAGTCAGGGTTTCATCATCTATATTTTTTATAATTTCATATTTAAAATAATTACAAATTATTTAAATGAATGTAATCCTTCAAATAAGTTGGTGATGAAAAATTAATTAAATAACTTCATGAGGTGGTAGTCTGTACACATGCAAATGTGATGATTTTCCTTTATGATAGATGGAATAGAAGAAAAATAAATAGTAAATCTCATTTTTATAATACCAATTATATCATATATTTCATATTTATTCATAAACATTATCCATATGAACACCCATATAAAGAAAAAGTGGAAAATTATTAACACCGCTTCATGGAGGTTATAGCATGCACATATGAATGAGAAACATTATCATATTAAAATGGATGGTAGGTTATACATTAGATAAATTTTTTTCATTAAATAATCATAATAATATAAAAATATTATATATAATCATTAAATCAAACAATATGATCAACCATTATAAGAGGCAATGAAAAATAAAGTACATTGATCATTGAGATGACTGTCTGTATGTAAACATGATGGAATATTTATGTTCAATTGGAAAAGCTGTTAAATTTATAATGGTTATTATAACAACATAATAAAATTTCTTACCTGAATTTAAAATATATCAATATGTAAATATGGTTAAATATGATTTAAATGGGGTAGAATAAGAAGTAAAATTAAATAGATTCAGTTAATACAATTGTCTCTTTTTTGAAAAACCCTTATTGGTTCTCTTCTGATGGAATGAGGGATTGGTATTTTATAAATGAAAACATATAAATATATAATTTATAAGGTATTATTGGGGAAAATTGAGTTGTTTTTGGTTAAGATAAGTGTCTCAATATGGTGTTAATAATAAAGGAGTGGAGGTTCCCTTTTATAAGCGATGGGAGTGGAAGACATGTAATTATTTTGAACATAAAACTAATACATGGAAACATTCATGGAATAGTAGATCTTAATTAGAAATATATATAATATAGGATGTGATAAGTTTTAATTACATTTTTTAAATAGGATGTAGAAAAGGTTATAGTTTATTTTTACCCTTATCTCTTTAGTTCAACCCATCACAACCTTTTTAACCAATACCATTGTAAGAAAATTCATAGTCTTTAAGGGTCAATAATGTCATTCTAAATGGTATAGTGTATAATAAGTTCAATTTTTTTAATATTCCAAACCATAAATAATTCATTTTCAAATGTATAATATTTTTATACTTTTCAAAACAAATAAATAAAGATTGATTACCATAATATTTAGTAATGTCCTTTTCTAGTCTATTCATATAACATGATTTCAAAAAAGTAATGATTGATATGGATTAAGATTCTGAATATGTAAAAAATATTAAACATTCATTATGACCAATGAATGAATTTAATAAATTTTACTTATCAAATAAATATCATTTTTTAAAATTATAAAACTATTTACTTTGATTTTTCAACCGCTGGAAGTTTCACCACCTCAGTTATGAATTTTTTTATGTAATTATACAATTAAAAATTATAAAATAAATTAAAATTATAATAAAAAATTATTCAAATTCTAAATAACTGTTTTATTAATTCCCTTCTTCTTTTCAATATTTCCAACAACTAGACTATACCACCACATGACCTTAGGCACACCTCCCTATATACTAAAGGATACTAACTATTTGTGGGGTCTATAGATGTATCATGGGGAGACTATACACCATATATTAGATTGAAAAAAATAACTAAATACAATCCATTTATAAAAACAAACGTCAAAGTAACCATAAGAATAAGTAATTAGAATATAAAAATGTAGTCATATAAGCATACATGACCAATAAATCACCAAGAAGATCCTACAAATATAAATAAAAAAAATAGAAAAGAAATTAAAATGGAGGAACCAGAACTACAACTAATCCTCACCTCAAATATCTTGCCCCCACATGAGTTGCAAAAAATTGACCACACATACAAGGCCTCAAGTTACCATGTACCGCCAGCAAATTAAGGGTATGCATGAGTTCCACAATACAGTAGTGGCCCATGTAGGGTGTGAGTAAACAAATCAGTAGTTTATCATCAAAATGGTCCCACAAATAGGTATTAATATTTTTATATGATCATGTGACATGATCACCTATAAATCCAAAATAATCTGCATATAATAAATTAATAGATGACAACCAAAAAATATCCTTTTGGATTTATTCTAAAATTCATCTAAGCATGTTGGGGGGACTGTGCCAACCAATATAACAACAATAAGAAAGGTAAATGTGAATATAATTTTGACCTAGCCTAATAATCATCCTCAATCCATATCTCTATGACCTTGATAATCCATATATTCGTCATCCCGCGCTAGAGTGTATCTATGCACGAGAATCACTTGGGGGAACCAATGTGTACACTATGGGGTTCCCAATCTCACATGTAGAATAGTGAGTAATAGACCTGATATAATCACCATTAATCTATTATCACCATGTACACATCATGGACACCGTAATGGTACCTAAGAATTCGTGATGTCAGATCGTTTTTGGATTAGTAGGGTATGAGGCTGTATGAAATCATTTACATCTATGAATTTATAATTCCTAGGAGAACCATGAATGAAAATGGATTACCCTCCCTAGATCCCATTTTCAATCTCTTGGTAAACCATTATATAACAGATCCTTATCCAAGAAATCATTTTTTTCATCCACCTGATCACATTCATTATTCAGGGCATTGATTAAGGGGATATGATAGTGTTTCTTATGATGTCCAACATTAATCGTTTGGGATATATGACCACATGAAACCTCAAACTATAATTAGATTATAATGAGTCCCAGTAAGTAAAATCATTCTAATGGTATCACCATTCGAATACTAGGAAACCCTTGTATTGTTAATCGACTCATTATATCCAAGGAATCCCTAGAATCAGGGGAATTATTTCATTTTCATTATCTTGTTCTTTATTTATAGATCCTAAGAATGACCTCTAGTAATACACTACTCTATCACTTATAGTGGATGATAGAAAAAATTGGAATCCAAATCCAAATATACTATAATATTGGATCATCATCATTTTGGGAATCCTAGGGCCACATCCATCTCGATAGATGATTGTTGGGAATCATAAGAAAGAACATCATTGTGAGGAAAAATGAAATTATATAAGGTATATTTGGAAAACTAATATTGTTGAAATAAATAAAGAAGTGAAAATGTATTTCTGAACACCCAACCATGCTATCAATCTCTCCTCCACATTGAGAATACATCCTAGATCAGGATTACAGGTGACACCCACAACCATCACTAACCAAGAATATTAACCCACCATGGGTCACTCTATAATTTGGGGAAAATGGGTCATCTAGATCAGAATGTAAGTACATGAATCCATTATAGTAACCTTGGTCACATGTGACCATTTCAGTCCAACACCTATCACTCAAGAATGTTTTACACTTAGAAATTATCATCACAAATATTGATATCTTGGCCTAAAATGGTAAGTCACATGGCCACCAGTATAGGGAGATAGCGTATCAACCATATCCATTCCAAGATCTCACTAGGTTGGTTTACTCGCCCAAATTCCTTCATAGAATATTGTACAATAACGTAGGCTAATAAATACTCAAGTGTCCTCACACAACCCACTAAGGTTATCTATCAATGTTATACCACAACTCTACAAGGAGGTGGTTGTATGATTCTACTAAATGAAAATAACATATAATGATCCTAGTAACACCCCTTATGGGTAATAAACATCACAGGTAGTTACAATTATTTCATCCATGCCTTTATTAATTAGTTGTAAAAGATTATAACCTATTTCTAATGGATTAAATTGTCCATAAATACCATGTAATTTATAACAAAGTATTTATTTTTAATTAATTTTTTACATAAATAAGGTGATATCTCTTAGTATAGGGACATAATATAAAATTCCACATAGAGAATGTATAAGCCATAATTTTAGGTAGATGTCACCATGTAACATATTTATAGGGTTTCTAATTTTATTTTTTCAAAGGCCAATGATGTTGTCGATTCCCTCCCTGCCCCATCAATGCTCATCAATGCTCCTCTCAATGTCCTAGGAATGAAACTGATGCCATACATAAATAAACAAATTATTATATCATTTTTAATTAATTAATTAATCCAAAAAATTAGAATAATTCTATAGAAATCATTAGACACATGTCGCTCATCGAAACCCCAATCAATCACCCTTGGGAGGTCCACAGAAAACTCAAAAGGACAATCTCAGAAAAATCCCAAAAAAAATGAATACAACGAATTCCAATATAATGTAATTTATTTGAAAAAATTAATAAATTTGGAAATGAAACTTAATAATGTAAAAAAATTAATAGTAGTATGCATTTATTTTTTGAAATGTCCATTATGAGGGTTGAGTAAAATCCCCATATCCATCAGTTGACTCCAATATACATTGGCATAATCAAAATAATAACCCTATAGGGAGGGAAAATATATATAATAATAAGGGAGGTAAATAATAAATTTGGGAATAATAGGAGGATACTAATAAAAAACCTAAAGAAACTACCCTTAAAACAAAAAAAAGATAGGATTAGTAAAGGATGAGGATGAGCTTGAATGACTGGGGTGTGCACAGGTGAGGGGGGGGGGGATGTATGGGGAAGGGAGTTTGAAGTATCAAAGTATTAAATAATAAAAATATATATCAAATGATACATATGGTTCAGAAAAATGGTTTTCATAACCATTTTCTTACCATCTGATAGGATCTATCAAAGCTCCCTCTCTCATATAGTTAGGCCACATCGTTTGTCAAATCATGAACCAACATTATAGAAGGATTTGTGGCAGTCTATGTTTTTTCGATGATTTGTTATATCCATGAAGAAACCTAATAAGAATCCACAAAAACAAAAAATCCACATGAGTAAACATGTTATCCACAAAGTTTTCTATAAACTATGTGCCGACCATGCCAGAATACGGTGATCCATAAAAATTTAACTAAAAACCAATTTATGATCATAGTTGCACATGGTTCCTCTAAGACATCACGTACCGAACTATAAGGCCTATGAAAATACAAAAAATCCTATTAAATTCATCCAAATTCTATTGATATGCACCAGAGTATTCTAGGACCCTATTAGGCCTCCATTTATGTTGAAAATAATACCATAGGATTCTCAAACCCTTGAAATTTCATTAAAAATATCAGTTAACAATTAGGATCATTCACTAATTGGAAATTAAATTTATTCTTTAATTTCAACCATATCTATATAGAAAAGTATATATAATCTACCCAATATAAAAATATCATCCCTAAAATGTCCTCTTGGTCATATAACTATTCACCAGAACAATATGGGTTGGATACTCAACTTCAATAGGATGTATCCTAAATCAAGCCCCCAAATGTGATTCTATAGGGAAAACACTAAATTATTTTACTCAAGACAAAAAAATTATTCAATTCTCATAGCCATTACCAAAAAACTATGATGTGGATTTTATATTCCCCTATATCTCAAAACATGACCATATAATTGTTTAATTCAATATTTGTCTAAGGGAACTCATTAACAAAGTATTTATCTCTTAACAGCTAGTTAGAATACCTAGGTTCATTCTCGAATGGAATTACTGATCTAAATAATTTAACTACTCTCTAATGATGTATAAAACATAATTTACCACTCACAGTATCCAATTTTATGCAAAAAAACTTGTCAAGACTCCTCCATACAACTAATATAGATTATATGCCACTTCAAAATTCGACATGTTAACAAATTTCTTGATTATAATGACCTTAATATAGAAATAATCTGATGATCATCAATGTAACCATATATGTGTCCATACTAGATACCCAATGTGATATCCCTGAATAGAGAATCACCCAAATAAACCCACATTTACCCCAAACATTGATGCCTTCCTCATCTAACACATTTTAGTTGTCACAAACTAACCAAATCCTAATACTGAAATTTTAACTCCAGCCTATACTATAATCAGACAAATAACTAGGATTCACAAAGAAATCCCTGTTTATTTTGTTCTATTTTATCACTACCATAAAGCATTCCAAATGACTATCTATCAACTTGTATCAATCAACGATGACTCTTCATCTTGGGGGTCATCTTACTCATGAATGAAATTTTAATCTCCACAATAGTATTTTCCTTATCACTGAACTATAAAAAATAATCCCCTACCATTTAATCTTACTCACCTTATATAACTAAAGACAACAACTTGATAGGAAAATCTCTCTCATAATCGAGTGCTAAACTAAAATGTAATACATTACCCATTCCAAGATCATGTGAATGTACTCCTTGAAAACAATCAAAATCATATTCATAATGACATTCAACATCCTCAATAGACCATTGATTAACCCCCAACTATATGTATTACCTTACAATGATCCTTGAGGGTCACCTTAGGAGGATCCAATAACCCACATCATCACTCCTCCTAAGCAACACCCTTTTCATCCTAGGCATAAACTTCCTAAAAATTAGGACATACCATGTCACCACACCCTATCCATTTCTACGACAACTCTAAAAAAATTATAAATCTTAATTTCCATCAAGCCCAAGGAAATTGTTCAAATAAGTGTTTCATTAATATAATTGGCAATGGACACAAAATTAGTAGCACAATGATTTAGAATTAAATGGGTATCATTTTTTAATTGAACATATCATTCCCATATCATCTTATGTAGTATATGTAAAATCCTTGACCACCAAATCCATCACTCAACTCACAATCCAAACGTTTTTATATATAAATAACCATGTTGACATTCAATAATTTATAACCATGATCCATGAAATTATAGTTTTTCAATCTAACTATAATATTTGACAATATCTGGTGTCAATCTAACGATTCAATCATTTAATCATGCTCTTATCATAGTCTAAATTGAATTCAATGAAAAATGGTTATGAACTTAAATTTCGTGTCTCGTTATATCAATTAGTGATACCCTAATAAATTAATATTCATGGTTCTCTTCATGAAAATATTAATCTAATGTATAACCATTATTGTTTCTCCACTAAGACACCCACAAGTATAGGATAACCCATATCACAGACTTACCTAGATCATTTTGAAGCCATACTAATTTAATATTGAGTCATATATCAAGATCTCTAACTCCAACCCCCTAGACTATAAATCTAGGTATTATAAATGGGTAACTCTAAAAAATGAAACTTAGTTCCTCCACAAAACCACATTGTATCTCACATACCAACTCCCTATCTGTGTCTCCCAACATAGCTACATCACATGCCATCTAAATAGACTACCAAGACACACAATTTCATTGAGCATCCACTAATGAGAATGCTTCGTCATGAATTCTAACACTTCCACAGTCATAATCATAACAAAACCATCTTAGTTTATATATTTTGAATAATGAAAAAATAAGGTTTGGTTAGAAAAAATTCCATTATAGGCTATATAGAAAGCACCATATTGGTTGTTAGTATCACATTATAAAACTAAACCTATAGTTTATATTCAACCACTGTCACCCTATGATGATTTCCATCCCACAATCTACTTCCACATAGTTTATTTAAATATATATTCATTCTAGGATATATGAAAAAACAATATATATGTCGTTTTTTGATAATATAAATAAATATATTTAAAGAAAAAAACTCGAGGCTTCATTAACATGAAATCAAATCCATAGAATAATGTACTAGGGTAACCACACATCCAAGACATAGATATACTATATTATATCCATCGATGTCCTAACCATAGGATCTATAAGACCTACCACTAGAATAAAATACATACAGAAAATATCACCTAACTGATTTGAATTCCACCACATAATTATACTAGAAAACACCCAATGTTTAGTTTATAAAACTTTAAAAATAAGTGCATCATGCATTAGTGTAAACAATCACACTAGAATGCTAATATATGTCATGTGAATCAACATGCCTAATATGATGCATGCGACTCCTTATACCTCCAGAATCAAAGAGTTAATATATATAATATGATTATCAGAAATGGTCCAAGTTACATATTTATAATTATGAATGTCAAAATTCATATACATTGAACTATGTGAAAATCCAAAGAACCATAATAATGAAATCCAATAACATCAATTACATACCCATAGCTTCCTAAAATTATATTGGAAAATATTTTCACAATGCACTATTCTAGTTTCCATCAAAAGCTCTGACACATCCCTGGGCCTCTTTTCTACTAATATAGAATTAATAAGACAATGTAATAATGATATGATACCACTTTTTAACGCCCCACCATATTTCACTAGGAACCATAATTGAGAAAGTCCACCACTCGATCTTAGGAATGCCTAGTTATATAATAGAGAGCAACGACTAATAGAATGGGTCTATAAATGTACTATTTGGATATTACACCCCATATATTAGAGTGTGTAATCATAAAAGAAAAATATAAAAATCATTCATCTATTATAAAATCAACTGAAGTATATAGACGAATAGATTATGTGAACATACTAAAAATAAATGAGAATGGTTATATATAAGTATACATGTCTAGTCACCCAATGGTCTGATCTTTTATAAATACAAGATAAATATAATTATGAAAAAATAGACTATAAACCCCCTCACTACACCCTATGCCTCACCACTATTATCTGGGTCCCTCTCATGTTTTCCCAGCTAAATCATGTATATCGGGCCTGAGAATTACATAAACCTTCAACCAAGTGATTGTTTTCTTGTTTAACCTAGTGTTGTTGTGGCCCCAAAAGGGTGATAGTATAAAATTTATAAGGAAACCTCCAAAATTATTATATATATAAAAATAATTGTTTTTATATATGCATGTGAAATTCTCAACAATAAACTCGAAAGAAACTATATAAAATAAACTAATTTATAACCAAAAAGAAAAGAATACTTTAAATCAATATAAGAATTCACATGAGCAAGTCACGAGGTCCATTATAAATAAATTAATATCGCTTCCCCATTGGAATCCCCATATTACCATGTTAAAGACCAATACTCCTTTTTGATCAATATGTTTGTGACCCTAATCGACCATACCTACCTCACCATGTGATAGAGTGTCTCTGAGCATGAAAATCATATTATGGAACCCCATCCCATTAAATGAAGATCCAGTGATCACACCTCTATAGATAAATAATAGGCCCTAGGGAATCCCTACACATCCCACATCATAATGTCCCTAGGATGAACCCCATGGTAATTTCTAAGAGTTCACAATTTTTAAAAAATGCCTAATTATTAGGGGAGTGATTCCCAAAAAATTATTATATGTCATGGATTTACTGATTACCAGGAAACCCAAGTAATCAAATACAATACACTCCATGGATCTAGTGGTATGTCTCTTAGGAAATCAACATCTCATGGATCCTCATTCTTAATATACAAGGTGCACCGAACTAATCCTAGGATATATCCTAGGAATCAATTGAGGGTATTAAAAAGTCTTCTTCAGGATATATAAAACCCATGATTCAGGATATATTCCTACAGGAAACATCATACCAGCATTCTTGTCTAATGATTCTCAAAGATTATCAATAGTCCAGTTATATCCACATGTAATCATAGGCACCTCAGCCATTCAAAATAGAATCATTGTATCAATTGAATCCTATATATTAAGGGAATTATTATAGGTGAACTATCATGTAATATGATGTTGGATCATGGGATCAACTTATAATAATCTATTACTATATAAACCACACATGATTTTATAAAAAATTGGATTCAACCCCTAAAATACCATGAGATCGAATCCCAAATATCAGGACATCCCTAGTTTTCATCCATCTCAACAGGTGATTCACATGCATCCTGGGAAATCACATCAGTTCTATGCCCAATGGTTGATCCCCAACTATGTTGGGAAATAAAACATCATTAATCAAGAATAAATAAACACTACTTCTTTTCTGAAAACCCACTCTCATCATTAACCTCACAACCCTTTCAAACATATGATGAGATCCATTTTCTAAAATAACACCCATAACCATAACTAACAAACAATATTCTCTAAATTGGGTCCATTATATCAATGGGGCACCAAAAAATGTCTTCCATAGCATAATATTTGGATATGTACCCCAATTTTTATCCTCAATCACAATCCATTCTCTCATAATAATGATCATTACACTAGAATGCTATATTTCCCAAAAGCCTCACCACATACGTTTGTCTCTAGGACTCCAAGGGTATGTTTCAAAACTATCCGGCTAGGGTTATAACACATGGACCATCATAATCACAAGTAAATAAATTGTTGTTCATTTCATCCACCTATCACCCATAGCCTAATTAATATCCACTAAGGCTACGCATGACTGTACGGTCCCTGCACTACCTTTTATGGTCGTCTATCCTAGGCCGTTACACCCCACCCCAAGGAGGGGGACACCAAATCATACTCAAGGACCACTAAGTGTCACTATTTATAGTAACTACTCAATAGGGGCCTAAAAATTTCATGTAATCCTTATTAATAAATTTAATATATTTTCTATTAGTAGTAGTGAAAACCATCTTGTTTCCAAGGGCCCATAGTGGACCTGGACACCATATGTATTGTAGATATGATTTTCATTTAAAAACCCTTTTATTTATAAAATTCCATCACCTTAATGGTTAGAAAAATATAGCATGCCGTAAAAAACATAGATAAACCGTAATGGTAGGTATGTAAGAGAACCAAACTCATTTGGATATTTTACTAATTTTTTTTCCAAATGTTGACAACTACTAACAAAGCTCATCTGGCCTCATCCATGCTCATACATTTTCATCTAAATGAGGTCAGACTCTAAACAAAGAAAGATATAATCTATAAAATAATTATAAAATATAAAAATAATTAGTTAATAAAAAATATATTCATATTTCTAGTTAACCTGGTAGACACACACCTCTCGAAGAACCCTCATGCAATCACTAGTAGGAGTTTCGCAGTGGACACATAACACCATTATAGAGCATGTCCCTAACACGGATCAACATAACCAGAACTAATTAAATTTAATTTAATTGAAAAATACGAATCAATTGGTTATAATTAATTACTAATGATGTAATGAAAAATATATTTTGGTGAACATCGTCTAAAAACATTATATAAGAGGGATTAGTGGGTGACCTATATCATTTTACTAATTCCAACATACATTAGTGGAATAAGAGTCAAACCCCTTGGGGGGAGGAATCGAAAATTAGTGAAGAGGGGAGGTGAAGAATAATATACAGTATTGAAATATTAGATTTAACCAAAACATAAACAAATCACTCATGGAATCACAAAAAATCATGTATGAACATAGAAAACATAAGGATCTTACTTGGTTGGGGTGTGCATATGCGAGGTGGTTAAATTGGGGGATAATGTTTAATGGATCAAAGGGAAAAACAATAAAAATATATTTTAATGAGAAACATCGATGTTGAAATAGTTCTACTAAATAATTTACCCTCTGTACGGTAAGATCTATATATGAACACTGCAATCATATTTTTGGCCAACATAGTTTTCTAAACCATATGCCAACTATATAGTTGGCTATGTCTTGTTCAACATGTTCTGAATTAATTTTTCAAATACTATTTGAAAAACATGGAACAAGTCTACAAAAAAATATAATGCGTGAAATTAATCTCGATATCTAAAATGTTTCATCTAAATGATGATCCAATTATTCATACAACCATGTCCAATATAAATTGAATGGGCAAACACTTCACGCTTAGGGTGTCACCCAATTCCTCTTAAACCACACATACCAAACCATAATACCTAAAAAATTTCTAAAACATTCAAATGAATCTCAATACTTCTGATACTCACATGAGAACCTAAGGCACTTTTAAGGACTGAAGCTATGTCCAAAGACATCATATTGGGATACTCAAACTCTTAGAATTCCATTCAAAAAAACGGTACACAACTTGCCCTATCCACCAATTGACAATTCATATTATTTTTAAATATCATACAAATCCATACCCATGGAATTAGAAATTTTATAACAATTATAACTTCTTTTTATGCTTATGAAAACAAATTATAGATAATAAAAGAGAGAGGCTCCCCATTTTTAGTTATTCTTTACCGAAAATAAAATAATGGTTATTATAAAAGGAAAATGTCACTAAATTGACATATTTTATGAAAAAACCATTATTTTAGAAGAAATAAAATTAAAAAATCTTATAAAATAAACTATTTTAGTTATTTAGAGACCATATTACAAATTGTAAATATTAAATAACCCATTTTACCCTTTATCGACTTTGAAAATTTTCCCATGGTCGCTATTCACGATGAAAAAACCAAGGCCTCATTACCAAAATAGAATATGATTATAAAAAAATTTGAAATCCATTATGTTGGAGTAAATTTCATGAATTTGTAAAAATTACTTCTAAAATATGTTCACAAATCCCAATGAAAAATTTTCCTTTAAAAAATGTTTATTTTAAGCATAAAATGGTTTTATACCAAAATTATATGTAATGTTGATTCCTTTGGAAGAAATTGATTTATTTTTAATCAATGTAGTATTATATGAATGAAAAATAAAATCAATACAAAATTTTACTTTTTTAAAAAATTATTAAATGAGAATTAATGAAAATAGTTTGTATTTGAATAAAAACATTACTTAGATTTCCAAAAGTTCTAACAATGTTTTCTTAGTTTACAATTAAATTTTTAAATAATATATATTAATAACTAAAAATATATTTAGTCTATAAAATTTTTATCACAAACATTAAATTCATTCTTATATCAAGATAATGTCATAAAAGTGACTTTATTGGTAAAATATGTAATTTTCACTATTCCACAAAAAATCAACAATTATATAAAAACCCTGAATGTTTACCCTAATTTATTTTTAAATTGATGAATCCAAAAAATAATTTCATTTCATAAAATTAATATTCTAATATATATATATATATATATATAATGAAAAATGTCAAAATATATATAAATACATTTAATGTCGAAAAATTTACATTTTAAACATTATATGTTCTTAAATTTAAATGATTTACCTGTTGAAATTAAAAAAATATAATTTATTTTCTATAAAATAATTAATAAATTTATGAAATTTAATAATTTAAACATATATTCCATAATGTTTCTCTCCAATGAATACTTTCTAGAGCAATATCATGGCCATACAAATCATATTTAAATAATAATATTTTCATTGAATATCATAGTTTGTTCAAGCCTTGCATTATCTGTGGCACAAAATATCTATGATAATATTTAATTATAATTATATAAATAATAAAATCTCAGGGTGTTACAACATTAATTCTACAACAACGAAAATGGATCCACTAATATATAATGGTGAATTGTGGTTTATATAAATTAATATTTTTACATCTATAAATAAAATTTTAAATTAGTTGATATGGGTCAATATATGTGATATTGAAAATGTAAATAAAAACGTAAATTATGTGAGTATTTATTTTCCTCATACCATTTTTTACATACATTCTTGATAGAAAATCACCCACTATATATCTTTATTATGATGAATGGAAAAATATGACACATAATAATGGTCTATAAAATATATTAATGGAATATAAAACATTATTCTGGGTTATGTTCATATAATGTATTATAAATATTTAAAATAATTATTTTGTAATTGAAAAAACTAAATATACTTGAACAAATACATCATATTATAAAAGTTAGATCATTAGAAGAGGGAAATATTCTTAGTGGGGAAGATTTTAATAACAAAAACATGTTTGTGGGTTTCTATATATTGGGTCTTATACGGAACTCACGATTAATAAATATTGTATCCCACACCTCCAGGACAATGAGCTCTTGGTGGATTGGGTTGGGAACTTGAATGTAATTAGTTTACTCCCTCAATCTCACTAATCAATGAAATCTAGAATTATTTTATTCATTATTAATTTCTGAAGTAATTTTAAAACTCAATAAAAAAATAAATGATAGAGGTTTATTTGAAAATTCATTACATGAAGGCTTTAATGGATGAAATAATTGTATCTCGAGGGGAGGGTACGAATGGATGACCAAGATTTTAAATAATACTTAGGAAACCCACATAAGTTAATAAACATTTGGGTACATGGATTTCTCATATACAGGTGAAATATTATATTTCGATCCTCCTAACATGTGAAAGGAATGAAACATTGAGAGAAAACACATAACAACACCTCAATAACCATTTGATCAAGAAAATCAATGGTTGGATATTTTCCTAGAATAATATGAAAATCAAAAAGTATAAAGAACATTTCTAACAAACTAATCTAGATAACATGAATGAATGCAGTTTAATCT
Organism: Viscum album; assembly: GCA_963277665.1. Lineage (NCBI taxonomy): Eukaryota > Viridiplantae > Streptophyta > Magnoliopsida > Santalales > Viscaceae > Viscum > Viscum album. The sequence continues at coordinate 1,032,690,331 of OY728119.1, read as the reverse complement.
TAACAAAAGGTGAAAATATCCAATAATAATCTCTATAATGAATTTCAATATAACCATTTTCATTGGAAGATGAAACAAAAAATATTCAACCTAAATATAATAAAATGATTATTAATATATGAAAAATATATCTCATATCCAGGAAGAGAATATTTATATAGTAGTGAAATACAATAGAACACATATTTTAATCATAATAAATATTTCTATAGATCTTGTAAACTCCAAAATTTCATTATGTCATAAAAAAGTACATGAAAATAATGATATTTTAATAAATTAATATCATAATTAGTGAAACATACAACCCTAAAATTTTATGTAATAGATCTGTTGGTGAAAATAAATCCCATGATTAATCAAAATATAAAATAGATAAGAATTAATTTTTTATGTACCAACCCTTCACTATTTATTTGGAAATGAATCAGTCATATAGGAGTGATTGATGGAAGTATTGTAAGAATGATACAGTTAAATCTGTAAATTTACATGAAAAAATAATCCTATATCCTAATATGTAGTTGAAGAAAAATTATTGGTGTAAAAATAAATGATAAAGCCAGATAGGGAAAATTCATCACATCAACGTGGATTTTAGTATGATAATCCATAACCATTACTTCAACACATTGATAGATAGATATCCATTAAGACAATTTTCCTTTCATTATTTCTCAAAATTATTCTTCTAAATGGATTAAAAGAAGATTAATCCTAATATTGATCCATCTAAAACAAATATAACATGTTAAAAATAAAACAATTAAAACATTATAATTTAACCAAAATAATTATCCAATTATAAATACTAAAAAAATCCAAAACATTTCAATTCAATATAGAAATAATTTTTAATCAATAAAACATTAAAATTAAACATTTTTTCAACATATAATTTATATTATTTCCCTAATTTCTAAAATAAATAAAGTTACCCTATGTATTTGATGATTTTAATAATGTATGTTTTCAAGAGTCATTGTAGAATGTTTATGTAAATGTATAAGTAATAGTGGGTGATTAATTAGAGAATCCACACAATACATGAAGTATAATTTTAACTTGAATTATATGGAATATAGATTAAATATGTTGATATTAGAAATATAATGGAAATATCACATTTTAGTAAAGTAATTTGGAAGTTATTTCTACATGAGAATATATTTCATTATAGGTTTTAAAGGATTCAGTTAATTTAGATGATTTTACGCACTTATTTTTAAGGATTCACTTGAGTAGTACAGAATGGGGAGTTCAATTAACTTCTATTATAGTTTATAATAGTGGAATTTGGTTATACAATTAAATTAATAATTCTTTTTAATAATAAGTATAACATGGGTAGGTTATTAGTGGAATTGTAGACCAATGAGTACTGATAAGTCTATCCCCTTTTTTTGAAAATAGAAGACACTTCTTGTAATAATAAACAATACAAGGATAATTTTTTCTAATTTTTTTGTTAGAGGATAAAAAGGTAATTTAGTGATGATATGTAAGTTCTTGGAAATGGACACAAATCATTTTATAGAGATTAATAAACATAAAAGAGGCGATATGAAGTGTTTATGAATGATTTGGAATGATTGGAGGTAGTGTGAAGGATCCATATAGTTTTTTGAAGGGATTTGTATTATTGGTTATGGTTGGATATTAAAGGTAAATCCTTATTGTCTTTTGGAAAATTTTCAAACTCTCTATTTAAATTTTGACTTCATGATTCATACGATCCATAAATTATTCATATTGTTGATCATTTAGTAATGTGGCTGATCATTTGATCACATAGTTGAGTATTTGTTCATGTGGTCGATCCAAACAATTGATTGAAATAATATGTTATTTTTTTATGAAATTCATTAACATTAGATAACTTATCTTACTATAACTTTTTTGTTGATTTTAATGGTCATTCAATCAATCCAACTCTTTGTTTCTTATTTTCTTGAGCATAAAATAAATCGCTTAAATTGAAAACAATATGATAAAACATTCTAAAAATATCTATTTGTAATGAAGAGACACGATACTTAGATATTTTATGAGAATGAAAGAGAAATATAAATTTATAGGAATTAAATTACTCCTGGAGGAGTTAGTGTAGATTTTTTTTAAATGTAAAATATAACTGTAATATGAATTTTCTTATGTAGTTTTTTAATATTTATAACATAATAATGTTAGATATGATGCAATTAGGTAATGAAGATAGTGTTGATCCATGATGAGTTACTATTTTAAAGCTTATAACATTTTAATCATTAAAATAATATTCATGAAATATATCAGGCTACTAATATCTTATTTGGTATTCAACAAAAACATTATACATTTACTATATATCCAGGGATATTGAAGAATTATTGTATTTAAATTTATGTGTTTTATGTTATGGATTAGATATTTATACCAAATATTGGATATTATATAAAAAACATAGAGGTCTCAGGCTGCTGGAAGAATAGTCATGTGGAAATCTAGAATCTGATGCGACTTATTATATAGACATGGAAAATTGTTTATTGGATTTTAGTAGGATAAATTGGTTCCATTATATGATTTATAATATTATGAAATTTGTTGGATGTTTTTAATGAAGGATGATAAGGAATGAATATCTAGTGATTGTTTAGTAAAAAAATAAGAAGATGATTTTTTTGAGTTGAGGTGAATAACTAAAATTATATTGAGAAAATTAGAATAATCTAGAATACATCATTCATATGAGAGAAAAATTATTTAGAAATGAGAATGTAGAAATTTCGATGGGACTATATGAATTTCTCATGAGACAACCATTGAAAGAAAATATGATATCAGATCATGGGGGAATTCCATGTACAAAAATGTCATAAGAAATTCAACTAAATCCTAGGAACTCAATTATCTTATGGGTATATTCTGTAGAACTAAATAAAAAATCATACTTATTAGTGAAATATATATAAAATGAAAAAATTATGGAAGGGGGGAATCATTTACAAGACTACGAAATTTAGTTCCACTATCCTTTGCTATGTGACATTTTGAAAACACACTAAAAAAACAATGACCCAAGAGTAATCTAAATTCAATAATGATCTAGAAATAAATGTTGAAGAAGAAGAAAATTCCCCCTACCATTCACTGATATGTCTACAGAAGTTTAGAAGAAGAATATGGAAGAAGAAACAGATAAAGAGACTTGTTGTACTTTTAGTATTTCTTGGTTTTTTGAGAAATTATAAATATGATGTCATACAAGGTTTGAAGATAAAAATAGGTCACTGAGCTAAATAATCCAATGAACATGTTCTAAATAAGTTATTTGAAAAAATTATATAAATTATTTTTCGAGTTCTATGTTGTGTTCTTAATGATTGGTTGGTATTTGAAGATATTTCATTGTGTGTAATGTGATCTTATCTTATTGATGTAGATTATTTTGTAATGAATAAGGGATTTACCTTGAAGATGAGACAAAATAATAATGTGAATATATATAGTGGGATTGAATAGATCCTAATAAATTAAGGGTATGCAGAGAGATTGAAATTTTAATTTTTCTTAATTATGTAATGTTAAAACAATTTCTTATGGGAAACATGAAATTGAAATCATAATAGGAATCTATATTGGCATGGGATGCACTAGTGAATTAGGCTAAAAATTTCCCACACTCTAATTCAATGGATGCTAATATTATAGTTGTTAATTTATTCCATGATCAATTGAATTATGGAAAGGAGTAGTTCATTGTTCCAAACACTATTAATATCATTCAATACTTTGACATTACATAATTCATAATATATTAGATCTACTTTCCGGGTAAAAATAATTAAAATATATATTTTCTCTAACTAAAAATAGAGTTTAAAATTACAAAAGGGACATATAGTTTCAATGATGAACTTGAAGTTATAAAAAATATATTCAACACCAAATTCACCCCATCTGAAGATACTGCACATATCATATTGGGAATAGAAATTATTATAATGACTATATAGTATTCTTAAGATAAAATTCTAACATTATAATTATTATCCAAAAAATATATTTTCTTCTGAGATATTTTTCATTAACTCATAACCAAGAAAAAATATTTTTTGAAGCACATTCAAACATAATAATGTTTATAAAATTTATATAAAATATATTTTCTAATAAAAATATATAATATTCGTTATAAATATTTAAGGATGATTTGGAATTTTTGAAGGGTTTTATTTTTTTACAAGTATTTATAAAAAATAGAATATGTTTTTAAGGATATATTACAATGGTTTAACAATGTATCTGAGATTATTTGATATGATATGGGGATAGTGGAGTAATTTTTGAGGAAAAATGGTTAATTTATAGAGAAAATATTAGATATAAAATTCTATAGAAAATTAATTATGTACTCTAGGCATAATAATAACATTGAACATTTGTACGAATCATTTGCGAAAATTTATAAGATTTACTCTACCTTAGAATATAATTATTTTACAAACTATAGATATATGAGAGTAATTATTGAAATAATTCATATTTATTTTCTCCTTCATGTGAGTAATTTATCATTTAAATGATATAGAAATCATCTGATGTTCTGGGGACAAACTAATATTTGTAATTTTCAGTTTAATCTTGAATAAGAGTCATTAAATATAATCATGGAAATGTACTCGATTATTCATTAAGGAATTAATGTTTTAATTACTATTAAAATAAATCAATTCATGTTTCAAATCTAGAATGTCATGGAATTATAGAGAAATGTATGATTTGTTTATTCTTATGATAACTATATTATCTAAAATGAGAAAATTCTTAGAAATAATTCTATAAATTAAACCATTCAATTAGGGTGGTGTTCATAAGTATAAAAAACATCATGATGATTACATTTGTGAATTTGATAGATTTATGATCATTTTAACTAATCATTATTCTATAGTGATGAAATACATTCCATAATGTTGTCTTATAAAAAATTTAGGCCGAATATTTTTTATTGAATTGTATGATTGTTTCACTTTAAGGATAATTCCACAGTACAATGCATGACGAGGAAAAAGTCATCGGAGGGTCTCATTCCATGAATGGATAATCCAAATGAGGTTCTCTATATTTTTCATGAAAACATAATGATAAAAGTGAAAATATTTTTTTGGATGTTTGAATGGACATATCCATGATTAATTAAGGAAGAACATAATAATGTAAATAATGTGAATCAAGGATATATTTTTGAACAATCCATTTTTAATTTCAATGTATCGAATACATATAATAAACTAGTAGTATTCGTAAATAGAGATTGTTGAATATTCACAACATTAAATGGGGGGAATTGTGAATGTGAGAATAGATCTTCATAAAACACTGATGAATAAGAAATATATATATATATATATATATATATATATATATATATATATATATATCGATATAAGATAAGCATGATATAGATGTTGTTATTTTAAAATCATCATGGTAGTCGAATCCCAATAAGTTAAGGATTATGATATTATGTGGTGATGTTGAGACATCCTAATACTAAACAAAGGATCGTATACACTATATTATTAGTTAATTTTTATCATTTATTATGAACCAATATATATATATTATTTGGAGAGAATGTTTTGGGGAATACATTAATGTAATGGACGAAACCCCACTACCATCTTATCACTCATGACACATTATAGTGAAAAATTTATTATTTGGTATCAACATGATATCAATAATGAGTAAGTACCAACTCTGGGGTGGACATTATAAAAAATTATTTTTACCTTTTATTCTCTGCCATTTATATTTCATTTAGTTATGGTTGATAGTTATATTTAAGGTGATTGTACTTTATCTTGTCATCTTGGTCAATTTCATGGAAATAAATTATAAATTAAGTACCACTAATTCATCCACCATTCACTATGGTAAAAAAAATCTTATATCCTTCAACTAGAATTTGATATAGGTTCCATCCTTCTATTAGATGATTCCTAAACTTATTTCAAAGAGCATTTATTTCATATAAGATGTTAATATAGGTATAACAAAACATAAAAAAGGTGATCCTATGTCTATTAGTGAAAAGAGAAATATAAAGATAGATGGAATGATAATAATAAAAATAATAATATAATTTTAAAATAATGTGTTAAATAAAATAATGGGAATCAAAATAATAAATGAGATTTTGGACAAACTTGAAACACCATTGAATAGAATAAAATGAACAAATGGTGTAAAGTTTAAAATACAAAGAAGACAATTTATGATGTTAGGATGGTTCATAATGAATACATTGATGAATAATTCAAAAGTGATAATGAAATATTCAACAACATCACAGGTTATGGAGGAAAACATAAAGTATCTACAATTTTCTTGAAATTTATGAAGAAAATTACATCCCTATTTGATCATAATTTTTTTGGAATAGAAGATAAAGGTGATCAATATCTTGAATAACTGAATAAGTTTTTTATTTCCTATGAGACAAGGAATGATTATGTAGTCAATTATAAGATCAATCATGAAATGGAATTTGAATCTCAGATAATTCATAATCATTAAGAAGAATAAAGTTATAACTCCAATGATAACGATGAAGATGAAGAAATGAATTGAGTGTATATGATACTATATATTATATTTGAAGATACTATTGAAATAGAAATGTAATGTAAAAAATGATGTCTCTCATGAAAATTATTTAAATTCTCAAGAATTAGTACTTTTTTAATTAATTTTCTGAATAATAAAGGTTATAGGTGTAAGGTTGACAATAAATTAGGAAATACATAGAAATAATTTTCTATAATCTTCAACTAAGCCTAAAAATATACAAATAATGAAACAATCACATAAAAGTAAGAGAAGATGTATGATTATAAATGAAGAGTAATATGACACTCTATTATGTATCCAATTTATATAAGTGGTTATAATAAATTTAAAACTTCATCACTCATGTAAAAATCATGATGAATCCTCAAGATGTATGTGAAGAAGGCGAAATAACATATATAAAGAATATATCAATGTCTAAAATTGAATCATATATTGATTAAAATAATAAAATCAAGATCTAAATTATGTTATTTATGGAATATAATGAAAATAATAATGAATTAAAATAATAGCTTATCAATAGTGAATCATATTACGATAAAGAAATCCATGATCTCAAGTTCAATTTTACTGAGTAAGATAAAATTGTCAAATGTCATGATGATTAACTACCTTTTAATAAAGTATAGTTAAATTCAACATAATAAAGGTGTATTAAATATGATAAATCTATAAATTTTATCAATAAATATTTCCAAAATGATTTTATAAATAAATATAAATCCTCTCAAGCTGATGAGAATCATTTCCCAAAAATTCTAGTCATATTTTCTCCAATAAAAGATAAAGTGAAATATACTATTTCCAGTATTATAGAATTTTATTCTAACGATGAGAATGTTTGGTCCATGAAGATAAATGAAAAAAATTCTTTTACATTAATTATCGATAATGGAATCTTGAGAAGACCATTTTCTCTAGACAAAAAGAATCCCATAATATCAACTCTAAACAACTACCATTTTTTTGAATAAAATTTTTATCAACATAGAAGATCTAAATTAAGAGGATATTTCTAGTGTTTTGGTATTTTATCATAAAATATATTAATGTTGTTATAACATGTCACTTTATTACAGAAGTCATGAATCAAGTTGGATCAATTTCGAATGTATTGAAACATATTCTCAATGAAAGAAATCCACAAAAAAGTCATTGATTCTTCCTAAATAGAGAATATTAGAATTATTAGGAGAAATATTTGGTAAATGTGAACAATATAGTTATTGATTCTAGGATTGTATAACTATTCTTCATATATAGTTTCTTATAGATCAATAAAATGGGAATATATAAAATATAGAATGATGAAAATTATGTATTTGTTAGCATTTCGATAAAATTATTCAAAAAATATATTCCATAGATTCTTAACAGGGGATCTTCAATTATATGAATGGTGAAAAAAAAGAACAATGTAAACTATTGAAGATAAATATGACTATGAAGTTATTTTTTAAATTAATAATATTTAAGATTCTTATGATTTGGTTCTACTGAAATTGAATACCAAAATCTAAAATCTTAAGGTGTTCTCTTTGTAAAAGGGTAAAACATAATATATTATGTGTGAAACATATATCTGATGTTGGAAATGTGGTAATTTTTAAAAAATAATTCATACTATTATAAATATCTTAATTTGGGGAATTATTTTCACTCAAACAAGATAAATTTCATGAGATATGATTTAAAATAGTTATTCAACTAATTCATTTAATTTTGAGCTCCAAGGATGATGAAATAGAGAATAAGGAAGTATTTAACATATCTTCCAATGAAATATTAGTAAAATATTAATTAATGAGGGGGTTAATTACCATCCACGATGGAAGAGATATAAATATATGTATATATATTGGATATTTTTATTAGGGTAATATGACTCATAAAACTAAATAAATAGTGGTGAATAAATCCATTATGTCACTTCAGATAACACATATAGACTTTTGTGGGATAATAAGACAACAAGACACTATTATCTGAATCTTAATTTTCAAATTCATTTATGATTTCACCCGAATGATCAATGTAATAATCATGAATTAGAATTATAAATAAGTATAAGTGTTCAATATTTTCAGAGTAGATGTTGGAAGAGAGCTAGGAGTCAATGACAAAATGTTGAGATCTTATAGTGGAAGATAGTTAACTTGAAATGAATTTGAAATGTATATTTATAAGAATGTAATTAAGATCTAATAAAGTACATCTAAAAATAAATAATATAATGAATTATCAAAAAGAAATAATAGACATACTGTTTAAATATCTAGAACAATTTTTTGTGAAGCTAAAATATCAAAATTAATATAGACAGAAGTTGTGAATTCTAATATAAATATTCTAAATATATAAATTCAAGAACCTAATTCCACCATTACTATACCTGAAATTTTAAACAAAATAAATTTTATATTTTATTCATTCTTTAGTCACAGTAGTATATATTTTATAAAGATCAAACCAAAATTATGGGAAAATTAATTGGGAAATATGAAGAAAGGCCCTTAAATGGATATCAATAAAATATAAGAGTTTATTTATTCTTGAATAAAAGGATTCATAAGTGATTAGATTTTTTATGTGAATGTTATTAAAATTCAAATTAGAATTTATGATAAAAATGAAGTAGTTTTTGAAAATTTACAATTGGTAATTATATAGATATACAGAATAATTAGTGATGAATAATATAGATAAGAACCAATTTTTATTAATGTGGATGCTAATACAATTGTTGATATAAAGATAAGTCATTTAGAGATGAATTTTTTTAAAAAAAATAGAAGAAATTATCATGTATAAATAGTATATATTATTGGTAGTAAGGATGTTATATTATAGACTTGATAAATATTGAGAATAGAAAATTAAATAACTCCCATTTCAAAGAGTGATCCACAAATAGTTCTACATTCAGTTGATCATATGATGTGGATTATTGTAATTTTTGATGTTATTTATGAGATTTGAGGTTAATTTTATATGGGAAAATTTTCATTAACATGATGTAAAAAATGAAATAGTTACGAAATGGGTATTTAGAAACAATATCAATAAAAAATGTGAAGAAGAAAGAAAAAAAATAGTTTTATTTTACAAATGGTATTGACATATAGAAAAGAAAAAAGTTGAAAACATTTACAATAATTCCAAGGAATGTGTAAATTAAAATGTTTCCTTTAGTTATATGACACAAGCAATATACTGTTTATCAGCAGGATGTGTAATATTCCTTTTTTGAATAGTGACTTTAAATTCATAGTTACTATTGAGAAAAATAATATATTTATACTTGATAGTGACTAAATCATGGTGTATATAATAAACAGATACATTCAGGGAATAAAATATACACCTTGATCAAATTATTCCAAAATTGGATAGTTTCTCAAATAAATTGAACATTTATTATGTAAAATTTAATTGAAACAAATATGTGATGGATATGACCATAGGTATTATTATTGACTTAGTTTGGTATCATAAAATAATTTTTATTGTTGAAAAGAGTATTTTTGTGATTTTTTTCAAAGATAATGATCATTCTTTTTGAGATATAAATGATGGGTGAATTTATAAACATTTTTGGATTAAATGATATACAAAAACATAAATACATTTCGTTATCCATAGAAAAATAAACAAATTAATTGTTAAATAGATTTATAAGGGAATAATGTAAGGAATAATAAATAGCCATATAAGTTAGGTTTAAATTTATTACGGATGAAAGTGGAAATACGTAATGAAATAAGTTGTTAATTGAGATCATTATAAGCTTTATTTATCTTACAACATCAAGAATAAATATTTAATAACCCATTTATCTTTATATAATATATAAATTTTATCCAATAGAATCATAAATTATTGAATATACAAGAATACCTAAATATATCAAGGGGAAGATGATTTATTGTTTTATATACAAAATAACTAAGGACATGAATCTACTAGTATTCTATAATTCAAATTAAGATAGAGATTCAAATGATAGTAAATATATATTAGATGGAACAATAATTTTTATGTAGAAATAGTATGAGTTTTAATAGAAAAATGAATATTTTAATTATTATTTTAATAATAGAGGATGGATATATAGCATTGACAAATACCTAAACACAAATTTTATGGATGAATGTATAGTTTGGAGACATGAATGCAAATTGTGAGATGTAGTTTAGGATTATTTTTGACACTCAGTGTTCCATTGTTTTTTCTATGAATATTGTACAACAATATTAATACAGTAACATTAATAACAAAATTCCTTATGTCAAATGAAAGTGTCTTATTAGAATATCATATTGGAGTATATCTACTAAATGTATTATATAAATGATATGTTTATGAAATCTATTTCTAGGGGAATATTTTTTAAATACATTATAATGATTCTTTTAAAGGTTCCCCATCACTTAATTATATAAGGAAAATCTCCAAAATGTAATGTGTTTAAATATCTAGTGGGGAGATATGTGACACACATATCCTATTATATAATTGTAACAAAATATTTTATTTTATTTTATATTTATTTCTATGGTCAATATAATTAATGGTACAAAATTTTAATGAGTTCATAGATAGAGTGGGAGAGAATCTATGACACATTAAAAAATATTCCATTAAAATGATATATGGAATTCTTAAAAAAAATTCATGAGGCCTGGTGTTATAAAATTTCTACTTTTGAAATGTTGTGATCTTATGAATTATTTTTTCAGTTCATATAGATGAAAACAAATAAAAAAGTTTAAATTAAATAACCAAATGTAATTTCAAAAGTGTGGTATTTGTTGAAAAGCATTTTTATAATTTCTGTAACATTTTTATGATTTTATTGTAAGTCTTTAGAATGATTTAAGTGTATATAAGAAGATATTTGGGGGATATAATATTTTTTTATGTGGTACTAAACACATTTCAATTAAATTCTATGTTTTATAATTTCAAAGAATATAGTCTATATTCTTTGGGTGTAAGATTATCATTGACAATGTATAGGAATCAGTTGATAAATATTATAAGTTAAAAAATTAATGAAAACATAATAAGTCATATAATTCTATAATCCATATGATTCCTTATAGGAAATTCATAATAATAATCTAAAACTACGTATGTGTTTTATTCTTAAAAGGTGAAGTTGAACTATAACTATGTATGTAGATACAAATGGGTGTAAGAGTCATCTAACTCTTGAATAATAGTCATTTAGCCTTAAATAGGAAAATTAATTTGATCTTAATAAGAGATTATATGAGTCATTTACACTTATGAGAGACAATTTTATGTTTTATATCGATATACACATTAAATTATAAATAAATAAGATTAATTTACTCTTACGAGATAGTTATTCTCTAAAATGTTGATATTTTGGGAAATAATTTTGATAATTTAGTCATTTTATATTTTATGTTTTTTAGTGTTTTAATAATAAAAATTACTATAGTTGTGATTCTGTCATATTTATGAGTGGATGAAATGATCTTCATGTCATGGAGTATAAGGAAACTCTAAGATGGATTTTGATAATGAAATATAAGATGAATTTTGTTTTATGTATTATAATATGCATACTCTACTAGGATAATTTTATTCCATTGTTCATGAATTAGAAAATATCATAGATGAGTTTTAATCCATGATTGGAGAGTCCATGGTAGGATTTCTATGTTTTTATGACAATTTGGAGTTCAATGTGAAATATATTATATATGAATTTTAAAGGAAATGTTCCCTGATTAATTGTGGTAGATCTAGTTAATGTAAAGACTAAGAGTCAATGAGATACCGTTGATCTATCATTTGTTAAATTTGGATATATTAAATAGAAATAATAAATATGTATAATTTGAAAATGGAGAGTTCTGAATGTTTAGAATATTGAGAATGTGTGAATAGAACCCATTAAAATGTTGAAGAATAACAGAAATATCTATGTACAAATGAAAGAGGAAGAATATGTGAATGCAATGATTATGAACATTTCATGATATTTTATGTTCCTTGAGTGGAATAATAACGTCTTATATAGTGATGTTGTGACATCATGGTCCTTGATTGGTGATATTATTCACTATATGTTTTTTATCAACTAGTGGGAAGTAATAAAAAATTATCAAAATAACACATGTTACAAAAATATTAATGTTAAATAATGATACCACCCGAACCACTATTAATTACTAATATATTCTAGTTATAAATCTATTACTCTATATAAACCTGATGAAAAAGGGTAGGAATCACATGTTTTTATCGAACCTTGTAATGTGCATATTGTTTTATTTTAATATCTTTTTGTATGGTATGAGTGTTATATTTGAGTATATTAGACTTTAATAGGTCACAATAGTTAATATCATGAATGAAAATTATAATATACATGCCACAAATTCAACCCCATTCTAATTGGTAAATACCAATCCTAGGAACATAAAAACTGTATTTTGTATATATTGTCACGTATATTAAAATTTTATCCCATACTATTCATGGTTTTAAATAAAAAATTCCGTGAAAGTAAAATTATAACATAGAGTAATCAAATGTCTATAATTTAATAATTATATTAAAACATACATAATGTATCATAAATTGTTTTCATAAAATTATATGTGTTAAATTTTTTGAATTACATCACACCAAATTCATACACACATAGAAAATACATTTCCAAAATGAATCCATCATACACCATCTTTATGAATGATTGTTAATCTAAAAATGAATATGATTCACATGAAATTGATTAGTATTCAAAAATATTTTTTACCCATATAAATTCTATAGATAAAAATAAATATTCAATATTTTTATAAAAAAATTAATCATGAAAAATTGATAATAATTTTGAAAAAATAAATAGATTTAAAATATTAATCAAATTAAAATATTAGAAGAATTATTTATAAATTCATATAAAAATTCACAAGTAATATTAATGGTGGGAAACCACATACACACTATAGATTATTTGAAATATAATTGATTAAGTTAAATTAACTATGGTAAATCCCTTAATTAAGATAAATAATTATTTATAGATAAATATGTAAATTTTCACAAAAAAAATAAATTTCATCATCAAAAAAACATAAAATTTTGATCATGAATTAAAAATTATATTTATTATATAATCTTACATTATACATAGAAAATTTCATGTCTTAGAAAAATTATACTTTTTTTTGAAAAGGGAATATTGAATAACTAGATATCACCATGTGAATATTTATTAGAGTAATATATCATTATATTTCAATAAGAATACCATAAAAATAGATTAAAACTAAAAAACATGTAAAAACCATGATTCTTATGAAACCTAACAAATTTATTAGGATGAAACTAATGTGTTATGAAATACAATTCTGAAATGTTTTAATGGAAAATTTAATGTTTACTCCAAATTGAATACTTTAACCCATATTAGAGACACTTTCCCCACCCTTAAAACTCAATATTTTCTCAAATATAGAATCTCAAGGTGGATAATTGAACCTAAATAAAACATTTTTAAAAAAATTAAAAATTTATTTGTTTACATCATTTTAAGGGGTCACAAAATGTTCAATTTAGAAACATGAATACAACTCCTTCGCAAACATTAGCTAACATTGCATATTTTTGAAGAGATTTCAAAATTCAATAAAATATATTTCAATGTAATAGTCCACGAGTCAAGAAGAAGATCAAAATAATTATCTTTTAAAAATATGAAACTGATAAAAAGTTGTTATTTTTTTTGAAAAATAGGTACATTTCTTTTAAAAATACAATGTCTCATTTTTATATTAATTTTTTGGATAATGAATATAATGAAACATTAAATTGGTTCAATGAATAAAGTATAATTTTTTAATATGTTTTTTTTCATATTTCTGGATGTCATTAATGACGTATTGAACTAGACAAAGAGGTCATTATAAAATCGTGTATACTATTCCATGAAGTTGAATCTCATTATTTAGTGAGGGAAGTATTCAAATTTGATGTGGGTCTATCTGGATCTAGAGGATGAAATATTCAATGAAAAAGTAAAAAATTCCATAATTTCCTTTTATATGATTAAATAAAACTTTTGTATGTATAAGTATAATAGGAACATGGTGTAAAAAATTTTGTCATTCTGTGAAGCTATAAAACTGTACCATGATATTGTGGTCGGGTGATTTTGATGTTCCACTAAAACAATATATTTCATTCTGAAGAGTATATTTCACTATGATGTGTAGCATAAATATATTCCAATTAGATTATTATTGATATTTTTTTTGGATTACAAATTGGTTGGTTCCATGATATATGTAATTGCATGGAATTATGAACATAATGGTGGTTTTCATTCCACAATGAAGGAATGTGAGGAATATCTTATACCTTTCAAATTTCCAATATTTAAGAGAGTTTAAAATGAGGCGAATTTAAAGCGACTGACTAATGTTTTAGATGAAAATGGATGAATTTTATCATTAATTTATAGGGGACCTGAAGGTGATGAAAGAGTAAAACATAGAGATTTTCATTGAGGATTTGAAATATCTTATTGATTAAAAAATTAATTATATCATAGTTTTATCCTAGAAAAATTGAAATTGTAGACATATAATGGAAAAAATAGAGGGAAATATAAGATTCTATCCCATTGGATGTTCATGGAGATTCATCAGGTTGGTGAAATGGATGGATATTACTACCCCAAATGTTATGAAATTATCATTTTATATCCATATAATATTATAGTATTTCGTGGTGAAATAGTTCATTCAGTCTAAATGAGGTTGTAGTGAGTTTTATATCTTATTTAGCATTTTAATCATAGAGGATTAGCCAACCACTATTAAATAATATATAATGAGTATAAAATTTATTGAATTTTAATACACTATCAAAACACTGAGTGTATTCTATTTAAATGAATCCTAGGGTAGTTGAACCAAGTACAAATCTGACACATTGATATTTTTGTAAATATTATATTCAAATTTTATTATCTGCCATTTTTTGTTCGAAATGAAATACCGAACAAAAATTTTATTTTGATAAACTGTTAAAGTGTTATTTGAATATGACTATAATAATGAAGATGCTGATTTGGTGGGTATTAATTCTACTAACAACACTACAAAATATATATAAAATTTTTTAAATTAAAAAAATTAATAATCAGTAATAAGTTGATTATAAATTGGATAAAAATGATGTTAAAATCATTTCATGGTTAAACATATTTTTTCATTTGTGAAACATATTTTTATCTTATTAGATTTTATTAATCACTATGGATGAATGTTTTTATTTAGATTTTTTTATTATATATTAAGTAAAATGGATTATCATTTCTTTAATAGTGTTTAACACACTAGTTATGAGAATAATACAATTTTATGAAAAAATAAATAAATTTCCACAATAATAGTTTTAATTTCATTTAATATTTGAATATTATAATTAATTTTTATGACGTTTAGAAATTTTAGTTTAAAATAATAATATCATTTTTTTCATATTATAAAATATATTTTAGGGTAAATTTCACAAATTTTTTTATTTGAATGATTTTTTGGTGAATATTGAAAGTACTTATTTTTATAAAAAAAATAATTTAATTTAAAATACTTAATATTATATTTTCAGTTGGAATCCACATTAATTATTTTTTTGGTATTAAATAATTTTTAGGATTAATAGGTATTCTTCTAAATACTATTTTTCATTTCATTTTACAAACATATATTTAAATTATTTTTACTTATTCTAGAAATTAAATCATAAGAAATATATTCCTTATTATGGATCATAATATTCAAATTATATAAGAAAATCCTTTTCAATTTTATTCATAATTAATATGAATAATGTTCAAAGGTTATCATCATGGTGGAGGTTTGAAAGGTTTAAAAAGAGTTAATACTATAAGTCAAGGTCAACACTTAATTCCAACAATAAAATTTATTTCACTGGATGAGTTTGTTTCTTTAATAATCATATGTGACTAAAAAATATGTCACTTTTGTTCGCCATGACTTTTATTAAAATTGCTATATTATTTTATGTAATGGACAATTACAAAAAAAATTGTTCAATTTATTTTAAAATATCTAATTTATTTTTCAAATATATATAAAGAATTTATGAATGGTTGTAAAATTATTATTTTTAATATGATTAAATAATTTTAACTATAGTAATTTTTATAGTGATGGTATAAATACATATAACATTTAAACAACATTGACTTCATAGTGGTGTTTTCATTATAAAACAATCTTCAATGATAAATAACATTGAAGGTAAAATGTTTTTTTTGGGTTAGTATTATTGTTCCAAGAATTTATTGCACACATTTAATGTATAAGAAGAGGTTAATGTTTTTATATTCAAATTCAATTATTATAATGATGCCTTTAAATTCAAAATATTTGAACGGTCATGATTTTCTTTAAATAATGTTTAAGGTTTTAAATGTTTTTTTAAATGATTAAAAAATTATAAAAAAATATGATTAATATATGTTATGGGTGAATATGAATAATACCATGAATGATTCATGTATGTTCCTATGACTTACCATACCCGGATTCGACTTAATAGGTGCCCTAATCCTAGTGGGCCACATGGCCTCAAGCACACTTCCTTATGCCAGAGGATGACGACTAGAAGCATGGACCTAGGGTTCATTTATCGGGCATGAGGAACCTATTTAGTTGCATCCGGGCCTAGTATGTCAAAAACATGAATCATATGAGTTATTTGATAGCCTTACTATATGGAGACAATAGATTAGATATTAGAAATAGTTGGGACTTGGTCATAAGCCTTACTTGGGGGTCGTGAAACGATGTTCGGGGTAAAACCCATGTTTCTTAAATTATAATTATTGTTATTCTTTTTTCCATTAATAGTTGATATAATTTCATTGTTGGGTGACACACATGCTATTTGGTTTTGTTGATAAATTCTATTTTTGAGTATTTTCATTCATCCTTGGCCTGATTATATGTGGGCAATGTGCATTATTACATGCATCATTATAACCACCAATAATTTTCATGTCATGCATATTAACATGACATATATATACATTTCTACATTTTCCACTGCTTGATATGCCTGTGATTTTTGTGTGATTCTGTGATTGTTGGCCTCTTCTTTTATTATAGTAGGATGTGATTGAGTGATTTACTATCTCAATTCATGAGGTGTACGGGACCTCATGTGCTGGGATGAGTAATTTACCGAGTTGAGCCATTATGATATAAATATATTAGTGTCGTTTATGTGATAAGGTGTGTGGGCACTCATTCACAAGAAATGGATATATATTATAAGGAAAATCATGACATAAAAAATTAATGTTTGGAACATCCTTATCCCTCGTTATAATTTTTATGAAAGAAAAAGGGGTGAACCTGGTAATTAATTGGGAAATGAAATGAAACATATATATTAGCACTTACTGATATTTGGGCGTCTAAGAGAGTATCTGGGGTAGTATGCCATGGGTTGTTTGTTTTATTACATTCATATTCCACTACTCATGCTATTGGTCAGATTATGTTTATTCTAAGGCATGTTCTTGGAATTTTTAGATTAATGACGCTAGGACATCCTCGATTCATACGGCAGTAGGGTGGTAAAGACCATGCTCCAGGCATGGTGGGCCCAGAGCCACCAGTATTACCTCTTTGAGTGCCACATGAGGAAACACCTATTATTTTAGATCTTGGAACTGATTCCCACATTCGTGATATCTTCATATGTCTGATGCAGTCTATGCATGCTGCTCCAAGGCTTGCACCTACATTGGCTTATCAGACTCCTGAGTCCCAGCAGAACCATCGTCCTACTTTTTCAAGGGGTGATCATACACATATTTTTGAGTCTTGAGTAAAGGATACACCATATATATTTCAGCATATAGATATGCCTTCAGAGAAAATAATCAATATTTTCCCATATATTCCATGGGATTCAACGAAGCATTATTGGGAGGTGATTAACCAAGACTTTCATCATCAGGGCATGTTATGGGTTGATTTCCAGAGATCCTTCTATGATTAGTTCTTTCCATGGACACTGAGAGATGACATAACCATATATTTAGTGTCTCTCTATTAGGGTTCAATATCAGTAATGGAATATTTAGAACGTGTCATAGGGTTGTAGCTCTTTTCACTAAATCTAGCAGGTGATGAGATTTGTCATGCTTGAAACATTGTGGATGGGCTTGTGCATTCCATCCGTACGTTTTTCAATGTCTTTCATATGCCCACATTTTCATCAATGGTTTATCTAGATCTTATCATTGACTATAACCTAATGGAAAAATAGTATCAGGTATATAGGATCAGTGCAGTAGTGGTCCATTAGTTCTTTTAGTCTTAAGAAATGTTCCCTCGAGGTTTTTTGTCAGGGAAGTGATAACCAGAGTTCCCGTTTTGATACATCTATAGATTTTCATCTGTGTGTAAGATGAGTTAATAAGAAGCCTCATTGTGATAGAGGCCCAATGTATTGTCAGGCTTGTGGCTTTATGGTCCATGTTTATCATTTCTAAATCACCATCCCACCCAGCTTCAAGTAGAAATAGATATGTGCCCGCTCCTCCTTCAGTAGTGGGTACTTCTACATCTTATTAGGCGGGTGGTTGGAATAACACTGGTATGTCTAGATTAGGTGGATTTTGTGCCTGTGGTAACAAGTACCCTGATCACCAGCATTGTCAGTAGAGTAGTAATGATTTTGGTTTCCCATCTATTGCACATGGATATGGATTATTCTAGTTGAATGAACTACAACTGATACATGAGGATTAAGATACATGAACTTATTCTATATGAGGTACAATTCTAGTGTCCTCCATTATTGTATTTGAATTATCTTTTACGGGTTCTTCAAACTCTTTTATATCTGTATCATTCATGGAATGTCTCAGACTAGAGATACATTATCACTATGGGGAAATGAGCCCAGATATGCCATTAGGGGTAAAAAAGAGGGAATATACCAATGTAGGAACTTTCCCCTTAATGGAGGATGTTACCCTTTCTAATGTAATCTCTTCATTCTCATGATGATAATATTTTATGTCATTCTTGGGATGGAGTCATTGGTTCAATATCATTATGTTTTTGACTTCTACCACCACAGGGTATACTTTTACATCACTAGAGGGCAGTAGTTATCAACATAAGAGTGAGTGGGATGTCCAGCTAGGTAGAGTGGGACCATAGATTCCTGGGATTCATGGAGTTACCACCCAGATTGAATATTTCTAGATAAAGGATTAGGGATTATGAAAAGTTGATTTACCTCTATTAGTGGATAATTTAAGGGATTTCTTTCAAAATGATTTTTAGGATTACCTCAAGAGAGATAGGTAGAGTTTAAAATTGAGCATGTTCTAAGACCAAATCCATTATCCATTCATCATTATAGTATTCCACCTACAATGTTCAAGAGCTCAAGAATTAGTAAGAGGATTTATATGCCAAAGGGTTATAGAATATAGTACATACTCTTGGGATTTTCCTTTTATTTTTTCAATGAAGAAGAATATTACTTTATATCTATGTGTGGATTTAAGAATGTTAATTCCAATTTTAGTCCAAAACAAATATCCACTTCCTTGAATATATTTTCTCTTCTCTTCAACCACCTCTGAGAAGCCATATTCTTCTCCTAGATCGACCTGATATTGGGTTACCATCAGGTATGAGTAAGACCATCAGGCATACCTCATATAGCCAACTATATTAGTTATGGTCTGTATGAATACCTTATTATGACGTGCGGTCATACAAAATAGCATAAAAGTTTCATTTCATAGTTGAATAGGTTGTTGTGACCCAATTTGGATACTTTTTTTGTGGTCTTTATGGATGACATCTAGGTGTACTGTTAAACTTGTAACAACCATGAAAAACATATTGAGATTTTAATGAGTAAATTAAGAGAGAATCAGATTTATTCCAATATTTCTATATTCCACTTATGGATCAATAAATTCTACTTATTGGGTCATATTAACTCAGAATCTGGTGTATCTTTTGACTAAGAGAAAGTTAGAGTTGTAGTTTCCTAGGACCATCCCAAGAAGATATTTGATATCAAGAGTTTCTTTGGGCTGGATGGATATAATATGATTTTCATATAGAACTTATAATGTATTGAATTACCTTTTAATGGTCCAATAAAGAAGGGGGTCTAGTTCATATGGTCAAAATCATGTGAGAAATCCATTCGGGATTTAAAATAAGGGCTTGTATCGGCACCTTTTTTGACTCTTTCATAGATTGGAATATGGTATACCACCATCTGTGATGCATAAACATTTTCCTAAGAGTAGTACTGACATAGGAAAACTAATTATTTTCAAATGGATATCGACATTTGAGGCCTCATGAGATAAATTACCCAACACATGAACTTGTGCTAGCAGAATTTGTCCATGCCTTTTTTTGCTAGAGACACTATCTGTAGGTTGTGTTCTTTGTGGTGTACACAAACCACAAAGACTCAAATATAATATTTTTCATCATTACATGAACCTACTATCTAGGATACGGGTCGAATATATACAATCCATTGGTTTTGATCTTTCCAATACTCCTAGGAAGAGTAATGTAGTTGTAGATTCACTGAGTCCGGAAACTTAAACACAAGAAATATGAGAATCCAATGATGAATGGATGTTAGTGAACCTATTTACTACATAGCTTCTAGATATTGATGATAGTCACAAGCAATCTTATCTCTCATCCTTGACAGTTAACTCTTCCCTCATTGAGACAGTTATGGGAAGAGTGTTTTCAAATCACGAAGGCTTGGTGCTTCATGAGAGTATATCAGGAGATGACCCTCTTTCAGACTGGTTTGCAGATAGAGATGAAATCCTACATCTATGTGGACGTGTTAAGGTTACAATGTATAATAGATTTTAGTTGATTCATGATTCCCATGATTCTCACTTGGAAGTTCATATATAAATCTCAAAGTTGTAACGACCCTTGAGACGTCAGTATTGGTGTCTTGGGAAGATTCAGCAGATAGCTAGATTGATCACTAGGTGTTCCACTTATCAGCAAGTGAAGGTAGAGCACCAGAGACTATCAAGCTTTCTATAAGCAATTACCTCCCCAGAATTGAAATGTGATGTTGTTTCCATATATTTTTTAGTTGGAATACCTAGGTCACCAAGGTGAAGTGCTGCTATATGGGTAGTGTTTGACAGACTAAAAAATCATCCCACTTTATATCAATTTGGGAAACATTCTTAGTTGATGATTTGGGTGGACTGTATGTCTGTGAGTTCATATGGGTCTATGGGGTCCCTTGTACTATCATTTTAGATAGGGATGATCACTTCACATCATGATTATAGTAGGGTTTGAAAAATCCTATGAGTAATCAGGTGCATCTAACCACAAATTTTCATCCTCAGACTATTGTATATCAAGAACGTATAGTACATATTCTAGAGGATATGTTTTGATCATGTATTCTTCATTTCAGTGGGTCTTGGCCAAATCATTTCCCTCTCTTTGAGTTTTTATAAAATAACATATTTATGGTGACAAATAAAAAGGATATTTTTAAGGCACTATATTGTTGGTGATGTTGTTCACCTATGTGCTGGATAGAGGTATGCGAGGCTGCTCTACCAGGATCTTTTCTCATTTAGAAGACTTCAGATCAGGTTTTGATAATCAAGAAACATATTAACTCAATCTACATAGAAATATTATGCCAATTTTTTGGTTTACCTATAGAGTTTGTGGATGGGGACCATGTTTTCCATTTGGTATCTCCCAGGCTAGGGAATAAACTATTACGACAGAAAGGGAAATTTTAACCTTGTTACAAATTTCCATTTGGGATTGTTGAGAGAGTTGAACTTTTAGTCTATCAATTTCTATCACCTAAGAGGTATTATGCCATGCACAACTTATTCCATGTATCAAAACATCACCAATATCATGATGATATGTCTAAAACCTTTGATCCTAGGGATGTGGTGTAAAATGTCTATACTACCATTGAGGAGAACCTAGTACACATCATCGACTAGAGCACGGAGGCTCTAAGAGGCTGGTCTATCACTCAAGTACGATGGATATGGAAGCATGTCTGAGTACGTGACGATACATTGGAGAGGGAGGCAGATATATGTTCCCAGTGGCTAGATTTTATCTTGCATAGTGTTTGTACACACTTAGAAAGTTAACATGGGGGAGAGTTCATTTATGGGGGAAGATTGTAAGAAACAAGATTATATCATAGGTATGGATCCTTTAATATTCATTCTAAATATTTACTTTGGAACTAATATGGATTCTTAATGGGTCAACATTAGTTTTATGGGTGTTTGGTGATAGTTTAGATCCCAAAACACATCTTGTAGGGGTAATTCTATTATTCTCATGGTTGGCGTATGGTTTGACCAATCGTATGGTCTTCTTCTTGACAAAGCCACCTCACATGGCCAGTGCATAGATATGCCGCCTAAAATTGTATTTTCCCCCTTTACGTAGGTTACTATACGCGGTCTATGCACAGTTTGTAAAAGAATCTGGACAAACCATGCATAGTCCATTTTTTTAGGATAATTTGTCTATTTTTTTATTAGTGGTCTAATTAAGCCACATCTTCTTATCAAATATGAGAAACAACAATATTAACCTATAACTCTCTCATTTTGGATCCCTTTATTGATATAAGGTAGGAATCACGAGATCTCCTTCTTATGGGATATGATTGAGCTTTCTTTCATCACATTGGACATGGAATGGAATGTACTCGAGTCCTCTTATCCCGCATTCCTTATATTTTTACCTAGTCTGAGTTATTGGGTTATGATCCTGTTTATCCTTTCATAGTCTTACTCTGATCGAAGAATAATCGAGGGCCAATACCAGAGGAGGGGACTTGTGCAAGACTAAGGTGGTTAGTCAATAAATCATCCCCCATTTTTTTATTTTGGATTTATAATGTCGGGATCGTCTATTTCATCTGGCGACATTTAGTGAATTTATATGTCATGTTTATAATCACTATAACCTTATTGTTATGCTATTTCTAAATATGTGATTTTTTAATGGTAACATCCATAACTCAATCTCTTCCATGTGGAATGATATTCCATATTTTTTGTTTAGTGTTTTTACATGTTTGAGCCACAGTTCGGGTGTTTCATAGCATAAATATTATAAGTGTGACCTTTCATGTATAAAATTACATGATTTATGATGTGATGGGAAGAATTTAGAGTACCATGTATTCTCACCAATTCACCCACATATGGTAAGTGCTTCAATAGATAATAAATTCTAAATGTGAATTGTATATTTTATTAATTATACAACATGTCCTTAAATGTAAATAAATAGTAGGTTTCATATCTGTAGCATCCCTTACCACATTAATAGAAGGTAGAGGAATGAACCTTTAATATGGAATGTTCTTTAAATGGTTTAAATTAATGGTTTCATACTACTTGACCATATCACACTAATGAAAGGAATGGCTTGAACCAAATGACTTTATTAAAATCTAGGATTATACATGACCTTATCACATTAATAAAAGGAAATTCTAGAACCAAATGAAATATTACATGACTTCATACATAAACAAGAATGGACTTACTTGAAATCGCTATGGATTATTATCATATAATGCTAACATCACTTTAGAACCCCATTTTAATTGAAGTATTAACCTTGCTTAGGTTGAGACCCCACAAAATCCCGATCCATGTCTTTTTTTTGGGTTCCCAGTATGACCCTATAGGATCCCTTCAATATCCTTACAAAATAACATGGATACACTCCTTGGATATTGTATTGACCAGTAGGTTCCATGGTTATAGTCCATAGGGCCCTATCTCTTCATATCCCCATTTTACATAAGACAGTCACCATCGATTTTGTGGGCACATTATTTTAAAATGCCATGGTACATGCTCCTTTTATTACACTCTTACCCATGTTGGGAAACAATTATTATTGAGTTGGATACCCTTGAGGTTGATATCACCTTTGTTATTAACATTGGACTGCACTATTAAATATTATTACTTGTCGCCTTTTTACATTGTGGATCCTTAGCTATTATTAACATGTGACTTACTTACACACTGGTAATAATAAATTATGGAATTGTTGGCATGCTCAAACACCATATGGGGTCTGAAGCACGTAACAAGTTAATTAGTTACGTTGTACAACTTACATTATATATGCATGCTTGAACAGTGTTATATTCCATTACATGAGACATATGTTATAGATCATTATTGGGCGCCCACTGAGATTTATCTCAGACCCTCTTCGGGCGTGGTTTAGCACCGGGAGTAGATTACTTGGTTTCAACAGTTCACAATGCGAAACAAACTTCATATAACACTTTAATTCATATTGTCTGGGTTGAATCATGATAGTAGAGGGCCTCGTCGCATCTTGGGATGCTTTGGATAATATTTTATTTAATTTATACCTTTGTGCAATATGTTATTCATGTTGTCTTGTATTTATGTTTTCCAATTTTTTATTGACATGACATATCACATGTAGTTGAATGTTATTCATGTGATTTAAGTTATGATTTGTTTCCATTGACTCTATTTTCCCCAGTTCCATTTATTTAATTATATTTCTTATGCTATTTACCAATTTTTACATTTATTCAATGCTGTTCACTTTGGAAATGAGGGCATAGTCTCCCCATGGACATACCTTAGGCCCTTGCTACTAGTCGACAACCTCTTGATTTAGGGGAGATTCACTTGAGGCCATTTGGCCCACCCGGCCTATGAAATCTATTAAGTGGGATCTCGTTTTGGGATGTCATAATGCCATTATTATTTTCTGAAATTTCATTCATGAAAAATCAATATTGAAAATATTGTCACCACATTAAAGGATATAGGGTTTAACAATATGGGTAAAATAATATCTAAGGTTCAAAATGACACATAAATTTGTATAAATTTTATTATATGAATTTATTTATACATTAATCTCTTTATCATCATATGTATGGATGTTTTTATTCACTCTAATTTTTTTGACACATATTTTATATTAATATTTCATGTATTTACAATATTGTCACCCCTCACTTATAAAAGGGAACCCCCTCTCCTCTATTACTCACACACAATAAACCTTTTATCATTACCATTATCTACCCAAATGACATCCCCTCTATAATATAAATGTTCTAGATGATATTTCCTCAGCATAAAACAATCATTGAAGGCTTAATGTAAATGCTAATAGAGGTTTCTCAAACACTAGGTATAACTCTTAACCGAGTGTTTTTGGGTTTATTTACTCCTCATTACCATTATAGTTAAATATTTCCAATATCAGATTATAAAATATGTATATTAAATTTAACTATATGTTTGTTTGAGGCACAAATCTAATTATTCTGATTTTTAATATGGTAGGAAATGAAAACATTATTAGTGTGTATGTGTGGTCACTGACCTCTACGAAGATATGTGTTTTGTTTTTCATAAACTCATAATATGTATGGTTAGAATGATGGTTAAAATGAATATTTACCCTTTGTATCCATTGGAAAATAATGACGTCAGTCACACATATGTCTAGACTACCACCTCAATGTTGCAATGTGATTTGTTTTTCTTGTATGAAATTCATGAGTAGTAATAAAATTTTATTTGAAATGTATGAATTGTATTTATTTATTTATTTATATTATTTATATAATGGGAACATGAACCCTTTAACTGTGATCAACTTATGAATGAATTTTTTGGATTATGAACCGATCATCCTCAAAACGTCCAACATGAACTTAATCAATTTAGTAACTATATAATACAAGATAAAAAATTAAATAAAAGGGATTATTATATGGGTATTAGAATTAAGAAGTATATTAATCTAGTAAATAATTTTTATAATTCTTTTATTAAATAAGATAATAAATGTATGTGATAAGTGCGCACTCGAGGTAAGGTATTTCTTAACTCAATTTGGTTTTATTGGGTTATATCACATCTTTGTCGACTATATTATGCCAATATAATGTCTAAAATAAAATATTAATTATTTTTGTAGTATATAATGTTGTTTTATATTGATTGAAATTTTTTTCACATAACCACCTCATTGATTCAACCAAACCTTAAATGTCACAATCTTAGTAAGTGTTCTTTATCTCAATAATGTTTTGTTCAGAAATGTTTTATTTTTTTATCGAGGTGTGTAAATATATTTTATATAATAAACCTTTGGTCTGATATAAAATAAATATATTTATAATAATGGTATTTATATATTTATTTATTTCATTTCTTTCAATGGGGTGATGATTCAAAATATACCAAAATAGTAAGGGTTTATGTTTCAATCTCATTTTAATCGGGTTTGTTTATGATGTAATGTAATTTAAAGGATTATTTTATATTTATTTATTAAAACCAATATATTTTATTCTCTTATAGTTATTTCTAGGTTTTTCATGTTTTCCATTCATTATCTACTCTTTTGTTATTGAAAGGATAATGAATGTTTTTTAGAAAAGAGGACCATGTTTCTTTTTTAGATTGGGATCTTTTTGTTCCATTTACATGTCCATTTACATGTTTTTAAGTATGTAGTTTTATATGATAATATAATTATTTAAATTAATTTTGCAAAAAAGTTTATTTTAATTTATAATTTTTACAAATAAATGTTTATAATTTTTTTTGAACATGTTTTTGGTTACCATTTACAAAAAGTCAAAAATGAACCATTATTTAACCATTTAACATAATAAATAAATTTCCTACCATAATTAAATTAATTTTATTGATTATTACTCAATAATTTTCAATATTTATTTTTTTTTAAAAATTCATTAGTGTTTTGTAGTTTTATAGTTTTCAAAGTTACAGAAATAAAATGACATTTTCTCTATTTTTTGAGAAAATAGAACTACTCTTATATGAACACAATGGTATATTAATCCGTCAATTAATAAAATAAGGCACTAAAAATAAATATGATAAAAAAATAAATAATTATATTATAATTGAATGTTATGTGAAATAAAATACAGTATAATTATATTTGAAAATATTAAACTAAATGAATTTTTTTTACAATTTAATATCTAGAAGAACTAAACCTAAAAACTATAGATTTTATAAACAAAATAAATTGGAATGAAATTAAAAAAAGGAAATAATAAATGAATTTAATAATATTATTATAATTTTAATTAGTGTTATGGAAAAATACCTCATAAAAAGAAATAAAATATTTTAAATTGATCAATCTGTAAACTTTTTTTGTAACTCACAGTGCCTGAACATCATTTATGTCACATTTATAAACTGTTTCCAATATTAGTTACAATGATTCATTACCTAAATGAATAAATAAGTTGAATAAATTATAATAATACTTATTTGTTAATTGTTGAAAAAAGTAAATATAATAAATTTTCACTTTTATTCATAAACAATGGTTCTAAATATCTTATACTATATGGATTACTAGAAACGTCTCTGAAAAAATAAAAAACTAAATCAACAGGATTCTATTATTACAATGGATTTATCTTACATTAATCAAGAGAGTGAATGAATCATTTATAAAATGAAATCTTATTGAAACCATATTCTAATTACAATCCTAGTATATGTTAATGAAAAAAATAATCAATATAAACTAAAATATAATGTTATATTTAAATGGATAGATAATCTTGAATCTAAACTGTATTTATTGATCTATAAAAATAATGAAGTATCTTTAAGGAGGATACCTAAATAAGATCTCTATAATGTGAAACGACAAATAGTTATAGTGTCAGTTGTAGTAAAAGAAACTGAATACTAGTTTAAGGGAATTAATTAAAATATTGTGGTAAACATTGTGAATGATATGGGGATATATAAAAATTAAACAAAAGAAATAAGATGAAGGTTATTAAATAATTTTAAAAACTGTAATTTATAAAGAATAATGAATCCATTTCAATGTAAACATATTCAAGGTATGTTATACAAAATAAAGTCGATTGAATATAGGGAAATAATAAATTTATATTAATGGTCATAATGCATAGGTATATAAATAATCATTGAAATTATATAGTAAATACACATGTAATAGTGTAAAACAATAAAATTTAATTAACAAAACATCAAATTTATATAGCAGGTTGATTTGAAGTGTCCAAAAAACCAAAAATAAAGTATTTATAAGACTAATGATTGAAAATTTATATTTAATAATTAATTATTGTAGATATTGAGATGGACATAAGAATTATTCATTAAAGACCTGAAATGATTAAGAAATAATTATTATTCTCATTATATTTAATTACAATGATTATAGATAATTACTATAGGATACTATTTTAAAAGTCACTATTAACCAAATAATTATTATTGGTTTTTCATTAAGAAAGTAAAAGGAATGGATTTATGAAATATGAATAATCACGTGTCAATAGAGATGGGATACAAAAAATATAGTTAATGAAATAGAAATAAATTATTCAAAGACAAGATAATATAATTCAAAAACAATTCATGATAGTAAAATATTTTTTATTAAATGATTATAGAATGAAAAAATTTAAAATCTAAATCAAATAAGAAACCCCAATAAAGGAAAATTTCATAAAAAATAGATAATGAATCTGTAAAAACAAATCCAATATAATATTAATAATAAGATGTGTAGTTAAAGTATATGTACATGATAAATCTTAATAGATGTCTAAAATTAGAGGTCAACCAAGAAAATTTATCCATCAAAGCATTTATGGATGAATTTATGACCTAAAAATAAGGCATAAAATACTAAAATAAATTGAAGGGGAAATGGAAAAAATTCATACATCTAATTTCACAAAGAAGAATCTACAAATTTAAATGAGGTCAAAAAATATAGAATATAGGGGGTATTAAAAGTGAAAATTTCAAATATATATAAGAGAGTGGGGATAGAGAGCCCAATTGAATGGAAGGAAATTATATATTCACATGTAAATTTTATTTTAGTGTGGAGATTAGAAAAGTTGGAGGTGTATAATGAATTATTGTTAAGGATGAGGACAATAATAAGCCAATAAGGTAATAATGAGGTGAGAGGAGGTAGAAAGGAAGGCTTGGGGAGGAGGCACGAAGTTAGAGGTATATACAAAGGAAGAGTGGTGAATACATAAAAAGAGAAGGTAAAAGAATAATATATAGGGAGATGGGGAGATAATGGAGAAAATAAATTGGGGGGAATGATGGTGGTAGTTAATGTTGTTATATGATGGAAGAAATTATTTTATGAGAAATCATGAATTATTTGAGCCAAACATGTAAAGATAAAAAATATAACATTATTATAATTAGTAGATGTGAAAATTATATTTATAATTTTCTTCCACCTATGTCAATATATTTGATGATTTTAATGATTTTGTGGGGTTATTACCAAATGATACCATCTACATCTTATCTTTTGTTGTCTTATGATAATGTTTTAATAAATATTTTAAAGAAACCTTTTCTGTGGGTTAATCTAGTTAGAAATGAAATGATAATTATTTCTCGGAGATTTATTATGCAATGCATGATATTCATAATGAATTAATGTTATAGTTCATCAAAATTGTTGATAGATATTGGTGAGGTCGATATAGGTCTCATAACTGTTCAATAATGTTATAGAGTTATCTATTGGAAGTTACTCCATAGATATTGAAGATAGAAATTTTGGTTACTCAAAGTTGTAATGATAGTTGTAAGTTATTCCAATTTGAGATAAACTTTAGGGGTCGTGGGCAATGGGGATAATATCATATGATACAATCACACATTATATTAGGGCCCATGCATAAAAATTACATAATCTAGGAATTTAATCTAGAATTCAGTTCTTTTAATTCTCATTGATCTTTTGGATTTAGTGTTTTGGAATGTTTTAATATATCATATACATGTCAACCTGTATGCATACAGAGTGGGTACCATTAAATCAATATCAATTTCCTCTAAAGAAAAAAATTTTTAACGCAAAACAACAACATGATTTCATAGGAGAATCATGACATACTTCATGCCATTACACATCCTTATAAACTATGAATAAATTTTAAAAACATGGAATTTGAATAAAAATATCAGTATGGGATATAAAAATATGGAACGAAACCATTCGTTCATGAATACTTCAAAACATAATAAATAATTTTTATAAACACATAATTCTCAAACATGTATACTTAATTTTGTGAAACATGTGATTTACGTAGAACATTAAAGAACATATATAAGTCCATAATGTTATATTGATGTTTTACTTATTATATTGTAACTATGTGGACTACTTTATGATTTATAACCCTCATGGGTACCTTACAATGTAGCCCGCAAGGATACCATATAGTGTAACCATCGTAGTTACACATGGAGTATCCATACAGCTGACCGAAAACATATACATACCCAATGAATTGGAGGGAGATATTGGTACCACCCTTAATCATAAAAAACTCTCATGGACTAGAACATAATCATAAAAAATAAAACACTTCATAAAATAGTTGATTTTAAATTTCATAAAATAGAATTTTAAAAGGGGATTTTGAAAGGAATGTACCGTACAAATATCATATGATTGATTTGATAAATTAATAGAATTAAATTAATATGCATATACACTGTAAATAAACTTAATAAAAAATAATATAAACATCAATTCATCACCCAAATAATCTTAGTACCATATAATTTTCGATGTTGAAGATTAACACAATGAATGTAAATTGTGTTTTGAATTCCCCTACCCAGGTACTTCTCACTTCAAAAGTTCATAAACCTCATGTATAATGGTAAAAATGTGTTATTATAATTTTAAAGAAATATATTAATGTGTATAACACCTTATATTATCATTTTGTAACATTAGTACACCCATTCGTTAGTACTATTTGGTTATTTACATTGTCTCAGGTGCATGCTACACATGATTTGCATGGTAGGTTCATAAAGGATTTTCTTTGAGAATGGAATAGAAATGACATAACTGGAATAAAATAGTGTTAATATGTTTACATGTTATTAAATTATTACATAAATAATTTTAATTATAAGGTTTTAGAATGCATCATTATATAAATCATTAGTGATATTCATTTAGATCATATTTGCAGT
Source organism: Viscum album (assembly GCA_963277665.1). Taxonomy (NCBI): domain Eukaryota; kingdom Viridiplantae; phylum Streptophyta; class Magnoliopsida; order Santalales; family Viscaceae; genus Viscum; species Viscum album. The sequence continues at coordinate 1,032,658,497 of OY728119.1, read as the reverse complement.
TTTACAATAATCACAATCTACTGTCATTATATAACATAATATTATGTATATTTGTTAACTATAGAACATGAATAATGATAAATAATGCACTTTAAAATATTTTTCAATCATTAAAATGGTGTGATCTCTAGTTTCGTAGGAATTAATGGAAATTAAAAACACATCTTCATTGATTTTGGTAAATCTGCACATCACATACGATGATTTTATTTTTAGAATAAGAGGAATTGGAGAGGAATACTGAAGATGATTTTTTACATAAACGTGATACAATAATGAATATATATTATTATATTTGTTTATATCCTCTTGGATAATGCTATGTGAAGAGATTATAATAATATTAATGGACTGAAATGAAAACACAAGAAAATGAAAGAGGATTTTTACCTATAGATCCCTCCTCGTTGAGATCATCCATAAGGCCATTAGTTTTGGCCACTTTGTGAGACTAAAATTTGTTTTACGTGGGGAAGAGACTTGGGAAGGGTATTGGTTATAACATTTGAAATTCATAAAGATTTATATTTGTGCGAGGATGGGGGGGGGGGTGGTATTTATAGTGGAGGAGAGGTTGGGTTTTCCATTATTTTAATCATTAGATTAATATTTTTTCTAAAGACAATGAATAATATTGATTCATGTGACCCAAAATTGTAATATCTTCTTTTGGGTTCAAACAAATGGCCATTTACATCCGACATGACTTTGGCATGATGCAAAAATTTATTTATTTTTCATTTTCCATAAATTATTGAAATTTACTATTCACCAAAAATTCATGTATTTTAGACAAAATACCAAAAACTCGCCCTAATAATTATTTGAAGTGAAGAATTGAAAATGAACAACATTTTTTGAAAATAAATTTCTAAATTTGATGAATTTAATTTTTAAATAAAATCATATTTTATTCCAATAATAACAATTTTATACTATAACTGATTTTATATCACCTTGAAAAATTAATGAAGATCTCATAATAATATAACCTAAATGAAATAAAACAATATTATTATTTATTATTCAGAAGAGGAATATTATAATTCCTATTACTATTCATAATGGTATATTACAAATCACACCAAATCAATTTAGTTCTATAAGACTCTAAAAAATTTACTAATCACAACCGTATATGTCCATTTTTTTCAACATTAAAATCATAGAATTTAAAAAGTTATGTTTAGAGTCTATATTCTAACTATATACTTTAAAAAACGATTCATTATGTAATGATTCAGTGTTTCCTTCATTTTAGTTTAATTTTATATCATTGATGTGTTACATTCTCCCCACTTTCTAAAAATTTTATCCTCACAATTTTATTTACATATTAAACAAATGAGTGTACCTTTCCCCCATATCATATTTGGATTCCCATGTTTGTTCAAAAACCATGTGGTTTCTCCACAAACTGTTACCTGGTGTATTACCATATTCCACAAAACTTTTTATCTTCGATCAAGAAAATGAACTAGTTTCTCTTCATAAGCAAGGCTCTCTTCCAATGAAACTATTTCTGGGCTTAAAAGAATAGTTGAATCTAGCACATACTTTCTCAAAATAGAAACATGAAAAATATTCTGTACTGGATATAAAATTGAAGGTAATGATACTTAAAATTTTATTAGTCCAAATTCATATATAATTTTATATGGTTTATTGAACTGTGGACACAACTTTCCTTTCTCACCAAAACACATAACACATTTCCATGTTGATATTCTAAGAAAAACAAGGTCACCTACCTTGAATGAAATGTATTTCCACCTATTATCGATATAAATTTTCGGACTAATATAATATGTCCTCATGTGTTATTGGATCATCTTTACTTTCTCAACCAATTACAATAATAATTACTGTCCCATCAACATTCTTTCCCTAACTTCATCCCAAAATCTTGAGTTTAATACATATTCTCATAGAATTCCTCAAAAGGTTCCATAATTATATTGGAATGGAAACTATTATTATATGAAAATTCAACTATATAAATATGATGATCCCCACTTCCTTTGTAATCAATTGGATTAGCATGAAGTGTATCCTCTAATGTCTTAATCATCCATTCTAACTTCCAATCAAATTGAGGATGTAAAGATATACTGAAATTTAATTATGTTTTCAAAAACATTTGAAACACTTTCTAAAAGTTATAAGTCAAACGGAGATAAATATTAGATACAATAGAAAAAAGAAAAACATAAAAAAATACAATTTATTTGAGGTATAATCGAGAAAGCTAATCCAAATAAATAATATCTTACATAGGAAGAAAATGACCAGATTTAGTCATTTGATCAAAAAAATCAAAATAGCACTGTTACCTAGAGAATAATTTGGTATCCCCCTAGTGAAGTCCATGGATATATTTTCTTATATCTTATCTAGTGATTATAAATGAAGAAGAACCCCATTCTGTAACTAACTCTCTATAATAACCTCTTGACATGTCGAACATTTCATGGTAAAATTTTTAATATCTCTTTTAATTTTATCCCATTAGTAATACTCCTTGGGGTCTCTATACCTATTTTTGCTACCAGGATGAACTTAATATGTAGTACTTTGAGTTTTAGATAACAATTATTTCTTCAACTGAGAATCAAAAGTCACAAATAATCACCTTATAATTCATATAAAATAATATTTTTCAATGTTAAATTCTGGAAACAAACCCATTTTTAACAATTATACGACTTTTTATTGCTCCATGTCTACCTTCTATGCTTGGTTAATCTTTTCTGAGATAGATGACTGTAGTGAAACAGGAAAAAGAGAGAGTAATTTCTTCCACCAACAACTTCCATGCAAAAATTAATCAAATCATTAATCAAGGGGCCATGAACCTATCATAACATGGTTAATCATGCATGATGTTTTTTGACTCAATACGTCCACCACTTTGTTTTCTTTTATTTCATGGTAATTGATCATGAAATAATAGTCATTTATCAATTGAACACATCTTCTCTCCTAATGTTTAGTTCTTTTAGAGTGAGTATATACTTCAATATTTTATGTTTGGTATATATTTCAAGGTTGATATATATTTCAAATGGTAATAATATCCCTCAGATATAGAAAAAGAATCCTAATGATAAAAATTTTATACAGTATCATTTATGATAAATTTAAGATATCTTCTAATTATAGGTAAAATTAATTTTCTTCTTCTCATAAAAGTATAATTTCATCTCTTAAATTGTGTTTCTTTCCATGATTAAAATTTATATTCCCCCAAGGTTTACTATATTTGGTAAAAAGATTATTTTTTCTATAGGAGACCTCTATACATTCCTTTTTCAATTTTTAAAATATTTTTATTATCCCATTTTATGTAGCGTGATTTCATTAAATTTTGTTTAAATTTTAAAAATTTCTTTCATTTAATGATCATACGGTTTATCTACCATTGAATGGAATTTATATTTATAATGTCTTAAATTTTTTATTTGTTATATATGCTAAAAAAATAACAAGGAAAATATTTCTTAAATTGTGGATAATGTGGAATGCCTATATTTTAATATATATTCCTTTAAAAGGATACAATTTCACATTTCATGTTCCACATACAATACTACGAATAAAAAAAAACTATGATATATTAATAAAATATTATATAAATTTGATTCTTATAACTGATCCGTAGATTTTGTGGGTATGAAAAATATTAAATACATTATGAAATATATTTATAAATGTATTCCTTAATATTATTAATATTAATTCATTAATTTATTATAAGTTGGTTAAAAATGAAGACAAAATAATTTCGATGTGAAAGATATATTTTTCATGTGGGATACAAATTTTAATATGAATAGATGAAATTAATCACTATTTATTAATGATTTTCATGATATAGGAAGATTATGTATCCAATAAAATCAATACAGATTCATTTAATTGTTATTAATAGGATTGCAAGGAGAATAATTTCATTTTTTCTTCAAAAATAAATTTTATTTAAAAATAAGTTTTATTGAATTTTCTTCATGAATATAATAAAATATTTCTTAAAAAATTTATAAATTTTTGTTAATGAAGTGGAAATAATTTTTTTATATCATCATATAATATATATATCATGGAAATTTTTTTATTTTTTTTAAATGATGGATATTATGGTTAACTCTGAACAATAATATTTTTTATAGAGTATTCATTTATTTTATACATTTTAAAATTCACATAAAATTTTGAATAGGTTTTAATGTAAAATTTATAACATTTCATTAATAATAATATAATCAATTCAATATAAACCAAAATTAATCATGATTTTTTGTAAAATCTTATTAATTCATAATGTCAACATTTTTTTTTATTAAATGTATTTTCCATCAAATTCATACATTTATGATAAATTAATTTTCATTAAAATATATAGGAATTAAATCATAAAAAATTGATTGTATATTTAGAATAAACATATTCATATATTATTCATTTAATTTTTATTAACAATTAATAGTATCTATGAAAAAAATTTACGACCGTGGAATAGGGTAAAATGAGTTATGCAGGGTTAAAAATATGGAATAAGGATAGAAAAGAAACAAATAAATGTAACACTGTTTCATTGGATGGGCGTATTAATAATATATAAATCATATATTAATGAACATGTAATTTTGGATCCATGTTATTTTTATTATAATATATAAATTATTAAATGTAATTATTAGGTACTAAATTTCACTACATTACATTTAATATCTCTATTATGTTTTCTACAGAAAAAAAGAAATTTTAAATGGTTCTGAATGTTTATTTTGAATCTATGTAAATAATTTCTATGATAATAATTTATTTTTAATTTTCAGTGATTTTAAAATTATATAAAACGCTTCCATAATGATGACATAATGCTAATAAAATGAGTATAAAAATCCAATAAATGATTTTAAAAGAATATTAAGTAATATTTTTTGGATGAATTACAAAATATTAACAAATTAATTTATAATTATAAATTATATGTTATTAAGAATGTTTTTATATTATAATTCCACTATTGTCTTGAAACTTATAAATTCACAATATATTAATAGTGATGAAATGACTTTAAATAGTATTTAATATTTAAAAGTTATTTTAAAATGATTATAAAATAATAAAATATAGATCAAAACTCAATTGTATGTGGAATTATTGAGTGTATCATGAATGTTTCATCTATGTTATACTTTCAATTTTTAATATTAGTTTCATGACCCTTAGATATGAGAAAATATAGTACTATAGAAAAAGTTAATTCTTTTAATGATGGGGTTGAACTAATTGAAATGGTTCAATATGATACTTAAACTTATTTAATTTTTTTGTTTGAATTTATTTTTTACGTTATCCTCCTTATATTATAATACACAGGACTTTGGATCCATTTTAATTTAGTCATAGACAAATTGTATTTTCATATTTCATGTATTTTTATGATATTCTACCCACACCGCTTATAAAATGGAACCTCTTTTCATCACTTACTCAGAAAAATTGGTAAATTTATCACATCCAAGATATAAAAAATAACGTTCCAACCATCCGAATGATTTCTTAGAGTTTCTGGTCTCACCAAAGATCCATCATATAAGGCTTAAGGTTTAAGCCAAATGAGGTTTCTCAAAAAAGAGGTATAATTGTTTTCATTATTATTTCATATTCATACTTCATAATATAATAAATAACCATTATAATATTATAAATTCAATATATTCCACATAACTATATGTTATTGTATTTATTTTATAACTTTATTCATCACTTTTTCCATCATATGAGAAATAAAAACATCGTTCCTGCATACTTTTGGACTACCACATGCATAAAGTTATTTTTTTGATTTTTATTCAAATTCTCATATGAATGATTAAAAATTTATATACAAACAATATATATATATATATTATTTATTAAATAATTATGGTTCTTTAAAGAATATATATTACATATATTATTACCTTTCCTTCTCTTACAAAATGAAAACGTCAGTCACGCGTACATCTAGACTACCATCTCTATATACCATTGTGATTTATTTTTCATTTTTATATTTCATAAATATTAAAAAGTTTATTTAATTAATAAATATTTTAAAATTTTCTTTAAAAATATCCCATATATAATGATATGGTGATATTTTTTACTATGTTAAGCTTACCAAATTTGTTTAGGGATTATGAACCGAAAGTCAACAAAACATATAACATGAACATAATTGAAATAAAATCAATAAAAGGAAAGAAAATAAATGAAAAAGAATGTATTATAATAAGTAAATAAATATTAAAAATAACTAATAATATTTTTAATACACAATATATGTTTAATATTAATGAAAATAAGAAATGTACGGGACAAGTCAGATCTCAATGCAAGGGGTTTATTAACTCAATTTCCTTTCATTGTGTCATACTAATTAATTATTGAATATGTTATGATAAAATTAGGAGTAAAATGAATATAGGTTATTTATATTTAATTTCAACAATTTTATATGGATTTACATTTGTTTCTAACGATTAATTCATTTACAAAATATGACATTAAAAGTTAAAATCTCTGTAAGGGTTCCCTGTCTCAATATTGATTCGTTGAAAAATGTTTCGTTTTATTCACATAATAGTTTTTATAAAGTGTATATAATTTCCATTTGATATATTATATCACGAGTTTCTTTATATTCATGTTTGTTAATGTTGTATTACGTGTTCTGTCTTTTAAGAGGATTTTGATTCAATTGTTACCAATGTGGCAATGGTTTATGTTATAATCTTAATTTTAATGATGAAAATTTATGATTGAATATAAATTAGGGTAATTATATGATCTATTGATCGAAAACAACATTAATTTAATTCTCATCTGGCTATTTATGGGTTTTTAGGATTTCAACAAATTTACATCTCTTACTACTTAAAATGATCAAGAAATATTTGTATGAAATGGTGGCCTTTTTTCCTCTTCCAGATACTAAATTTTTCTTCAATCTATATGTTCATTAAAATGAGTTCAATAATATTATTTTAGATGATCTAAGGATTATTTATATTCATTATAAAACATATTTTATTTTCTCTTCAATGGTTTAAAATGAAATACTTATAATTTGTTCCAAAGATTTATTCATGTCTTTTTTTTCAAAAGGTGTGAAAAAATATTTTTTTAAATGGTTCCCGCACAAAATTATTCTTCCCACCATCATGGTAATTATTTATTGATAATCTTACATATCAGTTCTACTATTTTTCTTTTAACTAAAATATTTTTCTAAATATTCAATAATTATTTACTCTCAAAATATACTAAAATAAATGGATATTTCCCCTTTTTAAAATAAATATTAAAATTATCTTTTATAAGTTTTTTAATATGTGTGTACATACTTAATGTTTTTAAGGGGTAACTATGGATTTAATCTAATGATACCAAACACATATTTTCCATGGATGTATTATGATCATATTTATTGAAGATTTTAATCACACATTATTCATCCTAAAATCATATTATAAAGGGAATGATGGTTCTGTCTATGAGTTTTGTGATGAAATGAAATATCTATATATAATATTCCTCTTATGGTAATTGGAAATTGTTGATTATTATAGGTTAGTCTAATATATCTTATAATTATGGGTGAGCCCGATATAGATCTAATGATGATTTTTCATGAAATTTCTCACAATGATATGTGTCCCTGAAATATATCTTCATTTCATTAAATATTGTTACAAAGTAAAATATTTAATTTTTATCTTAAAATATTAGAGATAACGAGTTAGGTGAATCATATAGGGAATGAATTTTGAATGTTATCCAATGATGAGTTAAACATAAGTTAAAAATGGTTATGGAAATAATATTCAAAGACAATAGAACCATTTTTAAATGATTTGTATAAGTATTAAATGTTTCCATTAAACATGATTTATTTTAGATTTTTCATGATTGTTGACTCACATGCATATTTCCTTATTCCATTATTCATGTTTTATGATCATGGTTTTTACAGGATGGAATTATCTTAGGGTTTTCTCAAGAAAATTAATTATATTCTAAATCCCTTGTGACCATCTTATGCTCACTGATTATATTTGATTTATTCCTATGTTTACCCTTATTATGAATTTTATGTCACCTTACTTATGCATTTTTTTCAGGTTATGTAGAATGAATTCTGTTAATTTATTTCTATAATGATTCAATGAGTGTTTAATACTATGTGATATGTTGAAGAAATTTCATGGAATAAGAATATATATATATATATATAATGAGAAATATTCATATTTGGATGTAAGGATATGAGTTTACTTATGAAAAAACGTTTTCAATTCCCCTAAAACACTAAATATAAAATATCATCGATGAGTGAACCAATCTTTCTTTTTGCTAATGTAATTATATATGGTTATTATTTTGTATCATCTATTGGTATCATATCTATAAATTTAACGTGTTTTTAGCATTAGAACTGGGTGTATGGGTCCGGGGTGTTATAAAAAATCACTATTCTTCATTTTATGATTACTCACTTAAATATTACATCGTTATTGAGAGAATATTGTGTTTATTATAATTGAAATAAGATTTTTGGTAAGGTATATTTGAATTTTACAATACCTAATTCACCCACTATTTATGTATTTTCCATATGTGGAATTTAAAAGTGTAATCAGAGTTAAAGGTTTAATTTATTAAAATATACACTAATTGTATGCTTTATAAATTATTATTAAACACAATGGTTTTATGGTCTTAAAATGAAATAAATTATACATTATAAGAATAAAATGAAATGGGAAATAAAATCATTAGTCATAGAAATGTAAAAAAAATTTATACAAGGAGTTTCAATCATCATGGAAACTACAAAATTATCAAAAAGAGATCACAAAGGGTAGGTCACTAATATAATGACCCAAACTTTTTGAATAGTATATTAATTTACTCTTAACAATTTAATAGAGATGTTAATGGTTAATGAAGAATGAAGAGTCGATGGCTTCATCTAGTAGACTCAAACCATATGAAGTCTACTTATCAAATCTTGGGAAGGAGGTGGAATCATTGGGCTTCACTTTGGACCAAGCCCAAGCCGAACTCCAGCGTGTCATGTTTGAACAAAATCGCATAAGGGAGAAGTTCATGTTAGTGGAGATTACTACTAGGGAAATGTTATCAGAGCCTCCATTAGATTCTATCAGCCTAGCACACCTAACTCTTAGGTCCAAAGCCGGTTCTATAAGGGGTTATGTAACGAGACCATAACTGCCTTGTGTAATACATTAATTTAAATAAAAATTGTGATTTCTTCTTATGGTGAAGTTTCTGAATTTTAAAATGTCTGGATAAGTATTATAGGCATATTATTGGTAAATTTTAGAAAAATAATATTTTAAAAATAATTAGAAAATTATTTTTATAAAATGGAGTTCATTTCAGAATTCAGAGCATCGATATTTGGTTAAGGTGGAATTTTGGGATTTTTCTGAGAATGTTGAATTTTCAGTGAAGAGTGCTTGATGAATAGTGTATTTATGATTACTAAAAAGATGTTTAATTGTTAAATAACTTGTTTTGTGAATTTATTTTCAAAAATCTGATAGACATGGTCGTAATTAAGGTGAAAAATGTGGTTCATTGAAATCAAAATAAATTTTGGTGAATATTAATTTTTTACCCATATGAATATTAATATGAATACTAATATGAATAGTAATATGAATTTTAATGTGACCATTATAATTAGTAAAACATATTATTATTTTATTTTCATAAGGTTTTATGGTATTAGAATGTTGACTAAAATTTAAGGTGTAAACAAATGAGTTATAGACTTTGAATTATAATTATTGAATAAATTATGATTTTAATTAATAAATAAATTAAAAATAATCAGAAAATTGTTTTCAAAAAAGGGAGTTCATTTTTGGATTAAAAATGCCAAAAAAGGGTTTTGGTGAATTTTTGGGATTTTTTTGAAACAGTTAATTTTTCAGTGAATAGTAAAAATACAGATTAGGGTTTCAGTATGATTAATGATATCATGATTGCATCATGATGATTTCATGAGTTTTTTTGATGTCTGGTCAACCAAAGGGGATGAATTATTGTATGAGGGCTCCCATGTGACTTAACACCAAGGGAAATACCCTGGGAAATGCCATGGTTTTGAGAAAACCACTTGTGAGGTGTCCCTTGAAATTATTAAAGGGTCACCTCCCTTTCCCTATAAATATCCACCCTTTCCTCCATTATTTTTTTCTCCCAACTCTCCCCCAACAATGTTTTGGTATCATTACCTCCCAAGGAGTCCTCCCATGGTTCCCTCAAGCTTCCAAGGTCCCGACCATTGATTTTTAGGACTTACGTTTTATTGTAAGGGATCCTACCTCTCACTTTCTATTCAAGTACTATCGTTTATATAATTTTTTAAGCCCCATGTTCATATGTTGGGGGTGTCATTTTATATTAATATTAATTTCCATTTCATGTTCATATAATGATAGACCCCAAATTGATCTCATCATTTCATTTTAATAAAGTTTAAGTTGCGCCGTTAGGCTACTGAATTTTTGTAAGTGATTCTTTCACCCTTATCATTTTCAAGTTCTATTATTATTTCAAGCCATTCAAGTTACTTTTTATTATGTTGGGGTATGATCTCTATATACATTATACAGTTAATTTATTTTCATATTACGAGAGACCCAATTTGATCTCATCAATTCATTTTTTGATGTTTTAAGTGAGGCCGTTAGGCTGCCGAATTTTAATAAGAGAAGTCTTATTTTTGTCTTCCTTTCATGTTCTTCATTTCATATGGTATATCATTAAAATTTTATTACCATGTTCCTAAGTCCTTTATATTCTGTTCCCCTACTATTTTATGGATCATTTATGAGTGGTTGACCCATGTCCTCTCTCTTTTCAATGTTTTCTAAAACCCTGTAACATAGCCGTTATGCTGCAAAATATTCTTCACAAAATGTCATTCTATTTTTCCGAAATTATTTTATTTTATTAAGTGAATAACAAAAACTATTTATTCTACAGGGGTATTCACATATATATCAAAATTTTCTATTTTATATTCTGGTATTTATATACATCAGACCCTCTTTCCTTTTTTGTGGGTTTAAAGTGACATAAAGATCACATCTTTAAAGTAGTTTTTATGATGTTATGATTATGAAATGAAACCCATTTATTTTATGATATATGAGTTATTTATGAAATTTTTGATGATGATATATGTGGGTCACATGATTATAAAGACAAATGTAAAGGTGTTCCTTGATAGTGCTCCAATGCATTGAGTAATGATGTAATATCTAAGGATTACAATTTTGATGATACCTTGGTGAATGACCTTGTTAATTGTTTTTTAAATGAAACCTTTGGGACGGACCTTGGCGATATGTTCATGATAGACTATTTTAAAAGTTGTAGCCACATATTCGTGTTATGAATCATGTTCTTTACATTATGATATGCCTCATGATCTCTTTATCATGCCTTAAATCTCTTTATCATGAATTTATTGAATGTATATCAAGTTCACATGTAAAATGTTTCTCTTCTTTCCTTACTAGGTCTTCTTCTCACCCTTTCCTTTGATGTATTCTCCGAGGTTATGAGATTCTGTAATGAACTTAGGATGAATAGGGAAGAATCCATTCAAGTGTTTAAGAAGATTTTTTTATATGGTTTTCATGTATTATGTTCCTAATTTCCAAGACACTAGAATTTAAAGATCCCCTATTTTGTAAGATGTAATGAAAAGTTATGTGATAAAAAGGTAGGATTCCATAGTTGGTATCAAAGGATTGTTTAGTAATTTATGGGAATTAGGCTATGAAAACTTTAGGAAGAACCCTATAGAAATGATTAAATATAAGAAAACTTCTGTGTATTTTGGTGAGTATTGAGTAAGTGGTTTATCAAACAAATACTTACCTGTCTGGATACGAGCAGGTCGAGGTGGCTCTGGAACAGATGTTCATAGGGGTAAACTCGAAAACACTGCTTTGAGCTAGAATCGAATGGGAACTAGTGCACGACAATGGGCCTTGCTACACTCTTGGTTACAACACTCCCGAGGGATATGTTTAGTTAATTGCATGCTTTTCATGAATCATTATGAAGGAATTATAGAGAAATATAGTTGTTTAAGCATGATGTTTTAAGACATATAATCCTTTATAGTCAAAAGATTCATAAATTAAGCAAGTTTCTCACTATGATTTTATTCTTTTAGAAAATGGTGGGTAATAGGAGGAACCGTGGAAGTGGTGACTACAATGGACCATGCAATGACGACCTTCCTATGGAAGCCAGAATGGAAACATTTATGAGAATGATGAACCAACTGTCTCAAGTAATGAGTAATAACATTAATCAAGCTGAGTGGGTGATCTCACCATGAAGGGAACAACATTCTGTTGAGTCTTCATTCATCAACGACCACCAACATTCAGTGGATCTACTGACCCATTGGTAGCGTAACAATGGATAAGCTCCATTGAAAAGATCTTTTCTGTATATCATTAATAGTAACAAGAAAAAGTCAACCATGCTGTTTACCACCTAGAGGGAGAATCTAATCAGTGGTGTTCACTGATAAAAAACACGAATCCAAGAGAAGAGATGAAAGATATGGAGTGGGAAGAGTTTATGGGAATATTCTTCAATAAGTATTTCCCTCATTCTATGAGAATGAGAATGGAGAAAGGATTTCTCGATTTGAAGCATAAAGAGAATGAATTAGTTGGAATCTAGAAACTGAACATCACAATGCTTTCCCGTTATAGCTCAAGATTTGTCATGGACCTTAATGGGAAGGTTGATAGATTCTTTGGTAGACTACGACCTTATCTGTGGAATAATATAGCCAACATGGACTATAATAGCTACAATGAAATAGTTCAAAGTTCTATGAAAGTAGAACAGGAGTTTGGTGAGACACAGTGGTCTCAAAAATCTGACGAGAAGAAGAGAGCTATAGAACCTATCCTGGGAAGAATATTTGATCAGGAAAGAGGTGGAAAGAAAATTCAACATTCCACATGCAATAAATGTGGGAAAGAACATTCAGTGAACTTCTTGATCGAAAGTGTTAATTGCTAAAAGGGAATAAGGGAAGGCTATATTTCTCAGAATTGTCGTAGTGATGTGAAGCCTCAAGTCCCCTACACTAATGATAGAGGAAAAATGGTTCGGGACCTACCCGAAGTCCAATTCTTTAAGTGTGGACAACTTGGGAACTTTGCTAATCACTGTCCAAATTTGAGGGAAGTGGAGGGGAATCACCATCAACCTCAGAAAAGGCCATGGGAGCAAGGCCATTATTTTTCAATCACAACAACTAAAGTTGAAGCTCATAATGAAGTGGTAGTAGGTACTCTTGTTTTCCTCTCAAAACTATCAAGTAATTTATTTGATTCTGGTTCTACTCATTCCTTTATTTCCTCCTTGTTTTCCAAGAATATAGAATCAATCCCAAAACTTCATGAGGTAGAGTTGTCAGTCAAGACTCCATGTGGGATTATCTATACATAATTTTTTTTTAAAGACTCTAGTTTTTACTTTAGTGAGCACAATCTCATCGCAAATCTAGTAGTAATTCCCATGATGGAATTCAACATTATACTATGGATTGACTGGCTGTCAAAGTATAATGCTACGATCAAATGCAGAAGTAAGGAATTCTCTATAGTCTTGAATAACTGACCAATAATTATCTTCCAATGAGAGATATCCCAAAATGATCCTTGGTTGGAGGCACCTCCTACAGCCTTCTTTATAGTGTTAATCGGTGTGGATGAATAAGGAAAAGGGAGTATACAAATAGAATATTTTCTAATTGTTTAGGAATACTTGGACGTATTTCCTAAGGAGTTACCTGGACCTCCCACAGATGCAGAGGGAGAGTTGTCCATTGAACTTATACCTGGATCTCAATCGAAATCAAAGACCCCATATAAAATGGAAAATGTAGAGCTGGAGGAGTTAAGGAAACAACTCCAAGACTTGTTGGAGAAGGGGTTCATCTGACCGAGTGTGTCTCCTTGGGGAGCACCCATTTTCTTTGTGAAAAGATGGACGGATCAATGCGGCTATGCATTGATTATAGATAACTGAACGGGATCACAGTGAAGAAAAAATACCCTCTTCAAAGAATTGATGATTTATTTGACCCACTTTGTGGGGCTCAATTCTTCTCCAAGATTGACCTTCATTCTAGTTATCATCAACTAAGGGTGAATAAGGAAGATATTCGAAATACTGCCTTCCGATCAAGATATGGGAATTATGAGTTTACTATTATTCCCTTCTTCTTGACTAAAGGTCCTGCTATTTTATGGTATTTGATGAATAGAGTCTCTAAGGACTACCTTTAAAACTTTGTGGTAGTTTTTATTGATGATATTTTGATATATTAAATTTTTTTTGAGGAGCATGAAAATCATCTGAGGGTTATTTTGCAAACTCTTTGGAAGGAGAGGCTCTTTGGAATGTTCAGAAAGTGTGAGTTTTGGTTACAAAAAGTGACATTCTTGGGGCACATCATAACCAAGGAATTAATCTCTGTTGACCCTGTAAAGACAATGGTTGTGGAGGAGTGGCCTCAACCCACAACAGTAACTGAGATTCGTAGATTCCTTGGTTTATTAGGATATTATAGGAGGTTTGTGAAAATCTTTTCAGGGATTTCTAATCCACTAACCATGTTGACTCAAAAAGGGGTTATGTTCATATGGACAAAGGAATGCAAGGATAGTTTCGAAGAGTTGAAGAAGAGACTAGTTACTACACCTGTGTTAACACTACCCTCTATCAGAGAAGTAATTTTTTTTATAGTGATGCATCTATGGAAGGTGTTGGGTGCGTCCTCATGAATAATTACAAGGTAATTTCTTATGCATCTCATCAATTGAAGAAAAATTAGCAGAATTATCATATGCATGATCTTGAGAAGGTAGTAGTTGTTTTTTCTCTAAAGATATGGATGTACTATCTTTATTGGGAGAAATGTGATATATACACTGAACACTAACGTTTAAAGTTTATTTTCACAATGAAAGAATTGAACATCAGAAAAATGAGATGTTTGGAGATTATTAAATACTATGATTGTTCAATTCATTATCACCTCAGAAGAGAAAACAATGTTACTGATGCGTTATGTAGGAAAGACCATGTTGTTCTGGAAACAATGAGGATCCTAGGAGATCCCTTGATTAAGGATCTAGTAAAACTGGACATGGGAATTGTATGGGAAGGGACATCATCAACCCTATCCCAAATTATTTCTCAACCATTATTACTAGAGAAGATCAAGAAGGCTAAAAAATAAGATCTTTTGTTGCAGGAGAATTTTGAGGCTCTGAAGGATGGAAAGTTTCCTGATTTCAGTATTGATAAAGAAGGCGTATTAAAATTTTGTACAAGACTATGTGTTCCATCTATTCTGGAGATAAAGAAAGAACTGATCTATGAATCTCATAGCTCTATATTCTCTATACATCCGGGAAGCACTAAAATGTATAGAGACCTTCATGATCATTATTGGTGGGATAACATGAAGAGGGAGATTGCTGATTACACTACAAGGTGCCTGGTGTGTCAAAAAGTAAAGGCATAATGACAACTTCTTAAGGGGGTATTACAACTGCTACCTATACCGGCATGGAAGTGGGATAATATCACCATGGACTTTGTCACTGGTCACCCGATAACATCCAAAGGGAACAATGCGATATGGGTTATAGTGGACCGTCTCACCAAGACCGCCCATTTTATCTCTTTTCGGGAATATTGATCTTTGGATCAACATTCCATGATATAAGTAAAGGAATTGTTAAGGATGCATGGTGTACCACTATCCATCATATCTGATCATGATCCAAGATTCACATCAAAATTCTAATGAAGTTTTCAATATGCTCTGAATACTAAATTAAATTTTAGAACGGCCTATCATCCTCAAACTGATGGCTAATCTGAAAGGACTATTCATGCACTTGAGGACATGCTGAGATTATGATCAATGAAATTTAAAGGTGGATGGGATAAACACCTTCCATTATTTTAGTTCTAATACAACAACAGCTTCCATTCGAGTATTTAGATGACACCCTATGAAGCTCTGTATGGAAAGCGAGGTAGAACTACTACTTGTTGGGATAAAGCTGGTGAGAGAAAGGTTCTTGGGCCTGATCTTGTGCATGAGATGATAGAAAAGATTAATTCCATCCAACAACACATAAAGGGTGCTCAGAGTTGGTAGAAGAGTTATGCTGACAACCGTCGAAGGGACTTGGAGTTCGGTGTTGGCGACAAAGTCTTCCTTCAAATTTCTCCATGGAAGAGAGTCATGCAGTTTGGGAAGAAAGGGAAGATCAGTCCTAGGTACATTATCCCCTATTAAATCCTTAATCACAATGGAGCAATGGTCTATTATCTAGCACTTTCACCAAACCTATCTCATGTTCATGAGGTCTTCCATGTATATCTCTTGAGGAAGTACATACCAGACCATTCACATGTACTAAAACCAGAGGTGGTACAAATGGAACATGACCTCTCTTATGAGGAGAAGCCAATGGAGATCTTAAACCGTAGAGACAAGGTTATACCCAACACGACTACCCACCTTGTGAAATTTTTGTGGAGGAATCATAAGTTTGAAGAAGCGACGTGGGAGCCTGAGGAAACAATGAAGCAAAATTACCGTCACCTTTTCGACTAGGCCTTTGGTATAAAATTTCGGGGACAAAGTTTCTTAAGGGGGGAAGAATGTAATGACCAAAAATATTTGAATTGTATATTAATTTACCCTTAATGATTTAATAGAGATGTTAATGGTTAGTGAATATTGAAGAGTCAATGGCTTCATCCAGTAGACTTGAACCATATGAATCCAACTTATCAGATATTGGGAAGGAGATGGCATCTTTCGGCTTCACTTTGGAAAAATCCCAAGCCAAACTCTAGCATTTCAAGCTTAAACGACATTTCTAAAGGGAGAAGTTCATGTTAGTGGAGATTACTTCTAGGGCGATGTTATCCGAGCCTCCATCAGATTCTATCACCCTAGCACACGTAAATCTTAGGTCCTATGCTGGTGTTATAATGGGTTATGTAACGAGAACGTAACTGCCTTATGTAATCCGTTGATTTAAATATAAATTGTGATTTTTTCTTATGGTGAAGTTTGTGAATTTTCAAATATCCAGATAAGTATAGTATGTATATTATTGGTGAATTTTAGAAAAAAGAATATTTTAAAAATATTTATAAAAATATTTTCATAAAATGGTGTTCGTTTCTGAAATCAGAGCATCGATATTTGGTTAAGGTGAAATTTTGGGATTTTTTTGAGAAAGTTGAATTTTCAGGGAATAGTGCTTGATGAATAGTGTTTTTATAATTAGTAAAAAGATATTTAATTGTTAAATAAAATTTTTGTGAATCTATTTTCAAAAACTTGATAGACATTGTTCTAATTAAGGTGAAAAATGTTGTTCATTGAAATCAAAATAATTTTTGGTGAATATAAATTTTTACCCCTATGAATAGTAATATGAATAGTAATATGAATAGTCATATGAATTTTAATGTGAGCATTATAATTATTAAAACATATTAATATTTTATTTTTTTAAGGTTATAAGGTATTTGAATGTTTACTAAATTTGACGGTGTTAAAAAAATGAGTTATAGACTTTGAATTATAATTATTTTATAAATTATGATTTTAATTAATTATTAAATTAAAAATATTTAGAATCTTGTTTCAAAAAATGGAGTTAATTTTTGGATTCTACATTTCAAAAAAGGGTTATGGTTAATATTTGGTATTTTTCTAAAACAGTTAATTTTTTAGTGAATAGTAAAAATACAGATTAGGGTTTCAGTATGTTTAATGATATCATGACTGCATCATGATGATTCCATGGGTTTTTAAGGGTTGGTAAACCAAAGGGGTTGAAGTATTGTATAAGGGGTCCCATGTGGCCTAACACCATTGGAAATACCATGGGCAAGCCCCTGGTTTTGAGAAAACCACATGTTAGGTGTCCCTTGAATTATTAATGTGTCACCTCCCTTTCCCTATAAATACCCACCCTTTCCTCTAGTTTTTACTCCCAAATCTCCACCAGTGAAGCTCTGTTCTCATAACCTCTCAAGTGGTCCTCCCAAGGTTCCCTCAAGCTTTCATGGTCCAGACCATTGAGTTTTACGACTTACGTTTTAAAGTAAAGGATCCAACCTCTCACTTTCTTTTCAAGTACTCTCATTTATGTCATTTCTTTTGAGCCCCATGTTATTATGTTGGGGGTGTTCTTTTATATTCATATTACTATACATTACATGATCATATGATTATATACCCCCTCTTTATCTCATCATTTCATTTTATTAATGTTTATGTGGCGTCGTTCGACTGCCGAAATTTTTTACGGGATTCATTCACCCTTCTCATTTTCAAGATCTATTTTCATGTCAAGTCTTTCAAGATACATTTTATTATGTTTAGGTATTATATATATATCCATAATACTATTATTTTATGTTTTTATGATGAGAGACCCTATTTGATCTTATCAATTCATTTTTTGAAGTTTTAAGTGACGTTGTTAGGCTGCCGAATTTTCATAAGAGAAGTATTATTGTTTTCTTCCATTCATGTTTTTCATTTCAAATGGTATATATTTATAATTTCATTAACATGTTCTTAAATACTTTATAAAATGTTCCCATACTTTTTTATGGATCATTTATGATTGGTTGAGCAATGTCCCATCTCTTTTCAATGTATTCCAAAACCTTGTAACATAGCTGTTATGCTGCAGAATTTTCGTCTCAAAATGACGTTTTTTTATCAAATTATTTTATTTTATTAAGTGAATACTCAAAACTTTTTTTTTCTATAGGGGTATTCACATATATATCAGAATTTTCTATTTTAAATTATGGGATTTACATAGATGAGACCGATTTCCTTTTCCATGCGTTTAAAGTGACATAAAGATCACGTCTTTAAAGCAGTTTTTAAGATGTTAGGATTATGAAATGAAACCCATTTCTTTTATTCTATATTGGTTATTTATGAAATGTTTGATGATTATATATGTGTATAACATGATAATAAAGAAATGTTTAAGGGTGTTACCTGATAGCGCTCCAATGAATTGGGTAATGATGTAATCTCTAGGGATTACAATTTTAATGATACAATGGTGAATCACCTTGGTAATTTTTTTTAAATGACACCTTGGGGATGGACCTTGGTGATATTTTCATGATTTTATAAGTTAAATGTTTTATCCACATATTCATGTTATGAATTATGTTCCTTCCATTATGATATGCCTCATGATCTCTTTCTCATCCCTTAAAGCTGTTTATCGAGATTTTATTGATGTATATCATGTTCACATGATAAATTTTTCTCTTGTTTACTTTCTAGGACTTCTTCATACCCTTTACATTGATGTATGCTCATAGGTTATGAGATGATATAATAAACATAGGATAAACAACGAATAATCCTTTAATGTGTTTAAGAAGATTGTTTTATGTTGTTTTTATGTAATATGTTCCTAATTTCCAAGATACTAGACTTTAAAGATCCTCTGTTTTGTAAGATGTAATGAAAAGTTATGTTGTAAAACGGAGGGATGCCATAGTTGATGCCATGTAAATTGAAAAATTAGGTGTAATATTATCTAATATAATATTCATTATAGTGATTTCAATTAAATCTTTACAATACATATATTAAATGTTCTTATATATAAATAAATGTGAATCAATGGAATATAAACCTATGTTTATGGTTTTATGGACAATGTGTGAGGAGTTGATAATTTCTATAAATAAATATACTAATTAATTATATTGTTAAAAAAATATGGTTATGTTAGTCTCAAATATAAATGGATAAAAACATGATGATATAAAAAAATTGATGATAATTTGTATTATATTTCTTATATGATTAAATATTATGTCTATGGTTATTAAGGACTAAGATCCAATGGGGGATACATAAGTTTGTTTTTCATATTACTCTCAGTCTATATGATATAAATACGAATGATGACTATCCATAAGATATGTATAAATTCAATGATGTGTCACTCATGAGAATTATGAATCTATCATTGGATAATAATACTAATGATATGATGGTAGACGAGAATACAATATTCCTATAATAAAATATAAAATTTTGAAAATGAAAGATGATGGGGACACTTCCATTATAATGTTTCCAATGTTAAAGGATAAAGTACTTTTCATATAAACAAATCATGAAGAATTGAGAACAATAAGAAGATGTAGTTCCTTTGAAAAAACCATTAAATGATATTAGAGGGAATAAGTGTTTGTGAAATAATAAATTCAAAAAGGAAAATAACATTTAAAAGAGGATGTTATATTAGACGAAACATTAGTAGAAATGATTAACGATTCTAAATATATCAAAATGGATGTTATTGTGGATTTCAAATAAAAACAAAAAATAGAGGAGAAAATATATGGGAAAATTTTTTAAAGAGATTATGGTATACCAGAAAGTAGATTTCTAAGACATACATAAAGAAATTTATGGTTAAATATCCAAAATATCGATATCCAATGGTATAGTATATGCTTCAAAACACTACATGTACATGTATAAAGAGGATAAAGTAGAGTAAAATTAAAACATTGAAAAGATCATATTTTTAAATCCAAAACAGATGGAGGAAGTCCTTGAGTAAAATTTCATGGAAGAAGATTAATCCTTGTCTATTAATTGATTGACACAAATATTAAAAAAAATATGGTCGAATAAATCTTGCAACACTTCGGTGAAGTCATGGAAATGAGATGAAATATAAATGTGCAATAAAAATCAATAAATTTCAAGATGACATCAACAATTTGAATAATGCGGTTTTTAAATAATGATAAAGAACAAGAATATTGATATAAAGGGGATTTTGGGGTATTGTATTTCATATTAAATGACTAATAAAAATTTAAAATTAGGTGTTCTTCTTGATCATAAGAAACGTTCAGTCTTGGTGGATGTTATAAAGAGATGTATCCACTCTGTGTAGAATTATTGACTTGGGTAACACTCAAAATGCTTACATGATTATGTATAATTAATTAAGATGAAAAATAATACACAAGAAGTTGTGTTTTCCTCAAGATGTAGAATACATAATTAATTTATTCAATTTAAACAAATTACATCAAGGAAAAAATGAATAAATCAGAATAAAATTTAATGTAATAAGTTTTATTTTGGTGAATACTATTTTTTTTCTAATGGAAATGAAGAAAAATTAATGTATTTTTAATCTATAATAAAATGGAATGTGCCAAATAAGAATCAATGTGATATAATTTCCTTATATCTGAAGACCTCATCAAGTACACTGAAGTTTTAAAAATCAATTTTTTCTTTATATTATGAGGAATAAAAATCATATCTACTGTAATGTAATTCATACCAAAAATAATATAGAAGGGTTATATGAGATTAGGTTAAATTTAAAATGATTAATAAATCCATTATTAATGAGTTTAAATTCATATAAATATATTCATATAGATTGAAGAACCTTAAAGTAAATAAACATACAATATTATAGAAAATTAAATGATTTAAAAATGATAAAATAGTTCAAGGTAGGTTTCATATATTTTCTAAATGATGAATACATTTACACCATTATCTTTAGAAAATAAAACAATAAATACAAAAACATGAGGTGCATGGATGTCTCAGTAGTTTAATGCCTTGTAAATACATTAATATATGTTATCTAGTAATGTTTGTCATGGCTAGAAATAATCTTGCTTAAGAAGACTTATATCATCAATGAAATGGATATCTAAATTGTGACATAACTAATGCGAAATAAGGGGGTTCTATACCTCATTAGTTAGGGAAAAAGTTTTCTTTATTTCGATGGAATATTATAGTAAGTATGTAATTTAATTTGTACTGGTGGTAGTTAAAAGAATCAATTATCACAGACTGAACATTTTCCTTCAGTTTATATGTGATAAGTTTTTAGAATGGAACATTTCTTTTTCAATACAAATATTAAAATTATATATTTAAATGATTTTTAATATAATATTCAAAGGTAATAAAAAAACATGTTTCTTATCATGTGAAGTTCCCAAGAGATTATAGTAGAATATATTCCAATTTTATAGAGTATAGGAAAAACATCGGGACATTATTATAAATAATAATTAAAATACCGAATAATGTATCTTCCACCAATCAATTTTGAAGGTACCAATGTTATGACAAATAAAACTAGGTACAAGAAGTTGTAAGAATATAACTCCATATCATATTTTTAAGGTATTTCAATATATTTTATTGTAAATCATCAAAATAAGAGTTTTTGGGATTCCTGGATGTGGATTTGGTTGGTTTAGAGGATGATATAATGTTTGAATTAGTTTATTCATTTTATCTGGGAAATTTATGTATTTCACGGTTTATTATAAATAATTATTTTATGTTACTGTGAACTATAGAAGTTAAATACATCATTGAAATTCATTATTGTACACATACTTTGTAAATGGTGTTATATCTTGGGGATATTGGAGTTGAGGTAAATATATTATTTCAATAAATTTTGATTATTTTATTATTATTTAAATTAGAAAATTACTTTGTATCACCAATAGTTAACAAAAATATATATCAAGTATCATTGTATGATGAAGATGGTTGATTAGTGGAATTTTAATATGGATTTTGCATCAATATGATGTGAAGTTATGGATATCATTATAAAAATTATTTTAAAATCATTGGTCAAATCCTAATGTTTGGCCATAACAATCTGAATGTATAAATTTTAAAGGGACTCCCAACCCAAATGGTGTTTTTAATTGTATTGTTGTATTTCCATTATTCCACTATATATGTGTTCTTATCATAAAATGAATCATTTTATTTTATGTTATCCATTAGGAATTAACCGATTGAGTTACTATTTCATCTTTTTTAAAAAACTGTGATTTAATCTTATGGTTTTTTTCAATTGAGGAGTTATTAGTCATTTATGGGGAGATTTATATTTAATCAGCATCAATTGGGTTATAGAATATCAATGAACGTGTTTTTGAAAAATAGGGAATCCTCCCATGATGACAAATGAGGAAACATTTCTTTAAGATTTTTTATAGGAGAGTATATTCATATTAAATCGGGGGGATTTCATTTATGGAATGATTAGATTTTTTTAATATAAAATTAATAATATTTGATTCTAAGTAATTATTTAATTTTTTTGATAATAAGTGGTGTTAATAGTGATTTTTTTAATTTACATATTAAATTTAGAAAAATGTTATTTGATAAAAGTGTTTTATGGTTACCTATAATTAAATTTATTGTATCTCACACTAATAATTAATTTTGTATGATTATGGTTAATCTTTATTAAATATTTTCATAATATTTCTAGTAAATAATGTTTTATTCTAAATTCAAGTGATTGAATGAAATTTTTAATGGATTTTCCTATATGAAGATATGATCGGTTAAATCGTTAACGAAAATATATGATTTTTTTTGGATTGTGTTTTTTGAAAAATGAATTTAATCTTCTTAAGAGCTCATATAATAATTGATTTTTTATAATATTGGGTATTTATGGGTTTATAATAAACTGATGATATTCTATTTGGGTGATAAATATCATTCCATTGAAATTTATATTGCACTGTGAATTTGAACCTTAAAACTGTATGGAAGAACCAATAAAAATTAGAGCATGACTGTTTAGAGTGGGAAGAAAAATAATGTTATGATAATGAATAACATAAAATAACTATCTGACATAGGATAACAATCATGTTATTTATGAATAAGTATCATCATATCATATTACTATTTGGTGATTACAATATGAAGATGACGAGATACACCATGATGTGTTGGATATTTAATTTCAATATTTTTTTCTGAAAAAGTATATTAATGTATGAAAAGTACAATGCATCATGATATGTTAATTGAATATATTTATAATATTTTAATCATGGTGAGTATTTGGGAATTTTAATCGGCTATAGTAATGATTTTGGTAAATAGAAAGAAATAAAACTGTGATGGTGATTGTTATGTGGAAATGATGTTATGTCATACTAATTTTTTATTTTTAAAATTATATATCCTTTAGTGACTTTTAAATGATAAAAATTGAAAGTGTTTGACTAATATTGTGAATATAATTATATAAAATTTTACCATAAATGAAATGGTAAATTTAATGATTCAAAAGGGGTTAATTTGGAAATTCTCTTCAAAATGAGTAATATCATTCAACAGAAATAGAAGATGAATTTCAATGTTTGATCATGGGTAAAAAGATTAATTCATGATATTCAATGGAATGTATAGTGGGAGATCAATGAGTATATCATTATATATTTTCATGATTATTTTTAATTTATATTAAGGTAGAGAATATAGATATACAATTATTGAAATATTTCCAATTTTCTGTTCATAGATGATCAAGGAGTGTGTTGGAAGAGTAGTGTAATATTTTTATTTGAGGAGATTAGCGAGTTATCTACTATTATTAGGGTTATGAACCTAGAAGATCGATGATAAATTTTTTTATAAGGTACACTATTTTTACATTATTTTTTTGGTAAAATTTTACACATTTAAGTGTATTCACCTTGGAGGTAGACTATTGTTGGAAAACAATATAAAAATCAAATACATTTCACTTTAATGATTTATCACTTCTTTTTTTGAGAAGGATAATATTTTTTCTTTACCTTAAAACAAGAATATATAAATGGTTTATATTAAAATGAAAAAATATTATTGAAACCCATTATAGTATAATTATCATTTGCTGGATTATCTCTGAATATTAACATTATTTACTATGTAAAAAACATTTATAATTCAAATCATCATTCATAGATAGAACACCATAAATCATTTTTTAAAGGGAAATGTAGCATGAATAACTAAAAAAAATAAAAAAAAAATTATATTTAATTAAGAATCCATAGATAAAGTGAACGTTCTTTCTTCTAGTGATTATACAGGAAATTCAGTCTTATACATCAAAGAAATCCCAAATGTTCATACTATTCATAAACTACAAGACAAAAATATGTTAGCATTATATTATACTAATTTTGTCTAATTAAAAGATTATATGTACTGATAAAAAAATGTGATTATGAAATAAATCCATAATATCCTTGATAGTTAATTATTTGAATTATATAATTCATGATAAAAAAATATTTTCATTGAAATAGGTTCTAACAAGTTTAAGCCATCATAATTTATATAATTATTTCCCAATTTAGTTTCCCCAATTCAAATTATACATGATAAAAAATTACTACTAGAAAACATGAATAGTTTTATTAAAATTTATATAAATATAGAGTAATTAGGGTATAACAGTATTGTCTATATTAATAAGTTATGAGTTCAATGATAATGTTTTTCACCAATATGGCACTTCAATGTCGCTTAAAGGATTGTATAATTGGTTTTTTAGTCTTTATTAATTAAATTATAGACTAAATACAATTATATTTCTACTATAATACAACACCTATAATAATTAAATAGTATTTGTCACCTACTATAATTAGACACATTATTCAATGAACAAGTGTGAAACAAGAACTATAATCAGTAATATATATATAGATAATATTTTTTTAAATAAATAATGTTAAATAATTAAATGTAAAATGAAAATATGGGGTAAACCATATGAATAAATAATTTTAAGGTATATATTTAGACATATTGATTAGATTTTCATCCTTCCACACATCATATAATTGCCCAGGATTCGGAGAATACACCTTTTAATCCTATATAAATTTAAAAAATAATGATTTTTTATAATATCTTAATATATAAATAACACAACTATGACAGTCCCAATTAATGGTACTAGGAAAAAACAACTATGACAAAATCATTCTTGATAAATATTCAAAAAAGAGTTTAAAATTGGGAATCTTTTTTCAACCATAAAATATTTTTTCTGGTTTATAATATCGTAAAACAAGTTTTATTCTATATATAGTTGATTATATATATAAGAATGATTCCATATTTAATATTAATCACTCATCCTGAAAAATATCCTTTCAATAGAAACTTTAAACCCAATATTTAAATAATTACCTATAAGAAATGGTTTCTACACCAACTCAATAAGAACACTTAGAATCTTATATAGGTAATCCTATAAGGGGACATCAATATAAGTTCTTTTAATATATAACAATAAGACACAAATTATTATTCTATAATTAAAAAAAATCCATCAAAGAATTTCCAAATGTTTTCCTCTTATCTCTGATTGAATTATTAGTTGAAAATGTTTCCTTATCTATATGGTTTTGGACGGTATTTTGTAACAATTTTATTAGAACAATGATAATTATATTACCAAATTTTCAATTTAATATTCTATATGTGAACTATATTACTAGTAATAATGTAATTTTGTACCACAGTCCCTTAAAAAATCATTTTTAATGAATTTGACACATGAATCATGATTATTAAGGAGTTTAATTTCATCAACCAATTTTGAGACCAAATATATTATAACTAAGATATTATTGTTTCTATGAGAATATGGGAATAATATTATGAAATAAAAAGCCAAACATAAAAGATTTTATCCATTATAATACATTTTTAGGTATCCTTATCCTTTTATTAAAATTTAAATCTTATTGAATATAACAATCCACATCTCATTAACCAAATAATAAATTATTCTTAACTTATTTATGCCTAAAATTCATAAAAAATTATGATTTCTTATGTATTTGGGATATTTTAATCATATTAAATAATTCTTTTAATAACCCAAAATATAAATTTTTTTAATATTATTAATATTCTAATAATTCAACTCAAAATTAAATCAATACATGTAGTATCCTAGTGATATAAATAAAATAAGGGTGAGATATAAATCCAAGTAAGGGTTAATAAGAAGAATTAATAATGAATCATGATTCCTATAAATAACCAAGATAACAAATAATGATATTATTGGATCATATCTCAAGGTAATAGAGTAATTACATGTGGATATAACAAAAAAAGGAATTATAAATATAGGAACTTGTACATATGATCATAGAAAAAAGATAATAATGAGTTATAACTAGAGGCCATGTTATAAACATATAATAGGTCGTAATAACATAACTTAAGACCCACTATCAAGAATACAAAACATATTGTTCTGGGATCACCTCCCATATACCATATGTAATATATCATGAGGTATAAGAGGCATATTATCTATGTGGAGGATTTATTGTAATGAACCCACATATTTCATCATACCATATACAATTATATAGGTGTAACATCGATGTAAATTATAAAAAAACATATTGATGATAAAAAAACATTAGCATGAAACGTGTGACATAATAATGTGTTAAAATAAAAAATTTTATATCATATATTTTTTAAATTAATAATTAAGAAATTTAATAATTTAACAAAGAAGAATAGTTGATTAATTAGAATTCATGTTGAGGAAAAATACTATTGAGGGGGTAAGAAAGTATGTATTTAAAATAATATCTCCAATAATATTTTGAGAAAAAGAAAAAGAAAATATAAATAAGATATATATATATGATATTTTACATTAAAAAATTAATGAAAATGTTTTTTAGTTAGAATAATAAATTTTTTATAAGTCATGGACGATAAAATCCTATAAAAGAGTGATATATAAAAATAAATAAGAAACAGAAAAGTTCATTTTTTAGGATTTTGATAATGAGGAAACATGAAAGGGATATTTAAAAACATTCATATCCATAGTTGAAGAATATATTATTGGGATAACGTGAAAGTGATGGATATAGATAGATATTGAGTAACTGAAATGAACGTGGGTGAGTGAAAGGAACTCTTAATCATTATTCCTCGCATAGATTGACATATGAGCCTTGCCTTATGAATAATAAAATTAATTTCTTAAATTAATTATTTAAAAAAATATTATTTTTTATAACATTTATTTTTATTCTTTTATGATAATAATGACCACTTTATTATAACAATATATTTGATCTCCATCATAGTATATATGTAATGTAGTTATTTATTCAAAGAGGGAACAGGTACAAATTATACATGGGTATTATTTTAGAGTAAGAGGGTGTCTATTGAGGCAAGGTATTCGCCATATGTTTTCCCACCCACTAGGTATGCATCACATTGTTGTTGTTATAATGTATATTGTGACATTTTATGATGATGTAAACAATCTAACCTAAGGCAACAAAAAGAACCTACAATGCATTGGGAAAGACAATCAAGTATGTTTCAGTCTCTGCGATGCCTAACCTTCTCTGGCTACAAACATATATTCCCATTAAGATGACCATTGATTGAGCCTAGAGGAACGAACTCGAGCCCAAACGGATGGAGAATGTTAGACTAAGAAACCCGTTACCATATCAGAAAACACCCCTTCCTCTCATAACTCCCAAGGAATACAATAAATCAATGTTGAGATTCAATTCCATAACTTAATGGTTCCCATATATCTAGTTACCCATAGTGGAGCTGAAAACGAGATAAGAGATAGGGGCCCTAGGCTTGAACTACATCAAAGATAGGGACTCCTTCTAGTTTCCCATGAATCTAACAAGATCAATGAGAAGATTATTGGAATAGATGATAATGGAACAACACATTGAGGCCATCCCCATGAACCAATTTATTCTTTGCCTTCCAAAAATACTAGTATCCTAAATGTAAGAGAGTAGTGCATGCCCTCATATCCAGACCCCATCACCCGAAGCATGGAAATTGTGTAAAAGGAAGGGTTTATCAGCAATAACTGGTTTGGAGAAAGAAATTATATCAATAAATTATGACAATACCTCATGTTCCCATTCACTCTCAAAGAAGAGAGGGCCCTAAGATTCCTCCTGGTGTCTTTTACAGTAGACTCACCTGGTGGCCATGCTTCTATTAATTTTCTCATATTTGGGACCCGCCATATTTGATAATCTCTTGGTGGGAAAATTTTATTTTGAAGGGATTATCTGCGCCCAAAGGAGTGACCTCCATGAGTTCACTGGGTCATGCGTTGTGAGAGTATGACAAAGGATCTTTTTTGGGAATAAAACATATGAGGAGGTTGTAAAGATACAATTATTCAATGTCATACATAACTCAATAAGATTCACCATCTAGTTTTGTTTATTCTTCACAATGGATATGATGAATGACCAGTACATGTTAGTTTCCTTATAAGAAATAGTAGGATCAGGACATCTCGTATAAACTATGATCTCCCCCACAATGTTTTTATGTTTGAAGGAGTTGTTTCATTTTATGATGATCCAACATGAGAAATGATTAAGTTCATTAAAAAGGGAGAAATCTCAGACCAGAGGGGAGAAGTCTTCCAAACCGTAGAGGTTTGATCACCCCAAAGGAGTGCATGCATGTTAGTCCCCCACATTGTACATTGTTCCAGACCTCCCATTATAATTTATCATATATGTAAAGAAGAGTATCTTCTTATCTCCACAAATTAATCCCTCATTTTTTAGTATGCCTCACCATCCTTCTCTAAGTGAACCATTGGAACATTCCCTCGGACATAGGATCCCATATGAGGCCTACAAGAACTGTTTCAATATTCTTGATCACACCCCTAAGGACCTTTATCAATGAGATGGCATGAACCGGTGTGGCTGTTAACACATTATAAATCAGTGCAATACTCTCCCCAAAAGATAATTATTTGCTTTTCTAGTTATGAATTCTTCCCATGATCCTCTTATAGTAGGGGTATATGTCACGTCTATGATGTCTTACTGGGGACAAAGTCACACAAATATAGTCCATGGGGAATTCCCTCTCTGCATTTCCAAAACATCACTCATCGTAGAATCCTAAAATAAAGAACAATTTAAGGAAGTATAAAGGATGTTCTTTAATTTATTAATAATATAGCCACTGCAATTTAAATCTCCTCTATAACATGGTTGATACCCCACAACGATTAGCTTGTGATATTCATGAAAATGATCATGTCATATGTAGACATAAAATGAGTCACAGATGGGGAGATCAACCATATTCTATAAGGGATAATTTCACCATTCATCAGGCTCTTATGAATCAAGTGACTTAGAACATCCTGGGTGATAATTAATATACATGGGGAGTTGGGGGGTCCCATTTCCTAAGGTCGCGGGTTTCTTTGATGAAGATGTAGGTGTCACCCATTAATGTGACCTCCATCTATGAGGAACTAAAGTATCATATGATTATATCAAATTTTCAAGGGGATATTCCCATACATGTGAGTACTTTATTGATGAAACTCCCTTCAACAATGTCATAATCCTTACTCATATCATGTTTTATAGCTATGTTGGTTCCATAGGTCCTGAAGTTGGTGTCCCTGATCATATATTGGTCCAGAGAAACTGAACCTTGGATGGAGTGCCCCTTAATAAAGTCATGTTTTTCAATAGAGATCCATTGTAGATGATTTAGGACTAGCCATGAGTTGATGATAATAGCAGGATTTTTTTTGGTGAAGTTACACATGCTCTCTTAGAGGAAATGAAGGATAGTGGTGTGATTCATAAACATAGGAATATGCATAATGGTGGTGGATCTCGCAACTCATGGGAGTATCCCACCCCCAAAAAGTATTTAATATCCACAATTAGATCATCCTTCACTATATCCCACATAGATCTATAGAAGGATCCCATGAGCCGTCGGGACCTACCTCACTTTTAGGATAAAGGTTGAGCATTGCTTCCTGAATCTCTTTCTACTGTGGAATAGTTTCCAGGAGCATATTTTCTCAGTCCAAGAATCTAGAGGGGATTAACTCGAAGATCCTTGGGTTATTATGTGGGTATCCATCCGGTAATATGTTTTTGGGGCCAGACATGAGTTCCTTGAAGAATATGTTAGCCATACCACCCACAACATCCCTATCATTGGTAAAGGTACCACATTCCAGCATAATGTACTATTTATCATGTCTTATCCTCTCATTGATACTATCATGGGAAACTTCTGTTTTCCATTCACCCTACCAAAGATACATGACCCTCACGTCATCCCTAGCCAGGCGCTCCTTCATCAAAAGAAAGTCCTCCAGAAGATATTTTCTTTTGTTCCAGTCATAAAATACTTGATCATCTGATACCTCCTAAAGACATTGATCAAGTATGTCAACATATTTAATGATGTACTCCATGTATTTATATGTGAAATAAGATTCCCTCAACATCTCCCAAAGGCTCAGCATGATCCCTCTACATTTCTTATGTAGGGAAATCCATGTGTGCTTCTTAGAGGGGGCATTCCAACGTATCTAACCAGATCCTAGAAGCCCAAATTTTTTTCCCAATGATGGTATTAGTGAATCCATCGATGATGTACATTCCAGGAAGAGAAGGAAATCATAAATGGGGATTGGTTCATAATCAACACACAAGGTGAGTCACCCTAGTGTTAGTGAATCCAGAAATGGAATTTATGTTTTCTAAACACATGTCCAGATGGAAACAAGACCAATGATTTTCCCATTGATTATTACAAGATGTTAATATATCTTCAGAAAAGTCAAGATCCATGGGACCCCTCCCAGCTAAGATTCGAGTGATGTCCTGGATGGATTTCCTCGGAAAATGACCTCTATCTTATTAACTCGTATGGGTTCACGATGACGTTAAAATAACCCAATAAGATCCATGGTTGATTTCTAGGGTCAAATGCTGTATTAATGTTCCAAAGGAACAAACTATGGTGATTAAATGAGAATTTACTATGTTATAAGATCAATATGTGTTGGATAAAAGGTACAATATGAAGGTATCCATGCATTTTAGGTTTCTTGGAATAGTCAATAATCCCACTCGATTGTTTCTTATGTTCAAGAACACGATATAGCAATAAAGAGGATGAGATACCACCTATTTCGGACATCCCTATTCCAGAGGAGAATACTCAGTAGAGGTTGCTTCTCAAATAGCATCACTCCGATGTATTATTAGGTCGATAAGAGGTATAGCTTGGGAATAGGGGGTGCATGATTTGCATAGTATCCATGCCTATTATCCATGGAATATTTTCTAAATATTAGAGTGAAGGGCGGTGGTGGTGGTGGTTGGGGGGGGGGTGGTGGTGCCAACCTAGCCTAGGGGCAGCCAAATTGGAGAATAAGGGATGATGCCCCATTATGGCCTAGACACACCCACCTACACTGGCCTGGGTGAGCCACCAGAACAGGTCCATTGAGAGGAGAAATATGAGTAGTATCAGGATCCAGAGTCATCTCCTCTTCCACAAAAATGATATCCCCATTAAGAGGGGAAACACACACACCACTCGCAGTAGAATATTAGATATTACGATGACCCTTATCTTGGCAATGACGACAAAAACTCTTCCCGGAGTGTACTAGAAAATAGTAATGGAAGAAAAACCTCTAAAATAACTAATGTGATATATCATGGGACTAGCTAATGCAGTCTCTCACCCAATGATTGATTTTTTCTTCCATCAGGATAGAGAGATCCATCTTCATGAAAATGCAGGAACTGATGTATCCAAACCTACACTAGTATAGCCATCTAAGCACAGGAAGCCATATATGGAGTCCCAATCAACCTATGGATGAATTCATTCTGTAAAGGCAGTGGTAGTCCTGGGAGAGTGATCCACAATGCATATGTCTAGATTTTTTTTCATGTATGAACATTTGAGGACCATCGAGGGAAGTTGAGTCACCAGTGACCCACATAACGGGGATCCCTATACCGCAACTAGATGAAACCATCATGCATGTCAACATAAAGAAAAAGGAGTGTCTCTGGATCGTAGAGATAATATTTGGGTAACAAATTCCCCAAGAGGACACAAAGCATTGAATTATAGGAAGATGAGGCTTAGAGGCCCCATTAATTTCCTAGTATAAAATATAAATCGTAATATAAAATTAAGTTTAAAGCTATATTTTATGATAAAATAATTTATCATAACCATTCAATACAACGATAACATTTTTTTAGAAATAACATCATTATTGGGGGTTATATAATCCATGAATGAATACTTTTTAAAATGAACAACTATTATGTTCATTATGAGGTTTTATCATTCATAATAAATAAAATAATATGTATTATTTTTCATATGTGAATTTATTATCATATCAACGAAGGATAATAAGTATAAATAAATATGTATAAATAAAATATCACTTCTAGATGTTATCATCTCATAATTATGGATGAATACATTTCTAATCAGCCTAGGCCTTCATGGGGTGGCATTTTTATTTGAAAAGAATAAAGTCAACATGGTTAACATTTATAAGGGACTTAATTTTTAGTAACATTTTAATGAATGTAATCTGAAGGTTTAAGGTTTAGTGGGGTGAAAGGGGTTGTATTTATAAGAGTATGGAGAGAATTATAGGATAAAATATTCATTATTTTATAATTTATTCTCAGTAATATAAAATAATATATATTTTTGAGAATATTTGGATAATTTATTCATTTCTAGGAAAGATAATGTTTTCTTACACCATTTATTTTTCAATTAATCATTTCTTAAATGTACAATATAAAATATCACTTTTTAACAAATTCCAATATTCAACATCATATTTTTCTATTTATGAAACTTGAAAAAACAACACCCTTAATTGGTTTCAATTTTAAAATATGAAAATAAAAAACAATTATCTAAAATTAATCTCAAAATTATTATATTTATATATTAAAATCTCGTATAAAAATTGTGTCAATAATGGGTACACCCTTTTTATAATCTATATAAAGATCACCCATTTATTATGAGCTATAATGGGGCTCATCCATTCATATTTGTTTTATTCAGCTCATAAATTATTCATATAATTTATATATAAAAGATCATGACTAAAAAATATTATTATTTCACTTTTTCATCATAAAACCATTTTAAAAACACTTTTTAACTCATATAAAAAATAATTTCGGATATCAGAATAGAATTCTTCATTAAAATCATTGTTAATCCTATAATACCTAGTAAAAATCGATATAAGACCTTAAAAAGAATAAAAAATTACATTTTATAAAGGAATTAAAAAATTAAATAATTGGTATAGAGGAATAAAATTATTTGTCTCCATGTATGTTATAATAAAACATTTATTTTTTTTATTTCGAAGGAATGTCAAATTGTTTGTATATTGAATTATTTTTTTTATAATATGAAAAAGGATATAAATTTTATTTTAAAAAATAATAATTTTTATATAATTTTATTCAAAACATCATTTTAAAACCCTTTCATGATCAAAAAAAAGACTTGGAAGGAAAAAATTAAAAGATATTTTTTTTAAAAAAGACCCATATCCCATGGGAAACACTTTAATCATATGAACCCGCACAGAATAACATTAAAAAACATTTACTATCATGATATTTAATAAATTAATAAAATAAATGGCATATGGGCTTTATATAAACAATATAAAAGAATATCGGTGCATAACATCAAAATATGGATGAATAAATAGAAATCTAATCGAAGTCCCTTACATTGAGTCTAACATGTCATATCTATTTTAATCTTCTTGAATAATAAAATAATAATATTTATTATATTTATTGAGAGACATTTCAGGTTTATTCTTCTTTTTATTTAACTTATTACCCTATTTTATGCAATTAATTAATCAATTAAGTTTATGTTTGGTGTTTCAACAATATTTGGCTCACAAGACAAAAGTTATATCCATAAGTTGACTATTGTTAAAAAAGGTCATTATTTAAAATATCCATATTAATAATAAGTACATAATTGTCATATTTATACAATAATTATATATTTGTATCAAATTATGAATGATGGTCATGAAAAATGAACAATATTACAATCAAAGAGATGGTAGGCCATATGAACAAATGAGTAACATTTCCATTTTTAAATAATAATTATGGAATGCAAATAAGTAATATTTTAAAACTAGATAATTATATTAATATTATAATGAAAATATTATTTCAT
Source organism: Viscum album (assembly GCA_963277665.1). Classification (NCBI taxonomy): domain Eukaryota; kingdom Viridiplantae; phylum Streptophyta; class Magnoliopsida; order Santalales; family Viscaceae; genus Viscum; species Viscum album. The sequence goes on along the minus strand of OY728119.1, from coordinate 1,032,623,345 downwards.
TAAATATATTTATATATATCATCAATGTGTTGTGGTGATGATATAAGAATCAAATGGGTTTATGCATGCAGTTGTACACACATATAGTAACAACCTTATCATTTCACCTTATTTAAATGGAAATGATATATTATCTTTTATTATTGATAGATATTCCAATATATATTTAATATTTCATTTTTATTCAAAATATTATATAAATTTATCCCTATTACCATTTATCTAAAGTTTTAGTGAAAAATGAATCACATCATTTCACTGGGTGGTAGTCTGCTGTCCAAACGAGCTACATTTTTGTATCACCCATGGAATGAAAATTTATAAGGTATTTGTAATATAAAAACTCTTTATGTAAAAATATGTTAGAAATAATATATATATTATTTCAATTTCCTATTAAAAAATTTCATGATAGGATATCATAGAAAATGAATTACATCGGTTCTTGAGGTGACAATACTTCTTACACACCAACGATGATTACAATTCCCATTTGATGGAATAAAAGATGGATTTAGGACACAAAATCCACTAAAAATAGATCAGTGTAATAAATATTATATTTTTATTATATAATTATAATATATTAATATTTTAAGGAGGTTTCATAATAATAAAAAATATTCTAGGTTAAGCGTGATACCTCTTCATTAGACAACCAAGTTAGAATAGAATAAAAATCCTTATTATTTTAGATTTATGATTAGTGTATAGGGTATATCTCTTGGGGAATATAGTAATTAAGATATTTGGACTAGTATTTTATCATAAAAATGACTTCAATTGTGTGAATATGGGAGTAGATGGGGTAAATTTATCTAAGTGAGGTTTGTGGAACAATTGTAAACCACTTAAAGAAAATGGTTTACCAAAAATTTCTCATGAATTTTTGTTAGAAATTAGTCAATTTTCACGAATTATAAATTATACGGTTTATATAAGACTAAAAATAATTTTTTTGAATTAGTTTTTTTTTTCATATTGACCCATATATATTTAGTCTAACTACTCAAAAAATACATTTTTTACTTTTACCGTAGTAATTACTTTTTATTGTTTTCACAATTCATTATGGTAAAAATTCATGTAAAAACTATCATATAATAAAACATATATGATTATAAATATTTATTCCGATTTACCAAATTCAATTCGCATATGTGGAAAATTTTATTTTGAAATTAAAAAGGAAATATATTTTTCAAGAAAAATATTATTTTAATCTACCTATTTGATTGCTAATAATAATAGTATCAATATAAATAAATAATTACTTGTAGATTAAATATAAATTTCATTTTAAATATTTCTCTGTACATATCATTTTAATTAATTGATGTGAACAAACATTATGTACTTTTAAACAGTTTTTTGGAAAATCAGTTTTTAGCCACCAAAAATAAAATTATACAAAAATACAATATAATATTGATAAAAAATATATATAGTTGATTTAATAAAAATAATTAATACATGGATAAATTTAAATGGTATTTTAAATCTAATAAATAATTGTAATTAGTAAATTTAACGGAAAGAAAGGTTTTTTGTTTCAAAAATGGGTATTTTATAATATTTACTATTAATTCAATATTAACTGAAATGTCCAAATAAATACACCTAAATTAATTTTCATATATTTATTAAACAAATTAAAATTATTTTTATTAAAAAAACTCAATTTTTTTTAAAAATTTAATCATACTATTTTATTATAGAATGTAATAAAAATATCTTTTGAAGAATAAAATAATAGTAATAATGAATTTATAAATAATTTATATCGAGTAGGACATGTATATATATATTTAATAATATATTTAATACTATTAATACAATCTAATTTAATGTATTGTTTATGATGATCATATATTTCAGTGGGAGTTTAACCTCGATGTTGTGTCACGAATACACATTCAAACACAATTTTATTCGTTTAGAATCCTTATTGTGTTGCATCCACAAATAAAAAATTATGTACTCACAATTTCAATATTATTTCAGTAAAAAATTTTATTTCATTCAAAAATAATTTGTTTGGAATGTCCACATCATAAAAAGTTACAGTAAAACATTCTCTTGATAAGGGAGTACGATGAGCATAAAGGTCATCTAAAATAACATGTAACTTGGTTTCCATGTAAGAGAACATAATTTTTAAGTGAATATTAAGACTTTTAAGAAAAAAATAATTGTCTAAACATTGATAGGTGGAGATGGAGATAATTATTCGAAATAAAGAGACATATCAACATAGTGTGCATGACTTCAAAATAATAAATTTTAAATGAGTTAAAAGACCAATTGATTCATCCAAAATGAACATAAATAGATAACATTTTCGTTTTAATGATATTTTTATTAGGTTTGAAGTGTTCATTTACCATGGTTACTAATAGAATAGGGAAATATAATTACATTTCTAGTATAATATAAATAATTAATTAATTTCATCAACAGACTCATCTCTGGACAAACGATGAGTATACAATATTATTTTTTCATTCATAATACACTAAAATAATAATATAATGGATAACATAATCCCCAAATGGATTAAGAGATATTAATCATATCTATAGACATTTACCAAAAAAATGGAACACATAAAGTAAATGTTTCCCATAATTATATTGATCCTCTTCAAAAATAACATTAATCACCAAATAACTAGATCACATTTTAAAGTCGTAGTTTTTTATGAGATAGAATATGAGTTCCATAAATAATGTTTATCTTTATCGTTTATACCATCTAATTTAAAATATATATTTCAATATATCCAAGCCTATACATTGCCAGTGGTAGGAATTTCACCATTTTCCCATAGGTTTTCAGGCCCTTCCTGTTGTGATAGGTTTTCACTCGTCCTCCAAGTTATAAATTTTCCTATAATTACAACGGTATAACAATCACCGAAATATAATGAACATCTTTAAGAATTAAATTAGTAATATAATATCATATAAACCATAAATATTTTAAATACCATAAAACTAAACCTATGTAAATGAATACATAATGTTAAAGTAGAGCCTTACATATACTAAAACTTTAAACCATGTATTCAAAAATGACATTAATCACTTGAAGGGATCATCACTTAAAACATCAAATGGAGTGTCTAAAACATTGAACACATGATTATCCTTAATAAATACCAAGATCCATAGAGCTATCACTACTTCACATGATGTCCCATCATAAACTACATTAGTAGAAATTTATATTACCACGCCTTTCTACATCTAATCATGAGGACTTCCACACATAGAAAAAATCATTGGAAACAATTTAAAAAAATTTCTAAACACATTACATCAGAAATATACCACCATTTAATGGATATCTATTATCTCACTAAATAATTTTTAATTATAATTTTCATTATAGTCATAAAATATTTTGACAAACATAGATTATAATTAATTCTTTCCCGTTCTAGAATAAAATTCACCAAAATGCCTTTACCACACTTCGAATTTTTTTTGGATTAAATCATTATCTCTTAGTTGTTTTCATATCCATTTTATTCTTCCAAAACCATTTATTACTCTTATCTTATAATGGAACTACAGATTTTTAAAACTCTAGGCCAACATTCACATCATTATAAAAAATTTCTCATATCTTTTAAATTTTCAAGTGCCTAAAAGATAATCTTTATTAATTTTTATAACAACTCTCAGAAATTTAATTTGGATCCTACTTAGAAAATATTGTGATATTTTCTTCATAAAAACCCACTTAATAATTATACTTTTTAATCAATTCCATGAATTGATTATCCATCCTCTACTGAAAAACTATAGTTTAATATTTCTCATGGATGATATTTTTAAATAATTCGTATTAAATGGAATAATGACCAAATTTCTCTCTGGTTTTATTTACCAAAAACCACCATCGATCATCTTCACTTTTAAAATCATAATGTCTAGGGTCACATTTTGAGGTTATGAATTTCCCTGGACTTTAAATATCTTCCCTGATGCTTTGATCTATCATTCAACTACTATAGGTTATGATTATCCACTGAATGAATTGTGGTGTTTTATCCTCAAATTTTATACTATCAACATGTTAATTTTTATAAGATCCACAAAATCTCCAGCATGGATAACTCCCCCATTTATAACTCATGTTAGTTGGGATATCATAGAATAATATAACTCATTTCTAATTCCAACCTTCTCTAGATGCTGATTTGGAAGTGTATTTTCCTCTAAATGTATTCTAACAATAGTATTTATATTTATTTTGTGGAAAACCATTCTAAACAAACATATATTAGATGAAGAACCATTTTAATCATCTAATTCATTATCTATTAAAAAATTTCATAATGTGAAATATTTCATGCTAATGATATTATCATTTTATTAAAGTATAATTTTAACTAAAATGAAAAATTATGCCAACTATAAGGACCCATATTTAAACCTAAAATAATCTAGAGTTTTAGTTAGGAATTCAATTACTTCAACTTTGAGGATCATTTATGGACAAAAATTTTAGAGAAGTGGATAAATACTTAATATTTAAAAACACCAAATAATAAAAAGTGGAAACTTCCAATTTATATCCATTTTTTCATTATAAAGACAATTTAAAAAAAAATATTAATTTAATATTAATGAATATATGAATGAATATCTAATTGACTTCATCATTAACCTTACACGTCCTTAAACTATTAGGAAAATAATTTAAAGTAGGGATTATCACAAAAATATTATTACGGGGAATAATTGTAATGTTAGTCATTAATCACATGAAAAAGATGAAAAACCATGAAATATTTACCATTATATTTTATATTCCCGGAGCGTATGAAATGAATATTTTGTATATAAAAAAAACACAGTTGTTTCTCAAATAAAACCATTACAAAATTATCATGACAATAGAAACACCTATTAGAAAACCTAGAGTGTCATCTTCATACAAATATTTCCAAACCCTTTCAATTTGAATAACCATGTTGTCGAAATCTAATATACTCAATACCCAATGTATTTAATAGCTATAATTGGGATCACCCTTCATACATGTTATATTAGCATCACCCATTTTTTAAGAGCTATAATGGGGATCAACCCATTGTCCAGAAAATATCATGATATCCCATTTTTAATATCATTTTAATGTACCATATCATGAATTTGAAACATTATGATTTCATCCTTTAATTACTTTACCCTTTTAATAATAATTTTTATCTCATATGAAAGACCTATTCCGATATAAACACTCTATTTTTTTATAGAAATATATTTTTGAAATAATAATACTAATTACAAATTGAAATATCGTTTCTCATTTAATAAAAATTTTATTACTGTAAATTAATAAAAACATTAAATAATTTTTATGCTAGATGAAATGTCTTTGTCGCAATATGCGTTAAAATAAAACACTCCATTTTTCATTTGTAAAGAGTGTCAAACAATATGTTCATAGATTCTTTTTAAAAAATATATATATAAAAAGACAAAAATTTAGTTTTATAAAACTGAAATTTCCATATAATTTCATTGTTAAAAACGTTTTAAATCATGTAGGTGGTTGAGAAATATAGTTCAAGAGAAAACATCTAAATAATCTTTTTTAAAATAATAATCTACCATCACTTGGGAAATAGTTGAATCATAAGCCCCATGAATGAAAACATTTATAAGAAACAATAAATATCATTAGAATAGATTTATTCATTATAACATGAAAAATGGAATGTGTATAGACCTTGTAATATAATATATGTTAATAATATCGAAATTTGACTTAAAAAAAGTAAATTGATCTGAATTCCCTTATCTTGTGTCCAACATTTCACATATGTTTTTTTATCATCGTGAAAAATAAATTTATGTTAATTTTTTTACTTTCATGAGAATTTTTTTAAAATTTTATTATTATTATTATTTCACTAATTTCCTTGTTATACAATATCACGTAATAAATTAATCTAATGTCGGCGGTTTTGATGATATTTAGAATATTTGTCGACAATTACACTGGTTGGTTGGATATTGTTCAAATATATAATTATTAATCATATATAGAATAATAATGATTTCATGATTATAATATTTCTAAATAAATTATATTTTCTAAATCGAATAATTTATTACAGTCTGAGAAATGAATAGTGTTACAATCCTAGAGAAAGTAGATCCTACACACACATAAAAAACATTTCCATTTTTTCAATGATCAATAAGGATAAGAGTTAAGAGATATATTATTACTAAAGAAGGAAAATAAAATCATAAATACCATATTTTATATTGAAAATAATTTATGTATCTTATATTTCTTGTGGTAATGATAATAGGAATCACATCTCTTTATGGAGGTTGTATTCCACACGACCACAAATAAGATTATCATTTTTAGTTGATGAGATAAAATGATATGATATATTTTTATAATGATAAATATTTCAAGAATATAATTATTATTTCATTTATATCACATATATTCTTTAATATTAAACATATTACCTTCCACGTAAGGTGTTTGTGAAAAATGTATCACATTGCTTCATGAGGTGGTAGTAAACCATAGACATGAACGGCGTGATAATATACCCCATGGAATGGAAATTTGAGGGTATATGTGATATAATAACACAATAAGAATAAATATTTTTCAAATATTATATATATACATTCAATCTATTATTTCAACAATCCAGGAGTGGTGATGATGGAAAACTAATGACATCGATTTGTGAGACGGTAGCCCACCATACACAAAAATGATGATTTTTTATCCCATTTGATTGAAGGGGAAATTTACAAATGATATTACATTGAAATAATAAAATATCAATATATTTTACATACTTGTGTTATTATATTACCATAATTTATGAATATTGTTAATACATTGAAAGAGAAATAAAATAAAGATGCTCAATTAAGTTTGATACCTCTTCATTACACAACCTCTTTAGGTAAGAACCAAATGCCAACTAAGATTAATTTATAATCAAACTATTGGATATAGGTCTTTGGTATAGAATTAAGTGAGGTATTTTGGTTCTTAATGTATGATCCAAAGGCATTTTAAGGTGCGGAGTGGATAAGAGAGTGGGTGACCTTTTATATTTGAGATGAGCAGTACACTTCTAATTTTTTAATGAAAAGGGACTGGCCTTTTCTTCCTATATTCCAAAAGGACATAAAATAGACCATTATTGGTAATTATAGTTAATAAGGAAGAAATATCCCCATTAAATTGATTTTTTTATGATTTCTTATTGCATTTTAATTTGTTAATTTTTTGTTTAACCCACAATAAATCCACATTTACCTTCACCACAATTGGGATTTTTTATTGAATATTTATTATGGAAAATAATTAAGTTGTATTTATTATAAAAAATAAATTATAATTAAACCATATATTAAATTCACTTCTAAAAATTCAATTCACATATGTGGAAAAAATATTATAAAAAAAATAATCCCACACGGAGACAAATAAGAGGGATTTTAGGAAGGGAATTTTTAATGAAAATGATTTTATATATTAACTCTATGATTAATAATAATAATTTCATAAATTTAAATTAATATTTACTGATATATAATATAATAATTTCATTTTAAATAATTATTATTATTTATTATTTTAATAAATTAAAAAGGGGAAATATAATAAAATTTAAAATAGTTTACAGAACATCTCATTATTAAAAAATAACTAACTTATACTAAAATATAAGAAAAAGTTGATTAAAAAGTAATTAAGTTGACTAAATATAACTAAATAATACTTATCTCACAATAAATCAAATTAAGAATATATTTGGACTTTTAAATTAATTAATTGATTAAATAGAAATTATATGTTTACAAAAGTTTATATTCGTTACTATTCAATGAAAATTCATATTTTCTTGAAAATCATAAAATTTTACCCTATTTTAATTTGTATATGATGATTTGAACATTGATAATTAATTTATCAAATTAATTTTCTAAATATTCCAAAAATTAAATATATTCATTTCTTAGGAAAAGAAATCGAAATCATTTATGATGAAAACCAATTTTTGAAGAATTAAATAACATTAGTAAAGAATTAATAAATAATGTATATTTCATATAATAAATATATATGTATTAAATAATGTATTAAATAGGACTAATACTCTGCAGTTTAATGTCTAGATTATAATTATATAATATTTCACGGTTTATTTAATCATGGTATTGTGTGTCGAGTACACTATCAAACCTAACAAACATCTTTTAATGAAATCAGGGTGTTAGATTTTATGGGTAATTATTTTTTGGTATTTTAATTTTTATACATTATTATATAATTTATGATAAAAATTATTTATAATTATAATTCATCATTTAACTTAATGGTTAATATACTATTTTAATGGAAAATTACCATTCTGATGTTCATATTACTATTCCAATGATCGTATTTCCAATGAAAATATATAATAGTTATAATAGTTATAAATTTATTATAGGTATAACAAATACTCTTTATTACCATCATTTATAATTACATATAATTTATTTTCATGTTTATTTACATTTTAATTATACAAATATAAACTCATTTATAATGGATAGTTTCCATTTACAGTATTTTTCATGTCTATGATAATTATAAAAAACTAAAATGGACTAGAATATCAACTTCTAGTTTTTTTTATATTTTTATTATAAAATTATAATAATTTTAATTTTATAGAGTGTATCTATTATTCATATGTACAGTTTTCTGTTAATGAAATAAAATAGTGTTTATTTTTGTTATAGGGTGCATGAGTTTTATTATATAGCTCATTTCTAAATAGATAATACACAAATTTATTTTTTACAAAATTTACATGTAGACATTTATGGGTCAAAAAAGTATCTTCATGATTATAAATATAATAATAAAAATACCAAATGTTACTCTTATAGGATTAAAACTAAGATTACTTCTATTTTGATGAATCATCTAGTTATCATGTTTTCTCTTTAAGATTATGGTATCTTTATAGTAATTTGAAAATGTTTGATGTCTTGTTGTATATATCTTTTTCTCCATGATCTAAGATATTCATAGGACGCTTAGCATATGATAGATAATTTACAAAACATATCAATTTTTGGTCCAGAACATGTGAATGATCTAGTTTGTACCTTTTTTAGATAGATACATTGAATAAAACATGTACTTGAGAATGTTTTATTATGGATTTAATTGATAGGAAATAACCCTAATATAGTAAAGGTTCCAAAATAAGAAAAACTATTTGGGGATTTATGTTAAAATAATTTTAAACCTCATGAATTATTTAAGAGGATATATATAAAGGAATACATTATCTCCAACCTCAAACTCTATTTCTCATCAAAAATTGATTTCCTAACTCCTTTATTTACATAGTAATTTTTCATTATTGCTGAAAATCTTAGAATTTTTTTTTTAATTTCATAACTCTTTTATTCAAATAGTAATTTTACCTTTACCATGGTAATTAATTTTGAATATTTCAGAATTAATTATTGTAAAAAATTTAATAAAAATTATTAGATAATATAAATTATTATTATTCCAAATATTAAATTCATTTTATCAAATTTATTTTAAAATTTAAGGTGAACAAGTGATGAATAAGAGGGTTTTAAAAAGAGTATTTTTCACGCAAATGATTAATTTATATTGACAGTATTACTAATTAAAAATAATTCACGAATATAAATTAATATTTACAGAAAAAATCTATTTATATAATTTAATACATTTTAATTAGGGATTACAATAATTAATTAAAATTAAAATACATTACTCACATTAAAATATTTTTCAATAAAAAAACATTAGTAAACCAAAAAATTATCTTATAATAAAATCAAATATAAAGTAATTAATTGGATTAAATATAAATAAATAATAACTATGTTAAATAATATAAATTTATTTTTTTAAAAATAAGTATATTTCAATATTTTTCATAAAATTATTATTTTATGGAAAGTCCAAAAATTTCACCCTATATAAATTTTGGTATTATTATTTCACAAATTAAATTAATTTTTCAAAATCAATTTAAATGTTAAAATTTATATTTTAAATTAAAACCTTACACTAAAAGAGTATGGTTAAAATTATTTCATTGTTTATTTAAAAATTACATAACATTTTTATATTGAATATACATATCTATATATTTTTCATAATCTTGTAAATAATTTATTATATCATTACATGGGATGTTACATTTTCCCCCATTTCTATAATTGTGTGATCACAATTTCATTCACATATTAAATATGTGAGGATATCATAACATCATGACAATTTAAGATTCCCATGTTTCATCTTCAAAAACATGGTTTTTCTATAAAACATTAACCTAGAAAATAACCTTATTTTAGAACTCCTTCACAATGTGTCCATGAATAAAAATATGTTATTCCTCTTATAAAATTTTCTCCTCCACCATATATAATATGGGGCCCAAAATATGAGGTGAACCAAGAATATATTTTCATAACACAAAGACTTAAAATATTTATGTTACTTGGATAAAGACGGTGGTAATGACACATGGAAGAAAACTGATCCAACATTCATTGAGATTTCAAATGGTCAAATTATCCATGTCATTAACTTCAAATTTTTACTAAAACTCATTACACTTTTCCATTAATATACTTTATAGAAAACAATATTAGCTACCAAAAAAGACTTATCCTTCCACCAATTATCTACAAAATGTTTCTACATTCTCTGAGAGATCATCATATGTTTCTTAATAAACCATACATTTTCTACATTTAATGTACTAAATATTTTACCACCAACTTTTTGTTATCCTAACTCATCCCAAAGAACATCGTTTCAATAATATCTTTCCAAATAATGTCTCAAACTATGAAATCTATATACTAAAATAAAAACTGATGTTATATGAATATTCATCCAAATATTAATGTGGATCCAAACATCCCTAGTAATCCATTGAAAAATAATGTAGAATATTTTCAATGTTATGATTTTTACACTTGGACCATCCACTGAATTGAGGAAGCAATGCAACATAGAAACTTAATTCAAAACCTCAGAAATTATGATGTCCATTCCAAAAATTTTATATGACCCTTGGATCATGTTGATGTACAGTAGAGTGGGGAAATATATTATACATGACTCTTTGATTTAGATAAACTACTGAAATCAAATTTAAAGGCATGGTATCATGAATGGGAAGAAATTTTCAATATGTAGTTAATCGATAAACTATAAACCAAATCACTTCATTAACACATTAATTCCTTTAAAATACCAACATTAAATACATTTATATTTTTTCTCATTTCCACAGTGTAAATGGAATATTTAAAATCATTCCATTTGAAAAATCTTATTATAATTTAACATACTAAAAATTAAGGAATTTCATTATAAATTGTAAAATTAATATTTTCAATAAATTCCTCTAGTAATGTGTTTGAAGAATTGTGTACATATTAGTGAATCTCGAAAGGATATATAATAGAGAACTATGATCTCCACTCAATAGATCTCGCTTTAATTGGGAATCACATGACACAGAAGATATTTATCAAAATATGTTGACACAATATTTATCGATAGTAAACATAAGTAACTTACCCTTTATAAAGAATCATACATTTTCTAAAAACCACGATCCTTCTCCTGAGAAAGAATTATTCTTTATGAATGAGAGATATTGCACAAAACCCTGAAATAAAAAATTTATAACCCTACATCCATAAAATTGAGGCCAACATTCATCAATTAAATAACTTAAGGGTTATGTTCAAAATATAACACAGTTAATGCATCATATTTTTTTGACTCAAATCATCAATAATTTTGATTTCTTTTCCATGATGGTAATGAATCATGCAATCAAAATCCGTGATTAGTTCAACTTATCCTCTCCGCCTCTGGCTTAAATATTTTTGAGTGTACATTTCTTCCATATTTTGTGATTAGTATGCATTTCAAACTTTAATCAAAACAAATGATGACTCTAATATTTTGAAGCAATAACTATAGTAGCAAATTATAGATCATGTATAGGGTAATTTATCTCATGAGGTCTCAACTAATTTCTACCATAAATAATTACCTAATCACTCATCATCAATAAAAAACCAATTCCCTTCAATGAAGCATAACTATAGAAGAAAAATAAATCATTTCGGGAATGCATTGGGACAATTTATGAATATTATTTTAAGTTCTAGAAAACATAAAATTCATTTGTTGGGATGAATTTCAATCATTTTCTACATAACATAGTCAATGGGATAAAAAATGATAAGTGTTTAAAAAAATTATAGTATCTAGTTAAAACATGTACAATATGAATATCTATGAAATATTTTCTTCTTGTGAAATATTTTACAACATTAATTTTAATAGGCCAACAATAATTCAATATTTAGTAACAATATTTCCTTGAAATGTAATTTTTCTCTTCTGAAATTCAAACATAAAAAATTTCCCATGAGTTTATTTTCATTTATGGTTTTTAGAAAAAATAATTAGGTTCCTTTTATGTTCTTCCTAAATTTTATAATACACAAAAAGCTTATCAATAAACACTAAAACATTTATCCATGAATTCATTGAAAACTATATTCATAATATACATAAATAAGTTAGATGAATTAGAAATCCCAAAGGGTATAACTACAACCCTAGAATGCCCATATATAGTCATACTTATTGTCTTATGATTTTATCCCCTCATTAAATTCAACTAAAGGTACTCGAACATTATATAAACCATTAAAAATATTGGGCTTCCTAGATATGATCAATAAAACCATCCATATGAGGAAAATAATACTTTATTTGATATTCATGTTTTTCTCAAATCTATAATCATTTTAATGTCTCACCAAACCATATTTATTTTTAAAAAACAAAATTAGATCACCCCATATTGATGTGATAGGTCTAATTAAATATTTATCTAAAAAAACACTGTAATTTATTTTCATTTATTAATGTACTACATGATCAATTATTTATGGGGTTTATAAAATGTATTAGCATAATGAACGAAATCAATAGTGAAACCAACCTCGCTATTAGGAATAACATAAGGAAAATCCCTAATAAATACATCTTTGTATTCATACAAAACATCCACATCACTCATTTGAACACCTTATGTGACTTCATTAACATTAGCTATGTAGCATTCTCTACCATCTCTAATTATTCCACTGAAAACAATAGGAATATTAATGAAATTCTTGGTTTCTATTATATTTCCAGTAACATCCTTCACCAAAATGCCTATATTCATTTAATGTGGTGATATTCCTATTTTATATTCAAATTTATAACAAATGGAAGAATTAAATGTTCTAGAGTAAGAAAATGTTTTTTAATAATTCTAATAAATAATTCTTTTACCAGTGACCACATAATATTATGATATAATATATAATTTATTTTTAGGAAATGACCTTTCATCGCATTTCTGTTTCTATTCATTTTAATTTTTATCATGTTATAATAACTCTAGACATATGTTAGTATGATGGCCCAACTCATTGCAACTAAAACACCTCACCATAATAAGGAAATTATTTATATTATTATTATGTTTTTCATGGAACTTTTATTTATATCATGTTCCCTGTGAGAAAACTGACCAGAACACAAACAATTTTTAAATCCTATCAAACATTCCTTGAAATTTAGTTTTCCATTCTTGTAATATTTTTTTGGAATAGATATAGATTATTATTATTCTTGCTTCACAATTTATAGACACCTATACCATTTCAGAATGTTTTCATCTATATACACATAATTATCTGAAAAATCTATCTCAAATTTATCAGTACAACAAACCAAATTATTGTAACTTATTAATTTTTTTGAAAATTAATACATTCATGAAATTGGTTTAAACACCTAGTAAAATATATTAATTCTTATATCATTGTCTCAAATAAACTTGGTCACGTACTAGTCAAATATTTTGATTTCTTCATCATTTGATGTAATTGAATCTAAATCATTTTTTCCCAATTCCTAGAATTGTTTCCAGAATATATTCCAAACATCCTTAAGGAAATATTTCACAAGTCAAATATTATTACTTTTTTCATATTCTATGTAATCAGGATCATATTTCTCCCTTGTATTCTCAACCATATATTACCATCAATAACCATAACCTTCAAAATGAAAAATGAAATGAGTCAACATTTGATGTTCTAAACACCAAATGAATTCATATATATTATCCAGAGAATTGTTCTATTATTTGGATACCACATCTTCAGATGATCCACTAAATTATAGGGTATGATTCCTCATAAAATAATTCAATATAGTCATGTTAATATATGGAATATTAGCTTTATCTCTAAGATGGATACTACCACTATTAATATCTTATATTGACCTATTCATCATTATAAAAAACTATTCAGTTCCAATTAAAATCAACATAGTATATTTATTCGGAATGATATTTTACTCTTGGTTAGTTCACAATAAAACTTCACAGTATCTTCTATAGAAAACTATTCCAAACAGACATTGTTTAGTTAATGAATCATGGTAATCATCAAAATCTATATAATTTCAACTTTTCTGTATGGTGAAATATTTATAGGGAATGATATTAAAATCATTCAAACATCTAAATTTATAAAAATATTTCTTATAAAAAAACTATATATACCTTGGTTTAATCATTATATAATATTTAGTTTTATGTCAAGATTTATTTCTTTTGAATTTAATTAACTATTATATTTTATAATTTTAGGTAAATAAATCATAACTCATACATAGCAAAACCGTATTATACAAATTGGAAAACTATATTTAGTATCAATTTTTTTACAATTTAACTTTCCTAAAATAAAACATGATTTTTTTTTCAGGAAATATCTTCATAACATCCAAAATTACATCATTTATTACCTTAACCATTCATAAACACCATGAAAAACATTTTTAAAATGTGGTATGAGAAGAAAAATCGCAATAAGGGACAAAATTTCAAGTGGAAAACATCAAAACTCTTGTAATTTTAAACTTTATCCTAAATTTTCATTGATTATATAAAATGAAACATTTCCACATAAAAACCACTTATGCAATTTTCTCAATTAAACATAATAAAACTATAACAAGAAAAAAAACCCCTTTTGAAATCTGATAGAATCAAATTAATAAACATATTTAAAACAATGTTACAAATAAATGAAACCTAGTTATGTATATATGATAAACCATCTATTAGATCCATCCTGACTTCATATTAATTCAAGGAACACTACTCAATGAATTATAGTGTTATCTAGTCACACTAATCATATAAGAAATATTGGGTGCCACCAATTCTATATGGGTAGACACATCATATTATCTATATTTGGATCCACAATTTATCAAATCATTATGAAGATTTATATTATTAATAATAAAATTTCATTCATTCTTTATCTTGTAAACATATGAAAACAACATTTAAACTCATATTCAATTGTCTTTTAGATATAAAAATGAACTCTTTTAAAAACTATTTTCAATAAAATAATACTAGTTTCATTTATAACCCTATTTTCAATACAAAAATAACAATGAAGGTGGGGTTTTATTAAATTAAACATTAAATATTATAATTTAATCCAAAAATTAATAAATATGGTATGTTGGTGAAAAAACTAATTGTTGTCATATACGTTATAATGGAAAATTCCTTTTTTCATTGGTAATGAAGATAAAACATTTAAAAAAAGAATAATTTTTGGAAAATAAGCAAAAAAATGATGTAAAATTATTTTAATAAAAATATATTTTCAATATAATTTCTATCAAAAAATCATATTCAAAATGAGTACAATGAATATAAATAGAGTTTGATAGAAAACATTAAAAGAGAATTTTTTTATAGAAATGTATATGACAACATTGGAAAATTTTGAACTGTAATCCCCATAAAATAATAAAATAAAAAAACATTAAATACCATGGGAATTGATAAATTAAATATATAAAATGTAATAGGGGATGAATATAAAACTCATAAGCGAATATTTTTTAATAATAGAAAAAATACTCAATAAAATGAAATTGAGAAAAAGTTCCTAACTTTGAGTTTGATTCATCATGTTCATAATTTATATTCCAAGAAAATAAATAAATGTTAGTTATTTACATTATTAATAAAAATATTAATGTTTATAATTCCCTTTAATTTCAATTTCTACCATGTTATATACAATTTCATAATAAATTAATTTTACTTCAGATTGTTTGATGATATTCTAATTATATGTCCAAAAATGATTTTTGTATGTTCATTGTTGTAAAAGTGGTTATTATTTTAAAATCTAAATAATAATAATAATGATGAAGATATAAAAATTTTCAACATAAATATAAATTTTAAAACAAATCATCAATTATGGTTATTCAAAAAAGAACAATGTTATGATCATGGAGAGGGTATGCCATACATATGCACGAGTAAAATTTTCATTTTTCAATGATAATTAAGGAAAGATAGAAAGAAATATTTTATATTTATTGAATGATAATAATATATATATTGAAATATATGCATACATATATATATATATATATAAATATTATCCATGTTTTATGGTGATGAAAAAAATAATCACGTCGCTTCATAGAGGTGGTAGTACACATGAATGCACAAAAGAAGTTACTATTTTAAATTACATAAAAATATGATCTTTATATGTTAATAATGATAAATATTTAATAAATATTATCATTATTTACTGTATATAACTTATATTAATTATTTTAATCCTTATTTCCATCTATTTAAAGAGTTAGTGGTAAAACAAATCACTTGGCTTCCTGAGGCAGTAGTGGACCAAACACAGAATGAACATTATTTTATCCCTAATAGAATTAAAAATAAGAAGTAATATGAGATATAAAAACACAAAAAGTGTAAATATCTTAAAAATATCATATATATAATTTAAATACATAATTAAAATATGATTTTATATGTTGCTATGGAAATCAGATGATATCAGTTTGCGAGGCTATAGTCTACTGTACACCTGAACGATGATTTACTATCTTATTTGTTTGATGATAAGATGTATTTAGGATATTAAATTAACTTAATAATTTATAAATAAATGGGATATAATATATTTATTATAAAATAATAACTTAAAAATATTTTTTGGATGGATGATGAAATAAAATAATAACCCTTTTAAAGAACGACACCTCTTCTACAGAAAACATCTCTAGGTTAGAACCATAAGATTTATTAGAGTATATTTATAACCAAAATAGAGGATATATGTTATGTGAATTAATTATAGTATGTTATTTGTGTGGTTCTTGGATGATAAAAATATATATTAATGTGTATATAGGAGAAGAGAGTGTGTAGTATACTATATGTGAGTTGAGTGGCACACTTGGATTATTTAAAAAGGAAAAGGTGAAACCACAATTTTCACATGACAAAAAGTACCAAAATGAAAAATTGTAGAGGATTTTAGAGGAAATTTTTTTAAATATTTCCAGATATTAATTTTTATTCCTATTTTTAAAACATTTTAACCCTTGTTGTTTCAGTTTTTCTCTCTAAAAACCCCATTTTTATTTTAACCGTCATAATTAATTTCCACAATTTTCTTTCTTCATTATGGTTTAAAGTTATGTTTAACTTATTATATAACAAAAATAATTTTTAATCCAAATATTTAATCCATTTTAATATTTTCAAATAAAATAAGTTAAAAAATTTAATAAAAAATTAAACTTGTAGAAGTAAGGAAAAACAAGGCTTTCAAGAATTGTTTTTTCTACTAAAAGATGATTTTATAGTTAATATATGAAAAATAATTATCTTTATATAAATTTAAATTAATATTTATTGGAATATAATCTATACATTCCATTTAAAAAAATTAATCATTTGGTATTATTTGAATTAATTAAAATGGAGAATGATTATATAATTTAAAATTGGGTTCCAAAAAACCAGTTTTTAGACAAAAAAATAAACTTATAATAAAATAAAATATAAATTTGATTAAATTTAATTAATTAGATTGGATATTTATACTTAATGATAATTTTATTTTAAAAAATATTCAAAAAATAATGGTATATATCAATTAGATAATTTTTTAAATGAATTGTTTCTAAAAAATCATTTTTCACTATTAAAAGAAATTAATATTTTCAGAAAATTTCTAGGACATCACCCTATGTTATATTTAATATAAATATAAAAAGATTAATTTTTCTAGTTATAATTATAAAGTTCCTATTTTTTTTTGAATAAAGACCTTATAAAAAAGTGTTTAGTTAAAACTATTTGATTTTTGATGTCTAAATAATAATATTTTTATAATATGTATAAATATTAAATTAATATTAATAATCATGTTGATAATTTATTATATGATTTCCTATGTTTTTTAAATCATCCTTCTTCACCTAGATATGATAATATCTCAATCAATGATCTAATTCTAGAATTATTAATCCCACCATTTCTTATAGAATAATTCATCAATTTATGGAAGTGGATGCATTAAAATTATAATTAATTTCTGGGGTATAATAAAATCAATTCAAATACACATATAGTATTAATTATATCTGAAAAATATAAATATGAATTATTTAATGATGAAAAATGAAAAAAAAACCCTTATCATATTTCTATTATAATCATTCCATAATCTATTTTAGTTTAATGGGGGCCATTCTTCATATACTCTTTGATATGGGTAGAGATCTAAATTTAATTTCCATAGATTAATATAACTTTTTATTCAGGTAAATTATTGGAAATTAATAAGTTAAAACATCAATATATTCCCTTAAAATGGGAATTTTCTCAAGGGTAACGATTTCATGTATATCAATAATCTGATATGTATTTATTTCCTTATATAAAAACAATATCAATGTTTTGAATGGATTTTCCATTAGAATATAATAATTATCCTTGATATTATATAAAATTTGATGATGTTTTGGGATATGTGAGATGATTTCATTCTATGAGTAGTTCATATAGGCTCTATAAAAAAAAACTAGTCCATCCTTAGTAAAGAATTGAATTCTACAAAAAGAAGAATAGGTTTATTTATTTTCAGATAATTCCAAAAAATTATAACTATTAAAGAGTTTTATATTTTATATAAATTGATTCAAACACTTTTTGTTCTCATTGATATTTCAACATATGTGTCATGAAGTGGGGATTAGATATTTATTTTTAACTATCATTATAATAAGAATAAATTGATCTAGAATTTAACAATATATTTTCTATTCCTGAATGAATAAAAAGTTAACAATCCACCAATAATTTTTACGATTCCTTAATCATTAGTGATAGCATTATATCATCCTTCTTACCTTGGATTTGGTTGTGGTTATAATAATTTATCCTCAATTACACCTGGATTTTTATGTATACTTATTACATAATGTTTATAAAATAGAACATTTATGGAGGATTGATAAAAAAATTCTAGTAATCCATAATATTTATTGGATTATTAATAAAAATTTTGTATTCCATATATTTATGTAATAATTTTTAAATTTCATGAATAATTCTATTCATTAATGTTGTTTCTTTAGATATACTTCCCACACAATAAGCATATTTATAGTTTAACATTATTTCATACATGAGATATATCTCTATAATGTGACTAAAATATTTCTTATTCACTTCTCTACTAAGATATTATTTATATTAATCAATCTAATTTAAATTTTTTATGGAATATAAAACTATTTCATCATATTTTTAAGGTATCGAAAAATTAAATATTACTGACGAATAAAATATATGACTAAAAAATAATTCATTTAGGGTTAATGGAAAGGAACAATGAATACCATGAATTTTTATTTATGTTTAACTCCTAAGGAAAAACAATTTCACTCTGAATTTGTTAAAAAATAATTAAACATTATTTCCATATTTATATGGATTCTGTAATATAGAAATTAACAAATTTTTCCCTAAATTATTCACATAACATAGATTGGATGATATACATGGTCATAATTTTCTTTATTAATTTCCACCGCAAGTCATATTAGCCATCTAGGTGATTCCAAAATAATAAAACCGCCCTTTGATCATAATATTAGAGGATAAATAATCTGTATTAATTAGAACTAATCTATTACTTCAGTATTAGTTGATTAAGTGATCTGAAATATAGGTAGTTTATTTTCTTATAAGTGACTTAACCATTAGTTTTTCTATCTTGGGAGAAAGAGGACAATACAATTGGTTTATGATATTATTCAAAACATGAGTCTATTGATCAGTCACCATCAAACATTACTCGATTACTTCTCACATTTTAATATTTACATCATTCATTAACTCATTACACTTCCCATAACATTGGGTATTGACAAAGTTCTTCCTATTTAAAACCATCTACATTATCCACAGAATTTCGGGTATGAGAATACATTAATTTTACTAATAAAAAATGATAATATCAAAAATTTAATGATTTAATCATACATGACATAAATTTCATAACTTATGAATTTATATGTTTCAATCTATATTTTATTGGGTGTATTTGGATTTATTTTTTCATACATAATCCTAGAAAATTATAGGATAATAATATGATACAGCCTATAATGACAAAAATCTCACACACATAATATTACATAATTTTAATTAAATATATTTATAAAATTTACAAGAATGATTAATTTCTAGTTTATTTTATAGATTATCATCATACTATAAAATTAAAAAAATAAACAACATTATTATTTATTTCCCTTTTCATATTAATGAATTTGATCTCCTAAGAATTTTATCACATAAAGGGTTATCCTTGGTACATAAATAAAAAAGGATGTGGTATAATTCATAATATAGGTTTCAAAAACATAATTGTAATGATTCATAAATCATATAAATCATAGAGAGATTGATAAAACATATTATAATATCATATGTCATGGTATAAGAGTAATAGTTTATGGATATGATATAAAATAAAAAAAATCACATAGAGATGGATATATATTTAGGATAATGGGAATAAGATAAGCATGAGCGAAAAAATAATAATTTAGACCATTCATAAAATATTTCATTAAAATATAAGTTTAATATTACTATATTGACATAATAACATATTGTTCAATGCACACTTCAGGAAAATTACGCATAATTTCCCATGAGATATGAACATTACCCAATCGATCAGAGGCTGTATTATCTTATAAACATCATGATATAAAATGTACATCTATATGTGTTACACATTTATGTAAATTATGATTAAATCATAAGTAGGAAAAACATATGGGATTGAAACAAGAGACATAATCATGTTTAAAAACATAACAAAATGACATATCATAAATCATACCAAGAAAATAAGTGATTAAGAAATTTTGGGAATTCATTATTGAAGAAAAAAAAATAACTCAAGAATGAAGATCTCAAGTGAAGAAAAATTATATAAACGAGGGTAATAACTATTTCAAATTAACATCTTATATAAATTTTTCTAAAATGATAAAAAACTATTAAGTAAGGTCATATCAAGGGATTTTAATCAAAACCATAATTGAAACTAAATATTTTTTTATAAATAAATGATTACTTTTAGAATTAATATAATATAAACCACTTCAAAATATAAATTCATGAATATGAATATGATATAGTAAATTTCCCTTTTTGAGGATTTCATCAACGAAGATATTATAAAGGGAAAATAAAAAATATAAAGGTTCCCATAAAATAAATGGATAATAAACTAGAAATATATGGATGGAATATATATATATATATATATTACATAAAAAATAATATTTGAATAAAAATATATATATATAGTATAACATAAAAAAGTGTTTTAAAGAATGGAACCCCTTACCGTGACTGGTGAATCATATTGGTATGTGATGTTAACCACTCGAATAAAAAAATTAAATTTATTAAACAATTATTTGAAAACATAGTTAATGATTCTTGAATTTCCTATTATAATTTTATGTTAATTATAATCAGTTTATTAAAATAATTTGTATTATGTCTACCATCTCATGGACTTCTATTTGAGGTCTTCATGACCATATTGGATTATTTGTAATAGTCATGGTAATTGTAGAATGAGTTATTAACTTTAAAATTGCATTGATATCAAATTAAGATAATTTATATGTTAAAATGGTTCAAAATACCAAAATGTTCTCCAATGAAGTCATGGGTTGATTCATATATGTGTATTCGTGTCATGGTGTGTCCATTTTGGTTGTTTTATCAGTCATGATGAAATTTATTTGATTTATAAAATTTAATAATTATAGAAAATTTGAAATGTATATAATAATTTAATATCATTTTTTGTACATATATAATGATAAAATAATTTATTTTGACCATTCATGAAGGAAATAATAGTTGTTTAAAAACGATATCCCTATAGGTGGTTACACCTACCATGAATATATGATTTTAAAAAATAACCACAATAATTTTTATTTCCTGATTTTAAAATTCATATTTTTGAATTGTTATATCCTTTATTTTTCATATTGGCCTTTTTTATTTTATTTGTGATGGAGAAGAAGAATAAATAAAGGAGTTTATTTGAATGATCATGGATAATAGTATTTATATTACTCCTCATGATAAATCCTTTGATATATGACTTGGGACTTTATAGGTTGGATCAATAATGATATATGAACTTCCCAAATGTAGAATAGATAGATAAAATAGATATGTTATTTAAAACATGGTATGATATGATGCTTAATGTGCGAGGAGACATGGGATGTTATTTTTAAGCGGATGAGAGGGGGTTTTGAATAAAATATTGATTAGATTATTAATTGTTTTCATGTCTATCAATTGTATTTATTATATTGGCAATGTATATTCATTTATTCATGGGATGCTCAGATAATGGTACCTTAAATAGGAATGTATTCCATTAATATTCTATTTATTAAATAATTTAAAATATTACATTTCCTTAAATTTCACTTTACACTATAGTATTTTTTCTATTTTAAAAAATTAACAATCCTTCACCACTACCTATTTTATCTTTATTATTTAAAAATGAATCCCATTATTATAAAATACATTTCAAAAATAGTTAATTTCAATATTAAATTAATGAATAATTTTTTATTTAACAAATATAAAAATACCAAATAATTCATAGATATATTTACACATTATTACATTGAATAATGATTTATTTTATTGTACTTTAAAAAATAATTTTTATATTCCATATATATTAATTTGTTCTTTACCCAAATTGTAATTTTACTATTTAAATAGTAAATCCACTATTTATGTAGTTATATTACTATTACCATGGTTATATTTCAAATATCTATATCTCCTATTTATATTCATCATAAAGTTCTTAGAAATATTAAAAATCCCTTTCTATACCTTTATTCATTATTCGCTATAATTTTTTCTGTTTTTTAAAATTTTAGTTAAAAAATTAAATCTATTCTAAAATTATTTATTTCATTTTTACACTTTTTTTCATCAAAAATAGTTATATATGACAAAAATAATTTTGAATTTCAACATATATTTTTTTATTTATCTCTATTTATTGCCCCATTTTAATATTTTGTTGAATATATTTCTAGTTCATAGGTCCAATTTTTTGTTAAAAAAGTAGTTTTCATTTTTTTATGGGGGGGGTAGGGTGGGATGTGGCATATCCTATATTTTATTACTGAATGTTTATATATATATTTAGGTAGTAAATTTTTATATAGAAAATAAGAGGTAATTAAATATAAATATATCATAACTAACTACAAAAATCCTAGAATCCTTAAAATAATTTGGCTAAATAAATCGAAATATAATTAAAATTATTGTTTTTATCTACCCGAATTGATTTAAATTCGATAGTGAGGAATTATAACCTTATAGAACAAGATTCATATCATCCTAAGGCACACAACTCTTCAAAATTCTATCACTAGACCGCATAACCATTATGGGATATTCATAGAAAGTGTCACAGAAATTTGAAAGAAATTTATTAATCTAATTACTAGAATGGTCCCAATGAATATACATAGAATAAAATATGTTCACTAAATTAACATACATATGGGCCAATTTCACAAAAAAACTATTTTCAATTATGAAATAACAAATTTATCTCTCCATGTTCACCACTATTTATGTAATAAATTCTAGAAAAATATAAAAAAGCTATTTACCCGAATACCTTTGTTTACATTTTTAATGTAATTTTGTTCCAAAAAATTCTGAACAATATAATAGTTTGTTTATATGATTTTTTGTTAAATTATTTCTTGAATTATCTTTTTCAAGGAAAAGTCGACTATAAAAACTAATTAAATAAAACCTCCAAATTTCTATATCAAGTAAAACTTCTCTAAAATTAGTTTCTAGATATGAAATAATTTATTAGATCTTTATAATGATGTTTTATAGAATAATACATCACATAGAACATCCAACAAATAAAAATCCCAAAATATACCTTAGAACCATAATAAGAATTTAACATATAATTTAAAATAATTTTTAATGATTAGGACCTTTATATTAGGTGAATAAATTTAATTCTAATAGGGAAAATCAAACAGATCAAGTTATTTCCAAATAATAATGAAGAAACATCATTCATATTTTTCTAACATAAGGTAGTTGTGATTTTATAAATATCCTTAGTAAAACATTTATATTGATTCGCATGACAAAGGGAACTAATAACACCATTAATAAAATATTCAGGGGAAATGTTTAAAATACGTCTACATTGGTATTATCAAATTAAATTCACATCATAAAAACCTCATGACAAATAATTATATTCTTAGTGAATTTATATTACAAGTTATCAATGTTTAATAAAAAAATTATTTTTTCTAATAGTTTAAATCCCTCCCAAGTTGTTGTCCTAAATATGGTGGATTCAAGAGGTTGTTGATTTAATTTTAAATAAAATTTATTATTTTTTCAATAATGAATGTAATCATTTTATAAGTTATATGTTTCAAACAAATCAAATTATATTAGGATATAAAGGTACGTCAAAATAAAAAAAATGAAAAGTTAACACATATCTATGATAAAAAGCCAATTTGGAAATAGAAAGTATAAAAATGAAAAAAATGAAACTGAGTTTCAGATTTCCATATATAAACTATTTTAAATGATATTATAAATGATATAATAAGACACCATTATAGAAAATATTTTAATTAAATCAATATATGTATGAAGATTATTATTTAAATCAAAGGAACACTAGATTTGATACCCTACATCTTAATTGATCTAGATGATCTAAAGATGATTGTTTTATCACTCTACTCATTTCATAAAGATCAAAATTAACAAGATCTATCCTTTATATTCTCTTTGATCACTAGAATCAACCAATTATCTTGTCCTTAGACATCATTGAACTAGATGTTCCGAAACGCACCTTTATACCACTGAAATCTCATTTATCGGGAAGTGTTAAAGGAAAATGATTATAAATGAAATAATAATGATTTTATGAAGAAAAAATCCCACAAGTAATATCATATAACAATCATGTATGAAATAAAAATACAATCTCTCATTAAAATAATATACTATATTTTTTTATATAATTTCTTGAACTCGATCATCTTCTATTCATCAATGTATCAATTGATATTTAAAATTGTTCTCATAAAAATATATCCATAGATAATATAATAGTTCTGAATGTATGACTATCTACTATAATAGTGGTTTAAGATCAAATTTATCTTTTATGTGAATGATTTTGATGAATTCATAACATTGTAAAAACAATATGGTTTATAATTATCCTGTAAGAGAATTTAGTTTAATAGTTGAAATGAATATAATAAAATAACTAAAATAAAAAAATTATTGTTGAATTTAATAAAGGATTTTTTTAATCCAAATAACATATCTAGAATTTCTCACTCTAGGGAAATTATTGAATAGTCCCCTTTTGGATAATAAAAAAACATGGAGAATAAGAAAATTTAGTGGTTATAATGTAATGAAGAAAAATCATTGTCCTTCTAATGAATGAACTTCCCCTTCACTAAAGTATTCTCTCTTAAAAATACATATAAATTTCAAACAACATCTCAACATTAAATTATATTCAATTCCTATACTAAAATTTCAACTGTTTAAACATTCCAAAATAACTACCATATAGAATTTTAAAAAACTTATCCATAAAAATAATTCCAAAAATGTTTTGTAAATTCAATAATAAAGGTAATAATAGGGTAATAATTGTACAACAAAAAACCAATTAAGAATAAAAATATATTAATAAACCAAAAAATAAAAAACAATATTGGAATAAAATTTCTATACTACAATGGGATGTCATGAAAGACTAATCATTATCTGATGTCACTATATAAAAATACTATGAAAAAACAAACATAAGATTAATATGATGATTATCTAAGAAAATATCATAACAAATATTAAATATATAAAATTAAATTAAATTAAAATTTTTATGAATGAATAAATAAAACCACAATCCGGGACCATCATGATATTGTTTTTAAAATAAACACAGGAATTAAATTTAATAATTTAGAAGAAAATTCAAGACAAATACATTTTAAAAAAATAAATATGCTATAATTGCAGATGATTTTAAAGATTCATATTAATACTTCTATTAGTATTTACTCTAAATGATGTAAGATATCTTCATTAAAAAAATATCAGAGTTTTTATGAAACATGTTATTCCACCCCCTTACCTATGGATATTGTTCAATTTCAATAGAATATAAAACATGAAGCGGAAAATGATCAATCATGATTGTTCTTACACAAATATTTTTTAATACATTTTAATAATTTATAATATAAGGGATTAATTAATATATAATCACCTTGATTCTCAGTTCTACAAGTATGAAGTCTAAAATCTACTTCATATTTATGATATTGAATGAAATTGTATATTATATCTCTATGTTTCAGTGAATAATGATGTGATAAATTATTATGGAAAGAAATAATATTTTTTATTTTGAAAAATAATTAATTTATGATTTAAATTCATTTAGAAATCGGTTAGTGTTAATTTCATCCAATAAAATTGTGTGCAACAACTTACAAATACCACATATCCATATTTAGTAGTGGAAGGTGAAATTGAATATTATATCTTTATAGGAAATGAATCTATCTATTCATTGGAAAGGTTTTATGTTCTAGATTAAATCATATTATCCATCCTATGTTTTATGATATCATTATCTTTATAAATATTATGTTCAAATTTTGAACTAAAATAATAATATATAGAAAATACTGAAGTTCTATTAAGGTAATATAAGTTCTCTTTTAATAAATTATTATCGGAATCATTCAAATTAGATCTAAATACTACTGACATGAGAAAAAAACAATATAATGTATATATTAAGAGAAGTTACATAATCTAGTTGTTTTATTATAACGCTATATTTTTTTATATATCGATTTCCAAAAATAATCTAGATTATGTTTCAATAAGATACCTAATTATGTACATATGTTAAAATAATTTACAAAACCAAAAAAAATATATAAATATATGATATACTTATTATCATTTAATATATACCCATTTAAATTATATATTACATGGAATACGTGAATCTAGTTATGTTCACCCACCATAGTCATCTCAAATTGGCATTTCAAAAGTTATGAAAAAAAAATACCAGCAAGTGTTTTTTTATATATTAAAAAAATTAATTTTTTTTCAAAATTGGTTTGTACGATTACTAGGTCATTAAAATATTATTATAAAAAATATCAGGATAATTATTTAGTTTATAAAAATTATTTTTATATAAAAATATTTATAATATAACCCACAAGGTTATCATGGATTTTATCATCAATAAAGTATCTTACTATGTCCTATGACGCATTCTAAAAACTAAATAATTTAAAAGAATAATATATATTAATATAATCCTTATATTATAGAGAAACATTAAAGAAATATATATTTATATACATTTGATATATATTGAATCTCATATGAGATGTGAAGGATAATATATTTTTCATGAATTCAGCTGTAGTTATCAGAGAAATATTTTATGTCTTGTTTATTCTATCATTTGGAATATAAACCATTGTAAAAATAATAGTTTTATTTTAAACTATGATTTTGTTTTCATCACCCATATTTATTAATAACCTATTAATTCTTATGAATAGAATATCATTTGATCATTTAACCAATGTACAAACCATTTTTCAATTGAATTAATTGAGAACATGTCATATAGAAACTATTAAACACTCCTCACCTAAGGTGTTGTGTTCCATTTTATATAGAAAATTAGATAATAATGTAGGATGATCACATTTATTATGAAAAGAATATATTGATCTAACATATTGGTCTATATGAATTATTATATTATGAGTTGGATGAGGTAATAATATCAACCTGTTTCTTAGTGAAAATAAAATGTTTTCCTCAACTGACAGATGAAAAACTTCCATTAGAATTTCTTCTAGAATGTTTTTATTGGATGATTGGGTATAAAATATAGAATTTAAATGGTTGGGGTTTCAAAATAATAATTAGTATTAGTTTCAAAATCATAAAAAGTTAACATCATATAAGGAT
This sequence comes from Viscum album, assembly GCA_963277665.1. Classification (NCBI taxonomy): domain Eukaryota; kingdom Viridiplantae; phylum Streptophyta; class Magnoliopsida; order Santalales; family Viscaceae; genus Viscum; species Viscum album. Next base: position 1,032,594,640 of record OY728119.1, on the reverse strand, counting down.
CAATATTATCAAACATGAAATATACCATTTCACTGATGAGAAGATTCCAACTATTTAAAACAAAAAGAATCCTTACAGGTGATGGAGTAACCAAGACAAGTATTATTAAAATAATTCAAATAAGCTTTATAATTACTATTTAATTACCGAATATTAACAGTTTATTTTCTAAAACTATGATGTAACAAATTTTAGATTCCATCCATTCGACAATTCATATGGAATTTTTTCTAAAACATAGTGAATTAAAACTCAATTTGTAGATTGAAAAATTGTAATAACCACATCAAAATAATTATTTATATCAATATAATAATCACACAATATCGGCTTTGGGATTTCGTATTGTGTTCTATTATATATTTTAGCTACACTATTATTTTTTATAGCTATGAATTTTGGGAAATGAATTTTTAAGTATATAAATTTAAAAAAAAATGAATTCAAACACCCAAAAAAATATTAAATCTGAACTGTGATAGAAATATAGTTTCTCCTATATAATCTTATAGTTGAAAATTATATAAATCCTGAAATTGAATTTGATTTAAAGCTACGAAAATATACACAATTATATGTGGTGTAGTCATCAAATATGATATAAACGATATATCTTCCATAAAAGTCCTAGTTTCTATTGGTTAGAAAAGTTATGTGTGAGTATGAATGTTGTGTCTTCATTAATAGGTTTCAAACTAGACTTCCATTCCTTTTCATGTGGGTAAGGTTAAAAAAATATAGAATAATTAAATATACATTCTTGAAGACAATTCACATGAATTATCTTCTGGACGTTTATTATGGTCTAAACATTTTAGAGTCCAAATTTTCTATTCCAATGCCAACAATTAAATTAATCACACTATGATAAAGGAGGTTGTAAAAATGAATTTTCTTTTGGTAAATTGAGTTGACATTACCATGTGTATAAAAAAGCCAATATTTGATACCAAAACATTAATAGGACCTAAAACACAAGTTAATAAGTCTTTATGAACACACACCTATCTTAAACTATGGTGTTTACTGGCTACCAGTTATAAAAAACTTATATCATTATATGTTATGAATGTTTTATACTTACTAAATTGTTAATGAATTTTATAGTGACCCCTTTGAAATTTAGTGAAATGGTTCAAAAATTAGTGAAAAAATAATTAGATAATTAATGTGCCCTTTCATAATAAGTATAAATAAATATATAAGATGTTTTTGGTGGTTTAAACTATATTACTACCTTATCAATTTTGTTCCATGCTGATGTTAAATTTGAAATTAAATTCATATGAATCTAATCAATCGACATATGTTTCTGAAAATTTGTATGATCATTAAAATTTGAAACTGATAAGGAATTAATAAAAAACAAGATATTAATTCTAGGAATACTGTGATTATACTTAAAATGATTTAATATAACCATAATCACAATTTATATATAAACTTTTTTTCTTTTATCTAAGATAGTAAAAAATTCATCAATTTATTCATATTATATAGTGTAATCACCATCATTCAAAGTATAAAGGTAATTACAATTTAATGATTATTTCATAAATGAAAATGTAGTTTTCATTGCAATAAATCTGTATTAATTTCAAAGAAATGTTTTCAAAAAATAGTTATAATTCATGTGTAATCACTTTATGAATCAAAGTTTTCTTTATATAGGTATTTAGCATAACTCCATGGGTCATACGTATATCCAAAAAAATTTATACATTTTTTATATAATGATACTATAGATTTATTTTCAGTATTCTATATTCCATGACGATTCATTATAAAATAAAATGGATTCATACACTCACAACTAATAACATAAACAAATATTCACATATGTAGAAATTTGTAATTTATCTTTTTTTCATTCCAAAAATCATTCCGAAAATCATTATCATTGATAATATATTTCAAATGCCACATACGTTGAGGAAATTCACCATTACAAAACTGAAATTTAAAATTAATTGAATAATTTGAAGAAATTTTTTATGTAAACATATAAGAAATAATTTACCTAGACTCATTAATAGTAAATATGACTCAATAATTATATTTTTATCATACTCCATATCTCATTCAAGTCCCTTATCATATTGAATTAATTATATGATAATGTCAACAAGCCATAGAGATTATTCCTATAATCAATCATTGATCTCTTAATTACTACTCATTTGGATGAATGTCAATAATATTTTCTACAATATATTCCTAAATAATGTCACTATAACTAAGTGATTAAAAAAATAATAAAAAATAGACATATGACACATTTGAGAAATCGATTCACCAATGATTAAAATAAGAAACTTGATTACCAAAATTTAGCTTAATGTTTTTAGTATCCAAAACATTGGAATTAAAAAAATTATTAATTTTACTATTTATATAAATGAATTTCATTGTTTTACTATATGATATATGAATATATATCTATTATGATCCATCGAACAAAAAAAGGTGTTCAGAAACATATATATTACATGATTTTCTAACTTCTCCTCATGAGAAATTTTTTAAATTTCAATATATAGAATGATATAATTTTCTTTCATCATATAATAGTTTATAAATCTCGTTTTAATCTTAATATAACACATATATTATCCCCAAAAATTATATTAATAATAATAAGTAATATATGGGATACTAGGATAGGGTTTCTCCAAGGTTTCGATATCAATACATTCTATAAGGAAAAGCTATTCCACATAACATGTAATTATAAGAAAATAAATAAATGAAAATACACAATACCAAATGTATAAGAAAAATATAAAGACATTCATTATACCAAATTCTATCCTAGATATGGAAGAGGGAATAGGGCATATGAATTTATATATAATTTCAATTTTTAATTCTTCCACACAAGAAAGTGAGAAACACAGATATTAAAACATCAAAACTTATCATAGTACAAAAAAATAATAATGGAATAAAAAATTAGAAAATTAATTAGTTTACACTTAACCAAGATAAAAAAAAATTGATTAAAATATGTATAAAATGTAAATAATTAGAAAGGGGTTTTGAGGATTATTTACAATGTTCTCTCAAATATTTTATAAAGAATATAAAAATTCCCAGTCAAGGGAACTCATCACATTTAATCTAAATTTGTAGGATGATAAGTACCTAGATCCATGAAATAACTCTTTTATTACCATGAAACTCCATATATATTGATGATAGAAGGATACACGTATTTTCCCTAGAATTATTTGACAGATAGATGAATGAGAAACTATGATACAAGAGCATATATTTGATTTTCATTATTGATAGAAATTCCCAATATTGTATACTAAAAAACTAGATGTTTTAAAGAATATTATTATATCCCTATGATTTCATCGATCATGATACAAAAAAGTAAATGATTAAATAAATATTAGTGATTTTATAATAAAAAACCTAACACATAGTGTCTATATTAATACACTATAAAATAATAAAAATGAATGTTTTCATAGAACTAATATGGTATATAGAACATAATGTATAATTAAATAATTTATATAATAAGATCACATTCCATTCCCTATAGCCTCAATATCCTTTTATAAGCATTGTAAATGAGTTAAAAGACTAATATTTTATCCTTGTTTTGAAAATACAAATACAGTAATGTTGAAAATGAGTTAAGAAATACATTTTTTATCTTCTAATGTATATTATATAACATCTACATGTTTATGTACCCATCATTTTAATTGAAAATTCATATTTTAAGGACATTGTGATTTAATAGTGAAATTAATTCCACCAAAATACAGAATTATTTCCCAAAATTCTTATACCCCAAAGAAAAGTATAAGAACATTTTCATTAGAGATTTATTAAAAGAAAAAAAATTTAAATTGAACTAATCATTAAGGATTAGATGAAACATATACCTAAAAACTTTAATCCTATTATTTTTCATTATATTATTGATTTTGAGAGATGCATTTGTATTGGTTTCAAGTGATATTTTCTAAGAGATTCTATTCCAGATTAATTGTTTTGAATAATTTTTTTTTTCTATATTTAATTGTTAAACTTTTTATGATCATGATTGATGAGATCTCAAGGGAGGAATATATTTTTTTGATCATTATTGTAGATAATATTATAGATATCGAATATGTTTTATTTAATATGTTTTTTGATTAAAAATAGGGTAATATGAATATCTTTTGATTGTGTTGATAAAAGAGGACCTTGGGGATAATGATTTATGTTGGTAAAATTCTATCATTGAATTTTGAAGTGTATAAAATTAACTATTTAAGAGGTTTAGTAAATAATGTTTCTAGTGTGGAACATGGATACCATATTTTTGGTTATCAATACTATAACTATAATAGATTAAAAAAAGATTTATATTTTTGAAACTATATTTTTTGTATTGTAAAAGAATTTATATTATTATTCAATACTCTGATCATTATTTTTACTTTTTGACTTATTATCCAATAAGGGTTTATTTATTTTATTGGTTAGTTGTTTAATATAGAAATTTCTACTTCTGATACATTTATACTTTGATAATATGATTTTTCTAGATGATATATCATTTAAAAATGTTACATCATAGTGTGGGTGTAAATTATTAGTTCAATTTTAGAAATTAATTCACTCATATTACAGATATAAAACATTATTTGTCTAGAAATAATAGTCAGGATAATATTTTTAATATGTGATATTCATTTTTAATATCATTAATTTCAATATTCCTTAAAATAACATTGTCATATAAGAAAATTATTTTTTTCTTATGTATTGTGTTATGCTAATGAGGTGCTCAAAATATCCAAAATCCAAACTATCCACCCATATCAACTATCATAGATTATGATTACTAACATGTTTTTATAGAAATATTAATGTTTAATATTTTAGTGGATATTATTATGATGTTCATTTGAAATTCGTACACTTAAAATAATGTTGTTTATTTTATTCTCGTGATGATAAAGGTGATTTTGAACTTAATTTTTTAGTGAATAATACTTTTTTGTGTGAAATTTAATGGAATATATATTATCGAGTATCTTATAATAAAATAGCATCTGTTATATGGATGCAAAATGAATTTAATAATTTTTTAAACTAAATGGTTTTGAAAAAATAAAAACAAATTTTTTAATTAGACTATGGGTCATTTAATTTTTTTTCCTTGGTGAAATTACATTGTAGATGCACCAATGATTCAAGAAGTTTGTCAATAACATATAATCACATAGAAAAAACTAAATATTCAATTGTCAACATTTCAAAAAGTTAATTGAAATTTTACTTAAATAATTAGGTTTGAAAATAATTATGATAGACCACATGAATCACATCCTTATGATAAAATTTAAATTAAATATTTACTACTATAAAGAAATATGACAATATAATGAAATTAGTCTAAGAAAAATATGGGATACTGAATAGATTAATGTTTACTATAATATCTAAGGGGTGGATATCCTATGTTAATACTTCAAATCTAATAATATTGAATACTTTTTTTGAAATACATTTCTATAATAGTGATATGAAACCCATTGAAGAATATTTGGAACAAATTTATAGATGGATGATTAAGAAATTTAACATTCAAATACATCACTGAGAAGAAATATAATACATACAAGAGAAGAAAGATTCAAGGAAACCAACTTTTTAGGAATTAAATAAACCTAGAAATAATTTACCATATTTTCTAAAGTTGATGAAGAATTATGGGGAACATAGATGATAACATAAGTTGAATATGAAAATATTAATTGAAGGATAAAGACTCAAATGTGGTATTAAAGTTTCATTTAATTTTGAATATTCATCGAATGAAAAAAATCCAAATTAAAAGTCACAGTATTTTATGAAATTTTTTATTAGATTCAGATGAGTATAATGGGGATTGTAAAAATTGAATACCTTGAAAATTGTATTTTGAATATAATTATTCCTTTTAATCAGATGAAAAATATGAGTAAGATGAGTATATGAAAACTTAATATTATGATGAGATGAAGGAATATATTATAAAAGAAAAAAAATTTGAATAAAAATAATCATAATAGATATAATGATGTTAATGTTTTGGTTTCTAGGAAGAAACACATATAATCTATGTTAAAGAGATAGAATATGAAACTCATGTTATATTTGGATCTATTTAAAAGTAATATGTTAAAGGTAACATTCATAAATACCATTGAGTCTAAATCAAACTCAAATTCAGATAATAAATGTAAAATCGGGATGTAGAACTAAGAAGTTAATGAATTGAAGAAATTTATTTCCATGATTACATCTGTAAATAAAAACATGGATAATTTGTACATAAAATTGAAGTAAAATATGACATCTTTCATATTAGGTTATAAGTGTACTTGACGAATTCATTGATAACAAAAAAATTTTATATAGTATAGTTAACTGGTCTGTATTCGATGTCATAGGTCTAGTTAACGGAAAAATTACTCTTCAAATTACATTAAATCACTCAGAAGTCTTCAATCAGTTATATATAAATAATTAACATCTATGTAACATAGATGTTTAATAGAACTCTAGTATTTATGTTTATTTATATATTTATTAATGGAAATAATTCATTCTATACATCGATGAATTATTATTTGGTCAAATAGACACATTGTGTAGTATTATCTAAACTAAAACATTAGGTAGTTGTAAAAATTTACTTTATATTATTGGACCATTTAGTTTTATGTATACTTTCCACATAAATTTCTATTTTTATTATAATTTTTTTATAATATATATTGTTTTATTTATATATTTTTAACTCTTTTAGTAAGGGGCTGTGTTTTTGGATAACATTCTTGAATAAGAGGAAAATAGTTTTTGGTAGATTTCATGAATGATAATAGAAGTTATTTTGAAACTACATATAGAAACATCCTCAGAAGAATATGATCATCTATGTATTGGGAAGTAATTTATATGTGGTTCATTTCATTCTCTTTTGATATTACAATGTAATATACTAGACTTAAGAAAACTAGATAATGTAGTTATATAACATTATTTGTAGAGAATAAATGAGTTCCTAAAGGATACAATAGTTTATTTGTTTTTTAAGACAAGGTACATATATACATTACAATTGAAAATATATTTTTCATTAGGATAATATTTTGAGAAATTATTATATCATCCTTCATGTCAATTAAATTTAACCGGATTCTCCTCAATATTTTATTATAAAAAGGAAAAAATAATGGTGCACTCATATTCTCAGCTTGTAGTTGCAAGTAGTGGATGATTTCTTATCATAAACATTGAATAAATGATATATAAAAAATAAATGAATATAATAAATCCATAATAAATTAAAATTTAATTCATGATATATCCATGTCAATAAAATTGATCATGGATAAAAATGATCTTGTATTCCGGAATGATGGAATTCAAAATACCAGTCATTAAAATATTTTGTAAATGCCTTGGGGAAACACAATATCTTGTTATGGGGAATGGTATATGCAAAAAACAAGCCTATTTTTATTCATGATACATGTAATTAAGTGTGGGGTTATATAATTTCATTCCCTACCCTTCACCCGAGTATGTCCAATTCATTCACCATAAGAGTAATCATGCCCATCCATACCATTCCCAAAGGACACCCTTGGTGATATTAAAAAAATATCTTCATAATGAATAATAAAGAAAAATAACATCCCCATTGAAAACAATAATGTGGATGATTGTGCTAAAATATTTTAATCAATATAGAAACTATGGGGTATTCCTAAAACGAAAAAGTACCCTTATAGAAAAAGTACAAGGGATGGTACATTTAATGTGAGGTGTTACCCATGGAAGATAATAACTGGATTCAATAGTATAAGTTAGAAGGCGAAAAAGGAAAATGTAGAAAAAATCATTCATAATGATTGAAAAAGTGAGTGTGAATATTCCAAATCATATCCCTTAGGTGTTTTTATCAACTTGTACAATCTTATACCAACATATCTTTTAGTAGGGTTATTGGCACCTTGAAATTTGTAAGATGAATTTTTCTTCATAATTGAATATATGAACCTCACTGAGACACCAAATGTTGAAATTGGGTATAAATATGTCTTTATGCTGAATGAATAAGGATAATTGATTTACATGTGTTGCGACCCAAAACAAAATCAACCAGGCTATAAAGGATCATGATGAAACTCTCCACGTTTCATGGGTGTAAGTGATGAATGTGAAGGGATAAGTCCAAAGGTATGAGACCGTATCCTGGAAATGATTCCGAGAAAGAGTGTAGCTGGAAAATATATGGTATTGAAAAACAGGTTTTCCTTGGATTTTTGACTAGGAGGACCTACACACACCCCCTATATAGGGAACCAACATTAGGCACCTATGTATAACACCTGCACGACTCGAAAGCTGAAGCCCCCCTTCACAGGACACGTACATTGAGTACTTGCACTGTGGACCTATTCTTCCAACCACATTTGACTAGGGTCCCTTATTTTCCTATAAATATAACCCTAGGGATCCTTTGACGATGAACTAAAAAAATATTAACCCTTAAGGATCTCATTGTGTATCACATTCAACCAATTCCCTTGAAATTTCCCAGGTTTCTCTCTACATCATGATAAATGAGAGAATTAAAGGGGATATGCGAGATCAAATTCCCTTTAGGGTTAAAAAATTAGATACTTTTATGATAAAATTATCTACTAAGTATAAACCACAATTTCAAGGTCCCTCTCTATAATGAGGGACCTATGAAAGAATCTTTGAGGGACACTAGAGGAGACCTAGACTGCTTAAGCTAAAGCACCACAAAAGTGTTGTTTCCAAACAAATCCTTTTATGACGGTATATATAAATCACACTGGCATATTCCCCCATTATTGAACTACTAATAATTGCTCATACGACCAACATGGTGTACCTGCATGGCAACATGTCTAGAAAAATTGCACCCAATACCTACATGAGAAACCTTTCTTGCCCTCGTCCAAGAAACTCATGGTAGAGCCCTTTATTCCTTGGTTCCCTCATCTAAAAAGAAATGAGTTTAATCATCCCATAAGACATTCGGGCATACACAACCTATATGAGTGGCCCAAAAGCATTCCCCCCACTAGTGATTGTATTCCTATGGATAGATGTTCCCCCATTGTTGTCCGGTTCATGGTTCATGTGGGTATATCTCCCCATAGTCATGAGGCGCCCTACCCCATGGATAATGTTAGGGATTTCCAATTCTCGGAATTAAGGGTTAGAACTATTTCCTCCACTTCTAGTCCATGAAATCTAGACTCTTTTGTTCTATGTAGGTCGTATGAGTATTACACATTCATTTCCTATTGAATGGGAATGAAATACTCCTTTATCACTACATAACTAATTTTAGGGAATCTCTCTTCGAGACATCCCCTAGCCTTTTGTGTAGAATCTTTCTATATTTATCCTCTATTCCTCAATGTCCTTTACTACCATTACCTTCTTTGTTTAATGTGAATTGGGTGATGTTTTTTTACCTCATCCTCTTCCACTAATTTCCGCATCCTCTCCCACCGTAAGATAATAAAGCGCTTTTATATTTTTATATCATTCACTTCCTCTTGTTTATCACACCAAGAATAAACCAATTAGGCTTCTAGTATAATGATTCGCATGACATCAGCATGTTCCATGTCCTACATTTAACTATAAGAACATGGATTCCTTCTATAAATAAGGTATGTAGCATGCTTACCTAATTATCGATCTCACACAACAACATCCTTAGGGTTAATAACCAATCATAATTCCATTAATCCATGAAAACTCCTCAGATTTATACCCAGAAGTATACCCCAAAACCACCATTAGTCGAAACATACCTCATTTTCCTTTCACCAAGAATCCTCATCAAAAAAAATCCCCTTATTAATACTCTAAAATTGCAGCTCTCCCTTGTGAGATAAAATTATAGAATTCCTCTATATGCATAAGTCCTTAGAATCTATCTATGTGGGATTTGATACCTATCTATACGAGACACTTAAGGGGCCTCTATGAGGTCCAAACCCAACACCCCAAATCAATCGTATTCTCTTTAGAAAAAATTCTATGTTCGATTTAATTCATCTAGAGAATCCATATCTCTATCAGGTTCTATGTGATGCTTCAACATAAGTCTAACACAAAAAAATTACTAGGACCCTTGAACATAAAATTCCAAGAAAAAAGATGTTAAACTATACGGGTTGGTCTTTATTATATGACCATAAATGTAATGATTTTCCCACTTACACGTCACCAAAATATGTGTGTTCTGATTACTTTTTTTGTGGTATATATGAAACCCATTCCTGGGTCTGATCACAACATCAAAAAAATTATCGTCTCCCTGGATGATGATAAACCCCAAAGTAACAGTAGTTTAACTCAATGAAAATATACTCCATATTCTCCTGAAATAGGGCTAGAAAAACATCATCATCATCATCATTACCAAATAATACATTTGTAGTATATAATAGGATACCATTGATGGAGAAATTTATATATAAAAAGCTATTTCCATTGATGAAGGTCTTTAGATGAATAAAAATGATTCTATAATATATACATGGTTATATTTGATATTGAATCCCTACATAAACCACATAATACTGGGAAATTAATAAAAGAGTCATTAAAATTTCTTAAATGTATGAGAGAGTCTCAGAGTATGCAATAATTTTCCCTAAAAGGGTTTGATGATCCCGAACTCCCATCCTCTCAACCAATGTGAGTTTATAAGATTAGATGGAAAAATACCTAATGAGTTCCTACCTTTGGAAATAATTACCCTTCAAATATACAATAAATGGGAGACTAATATTTTATGAACAAACCCCCTGGAAACCATTCAGGAATTTAAAATCAATATAAGGCATGAATTCTCAGAGAAACAACGGTGATGATTGAGTCATTTCTCAACCAATTCCTTTCTGGGTGTTTAACCACGTTTTTATATATTCCACAACCATATCCAATAATGAGTATTTATAATTGGATGTATTTTCTATAAAATAGCACACATGTTTTCTAAACCAATGTTTGGATCGACTTTCTAAAATGGGAAATATTGGGTTTTCAAAAATAAATTGGTAACCCTTAAATAATATGTGTTAGGGATAATGATTTGGGATTTTAAATCCATTGAATTACATGAGTAATATGGTAATTGTATTCTATGTTAATGTATGGACCCCTCAGAAGAAATATGGGGTCAATATAACACAATTCCCAATGAATGGTAATTGAGATATAGAAACTCCAACTATGGAATGGGTATAAATTCAATAAAAAATTGAAATATATGGAACAAAATTGATCATCTAATAAAAATAATAAACCAATTTAATTATATAACAAATCATGTAGGAATTATATACACTACATAATTTAAACTCAAAGCATAATATAGAACATATCTCGTAGTGATGAATTTGAGATGGAGAACTCTTACCATTTTTCAGGACTTCCACAAAAATAAATTAAATTCATGTAACAAAAATTAAATATAATTATACATTAATTTATAAAATGAATAATATATATTCTATCTCCTAATCATCATAAAATTTAATTATCTACAAGAATTATTTTCACTTTCCACCTCGACAGTTTAATGATTTTTTTTTTAATTTTTACTAGTTTTATAATAATGGTTTTATGAATTCATCCTTATTCCTATTTCACTCATTACTATGTTATTACATTTATTTATTATTTTTATGATAATTTATGCTTTTATCAATTATTTTCATGGGTTTTTTAGTTTTTATACTTCAAGATGAAATTCATAAAAATTATCTTTTTTTATTGTTGTTGATCAAAGGTTGTTTTCTTTATTGATGTATTAAATACCGATATATCATCTAAAAATGATAAAAAATAATTATTTGCACATTTATCACATATTATATAGGTATTTATGTTCTAAAAATAATTCATGATAAAAAATTATTTTATTTTTATGTATGTTGTTAAACCGACCCAAACATAAACATACACTAATTGAATAAATTATTTTGAGATAGTTATATTATTATATCACTATACCAAAAGCATAATTATCTTATATAGTGTTTATTAGTCTGGTATAATATAATAATAATGGGTTTATTAGAATAATTATTTAATATTAAAATATTTTATAATGTGAATAAAATGATTTTCCTCTAAGACTGCTTGTTTTAAAGGATTTAATTAAAATTGATATTTTATTGATCATGTCATTAATATGTTCTCAATTTATTCAAACCCAAACCCTAAAGATATAAAAAAAGTAATATTTCATCAATAAATCCTTTATATAAACCATCAATTTAGGGTTGTGATGAAAAATAAATTTGTTTCCCATGGGGGTGGTGTTCCATACGTACACCTGAACAATGATTTGAATATTCTTAATGGATTGGATAGAAGAATGAATAATGATAATATAATCAATATAGTTAAATTATAATGTAACGATTATTATAATATCATCACAATTTTTTTCTATAATATATAAGATAGAATATTATTTTGAAAAAAAATATAAGTATTGGATAATACTCAAATTGGGGAATTGATTCTTTCATTGAAGTATCCTTGAAAAATAAGTATTTCCAAATAATGGTGAGAAATATATTTTTTACATTGGAGAGAGTTATATGAGGATAATTTTAAAATATTTTCAATAGTTATATTTATGAAAAAGGTGATTCTAGAAGTGAAAAAGAATATACTCGTAAAAAATTGAAGATAAGGGTGGTTTTTGGAGTTACCCATACATTTTCAATAATTTAATGTTAATATACATCGTTTAGTTGATGAAATTGAAAACTTTGATAGGATATAGATATTTGGTTGGAACACACCTCAACCACTCTTTTATGAGAAAATAATTACTATTTTAGGGTTCTTTTTATATTTATTTTATGTTTTTGGTTCTTAAATTTTAGCTTAGTAATTAATTGTTAACCATCATTATAAAAAATTTAGAATTATAAGTTTTCACTTATTAGATAAATTATTTTTAAATTTTACATAATTTTATCAAATAGAAATTTTAATGGTGTGAAAAATTTTCTTTTAAACAAACACACCTAATAACATAAAAATTATTTCTATAGAAATATAATTTTCATGTTATAAATTTATTTATAATATTAAATTATTTATATTTTATATTTTAATTAAAAAAATGATATTTTATAAGTAGAATAATGAATATTAGGTTTTCAATTAATGATAAAACAAAATCCAAAATTTAAAAATCCTGATTCAATAAAAAGACCGAAACCAATTTTTATATTAAAGTAACATTTTAATTTGTTCAATAAAACTTTACATAGGTTTTCTATGTTTAATGACCATTTTAAAAGTATTAATAATTTTCCATAAATTAATATAGATTACATAAGTGTTTTCAAGTTCATTATTACATAATTATTAAATATTAATATTTAAAATAATCATTGTAAACTAATTTTTCTTTCAAAAATTGACATTTTCTGAAAAAATAAAAAATTTCATACAATGTTAATTTTAATATGATGAATTAAAAAATGAGTTTAAATTATTCAATTTAAAATTCTAATAACAAAATATTAAATAATTTTTTGAATAATATCGCTTTAGATTTTGATAATATATGAGATGATGTTTACCTTCTAATGTAGGGTTTTTGGTATTGCATCCCCAAAAAATTTCATTCTGGAAATTTGAGAATATTTCATTTATTGAAGGAATGTGGATATTATTTTATCCTAAATTGATCAGTGATATTTGTTTTCCTCGTTAATTTAATGATTTACTCAATATAATTTTACAAATTGACATGCTTGATTCTACAAAACATTCCCTCTAGTTTTAATAATCTGGATTGGAACATCATTATAACACATGCCAGTCTCCAATTATATACCCTTAGATATGATGAAATGCATTGGATCTAGAATGTATTTCCTCAATAATGGAACATGGAATATGATTTATGGCGATGAAGTATTTATAGTCATAACCAATATGTATGTTACAAATCTAATTATTTATAGTATTTCAAATGGGATAATGTTCCGAGGGATTATCATAGACTTTTTACCACATCTTATAACTCCCTTACCTAGTGAATCCTTCAGGAATAAATGATCCCCAACATTAAATTCCAAATAATTCTATCAATTTACTACATTACTCTTTTTTTCTGTGGGCTATAATAATATGACCTCCAATATTCAATAATTTAACAAGTGTCTCCTCTACATGATTTGGGCCAACTATATTTATTGCTCAACGTTATTCCAAAAAGGCTATATTGCAAATCCTCTTCCATTAAAATGATTTTCGTGGTGTCTTCTATATTATTTAACGGAATATATTTTTTTATTAAAAATTCACCGAAAGGTAGATATAGATCCCATATACATTGTATGTTAATATAAAACAATCTCATCCTTGCATTTAAAATATGGATGATCCTTTTATACTACCCTATGGTTTTCAAAGGACATGAAATGATTAAATGTATCTCATTTTTTGAAACCCATTTAATAATATATCGAATTTTAAATGTTAATTGTCATCCTGATGTATTAGAATTATTACAGGATATCCATTAAGGTTCATGATTTAATTTATAAGGATCATGAAAAAATGATCAAGAGGTTTATATTATATTATTTATATAAAATGTACACACATAATAAAATGATCGGTGATAACCCTTATAGTTTCATTATTCCATGGAATCATTTGGAGTATAGTTAAATGCTCCATAGTAAAATTGTCCAACATCTATATAGGTATATGAAGAGGTTACATGACTACCCAAGGACATACCGTTTTATCCTTTACCTATTAGAATCTTATTTTACTAGACAAATATTCTAATATTTCACACTTCATTCCATCCCACCTGAAATTATTTCAAAAATATAGATACAAATATTTTTACCAGGTTGTATAGAAAAGTTGTATCTATTTTCTTCTCTTATCAGTTCAAATATAAAATCTAATCTTGATGAAATTCATAACCTCTTCCAAAAACACAACACTCAATATCTATAGATTAATTCTATCCATTTCCCATCATGTAAAATATTTATATTTCGTTGTAAGACCTCATTATTCTTCTGGAAATTCTTTATCCATTTAGTTATGATGATTTAGCAATATCTTATAAAATGAATCATGGATACGCTTTCCTAGAGATCTCCATATCATTCTTTATTTGATCTATATATATTTAATCCTTGTTAATCTTAATCATATCCAGAACACCATGTTCCCTTAAACTGAATGCCACAGACAACATGTTTTCCTTCCAGAGGTTGTAGTGTATCAGGAAATAATTTCACTTGATTAATTCTAACTATATTCTTTTCCTCATTTTGAGGTCATTTTTCGAGAAGCTATACATGAGAATCTTGTGGTCAATATATATATATATATATATATCATATCATTATTCAAATAGGTATTTTATAAAAAAATTGAAATAAAATTTTACAACTTGCTATAAAAGGTAATTATTAAACCATTTCTATTTCAATATATTTTGTTTCCTTGGTGAATAGTAAATCACTCTATCATATTTTATAAGGAAAAAAACCAGTCCATTATTCTATGTATCACTATATATATAAATTATTTCGTACCTTATAGTAATGTTAACAACAATGAGTTAAAAAGCCTCGTCTTATCCTAGTCAAAACATACCTCATATTCCCTTGTCCATGTGAATTGAACCCCATGATATGTTAACTAGGTTAACAAGTAGACCAATCATGTAATTTCTTTAACTACCTGATGATAGTACCCTAAAAACCCAAGAAATATTAGATAATGAGTATGTTATTTGGTGTTCTAAATTCATTAGCTACCACAATATTTTATGTTTCCATATACAATCTATATATGGATAAAATATTACAAAGAAAATAGATCTCATTGAACCAAAATTCATCCTTACTATATTTTTTATAAATTGACTTTTTCATGAGGTCCTCTTAAACAATCAGCAAATAAATCTCATTATCTTAATATATATTAGAATATATCAAGATATATCCTTTAATACCATATAAAAATATTCAAGGTACTCCTTTTAAAATATAGTCATCTGATTAATAAATATATATGGTACATTTGTTATTCCAAAAATTATTACATTTAAATCATATTGTCCATACCTTGTTGCAAATTTTTTCTTCGGTATATCATCAGCCTTCTCCCATAACCGAAAATAAGAACAGATAAGTCAAAACTTGTAAAAGTATATGTATCATTATTATTGGGAAAAAAACTCATTAGTGAAAGAAAAATTATGTATAATCTTTATAGTAATGGTATTGATCTCCCAATAATCATTGAAATGTGTCGTAGAGTCATCCATATTTTTCAAAAATATAATAGGTGATCTTAAAATTAAAAACAAGTGTAAATAAATACATTATGAAAAAACTCATACATATAATTCATTAATTCTAATAATTCGATTGGTTTAACTATATTATGAGTTTTAAATATATTACATTCATTAGGAATGATTTCAATGGATAGAATAACGTCACACCTTGGTGGTAAACCATATAGTTCTTGTGAGAAAACATAAATGACTATTTTTACCAGGGGTAAATCCTATATTCTTAGGATACCTTATGTATCGTCGCATGTTTTTTAATGTTCTAGTTTACAAATAGTTCTATTAATGAGATGTATTAGGGGAGGATATCAAATTGATTTAGTTGATGAATTTTACTATTTGAATTTAAGATATTCCATATCACCATCATGAATTTTAATCTACTTTATTTTGAAGTTTTTTTCATTACTCTAGGAAAGAATTACCACTATAATGAACATTTCTTAATCAAGAATTTGTATAGTAAATATGTTTGCAAATAAATTACTCCCACTCATTAAAATTGGACAAATTGTTATTTTGATTAGTTTCCCACTATGTTTCTTAATTATAGTTCACTTAATAGGGTTATAAGGAAATATATAATGATTTTGGAAAATATAGTATATAAATGTGTGTAAATACCCATAATCGAGTAAAAAAATAGCTAAATTTTAGGCTATGATCAAAGTACTTACCACAATGTCATTAGGATCTTTGAATTTTCCTATGGTAATCACATAATACTTTCCTTTCTAAAATGTAATTTCTTAAGTTAAATTTCTATTTTGATTCTGTAATTTGCCAACATAATTTCCCTTCCCCTATAGATAAATATTTTAAAATTAGTAGATTATTCCTTGAACATAAATTTTTGATCTTTATGGAAAATTTCACTACATTTGTGATAAAATATTAATCAATTACTATAATCCGCGGGGTGATTCATCAAAAATAAATATATATGTGAAATATAAACCATTATTTTCTACCCTTGGTGACATTATAGTTCCCTTGATTCTCAGTCAGCCTCTTAATCTCTTGATTTCCTTCAAATATAAACATCATTTAGAAATACTTTTTAATCATTATTTGAATTTAATAAATATCATTGTATGATGAAATGGTATGAGATATCATGACCTTATAAGTTATAACATTAACCCATCTAATAAATTATTAATATTTATTTCTTGACTACATACATAGTATGCAAATTTTCTAGCTTAAAATGTACTGTTATCCTCATACTAAAAAATAGATTCTTCATCTTTTTCGATAAGATTGTAAACTTATAATTATAATTTTTGTTTTTTATCTATAGGAATATTCTTTTCATAGAATACTTCAATAAAATTTATCCATTCAAATTTCATTATCTCATCTTCCTATATAGTGTATTTAATGAGTGACCATTATTGGTTTTATCTCATTTAAGATGAAATAACCCCATGGGGTATTATTCAATTTTACCTAATCCCAAAGCTGGAAATATATTTCTTAGGGAATTGATACACTACTTAGAAACCAATGGATTCAAAGTTCCACTTATATTTGTAGGTTGTTTCCATATGAATCCTTCCAACATAGTTACACCATGTTTTAGATTAGTTGGTCACTATATACATGTGAGATTATTTTCAATAACCATGTCTAACAAACCAAATATGATTTTCAAATTATTTTTCCCACCTATAGATTCATTAACCTAATTAGGGGAAATATCCCTATATTTAATATGAGTTTTGATATAGTTCCAATTCCTCCCATTAGTCACTATCTTGTCCTATTATAATTCACATAATTTGTTCATGGTAATAAATTATACAATTAAATTACTACTGTGAATTTTAGAGTTATCCCTAGTGATCTTGAGTGATTTATAGTACTTTTACTATCTAATTAGGTCCTATGAGTCTAGTCCCCATGTTCCATACTAAAATTCCACTAATGAAAAATTTAACATCCCAAACATTAGAATCCTTGAGTCAATAAATATAATACAATATTAAAAACAAATAAAAGATTTAACATGGGATAAAATATTTTTGTAAGCTAGGAAGACTAGAAACATATATTCATAATATTTTAAAACATAAGATACATGAAATGTCCGTCATGAGACACATAAAATTAGTTCCCTAAATCAACTTACTGGGTAGCTAGTGGATGTTAGAGTAAATCATGGTAAAATTAATAAAGAATAAAATGTAGAAACATTTCATTGAGAATCCCTTAATTATTTATAAAAATTAATGATTTTGAAAAAAATGATTGGAGTGTCAAATTTGTGAAAAAATCAAAAGAATAAATGGATAAAAATAATAATAAATAGATGTGGGAGGGTTAAAATTTCAATAGTTTTAATTATAAAAATTAGTTAATATTATTTTAATTCATTGATAAAATAGATTACCAGGGGAGTTTAATTAAAAGAATTTTTTTCTATGAAATATATAATCACATAATATCAATATCAATCCTTTAGTCATGTGATTTATTACTCAAAAATACATTTTTATGAAATACCCCCCAAAAAATTGGTAATAGGTATACCCAAGAGTCATGAATTGTCATATTAAAGCTCCCTTAATTTTTCTCTAGTTGTTTTATTATTTCCATGATAGGAAGGAACTGGTGTCTTTAGAATTATTGTCCTTAAAAGGCACATAAAACCTAAAAATCCCAATAATAGAGAACAAATTTGAATCTTTATTACAATGAACCAATATTTTTATTTCAATCCCAACACAAAATTTTTTCCCTCTTATGAACACGATCATATTTTGTGGAATTAGTTGAAAATCAATCCATACCATGGGTTTTACAAGATCATCAGATAATATAATAATTATACATAAAAGTGGAAGAAAATGAGAAACAATTCCTACTTTCATCTTGGATAGATCTATCTGAAAGAGCATAAGAATGTCCACAAGAATATCCAACCCTAAATTTTTAGGGTTACATATATATTTATATTAAATTCTATTAAAATGAGGTTACTAGGAAGTACATGAAAAATACTGTAGTCCCCAAGACAAGTCTAAGTTTTATCTTCAAGTATGTGGCCAATTATGCCTCTAATTGAGTTTTGTTTATCACTTGTTAGTTGGTTCAATTACATGGAATGTGAATCAAATATAAATATCATTCATTCTTACTTTTAGTAACTAATTAATTATTGAATGGTTGTCCATGGAAATTTTCCATGATGAACATCGAGATATTGGTTTTTTGGTGACTTGGAAAGATACTCGAGCTAGCCAAAAAGTTCATGTTGAAAAGTGCGTGGAATTTGTTTATAAATTATAGACCATGAATATTAATTTCTTTCCCAAATTCATCTCAGGTATTTTCATTATTTTAAATATCCATCAAAATCATTCATAAACACAAAAATACCACATTTTATCGATAACACAAGAAATTTCTAGTGAAAATTGGGTTTGTACTCAATAAATTATATTAATGAGTGTGAACAAATTAGGAACATGAAAGTCCCTTATAATTTTTTCATGTATTTCATAAAAAAAATTAACACCAAACTATAATGAATCCATAAAATAAAAAAGAATCATTAAAATAAATAAACATATAATTAATATTCATAGAAGATAGTTTTTTAAGGCGCAACACTTATTAATGTTTGAAAAAAATGATAATCCCTTATATATATTTCAATTAAAGACATTATCCATTTTATAATCACATTTCTAAATATTTCAAAAATAAAAAATTCCATTTGATGATTTACCTCACCTCAAAGTTATTCATTCATCATTTGAGATCATATAATCAGAGTTTTTATAAATCTAATGTATATTCACTTTATCTATAAGCTTTCATGAAATATAAATTTCTGCATAAAAATAAATTGACAAAAATAATGTGTAATTTCATCAAGGCTATTCTAATTATAAGGATAAGGATAGTATCATAGTGACACGAAAAATAGTCTCAGAGGATGAAAAAGAATGTAAAATTCATTAAAAATAATTCTCGATTTTCAATTTTTATTATGAATGAAAAATCATCCCTTTTAAAATAACTCAATGGATAATAAATTTTTTTCCCACACTATCATAGGTTCACAAACCAAATATTAGTGTAAATAATGATTTTTTCCCTACAATAAAATTTTCAAATGTTGGAAAACAATTTTTTTCTGAAAAACACATTGAAACAAATGGAATATTGATATTTGAACCATTTTTCTCTTATGAAAAACTAGACACTTTCAACCAAGAATGATTTCATGATTGATCAATAAAATGTACCACGAATCAAAAAATTATATCATTAATGATCATGTGAAAAAACATGCTATATAGTCAATGAATTGGTATATGAAGTATAATTAGTATTATAATGTGGATTTCTATCAAGAGAATTCATGGTTTCTATGGGTTTCAAGCCATAGAATATAGGATGTGTCTCATATTCAAAAAGAGATGAAAAATATCAATTTAATTCAACAATTATATTAGTTATGAAAATCCTGAGAATCATTCTTGAATGAGGGTACAACAATTAATTTGAAAATAGGTTCAGAATATATATCAATAATGAGGATAGTTATTTTTTTAAATTGGTAATGTTATGAATATAAACGGTTAGTCTAATAAATTAATATTTTTCAATAAGTAATATTAGAAATAAAAACTATAATAGAAGTCATTTTGAAAAATATTTGAAATGAAAATTGTCATGTAACAATATGAATTTTCACTTATTTATTTATTAATTATAATTATAAATAATTAATAAATTCTCACATTTTAAAATATAACACCTAATTAATTATTTATCATACAATATTGAAAATAAAAAAGAATTGTGATAATGTGAAACTCCCCAAAACAAAATATCACACCAGGATCACAAATTTCAACACAAATAAGGAAAATTGGATGTGAAATGAAAGAACTATAACTGATCAAGGGAATAATATATTAATTAAACCAAATATCAAGAACAAAAATAACTGTAAAAATAGTACTCCCTTTATAGAGATCTTGATATGTTCCAAAAAGCTGAAAGAATAAACACATAACACCCCATAATACTTTTTATTGTCAATAGAATGTAAAAATTATTATGCATACATGAAAATAATCATATTGAAAACCCAAGATATATATATATATATATACATAAATGAATAATGTATGGTAGAGTTTTCACTAGGTGGTCTTGGGAGAGGAAATAAATGACCATAGATATTCCATCATGAGCATGTATGTCCTCTATTTTTATGGACCTTTCCAATATGAATATGCATGTTATATTCCATTCACTGTGGAAAACCAAAATAATCAAGCGGGTACGAGTGATTAAAACCCACAATATGGTGTGACAACTAAGTGGTAGAGAAAACTCCATTTAGGGTACCCTAATATCCAATGAACAAGGAATAAATTCATAAGGTAAAAATGTATTGGTGGTTAGGATATTCATGCAAGATGATACATATAATAAAATCCTTGTCTAATATAAAAAAAATCCTCATTATCATGAAGTGGACAAGGTATGATACTAAAATTGTTAGGGATGAGTTTGAGAGGAGGGAGAGATGATTAGGGTTCACTTAATTGAGATGGAATTTTACGAGACATGTGGTATAAAAATCTCTTTCTACAATGAAAGTAGGTTAGAGAATTCATTGACTTTAAGGGTGGTAAAAAGGGGTGGGGTGGGTGAATGTGTTTAGAAGTCACACCCTCTTCTAATCTCCATAATCATCAGTGAGAATAATAAAAAATCAAAT
Source organism: Viscum album (assembly GCA_963277665.1). NCBI lineage: Eukaryota > Viridiplantae > Streptophyta > Magnoliopsida > Santalales > Viscaceae > Viscum > Viscum album. Next base: position 1,032,572,462 of record OY728119.1, on the reverse strand, counting down.
AAAAAGTGCAGTAGCATTTCCATGTCACTCAGTGTCCCTCGTTATATGGACCCATAAAACAAAAAATCCAAAGTGAACCCCAATAATAAGTCTATTAAATGAGTTTTGTCCTGGATAATGGAAATCAGATGTATATTTCTGTGATGATCATTGATCCCCTCCAAAAGTAATATCCTATTTAGGATACTGATGTTGAAAAATAGGATGCTCAGTTGGATCATGTATTATGGGAGACATATTACATAATCACATTGGTTATCACTCATAAAAAATGAGGCATGGATAGGGATGGGGCATGCATTCATCATTGTTGGACATTATTGTCCTCTATCCACTTAATAGAAAAAATATGTAGAAGTTTCCAATTGTGTTGGTGGGGTAACAATTTCTATGAAATGGTGAACTTCTATAAAAGTAGTTGTTTTCAAAAATATAGAGGATATACTGCTAAATTTTATGGAAGAAAAATTAGAAAATCTCTCACATAAGTTCCTAATAGAGTCTCTACACAAACATTGTGTGGTTTGGAGTACTAGTCGTCTGTTGATATTGTGTGCTTCCTACTATTTATCCAATATTTTTTTCCATGATCTATAATATAATCCAAATGAACAAAAAGAAAAAAAAATCCTTATTAACAAATGAACATTGAATATCATTTTCGAGTACCCGATAATTATAGTGAACATATATAATCCCATCTACTATGTAATATACTCCCAAACAACCATAATTAAACCATCATATGTTGCGTGAAATATACTAAATACACCATTCATGTGATAGATCATAAGAATCTTGTTCATTTTTTTGTGTTGACATGGGATCTTCTAGGTGGTAAATGTACTTGATGTGTACCACACACAAATGTCATCTATTCGTAAATTGGAAAGAATACAATGTGTGAGATGTGAAGTAGACCAACTAACATATCTATATTATATGGAGTTGATATAAGACACAAATCATTTGTTTAGACATGGTTTTCATAGTCATACTAGATACATGGAATTAACTATTCCTAAGATGTGTAGTGGTATGGGTATATGGTTTGTGACAAGAAAAAATTCCATGTGGTTTAAACGTTCGTGGAACAAATATATATGGCCATGTATCATATAAACATTGAAAAGGGTTGTGATGCATCCCCATGCCTTTTTGAGTCATCAGTTGAATGCCTCCCAAATCCATAAATCTCATATAAAGAATAAGAAATTTCAAGTAAAGGTGGAGGGAGTAGATTTTATGATGTTGGGTTTAAATGGATGAGAAATAAGAAGCTCAAACTCCCTAAGTTGAAAAGTGGTAATTAGATGGCTGAAGCTATTCCAGGATAACAAAAGAAGGGGGGATGGTCTCAACATGTATACGACCCAAGATAATGCTCTAGGATTTAAAATATGTTGTATATGGAATTTTCATAAGAAAAAATAGTTTTCATGTTTTTTAAAATTATTTAATTTATTTATTATTCATATTATTATAATTATTATTTACATTATTTGGTTTTAATTATAATTATTATCTAATATTTTTGTTATTATATAAAATTAGTAACATGTAAAAATATATTCTCAAATAATCTGATAATTATTGTGCATCACATAATAAATTTTATGTAATATAAAATTTGAAAAGTTGAATTACAGGCTTCTTTCTAGTGCTAGAGGATAGATTAAAACCAGTGACTAGTTTATTCCAGTTGAGATCTCTAAAAAACTATAGATAATTTCATTGTAATGATAGTTTAATCATCTTATGTATAAATAGTTTAGACATTAACAAAATTAATGTAGGAATGCACAACATGTATTTTTTTGGGGTTGTGTTGATTTAAAGGGATTAGCTATATTTGAACTTGAGTCTTTTGGATCGTAAATTATAACTGTTCCAATCATCCTAATTTCATCCTCAAGTGTAACAGTTTTTAAATAAGTTTTTAAATATTAAATTTACATACTATATAATCAAAATAAATAAATTAATATAATGGATTTGTTGTATTTTTATTTTAGTCAAAAGTGATTGAACGGATTCCGGTTGAAGGATTTGAACCACGGTATTTTGGACCATGAGTTTTAACTATGCTAGCAGATTCAACCTTAACATTCATTTTCGTTTATATAGAAATTATTTTATCATTGATGAAAACACCGCACATTCCATTTATTAAAACTAGCGTTAAAAATATTGAATATATTAACAAAGGAGGTTATACTAGGATTCGAAATGGGTTTTCATTGATACGCTCCATCCACCGTTCCATCATACCATACTACATTCATATTTATTTCAAAAATACTTATTTATTTATGCTAAAATTTATATACTATGAAACAATAAAAAGAAAATTACAATGGCATACACATATTTTCATGCATATTTTTTAAAAAATTCAATGATTTCAGACATATTTTCAATTTAAATTCTCATTAAGTAAATTGTTTCATGATAATTTGGGAAATTGTAACTAAGGAATTAAAATGTAGTAAAATTATTATTTTGATTTTCTTTAATTTAGATCATTTTTAGAAATTACATTGTTATATTCAATTGAATTATATGTAAAAGGAATATCAAAGTCTTTCCAACCTTCAAACAATTATATTTATCCACGTAGACATCCCACAAGTGGTCATCCAACAAAGTCACCTGTAAGAGATCCATATTGAGAAGCATGGGAGGAAAGGTACATGGGGCATTAGGCATGTGTAGAACATGGATCGTGGTAAAGGCCTGTGGGTAAATTAGTTGGGATATATCCAACTCAGTCTGTGAAGGTGAGGTGAACCTATATGTTTGTGTGCTCATGTATCCAGGTGCACACCCTCTAGAAGGCATATAATTGACATCTCACACTCCTCACATTAAAAACACTCATGGATAGTCATTATGTTTTGATGTTGGAAAACAGTTTTTAGAGCATTGTTCCTCCTAATGAATAGTCCTCTCTTCCGAGCATCGACCTTATACCTCAACCTCATACATTTCCAGAGCGCCATATCTGTTATATATGTTACCTTTATCCATTCCTTCTTCCATTTCTTCACACTGGACAAACTATCCCCAACCACTATAATAATCAATATTTACTTCTCTTTTGACAAAAAAATATTGAGACTACATTAAATCAACATGGGGTCCTTGGATGATCTTTATAAAATCCATACAAGCTTCATCTGACCAATGTGAAGGGTATATGATGGATGATCCACATATCCGACAAATCGGATTCTCCACTATCATTTTCACTGCTTGAACACCACTACGACAACCTCAATGCACGATCGAGAGCCCATGCTAGCACATGGTTTTGGATAAGGCTTCCCCATGGTGTATCTATAAGTTTTACACTACAAATATAGAACTTGAGATATTATCATGTGATTCCAAATGCTACACCTAGGCCTCAAGAAGAGATATATTCAGTTTTAAAATCCCAATGAATCTACGATATCCTAAAGGAATATGATATTATGAATGATCCCCCGTACTAATAAAATTAAAACTCACATGCTAACACTAAGTAGTTCCATGAACACCATGGTGGTTTAAGTATAATACATTATTTTATTTTTTGTTTTCTTATATTACCATAATTTAAATCATTCATAGATTATTTTTTAAATTTCCTTATTAATATAATTTAATCATTAATTAAATCTATTTTATCTACTATTTCCCCCATACCCTTCTTCTTCTTCTACCTATGATATTTTTTTGAATCTTCTATCTATATAAACTTTTAATTTAATTTTATTGTTTTTTTCTTTATATTTTTACTGTATTTATCTCTATCCCATTATTAATATTATTATTATTTTTTGTTTTTATCATAATTTCATGACGTGAATCCATTTTATGTCATGAATTCATCCACCAATAACTCTTCTACTCTTGGTAATGAGTAATTAACCAGTGGAGTATCCTAGGGAATTAATCTACTTCTTATTTTAATTATTATTTGGGTTAATATAAAGATTATTTAGACTGGGTGTATTAATCATTATGGATGTCTATGAAATATATTTATATTATATTAACATTATCCCATGGTTTTGGAGGTGGAAGTGGAATGTTGTTGGTGGTTTAAATTGGGGTTGATTAATGTGTGTAAAATTATAGTGACGTGTGTTCACTATGTAGGATTGAAAAGTTTCAGTGAAGGTATTATTAGAGTTATTATCCAAGTAATTTTTTTCTTCTATTACATGAATATAAAATGTATTCAATATTAATAAAAAGCCATATTACATATTTATCATTGTTCAACAAGACACTATTTTAATAGTGTCATAGTGTACATATTATATTTATTAGTTCGTAGAAGTTCCCCACAATGATGAGAACCTTGATGTGCTATGATGGTATTCATAAATAATGATTTTTGGATGGATAAGTACCATGATTAGACACATATAACAAATAATGTCCGGTGAAATTACTCATAAGCATATGAAACTTATTATAAGGGAGTTCACACTTAGTAATATCGAAGACATGATATTTTGATGACATACCCACCATTAGGAATTTCACATGTTTTGATGTCATAGGATATTATGATATATGAGGGTGTGTGATTGTCCGAATTCATTAAGATTAATATATATAAATTTCACATATTTTATATATATGTATTTCATAAACCACAATGATAAGAGTTCATGGAAAAGTTTGTAATGATGGGAGTGTCATGAGTGACATATCATTAATGGATATATTGAGGAATTATTTTTCCATTCCATATTTATAAAGGAGAATATCTAACCATTTGATTGGAATGTAACCTTCAACATTAATTCATTGTCCATAGTGGGATGACGTGTTAATTTCAAATAAACAATGATATAATTATTGATCTTATATGATAGCGAGATGGATATGAATCCTTCTTGAGAAGATATTGAGACAAAGGGATCTTATTACACATTGAGTGTTCATATGTGGTTGTCATCATTGCGAAGTTATTTTTTTGTACATAAAAATATTTACATATAGTAGTTTTGGGATTTAGTCCAGCCCTACTAATTCCAATGATAATGAATCAGAGAGGTTCACACACAAATGATTTCCATTGATATCTATTAAATTCTATTTGAATTTAATTATTTGAATACTTAATATTCCTGTGACCATGGAATAATTTTATTCATGTTTATTGATCACTAATATTATCAAGAAAATAAATAATTATATGTTTATTAATAAATAATTTATCCGATTACGTGAATATATAAAAAAAAATTATTCTTTGGATTTTAAATAAAATATTATATTTATTTAATTAATATTATTAATAACTTTTTATCATCTAAATTTTTAATTAATTATTTATTTAAGAATAAAATATTTTTTCATTTTTTCAATAAATGATAGAGGAGTTTGAATAGAAAAATACCAAGTATGGTGAAACATACCAATTAACAAGACCATTACAGTATAATTTCTACTACACAGGTTGACACACATCAATAAATAATAATAATGATAGTATTATTTTGTGTCTTGGGGTTTATTAAAGGTAATAATGTAATTTAATGGTTGATATGGAATTAAATACTGTTTTATCCTAAACCCTAACATTATAACTGTATTGTTATTTATATTTTATATTGAATCCAAAATTAAGAATATATATTTTTCGCACAAATTAAATTCTCTCTCAACACATCCTTCGTCCCTCTCAAGAAGGCGAATTATAAGAGATATATTTTCATGACTGAAGTATTTGTTTTTAGTAATGAACAATGAAAGAATTCAATTCACTACACTAGTACTCGAATATTGAGTAGTGTTTCTAAGAGATCATTGGAGATTATATGGAGCACTACTTGAGGGATCCTATCACTGGATCCTCAAAAGAAAATGAATGAAATAAAAAGGTTTCTTTTATGATGACCAACAATCATAAAAATGTTCCTATTCTTAATATTTATTTCGTCAGATATTAAACAAATTAATTATAAATTTGAAATGAATGTTCATCACTCATGAATTCGGGTAATTTTTAGTAAAATAAATTGTAAAATATATCCCACCACCACAAATGTTGGACGGACATGGAACCTAGAAATAGTTTTAGAGTGGTGAAATTTATATTTTATTTTTTAAAATTTAATTTTGGCCCATTTGGAATGATGGTTTAATTTTCTTTTCCTAAAATTCATTTTGTAATCTTATTTTAATTAACATTCATAGATATATTAATCACATTCATTTAGTCTTTCATTTTTATAATCTTAAATTAATAGATAAATTATGACTAAAGTTTCCATTAGAAAGTACTGATTGGTAAAATTGGGATACACAGTGTGAATTCAGAGTAAAAGCTCTATATCTTTGCACATTGTAGCTAGATGTAATTATTAGTTAATTACTTATGTTGAATTTATGGCACACTATTTTTAAACTAGCCCAGCCTGGTACATTGATAGTGGATACATGGGGTGTAGCTTGTATGTACACACCATGTAGTCCCACCAAATTAGCATGTTGAATCCTGAGGTATGTGACATAGATACATGAAAACTAAGGTACAAGGAATGCAGCTGAACTATTCACACCATGTAATGCCCATCAAAAGATATATGTAATATTTAATTAAATTGAAAATTATTGCATTAAAACCCTATTATACTGATTTGCATACAAACTTGTGGTTTTCAATTTAATAATATTTTTAACGACTTTCACATTCTGAATTAATTTATTATAATTAGTATTCCGTTACTAATTCTTCCATTTATTTTATATAAATTCCATAAATGATGGGTGTAAAAACTTTTGATTAGATGATCATTAAGATGAAATAGAATTAATTACATAATTCTATCATGCTTAACATAAAAATAAAGAACCAATACATAAATAAATGTTAATCAATTATGTTTTCATGTTCATGCATGCATGAATAATGAAGATGTTGACCAAGACCTATGTTTGGATTGGAATTAATATAATTTAATTTATTTCATGGCTTTTAAATTATTAATTATGAGATTAATTGATGTTCAATGTTTTATCCCTCCATTGATTATTATATAGGACCTATGTGTAACGACCCGAAATTTTGAATAAATCTTTTTTCCTAATTTTATGTGTTATTTTAATTTATTTTTATACTCAACAAAAATGTTTCAATTGATAACATGAGTATAATTAAAATGAGACTATTGGGTTTTGACTGTTATTTGACCATTGGTCAATATGACCGCTTGAAAATAAACTTTTTGATTATTGTCTCTAAATACAAGCAATCATGGTTAATTAATATAGAAAGAAGATTCGATTGCCTCACCCAGTAGTCATGGACTGATCGAAGCCCATCTAACAGAACTTGGGAAGGAGGTAGCACCACGGGTCTTTGGTCTGGACCAAACCCAAGCTGAACTTCATCGTGTGAAGCTAGAACGGGATCGCCTTTGCGAGAAGTTCAAACTGATAGAAATTAATACTCGTGCGATGTTGGCCGAGCCTCCCTCGGATTCTCTCACCTTAGCACACCTTACACTTAGGTCCTATGCTGGTGTGATAAGGGGCTATGTAAGGAGACCGTAACTACCTTGTGTAATCCTTTATTTTAAAAAAAATTGGGATTTCTTCTTATGATGATGTTTATGAATTTTCAAATGTCCGGATGAAAATAGTATGCATATTTTTGATGAATTTTAGAGAAAGGATATTTTAAAAATGTTTATGAAAACCTTAAATAAATAAAAATGTGTAATGATTTTCAAAAAATGGTCTTCTACAATCATGTTCAGTACGAAATTTCGAGTCTAATAAGATCAACTTGATTTTTTATGAATAGTAAATTATGAATAGTGATTTTACACTTAGGATTAGAAATGTGACCAAATGGATTAGTAATTTCACTCAAAGAAAGTTTTAATATAATTTAGACACCTAGATTAAGTAATGAGATTCAATAAAACGGGTAAATAACAGTTTCATAAATTATTATTCAAGTATTAGTTTTTTTGGGTGAATAGTTTTTTCTAATTAAAAATTAAATTAAAAATATTTAGAAAATTATTTTTATAAAATGGATTTCATTTTTGAACTCAGAGCATCGATATTATGTCATGGTAATTTTGGGGGACTTTTCTGAAAAAAAAATGAATTTTTGGTGAATAGCGTGTTTATTTAAAAAATGAATTAAAAATATTTAGAAAATTATTTTTATATAATAGAGTTCATTTTTGAAATCAGAGCATTGATATTTGGTTAATGTGAAATTTTGGGATTTTTCTGAGAATGTTGAATTTTTAGTGAATAGTAAAAATACAGTTTTAGGGTTTCAGTATTTTTAATGACATCATAACTGTTTCATGATGATGTAATGAGATATTTTAAGGGATGGTCGACTAAATAGAATGAATTATTGTATGTGGGGCCCCATGTGTCCTAAATTCATGGGAAATACCATGGGAGAGCACATGGTTTTGAGAAAACCACTTTTGAGGTGTCCCTTGGCCATTAATGCCTTGTCCCCTCACTTTCCCTATAAATACCAAGCCCTCCTCTCATATTTTCGACTCCAAAAACCATCCTCAACTATTTTATAGACTCCTTACCACCCAAGGAGTCCTCCCAAGGTGCCCCCAAGCCCTCAAGGTCCCAACCTTTGAGTTTTAAGAGTTACATTTTAAGATAAAGGATCTGACCTCTCTCTTTCTTTTCAAGTGATCTCTTTTATGTCATTTATTTTATGCTCCATTTTCTTATGTTGGAAGATGTTATTTTATATTCATTATACTATCATTTTTATTTTAATATGATTAGAGACCCCCTCTTACTCTCATCATTTCATTTTATGAATGCTTAAGTGGCGTCGTTAGGCTGCCGAAAGTTTTGTAACAGATTCTTTCACCCTTCTCATTTTCAAGTTCTATTTTTTTTGTCAAGTCTTTCAAGTTCATTTTTATTATGTTGGGGGAATGATCTCTATATCTATCATACATAACTCTTATATTCATATGATGATATACCCTATTTTCTCTTGTCAACTCATTTTTTGAAGCTTAAGTGACGTCGTTAGGCAAACCAAATTTTTAAGGGGATTCTTTCACCCTTCTCATTCTTTTCAAAGTTATACTTTCATGTCAAGTCTTTAAAATTACTTTTTTTATGTTGGGGTATGATCTCTATATCTATAATACTTAAATTTATGTTCATATGATTAGAGACCCTATTTGATCTTGTCAATTCATTTTTTGAAGCTTAAGTGACGCCATTAGGCTGCGGAATGTTTAAGGAGATTCTTTCACCCTTCTCATTCTTTTCAAAGTTCTACTTTAATGTCAAGTCTTTAAAATTCCTTTATTTATGTTGGGGTATGATATCTATATCTATCATACTGAAATCTTATTTTCACATGATGAGATACCCTATATGATCTTTTCAAATCATTTTTGTTGAAGTTTAAGTTACACCGTTTGGCTGCCGAATTTTCATAAGAGAAATCAAAATTTTGTCTTCCTTCCATGATTTTCATTCCAAATGGAATGTCCTTAAAATTTCATTACCATGTTCATATATCCTTCTTATTCTACACCTCTACTGTTTTATGGGTCGTTTATGAGTGGGTGACCCATGTCCCCTCTCTTTTCAATGTTTTCTAAAACCTTGTAACATAGCCGTTATGCTGTAGAATTTTCGTCTCAAAATGCCTCTATCTTTTCTCAAAATTATTTTATGTTTTAAAGTGAATAATCAAAGGTCTTATTTCTACAAGGGTATTCACATATATATCAAAATGTTCTATTTTAAATTCTGGGATTTACATACATGAGACCCTCTTTCCCTTTCCGTGGGATTAAAGTGACATTAAGATCATGTCTTTAAAGCAGTTTTAAAACATTATCATTATGAAATGAACGCCATTTATTTGATACTTTATGGGGTATTTATGAAATGTTTGATGATGATATATATGGCTCACATGATAATAAAGGCAAATTTAAGGGTTCACCCTAATAGTGCTCCAATGCTTTGGGTAATGATGTAACCACTAGAGATTACAATTTTCATGATATCTTGGTGAATAACCTTGGTAATTTTCAAATGACACCTTGGGGATGGACCTTGGTGATATGTTCATGATTTTCAATGTTAAATGATGTAGCCACATCTTAAAGTTATGAAAAATATTATTTTTATTATGATATGCCTCATGATTTCTATCTCATGCCTTAAAGTTCTTTTCATGACCTTATTGAAGTATCTCAAGTTCACATGTAAATTGTTTCTCTTGTTTCCCTTACTGGGCCTTCTGCTCACCCTTTCTTTTGATGTATGTCCCCAGGTTATGAAGTGCAGTAATGAACCTAGGATGAAAATGAGGAGAAGCCTTTCAAGTTTTTAAGAATAATGTTTTATGTTTTTATCTTTTAAGTTCATGTTTGCCAAGACACTAATCCTTAAAGATCCTCAGTTTGGTAAAATGTAATGAAAGATTATGTGATAAAAAGGCAGGATGCTATAGTTGGTATCAAAGGATGGTTTATTTATTTGTGGAAATTATGATATGAAAAAGTTAGGAAGAACCCTATAGAAAAGTTTAAATACAGGAAATCTTCTAGATATTTTGGTGAGTATTGAGTAAGGGGTTTCCAAGAAAATACATCCCTGTCTGGATATGAGCAGGTAGAGGTGGCTCTGGCACAAATGTGCATAGGGGTAAAAACCGGAAACATCGCTTTGAGCTAGACTCGAACGGGAACTGGTACACGACAACGGGCCTTGTTGCACTCTTGGTTACGACACTCCCCGGGGATATGCTTTGGTAAATTAATAAGCTTAGTATGAACCATTATTAAAGGATCAAAGATAAAATAAAATAAATATTCACATAAGAATATACGATCATGGATAACCTAGATTGGAACCTAGAGGATCATAAGTTAGGGTATACTTTTATTCAAAAAGTTTATCCTTTTATGCTTAATGTTTCCTTTTCATGATTATTTGAAAAGTATTTAAGCACCTAATTATACTTTATCTTCTTAGTTAATGGTGGGAAATGGAAGAACATGTCCCAACAACCAATGTGATAGGAAATGCGATGATTGCCTTATTAATATGATACAGATGATTAGGAGATTAAAATATGATTATTATTTTGGAAGATGTTCACTATTTTGGGGACCCTATATGATCAAGGTAAATAAAATAATATGGTATTTTCATTAAGGATTAAGGTTTACTTATATTTTGAAGCATCGATGAATTTAAGGAGGACTTATAGTAATATAGGTTACTTATGGAAATGATTAACCAATCTTGGGGTAAATATGTTTAGGTTAGTTACTTTTGTTATAAGATGTTTGGAGTGGTTGATGTTGTTTGGAGATGAATGATAAAGGTTACCTTGGAAGACTATGTTATCAAATCCTTCTTGTATTTGGGTTTCAATCTTAGTTTGGTTTATTTTGAGGATTTTTAAGGACAATTATCTATGAAATGGTCTGTGATGAACTCTGGGTAGTACCATGGATCTTTGAAGATTTAAAAGTAGTTTCCATTCCTATGGGATTATTTCTTTTTGAAGAGTTGTTTTACCTTACCCTTTCTGTTTTTGGGATAATTCATAAAGATAGATGAAATAGATGGTTAATCTTTTGTGGATTATGTGATTCTCTAGAAGATGATTCTTGTGTTTTGATGAGACCAAGTGTTTTTGAATGCTCATCGTTTGGAGAAAAGATTATTTTTGGGTAGAAACTTATTAAAGGATGAAACTCTACATGAAGGTAGGTATATTTCCTTATGTTTTTGTTCTATTTAGTAAATGAATTCCTCAAAATTATGAAAAGAAACGTAAAACAAAAATGTTGTTGGTTTACGTTTCCTACTAGGTAATCAAAGACGGTTCACACACATCATAAGTTTGGGATTTTCTCGTGTTCAACTTTCTCGTAATCATGTTTTCTATCACTCTCCCCCAGAACTTGACCCTTTGTTTTTTCTTCCATGTCTATGTTTTCTACATCGGATCCTAGTATGGGTTAACTCAGGTGACCATTTCACTTCCCTTTCTTTCTTTTAAAGTAATAATTTTACTGACTCCTTTTCTGATGTGGGACTTTCAATGAAACTTCAAAACCCAATTTTAAAAATTGTGAGGATGCAATTTCTTAAGGGGGAAGATTGTAACGACCCAAAATTTTGAATAAATAATTTTTCCTTATTTTATGTGTTATTTTATTTTATTTTTATACTCAAAATAAATGTTTCATTTGATAACATGAGTATAATTAAAATGAGACTGTTGGGTTTTGACAGTTATTTGACCATTGGTCATTATGACCGTTGGAAACTAAACTTTTTGATTATTGTCTCTAAATACAAGCAATATTGGTTAATTAATATAGAAAGAAGATTCGATGGCCTCACCCAGTAGTCGTGGACCGATCGAAGCCCATATAACAGAACTTGGGAAGGAGGTAGCACCACTGGGCGTTGCTCTGGACCAAACCCAAGCTGAACTTCATCGTGTGAAGCTAGAAAAAGATCGCCTTTGGGAGAAGTTGAAACTGATAGAAATTATTACTCGTGCGATGTTGGCCGACCCTCCCTCAGATTCTCTCACCTTAACACACCTTACACTTGGGTCCTATGCTGGTGTGATAAGGGGCTATGTAAGGAGACCCTAACTGCCTTGTGTAATCCATTGTTTTAAATAAAAATTGGGATTTCTTCTTATGATGACGTTTATGTATTTTCAAATGTCCTGATAAATATGGTATGCATATTTTTGATGAATTTTAGAGAAATGATATTTTAAAAATGTTAATGATAACCTTAAATAAATAAAAATGTGTAATGATTTTCAAAAAATGGTATTCTATAATTATGTTCAGTACGAAATTTCAAGTCTGATAAGATCAACTTGATTTTTGATGAATAGTAAATTAGGAATAGTGATTTTACGCTTAGGATTAGTAATGTGACCAAATGTATTAGTAATTTCACTCAATGAAAGTTTTAATTTAATTTAGACACCTAGATTAAGTAATGAGATTCAATAAAATGGGTAAATAATAGTTTAATAAATTATATTCAAGTATTAGTTTTTTTGGGTGAATAGTTTTTTCTAATTAAAAATTAAATTATAAATATTTAGAAAATTAGTTTTATAAAATGGATTTCATTTTTGAACTCAGAGCATCGATATTATGTTATGGTAATTTTTGGGGATTTTTCTGAAAAAAATGAATTTTTGGTGAATAGCGTGTTTAATTAAAAAATAAATTAAAAATATTTAGAAAATTATTTTTTAAAAATAGAGTTTATTTTTGAAATCAGAGCATTGATATTTGGTTAATGTGAAATTTTGGGATTTTTCTGAGAAAGTTGAATTTTCAGTGAATAGTAAAAATACAGTTTTAGGGTTTTGGTATGTTTAATGACATCATAACTATGTCATGATGATTTCATGAGATATTTTAAGGGATGGTAGAATAAAGAGGATTTATTACTGCATGTGGGGCCCCATGTAACCTAACTTCATGGTAAATACCATGGGAGAGCACATGGTTTTGAGAAAACCACTTTTGAGATGTCCCTTGGCCATTAATGCCATGTCCCCTAACGTTCCCTATAAATACCAAGCCCTCCTCTCATATTTTCGACTCCAAAACCCTCCTCAACTATTTTATGGTCTCCTTACCTCCCATGTTGTCCTCCCAAGTTTACCCCAAGCCCTCAAGGTCCCAACCATTGAGTTTTAAGAGTTAAGTTTTAAGGTAAGGGATCCGACCTCTCTCTTTCTTTTCAAGTGATCTATTTTATGTCATTTGTTTTTTTCTCCATATTCATATGTTTGAAGATGTTATTTTATATTCATTATACTGTACGTTTTATGTTCATTTTATGTGAGACCCCCTCTCACTCTCATCATTTCATTTTATGAATGTTTAAGTGGCGCCGTTAGGCTGCCGAAATTTTTGTAACAGATACTTTCACCCTTCTCATTTCCAAGTTCTATTTTCTTATCAAGTCTTTCAAGTTAATTTTTATTATGTTGGTGTATGATATATATATACATCATACTTAACTCTTATGTTCATATGATGAGTTACCCTATTGATCTTTTCAATTCATTTTTTGAAGCTTAAGTGACGCCGTTAAGCTGTCGAATTTTTAAGGGGATTCTTTCACCCTTCTCATTCTTTTCAAAGTTCTACTTTCATTTTAAGTCTTTAAAATTCCTTTTTTTATGTTGGGGTATTATCTCTATATCTATAATACTGAACTCTTATGTTTATATGATGAGAGACCCTATTTTATCTTGTCAATTCATTTTTTGAAGCTTAAGTGACGCCGTTAGGCTGCCGAATGTTTAAGGGGATTCTTTCACCCTTCTCATTCTTTTCAAAGTTCTACTTACTTGTCAAGTATTTAAAATTCATTTTTTTATGATGGGGTATGATATCTATATCTATCATACTGAACTCTTATTTTCACATGATGAGAGACCCTATTTGATCTTTTCAAATCATTTTTGTTGAAGTTTAAGTGACGCCGTAAGGCTGCCGAATTTTCATAAGAGAAATCTAATTTTTGTCTTCCTTCCATGTTTTTAATTTCAAATGGCATGTCCTCAATATTTCATCACCATGTTCATATATCCTTCTTATTATGCCCCTCTACTTTTTTATGGGTCATTTATGGGTGGGTGACCCATGTCCCCTGTCTTTTCAATGTTTTCTAAAACCTTATAACATAGCTGTTATACTGTAGAATTTTCGTCTCAAAAAGCCTCTCTCTTTTCTCAAATTTATTTTATGTTTTAAAGTGAATACTAAAAGCTCTTATTTATAAAGGGTATTCACATATATATCAAAATTTTCTATTTTAAATTCTGGGATTTACATACATGAGACCCGCTTTCCCTTTCCGTGGGTTTAAAGTGACATTAAGATCATGTCTTTAAAGAAGTTTTAAAACATTATCATTATGAAATGAAACCCATTTATTTGATGCTTTATGGGTTATTTAGGAAATTTTTGATGATGATATATGTGTCTCACATGATAATAAAGGAAAATTTAAGGGTGCGCCCTGATAGCGCTCCAATGCATTGGGTAATGATGTAACCACTAGAGATTACAATTTTCACGATATCTTTGTGAATAACCTTGGTAATTTTCAAATGACACCTTGGGGATGGACCTTGGTGATATGTTCATGATTATCTATGTTAAATGATTTAGCCACATCTTAAAGTTATGAAAAATGTTATTTTTATTATGATATGCCTCATGATTTCTTTCTCATGCCTTAAAGTTCTTTTCATGACCTTATTGAAGTATCTCAAGTTCACATGTAAATTGTTTCTCTTGTTTCCCTTACTGGGCCTTCTGCTCACCCTTTCTTTTGAAGTATGTCCCCAGGTTATGAGATGCAGTAATGAACCTAGGATGAACATGAGGAGAATCCTTTCAAGTGTTTAAGAAGAATGTTTTATGCTTTCATGTTTTAATTTCCTGGTTTCCAAGACACTAAATCTTAAAGATCCTCAGTTTTGTAAAATGTAATAAAAATTTTTGTGATAAAAAGGCAGGATGCTATACTATGTGTCCAAGGATATTTGTGAAATCCCTTTTAACCAATCCATTGGTTCTCCTCACCTATTTGTGACTAATAAATACATGAAATTAATAGAGCATAGCAAGGTCATGGACGCAGTTCAATAAGGATCCATGATGAGTCCAACTCAATGATACATAGATATACTGTTGAAAAGTTGTAACTCATCCTATTTACAAAAAAATTGTGGTATTCCCCTAGGAAATAATTTTATTTACTACCCTCTCATTAAATCAAAAATTAGATTATATCATTATTGGGTCTGTTATATTATTTATATATATTTCATTCTATGAATTATTTAGTTTATGTATGATAGATCACATTAAAAATAATAAATGAGTAATTATTAATATATGGAAATTAAAAAAAAAATTTGGTAAATGTTTTATCCAAAATGGTAAAATAATTATGTAACATAGAATTAATATTAAAAATATGTTAAATGGAAAATACAACATAAATTTTTTGAATTAATTATATAAAATTACTCAAAAATAATATTATTTCACAATATGCCTTCCATTAGATGATCTGTATTGCAACCATAAAACTAATTGTAGTACCTGGATATATTTTGGACAATTATATTAATTATGGGGATATCATGAGTGTTTTGGAAGGACATAGATATAGTTGGATTGAGTTTAATGTACAATGTATGTTCATTACAAATTTTTATGATACTGTCATAGAATCCCATATCAGGATATCAGGATAGGGTAATCCACTCAATGGATCAAGTAGTTGTAAGCCTTTTTTTGGCTAGACCACCATCATAAATGACATTATTATTGTTTTCATGGAAATCATATAATTTATTAATAAAATTTACGGGTATACTTGAAACTATAATGTCATATAAACTAGACATTCCATGTTCAAGGGTGAGGGATTTTGGTACTTGATAAAATAATGAGAGATTTAAAAAATTCAATTAATTTATTAAATAATTAATCCATAATTTTTAATCAAGAAAATATAATAATTTTTTTAGTTCAATTGTATAATAACATAGCAATATCACCCCTTACACAATACCAATAATAAATATTAGAAAAAGACAATACCCTAACAGAGTGTAACACCAAAGTGTGTTATATATTCCTTGAGGATGTGCAATGAGATGAAGGGAAATATTACATGCTAGAATCCTCAATGCCTGGTCAACATGAAAAAGTGGTCTGTGATGAAGTGTTCTATGTTTAGAGAAAAAAATTGAGTGATGTAGACAATGTTCAATGTTTTATTCCATTATATATTTTAAATTAACTAATGATGTCTCAAGAAAACATACACATGTATAGAATGATAGAGAATCTTTGTGGTCTATACCAAGAGATGTCATGAAAAGAATGGTTGGGTATTCCCAATATTTTCTTAGAGAAAAATTTGATAGGGTTCCCCTACTATATCTCATTCAATCACGATCAATGGTTTTATTTAGTTCTGAGAGTATTTAGGGTATTAAATCCCCAAATAACTAGGAAACAATCTCATTCTAGAATCACTTTTTTAAATCATCCCTATCGTTGATTGAAGTATTAATATATACAACATTGAGAATTATTTTCCAGATCTTCTCACTCCTCCTCTCTATGTAGATACAGATATGATGAAATAAAATCGTTTAATACTTATGGGGACAAATTAAATGGGAAAGCAGTGTGATATAAGTCCAAAGCTTGTTCACACCGCTAAAAGAAGAGTTTGATAAAAGATAATTCAAGGGAACATGATGGTTTCTATTCTGGATATAGAATCCAGGCACCATAGAAGAAAACCTACACCCTTCCAATGAAGAAAAAAGATGTTTTAGGTTCATTTTATATTTATTTAAAATTATCTATTTCTCAAAATAATGTATTATATAAAGAATATGGGGATTATATTTATTTTAAAATACAATATCAATTTAGATTTATAATGATTAATAGATAATAGTTTGTACTCAAAGAATCCAACAAAGCAGAACTTGTTGATGTTGCTATCGGTGACTATCAAATCACATTTCTATTCGAAATTATATTGTATTTATAAAGGGTTGTTTTATGTTCCTTAGTTACAAAAAAATATTATTTCATTATTCAGACTAAATATGGTTGGATTAATTTTCTGATTTCTTAAAAAATGTTTATTAATTTTTATGATAAACATTTTATGGTATGAAGTATTTAAATTATTGTTTCTATATGTTGGATTATAAAAAAATATGAAATGGAATTCGATAATGATGTTACCTAACATAACTCATACAATGCCAAATTTTACATTTCCACCTAGGTCATGAAAATAAAAAGCACTAGACAAAATCACATCAATATAGAAATTTTTTTTTTCTAAAACAACATGCTACATGTATCACATATTTACAAGGAAAAATGAAAAAAAATCCCCATTTAGTGATAAATGTGAAAAATTCTAAATACCTTCTTGAAGTAGTTCAAATCGTTGTTTGTCAACAATTTCATGTTAAAGAAAATGGTGGGTACTATTACTTTATAACCATTTCTGATGATTTTAGTAGATATGGATATGTATACATAATTAGTTATAAGTTATATTCTTAAGTTAAATTCAATGAATACATGAATAATGTTGAGATTCTACTTTTTATGAAGATTTAGAAACATGTT
This sequence comes from Viscum album, assembly GCA_963277665.1. Classification (NCBI taxonomy): domain Eukaryota; kingdom Viridiplantae; phylum Streptophyta; class Magnoliopsida; order Santalales; family Viscaceae; genus Viscum; species Viscum album. Next base: position 1,032,554,229 of record OY728119.1, on the reverse strand, counting down.
CAAGCTCTGGTGGAGAATATCTTAATCTAGAAATCAATGTTTATTTATGGGGGTTCAGGATATTATCTATACTCACTCCTTGTTATACATCTAAGAAAAATGGTGTATGTGAATAGTGTAACCACACCCTATTGGAAGTGGTGATATTAATGATGGTTCATTCATGTATTCCATTATACATTTGGGGATATTCTTTTTAAACAATAATAGATGTATTAAACCAACTATCAAAAAATTAAATTGAGATAATACCATACCACTTATAGAATGAAAACAACCCGATTTTTTCTTTCATACATGTGTGGGGTAGTGAAGCATTTGTTAAAGACTCGTTAGGAAACACGATTACAACCCAAGGCACAATGTATATCCTTATATAATATCCGAAATAAATAAATGTATATTTCATATTAAATCCCTATGAAAAATGTTTTTTGTTAACAAACATCATTTATTTGATGTGAATGGTCTTATCTCTAAAATAGATAATGGGAGCACGATAAGCATCGATGAATTCCATGATCAAGATACACAAGAGATAGAATAAGAAAATGTTTGTCACTATCCTCGAACACTAGTGGTCCCCGCCTCCTGTCGGCATAAGACTTCTGTCGGCTCTGAGATGTCCTCATATGCTCCTGGATGACTTGATCCTTCTCTAGTCCTACAAGAAATGCTAATATTTATTCTTTTCCAATAAGATAAATCTGGTCTCATCCCCTGGATGAACCACGTTCATTGCCTAATACAATCAATCCCGACATGTATGATACAAATCCATACCAAGGATGACATCGTAAGGCCTCGATGATACTACCAAGAGATCAAACCAATACTCTCGCCTCCAAGGTTTGAGTCACACTGTCGGCATCCGTGTGTGGTCACTGAGTCTCCCCTAGTGGGTATCTCAAAAGTGAGGGTCAAGTCAACAGTTTTAAACCAGAACCTCTTTGTACACAAAAATAGTGGAAGCAAACACCCCAAAGAAAAGTGTATTTTAATATTGCAGCTTAAGTACAAAGACACAAAACATCCACAAACACAACATCAACAAGGCCGAAAGCAACCTGAAAAAAAGTCTCCACGACTGGAGCTAGTACCGCTCCTTTCCATCAGCTCCCGGAGCTCAATGGTCATAAGCCTCATCTTATTGAAGCTGACATCTCCCCTGTCCACCCGTTCCCTGTGGTCGGGGTGGTCATCCTGGTGGAGGTGGTGGTAGGGCCTCAAAGCGTCACCCACCACCCGCTGCTCGACCATCTACTCTGCCTCATCCGCATGCTCCCTATGGACCGCCATGGTCGAACCTCCGCCTAGGAGGTCCCTCTATTTCCTACTGCTCATCTGCAGGATGAGTTGGGAAATCTCGAGCCATGTGACCCCACCCACCGCATGCATAGCACTACTAGCCCCTCGTAGGGCTAGCTCTCCTTCGTGTGCCCCGCACAACCTAATCTATATCCTGAGATATCCCATCTGATGGTCTGGCCTACTTGGACCTCTGCGTCATCTGTCTACTGCCATCTGTCGAAGACTCCGCTACGGGCCGTCATGCGGAGGGTCCCTCCACTAGTGACTGCTCGGCGAGAAAACTCTCTACTAGAAGGGCTGTCTCCAACACCCCCACCTGTGTTAGAATGTTCAGGGAGATCATCGAAGCCCTGATCTCATGACTCAGTTCTTGCTCGAAGGTCCGGGCCCTAAAGAACGGGCCCCGTACTATATCTGTGGAGTAGCGTGAGAGATCAGTAAACCTCACCGAGTACATGGCCACATTCATGCTGCCCTTCCACAGCTATAGTAACTCCTGAATGTGCACCACACGGAGGGTGGCTGGAACAAAATCCGAGTGGAAGAGGCTCTCGAAGTCCTTACAAAGTAAATATGCCTCGCCTTGCACCTAGAGCATCAGGCTCCACCATCTTCCTGCTACCGCGTGCAGGAGACTCGCTGAAAGGATCACCATGAGGTCAGCTTGGGGACCCACTAACCTGCAAACTCGAACAATAGCCTCTAGCCAATCCTCGGCTGCCAGAGGGTCCGTCTCCCCAAGGAACCTGGGCGGTCTCTGACGCTGAAACTCGTGCAGTGCACTAAAGATACGTGCACTCTCAGCGGCTCGGGCTCATGTCATCGGTGGCTTGGTGGGTAGAGGTACTGCTGGTGCCTCCGCTATAATAGGTCCTTGCACAGAGGCCTCATCGCTCAGTGGGCTATCGTCTCGCACAAAGCTCGGAACCCTAGCTGGCTGCCGTCGCGGGCACATCTTGAAATGAAACAGGTGTTCCACTGTCAAAACAATATACCTAGTGAGATGATGCAATGTAATCACAAATAAAACATTTTAATCACACATGCAATCAATTTATTCATGCACCGAGTCAGAAATCAGAAGTCAGGGTCCTGGTGTATGGATATGTCGGCTGCAGCACCAACACTCGACTCCCTGGACTGATAACCACACTCAATACCCTTAACACTATTACTTCACAGAGAAGAATGATCAGAGTCCTGAGTTTTTCCGTAGGACCAAACTCCTCTGATACCAATTTGTCACGACCCGTCCATCGGGGCCCGTGTCATAACTACCCCAAGCCCGCCTTCCATTGGCCAGGAGCAGGCGACTAACACCAATGGCGTAAATCCCTATAACTGGTAAGGTATTTCCTTTATGAAATGTAAACACACACACTACCAGAGTACAAGAGGAAGAAAACACTATGTAAGCAATATAATAAGTGTGCTGAAATTGAAAAGGGGGCCAGAAATACAAGACCAATAGTAAAGTACAAGAAAAAGACAAAACATCAGGAAGGTGTCAAGCTGCTCCTGGTTCATCCTCCAGATTCCCTACCTGAAGTGTAGGTACAGATGGCCACCTCAGCTCTCCACATCCATCTGTCACCTCTGGGTACCGTCTCGTCATGAAATCTACCTCCGGGTACCTTCTCGTCGTGAAGACCACCTCCGGGTACCATCTCGTCATCAAGTCCACCTCCAGGTACCATCTCATCATAAAGTCCACCTCCGGGTACCGTCTTGTCATAACGTCCACCTCCGAGTACCGTCTAGCTCTACAAGCTTCAACCATGATTAGTGATGTCCGTCGTCTGCAACCAACACAACGTAGTGCAGGAAAATCCTGTGCAGGGGTGAGTATATGATACTCAGTAGGGACCCCAGACCCCTGAAGGTCTCTTTGAATCCACAAAGGATAAACCACAAAGAATTATACAATCATGAAGTATCATCTAAAACTACTTAGGTATATGCCCATACATACACCTAAGTCATCAAATCTAGATCAGCTTCAACTCATGAGCTTAAGTACAATCCAGTCAACTTAGGAAAGTAAAACATAATCCACACAGGAAAGCATAAACCAATCTACACATGATATCAATTCAATCACATTGAACATAATGATTTAAGGTCAAGACTCAGCACCCATAGGTATACTACTCATGAAGAGGGGTGGAGATGATTACATGTAGCCTTTGAATCATCTCCTCTTCTGAACCCACGTAGGATCCAAGTTTAGTAGTCGTCGCTGCTGAACCCACAGAGCATCCAAGTGTAGTAGTCATCGTCGTCGAACCCACAAATGATCCCTACACGGTAGTCGAACCCACAGAGGATTCTATTACAATAGCCGTCCTCGTTGTACCCATGGAGGATCCAGTACGGTAGTCATCCTCGTCGAACCCACGAAGGATCCCAGCACAGTAGTCATCCTCATCGAACCCACGGAGGATCCCAGTATGGTAGTCATCCTCGGTGAACCAACAGAGGATCCCAGTATGATAGATCTCGTCAAACTCATGGAGGATCCTGGTACAGTCATTATCGTCAAACCCACAGAGGACCCTAGTACAGTCGTTCTCGTCGAACCCATGAAGGATCCCAGTACAGTCGTCATGATCATCGCAGTCGCAGCCACCTCTAGGGTTCCCGCACACAGCACGCTCGATTCCAGGAGGGTCCACTCCACGAGCCAAGGGGGTCGATAAATCAAATGACATGCGTTCCGGAGTTGATTTATCCGAAAGATCCATCTTGACAATAGGAACTCAACGTGACAGACGACACGTCAATCAAACACCCTGTCTGAGAGTTATTGGCCTTTTCGTCCCAATGGCCCATTTGGTTTTTAAGTCAAAAAAAACCCGACCGTACTCCAAATGCGTCCCAAAATCAATCGGAGTAATCCAAAAGGACGGTCTCACTAAGAGGAATCCAACAAAGTCGACTTCACGTCAATCGGATGTCCGAAGCTCAAGTTACAAGCGTTTTCGCTCTGAGGGCCCGGTTGGTTTTGTGTTCGAACCAACCCGGACCTACCCAAAGTTCTCCGAAACATTGAGTGTAATATAATGAAACACCCATCTCGATCCTAGGATCACATCGCAATTTACGATGCATCAATCGTAGGTCTGTAGCCCATGTTACAGACGTTTGAACGAATCTGTCTGTTTTTAGGGGGGTTGGGCCCAGACCGACCCGACCCAAATCCCCCTGGGTCGGCCCGAACAGGGTTGACCTGAACCTTGTCCGGGTCCAGCCCATTAGAGCGCGGCTCAGCCCGGCGCGGGCAGCCCGGCCTGGCCCGGGACGGCTGGGCAGCTCGGTGCCGGCCGAGCAGGGCGGCGCGGCGCTGGCCCAGCGGGCGTGGAGGGGGGGGGGGGGGCGCTGCCCCCCTTGTTTTATAACGCCCCCCATGTGGGGGCCCACCCCTCTTCCAGCGGCCAGGGGTTACAACCCCTAGCCCTTCCCAATTCCGGCTGGCCGTGATGGCCGCCCGGTGAGCCGCCGCGGGACCCCCCACTGGTCCCTCCTTCCCTTGCGCCTGGGGCCGGATTTCCGACCTCCCTTCCCTACACCGCCGCGGCCTTTGTCTGAACTGCGAGGTTCAACGGCGCCGTGCCCCTCCACTGTGGCCCGAATCCGGCCGCGGCTTCTTTCGGCCTCAACGGCGCGACGTTACGGTGCCGCACACCTTTGAACGTTCCTCCTTGTTCTCGCGCGGTGCCGTTGCATCGCGCAACCTTCGTTTGAGCCGGAACAAGTACAACAACAAAGGGAGAGGAGGGTCGGCTGTGTTCGTGCGGTCAATCCCCCTCCCGTTATTTTTATATCAAGCGGCTAAAGAATTTAATATTGGATGGAAAAAGAATATTCACGAACACAAAACCAAACCCCTACCTCGATGAAGGCATTCGTCAGTGTCACGGTAGATGACATCGCGGTAGACGGTGTTGTTCCTTCAACATCGGGAAGGATGAAGCCAAGGGTGGCATCGGCGTTCTTCGTTCTTCGTTGGGGGAAGAGGAAAACACTCCAAGTGCTGGGCACCGTGCTTCGCTGCAAGCGTTCCGCCGCTTGAAGAAGCTGTCTAGAACTCCTCCCCCTGGCCTCCTTTAAATAGGAGTGATGGGTTAATCGTTGGAACGCAAGTCATAAATGGGTGATTTGTGACATAGGGCCCCACTTATCTAATCCTCTATGGTGGAACATTAAAAATGGAGGAAGGATTCTCCTTAATTAAACACGTTGGAATTTAATGAAAGAGAGGGAGGGAAGGTTCCTCATAAACTTGAGAGGTTGACATGTATTAAAGAGGGAGAGGCTGTTTAATGTTGTGTTAGGAATTTTAAGGAGGTGGGGGCTCATGTGGGACCCACCCCACTTCCTCACATCTTCCTTTCCCATAACTCATAAACCACTAGAGGCGTAATAAAAATATAATTGTAAAACAACTATATTTTTATTACTCACATTTTTATCGTCTCATCTCGAGAAAACACAACTCCAGAAAAAGTATTCATAATCATTTACCGGCGTTGCGGTTTCATCGGTGCCCCCGTAATTCAATTCTGAGCACCGGATCAAAAGTTAGAATACCCGCTTGTTCGATCACTAAAAGTACCTGAGCTAAACTTTGAGAAATTATTCCGGGCACACCGGGCCTCGGAATCAGGCGCCGTCAGAAACTGCGTACTCGTAGAATTCCAATGAAAATTAAGAAAAATATTTCTCTTGAAATTTATGGGTATTTACAAATAAATTGTATGTATAATTAAGATATTAGGTTATTTTATTCACTGAGGATTATATTGTTGAATGATTTTTTTGATGGTATCTATGAAGTTTATGTGATATCATTTTTTGAAAACTATTTTTTCATGAAGTGTTTTCATTAATTATTATTGACAAAGTGTCAATATTTATTGGAGTAAGATGAGTACCAATTAAACTTATCGTGAAATATTAATATGATACATTAATATTTAGTGTTATATTTTATTTGAGTAGAAAAGTATTATTGAATACTCTGATGAGTTATTTTAGTAAATGGATCATTGAAATTATATTAATAGTGACTAATTATTATTTAATCTTTCTCTAAACAATTTTTTTTTTGTTTAATTAGAAAATATAGATTTACATATTACAATTCTTTACCTATAGGGTTATGTCACGTAATATATTTATCAGTATTTGAAATTTAGAAAACAAGGTAGGATATTTCCAATATATATAAGATTCTAATGATCATTAAAAAAATAAATTATATAAAAATATGGGATATCATATATATTCCATGGATAAATTTTATAGTTTCGTGTAGAGACCACTATGATGAAAACATATTCAACATATAACATAAAATTTTATATTTCTAGAGATGTTAAAAGTGGAAAAGGGAGAGTATGTAAGATATTTAGATCATGTGTAAGATTTTCATTTTATCTGTAATGTATTGAATATGTTACATCTAGTTTTACTCTCTTTGAGATAAATGGATAATTCATGAGCACTTAATGATACATAAAATTTTATACGTTCAATAATTTATATATAATTCTATGAGAAAAACATGCCAAAGTAAATGAGAATAGGTTGAGACGTAACATTTATATTATTATTTATGTTTTTATGGTGATGCGTAATATATTTCTTATGTCACATAATTTATTATAGCATGTATTAAGATATGTGGCTGCATAAAAACATATTAAATACATTAGATTAAAAAAATATTGTGAAAGGTACATACTATTAAAAAATTATAAGAATATTAATATTTTAAAAAGATAATTTAATATTTCTTATATTTAGTAATTATAATTAAGCATTACACATTTTTGAAGAAGAAATAATTTATATGATGATCAAAATATTCTTTACTGAATTCAATATCACAATAATTCTAAAATATTATTACTCAATCTATGTTGAGTGATGATTTAGTCCATTTTTGATTCTATTATAACTGAGGAAGCTGACCTATAATAAAAATAAATATTTTCGGATGATCATTAAATTAAATACCTTCCAAATATAGTTCTATATTTATAAATTATTTGTTATTTGAGGAGAAGACCATGTCAAATTATGTTGTAAAGAAAATACTCTAAGATATATTTGTGTTATGAAAGTTTAAGCTACATCATGACTTCTATGATGCATGTGTTCCCGTGTAGACTATTATTATTAGGTGTCAGTTTTTTTAACAATTAAATATGATTCGAATATACTGATCTAATTAATGAATATCATAATTAATGAAATACAATACAAAAAGAGATTCATTATGTGTTAAAGTTTAAAAAATTAGAGAAATACAATGGGATTATTGATAAGATATTTATAGAATAATTTTACTATAATTAAATAGGAATAATAATTGAAGTCTATTATATCATGGAAACAATATTAACATGTTTTTAGAATATATTTGATGTGAAAAAAAGAATTAAAATATTTATAGTAAAATCCATTGCCGTCATGAGTATTTCTATCAATTAAATGAGATTCGAAACTGATATTGCCTTCCATAGAAAAGTTTATGTTAAAGATAGAGAGAACTAAAATTGAATTAATATAAAATATAAAACTATGTCAACAATATATAAGCATCATGTTTATTAATCCAAAAACTTTGTGATTAAAATAATAAAACATTTTTTTTTCTATGGATAATCATGTTAATTGAGAAAAAGAATATAATGTTTGTGAGGAGGTGATGATTCAATAACAAATGATTCCAAGAATCAATGAATAAGGATTGGAAAAACAAATAGTATCACATTATTTTAAGGTTTAAATAATGGGAGAGGAATCCACTTGGATTTATATACATTAAAGAAGGTGACTATATCAATTCATTTCTAATGATAGATGAAGCCATTAATACTGATCCACGTCAAGGTGATACAATCTAAACAATATATTTGTAGAGATACAATCCTATTCTTGTATTATTCATGGTTTTTGTAAGTGATATAGGTCCGAGGATGCAACCTTACCAACGATTTATCTTGATTAGGAAATTTGAGATATGTGTGGATAGTACAACGAACACCATACACCAGCGACATAATCATTCATCTAGGAGGTGAACCTCATCAATAAATCGAGGTTTCCTTTGTTCTTTTTTTATATATTATTCCATATGAATTATAAACAATGGTGATAATCCATTCAATGAGTAAGTTTATAGTTAGTATATATATTTTATATATTTTTGGTTTTAATTTTCTATTTGTAATACCTTTATGTACTAATTTTATGAAACTTATTTGTTCCATGTAAAAAAAATATGAATGTGATTTATCCCAAGTAAAACATGAATAAAAATAAATGGTATAAAAATATATTGAGAAATACATCATAAAATAAAGAAGATTAAAATTACTCTAATAGAGTTTATATTAATCAAAGTATATTTCCATCTATTTTATCTTTTTTAAAGATATCTATTGAAGATTCTTGGGATACGAAAGAATCCCAATTAAAAAATGAGGAATGATAATATATATTCCCATACGAGAATTTGGATAAAGTAATATATTTAATTTAAGAAGAATATTTTGTTATTTCATACACTAACATGGACATAAAAATCTATTCTAACATATAAGGTTCAAGGCATTCATGTGATCATGAAATAAATAAAATACCTTATAAAAACAATACCCTATATTATCCATGATCATGTGGGTATGTTCACATTTTCTTATGAATACTACATGAATACATTATTAAATTAAAGAAAATACAACATAATTATCCAAAACAGATATTTAACTTGTTTCTATTTCTATTTTATTAGTATGTTGTAGGAAATAACCCATCATGAAGATGAATATGAAGGGATAGATAATGATTTTATGAAATTATTATTAGAATGTAAAAAGTGTTAAAATGAGGTAGATGTATTAAATTCCATGAATGTGAATCATGAAATAAGGTTCTATATATGCTAAGATGAGTAGATCAATACAATCCTTAATAGAGAATAATTGAATAAATTTCTGGAATAAAATACCTACACATTTGAACATTTAATTTCCATCTAGGATTTTTAATTATAAGTCAAATATTATAAAAATAAATTGCAAGAGATTTCCATATAATAAAATAACCAAATGATTGTAGATAAAATTAATAATATTAAAAGGTATTCTTATGATAGATGAAATTTAGAATTAGATGTGAATAATATTATCAATATGAAGATTCTTGAATTATTGATCACATTATAAATTTGATATATGACACAATATTATTCATAAAATTTGGTCCAGAATTTTTTATTCCATACATACGTCTAAAGAGAATCATTATACATCATGAAATTTATTGAATGAAAAAATTAGTATAATACTATCTAATTTATAGTATCTATTAACTAGAAATTTTTTTTACCATCCATATTCGAGAGTTATGATTATGTTAATCTCGATAACATGTACCAAATAGTTCTAAAAAACATATACCAAAATTGATGATAAATTTTATTATGAACCCAATGGTATATCTAAAGTGTATTTGAGAATGTGTAGAAGAATATGTTATCGAATTTAAGCCCAAAAAATAAATTAAAATCATAAAATTATATAGGAATTAATTTTGAAAAAATTAAATCGTAGTAGAAGAGATCAAGGTTTGCTGAATGTTTCATGTTTTGAAAAAGATTTGGAATAATGTAATTTCCTATTGTAATAATTTGTGAACTCATGTAAGAAATATGATGTCAATATCTATTGGAAAGAAGACTAAGATATTTAAAATTAGATAAAAAATGAAAACATTTTTATCCAACATATATTTGAAAATATTTAAAAAAATTGAAGGTATAACAACTGTTTTCACTGTAGAGATGTATGCTAGTAAAAAAACAATAATGCTGCCAAATAATTTTAAAAATGAAGACCAAAAAATTATTATCTCAAGATAAAATAATGAAATTATTCTGTGGATTATGTAGAAATTAAATAATATAAATAATTATTTCTAATGATTTCTAAAAGGAACACCACCCCGAAGATGTGAAGATGATTCGATTATGCAAGAATAGAACACACTATGGGATCATTAAAAATTTCATTTTTATTGGAATTAATATAATAAAAATGTATAATATATGGAAAATAATCCAATAAAATAATAAGAGGATTTTTTTGGTGAAAATCTTTCCAGAGAATCCATAAAAAATTCAATGAATGTATAATGTGCTTCTATATAGTGTATGCCCATTTGACCAGCCCAATGGGAAATCAATTGAATGTTAAAGATAGATCAAATGAATATAATTTATAAATATAATTAATTTTTTCTATATGTGTAGTTTAATTGCATGAGTTTTTGTCTAGACAATATGTTCTATGAATTTCAATGAATCTTTTTCGAAGTTATAAGAAGGCTCGATGTAACTCTAAAGTATATGTAATAATATTATCAGTGCATGAAATTATGATATGTAAATTAAATCTAGAATACAAAAGATCCTGACCTGTGACTGAATAAGTGAAAAATATGTTCCCAAAAATACAAGTCTTCAATAGAATAAAATAACCCATGCTATCAATTATTTATTCTTATAATAATAAGGATGAAAACATGCTGATTTCACCGAAACATTGATCTAAAAATTAAAATTATGCCATGGTTAAAAATAAATTATCAACCCTTATACTACTATAACTAAGTAACGAAAATTTATTTTCTTCCCATTTATTACATTTTATATTTATATGTAAGTAATTTTTGGTGATTCATTGGTTTCAGGGGGGAATTAGTGAATTGAAAAAATTTGGAATTTCTATTTTAGACTTATTAGAGGATATAATATTAGATATGATGGAAAAAATTATATCATTCTGTACTTTTGAAGAAAATGTTCTACCTTGATGATACAAACATATAATTTCACTATTTATGGTTAATTTTAGAAATATCACGAATTATTATATATATATACATATATTAAATATTTATAATGTTCTATAAAAGATTTGATTGATGTGGTAAGTATTATTATTCTCTCATCCTAATTTGGAATTAATGAATTCTAATTTTAAGTTGGAGATGTTTAATTTATCAATGAAAATGAAAAATTGAGAAATATGAAGGAGTTTTTATGAAGATAATCCTTCTAAATTTTTATTATTATTTTTAACCTATGAGTTAAAATGAATACTGATATTTAGGTTAATTTAATATTATGTCAACGTTTTAAAAAATTGATCTCATCCTGGATTTTAATAAACATCCCCTATGATAATAATTATAGATTTATAATATTTTCTATGTGTAGATAACATTTTGGATTATATATGAATGTCCTATTTTCTATCCTGAGAATGGATCATGTAGACTAAGAATGGAATAATTAATAAAACATTTCATTATTTGAAGATATTTCATCCACTCTCATGTTTTTTATTTATTATCAACAAGAGGTAAATAATATAAAATTGAAAACATATTGGCATTAATTTTCAATATTAGTAATGAAAAAAATACAAAGTGGGTGATTTTAGATCGCAATCAGTTTATGTTATATTTTTTATCAATGAAACAGAATGTACTATGATTTATGTGAATATATGGTGAGAATAATTTTTATAAGAAAGAGGAATTTTCCAATAAATATGATAAATTTGAATGTTTTTTTCCAGAATTGTGACATTATTATTTGAGTCATGGTCATTTTATAAGGAACTGTGAACCATGTTGTATCTTGTATGGGATTCACTTACACAATTTATACTCAAAACAGAGATGTAATTAAGTTTAATCTATATGCATCTATAAGAAAATATGAATCAAGGTACATAATGTTATTGGAGATACATTTTTATTTCTATTCATATAGAAATGATTAGAGATGTTATTTTGTTACCCCAATATTACATAGTGTTTATAATTATTTGAAAAAAGGTTGAAGGTGGAGTGAATACTAATAAATGGTGGATAGAGATATTGTATATACATATTATAAGTACATCAGAAAAAATATTATTATATTCCATAATTTTAGTTATATTTAATGAATTTTATGAATCAAGATGAGTACTTACATCTTAAAAGCTATCATTTTTTTAAAATGTATCATCAGCAAAATATATGGATGATTATTAACAAAATTAAAAATTTGTTGTTACTAGATAACCATTAAAATAAATAATGATGTATTTATATATATAATTATTCATTTGAGTAAAATATGTATGAGGTAGTGAAATATCATTGAAATACTATAGTTAATTTTATTTTCTGGATATTTTTTTAAGTTATTTTAATTGTGATTGAAGTTCTTTTAAAGCTATTAAAAATCAATTTCTGTATAATTACTTGTATTAAAAAATATTGAGTTAATATTTGTAATTATAGAAATAAAGGTCATGGAAATAAGTCTTTGTATATTTCATGTAAAATATTTCTCAGTCATTGAAATTTGGAAAAGTCAAATATGAGGTTCTGTATATGCTTATGATTTTTTAAATCATGAAAACAAAAAATGGATATAAACAAGATAAATATGTAATATATTCTATTGAAAAATGTTTTAGTAGTCCACAATGTCCATTATGATGTTTACCATGTGTTATATATAATGTAATGTACTCTATATCGAAAGAAGTTGAATGTAGTGATGGAATAGAGTGAATAATACAATTGGAATTTTCCAAGTAATTTTCATGATGAGTAATATATTAAATATGTTATATATTATTTCATCATCCAATATGAATATGGAAAATCCATAATCATAATGGGATACATAACTATGAAAACCAAAAAATCGTCGAAGATTGACTTTTTATATGATAGAATGCATGACATGAAACACCAAAAATAGAAAGTAATATAACCACTTAAGAATTTATGGTAAATATAACATTTTAAAAGAATATAAAAATAAGATATATTTTGAAATTTGCACAACACTGAGTTATCTTACATTTTATTTAACAATAACATTATTCAAAGACATAAATTAGTCACACGACTGAGATTAACCGAACAACAATATATTATTAAAATATTATCATTTAATATAAAAATATATAACCTAGCTATTCAATTAGATTTTATGAATTTGATTAAATAAAAATTAATATATATTAATGAATTCATTGGTTACCAATTAATTACAATGGAATGTAAAACCCAATTAAATATAAAAGAGATTTTATTATGCTCACAATTGTATTTTATCATAATAAATAAAATTAATTAATATTAGTGAATGATATTAATGATACATATATATGTATATTATATTAAATAAATTTTTTATCATTCATAAAATATAATATATAAGAATAATATAAGAATAAATTTATTTTTCTCTTAAAAATGAATTTTTTCAAAAACAACTGTAATTTTGGACACTTTTAACCGAGAAACTTATTAAATCCATTTATTAATGAATGTAAAAAATTTATAATTCAAAATAAAAATCATTTTCGAAAAAGGAATTACAAATTTATCTTAGGGTTAATTTTTTTTATATTTCTATGATGTTTCATTTTTTGATTAATAGTGAAAAAATGAATTTTAATTAAAGATGACTTATTTTTATAATTTATTTGTAAACATAAAAAATATAAAAAAATTGATTATTATGACTCATTATATCAGTAATACATAAATTAATCCAACTTATTTCATAAAACTAAATTTCACATATTAATTTAATATATAAACATATAATCCTTTTGAACATTTTAACATTAAAAACCACTCTTTCATATCATCAAAGGGTTTAATTTTATATTATTTTATGGAACTTATGTGATTTGAGTTTATTAAAATGGATTCCGTTTCTAGAGTATGAATATTTTAAAAAATTTCATAAGTTCAACTTTGTTTTTCACAAAAAATATTAGTGAAGGTAATGAAATATAATTACAATAATTAAGAGAAAAAGAAGCATAATGAAAGACTAAACAGTAATCTTAGGGAAAAAATGATAGATGAAAATAATTAAAATCTATTGGATGATAATTTTTAGATGTTACCCGAACTTTTATATATGTTTTCCCATTATTTTATTCACTCTAATTTTGAAAAACATGGGTGGAATTCCCTCATTCAAAAATTTACTAGAACGTTACTCCTTTTCCACTATAAAATGAATTCACCCCTCTTAATTGTTCACACATTTAATTATATTTATATAAACCAAAATATTATCAAATTATATCCCAAATTACATACCCATCACCCAGTAGACTAAATGTGGGAGGAAATCCCTTTAATAATGTGTTTTGGTACCAACCAAAAGTAGTTCCCCGAATAAGTGGTAACATTCTTCAATGATAATATTGTTTCATTTACTTCTCTACTCATTAATTTATATTTTATAATAATCATATAGTAACATATGTATCCTAAATATAATGATAATTTTTTATTATAAGTGTTTGACCTTTGATTTCACATATATTCATCCAATGGGATACACAATCATTGTTCATGTGTGTGGCGGACTACCACCTCATGAAAAAATGTCATTTATTCTTCACATTATCACCATTAACGATAAGAAACAATGATGGATATATATCTTATATGTGATATTATATACATATATTATTTTTAAATTAATTATGCTTTTATAAATTTTATTAATCACATAAATTTATGCATTCCATTTGGTGCTGATAAGATAACATCATTTTTGGATGTGTGGACTATCGACTGCTCAAAAGTATACAATTCGGTAAATATATAAATGGAATGTATAAATGAAGGTTTTAATAAAGATATTTGATATTTATGAATTATATATGTTACTATAATTATAATATACATATACCATTTTTTTAATTCTATTATATATGATAATGAAATGGAAGTAGCATTCATTCCTACTCATGACATACTATCTACATGAATAGATCATTTCATTTCCAACCTCCAAATGTAATTGATTATTCTAAATAATTATATACAGAATATATATATATGATATTAATTTTTTTATATCATGGAGAATATTTAATCAAAATAAATTTAATAAGAACAAAATTAAAAGTCCATTCATGCTCGAAATGTTAGGAAACATAACACTCAAAATAGTGAAAATATTGAATGATTATTAACAAATGGTTAATAATATATTATATATAGATAATATATTATATTATAAATATTTTTATGGTTCTATGATAAGATATTGATGTGGTTAAGACCATTATACATGATTTTATTGGACGTTCAACCAAAAGTAAATGCATGGTAACGGATTTCTTCACAATTTCATTTCACTGAGGAATATTGTAATGTTAAGCACCTAGTTTCTCTAATGTAGGTTATATATTTCACATTTGACATTTAATATCATGCATAATTCATTAATCATTGTATTTTTATATTATATTTTAATTATTTTTTATATGGGGGATTTTAACATAAAGATAACAAGTGGTAGTGAAGTTTCACAACTCAATTCCTATTCGTTGGGTTATATTAAATCATTATTGTCATTAATATTCTTTGATTATGAGTATAATAAATTTCAATATTTGTTGAATTTTTCCACATACTATACTTGGATTATCATTTGATACACATAATCTATTCATTTATTAATTTCAACTTCAAAATTATGACCATTTAAATGGTTTCATTCAAAATCTTAATCTAATACCGAATACATATTCATGAAATTAAATTTACTATATATATATGATTATTATTAATTAAACCCATTAAATATAATCTTCACACATTATTCATGTATTTTTCAATTAAGAGTACCATTCACCTCTATTTTTCTAATGACTTTTTTGAAAATGATTGTAAGGAAAAGCAACATCATTTCCCACTTTTGTAGAATAAAATGACTTCTTATAAAAACCCTATTTTATAAAACGTTTATCAAAATGTTTTCAACAGTTTAAAAATCATTTATTTACGAAATGTTTAACCATTTTCCCATTTTAATTTTTTTCAATGTAATTTTCTTATAACTTTATAAGAAAATCACATTTTTAACAATTATACCTTGTATGTAGAAGTTTATTTTTAGCTTCTATGATATGTATGGAATTACTCAACATCATTTCATTGAAGATTAATTTGAATGCATAAAAGTTAAAATTTTCTAAGATTAGTTTTAAATGTTTTTTAAATGAAAATTTTGTTGATTTGTATAAAAAATAAAATTATTTTTTCCTTAACTATGTTTTTTAAAATATATTTTTATTGTATTTATATTCATAAATGACAACAACCCCATTAATTATACCAAATAGTATATTTTTTATTTATTTCATCCTTATTCTTTGTCTACTTGGTTTATTATTTATATTTCCATGTATTGTATTAAAATACACTTCTTTATTCATTTTTGTAGTCCCTTAAAAATATTCCATTTCCCGTGATAGTTGAATATAATATTTACCCCAAATATCCATAACATTAATCATGAAGATGATTATTATAAAAATCATGTACCATTTTGAAATACGATGTTTAAATTCATAGTTATTTCATTATCTTGGGAAATATTCATAAATCTATATTCAATACCCAGTAAAAATATTTGATGCGGCACATTGTTGTTGAATTAAATCAATTACCCAATATATATGAATTGATTTTGACATGTACCACATGGGTTGGGTTCCATTTAATGTAATCTCGTTGATACATTGGTAATCTCATGAGATATTTTTTTTGGAAAACCTTATTCGAGTTTTTAATCAAACCTGTTTTAGACTGACTTATGAAAGGTATTAACATCAGTATGCTAAAATGTCTTATGAAAGCTCTTGATGATAAAGGTACTATGTAACTATGAAATATGACATCCAGTAATTAATTATTGCTTCATTTATATTCAGTTATTATTTTAATTTTTTTTCCTTTGACAGAATTTATGGATTCATTCTATTCTAAATTCATTGATTCAATGGAATGTTTTTCAGTTATTTGAATTTCATAGTGATCATTCCTTACTTATTTTAAAGATATTCCCCCCCCCCCATTACCTTTATGTATTGTTTTTCCAGTTATATTTTTGATTCTATGGTATGTGTGTTCTATAACATCCCATTAACATTATAATAAGTATAACTTAAAACATGTATTAGTTATTTGTTTATGTTTATGGGGAGGGTACTGTTTTTATTGGTAGAATACCTAAATTGTTAATGTCCAAGTTTTTTTGGATTATCACAATTAGATCATCATTTTCATATAGGATTATAAAACATTATAGGTCACTTAATAGACATACACATAGTTTTAGTGTTCCATATAAAAGTCGTGAACGACTACACATTATGATGTGTACGTGCCATGAGTCCCTATTTTGTGTCCTGAAGGTGCTATTGAATGGTTTTTAATTCCCAATGTCAGAATTTCCGTGGAGGTGATTCTTTATTCAGTGATTTTGAAAACTAAAGGGTTCATGTTGTGTGTTTGGATTACACCTCTTGTAATACCCCAAATTCAGTTTTAAAATATGTCGTATGACTGGTCTTTCCATTTTCCACCTCTCTGGTTTTTTCTTCCATAACTGATGGCATTTCCCAAACTGATCATGATTTCTTCTTTCCCTTATGAATCATTTCATTTAGTATTCAATCATCACCAATATTATAGTCTAATTTGTGGGTACATGGTTTCTCTTATTCATCATGGTTCTCTCTTTCTCCACTTTTTGGGTTTCAATGGATCATCTTTGAATTTATGGATAAATTCCCTATGGTGTTGGATATTTCTTCTAGGATGGGTTTCATTATCTACCCCACCTTCTTTTTCATTTATGGGTACCATTTCAAGGGTACATATTCAAGATGAGGTAGGTGGTTCTCTTTAGAATTTCCAAATTTATTAAACTTTTATTTCATGATTTATTTCAATTTATTATTTCAACTAAATTGCTCAATCATTTATTAAATTAATTTTCTAAAAACAATATTCTAGTGAACTGTGTGATTTGGAAATTTATTTTGCATTGAAATATCGAAATCCCAAATTTAGATTGAATTGTGGTGTGTTAATCGAAATTGGTAGTTTAAAATTGATATATTTAAATTACCAATTTATTAATAATAATTTCAATTAATGTGTTCAATTTAACTATGGAAAATGAACTATGAAAATGATGGAGTTGGTTTTGAATGGATTTAAATCATTTGAAAGTTGCATAAAATGATTTGATAGAATACCAGGCTTTTTGTCTTGTGAAAATACATGTTTTTTTATTAAATCGTGGTTTTGTTTCAAATGAAAATAGATGCATTTTGATATGAAGTAATGGTAAATAATTATATTCAAAGTAGTCTTAAAATATTTTTCCCATTATGTATGATCACATGAAATTCTTTTGTAGTTAGTGAGTAATTTGGATAAACTCTATGCTATTAAAACATTTTGAAATATACATGTGGCTGGTCACATCCCCGAAGGGAGGGTGATGATGAACCCTTGACTAGTGTTATAGGGATGTGAGTATACTCATGTTTCTATGATCACATAGGGAGTAAAGAATCCTATAGCTGGTCTATACTATCATACATACTAGTCAGATGGCTATGTTTCTCACTTTTTTATTTATATATGAGATTAAAAAGTATTCCAATGTCATAAAACTAATTAACATGAATTTTATAGATTTATATAAAAAATTTTATTTAACGTTTTATATTAGCCATTTTTTTAAATATTCCATATCATGTAAACTATAAGAATTTGTATTAAATGTATTTCCCTTCATTTTGAAAAAATATAGTTTATTTTATTTAAATATTATTTTGAATTTCCAAACTAGTTTATTTAAAAAATTGAAAGCATTTAATTGGTAATCAATAGTTGGTATATATTATAGAATCTTTGGTTGTAAGATATAGTTCTTAAGATCACACCCTACTCTATTATTTGGCTATTTGTAGACCTTCTTTTTCCAGGTTCAAGAAATGGGAAAAGATCTATTGGAGGAGGTTCTAGTTGTAGATCCGTGGACATGGTGAATTGTGACCTTAAGGAATCGAGGATATTTTTCCCCATTTTGTACTTAGGTTGTTCTACATTAGGATTTTTAGGCCTTATTTTATTCTTGTACTTTACTCGCATCAGAGTTTCATTTATATGAATATTGTAAATATTGTTTTTATTATAATGTGGTTTGTGGAAATTTTTTTCCCAATTGCATGTTTTATGATACGAGTTGGTAATCACTAACCTATGGGGATATAAAATTCCCAGACACCCATTTCAGGGTTGGAACGATTATCAAGTTACCAGGGTAGCTGGGCTGGTTTGTGAAAAAGTGTTTTAATAGGAGGATGTTTAATCTTTTTCTTTGATTCATGATTCAATTTTAAAATATTTTCACAGCGTAGGAGGTAGTTATGATTTAGTTACTAACCATCTCTCACTACAATGAACCTTATGACTCTATGGGTGGTTAGGGAAGGAATTATTATGTATTAGTTTTATTCTGTTCCCTATTCTAATTAGGATATAGTGGAATCCATATCTTGTTATTCCATCTACTGGGAATAATTTTCCATGTTTGTCTATTTTAGTGTTATCCTAATGTATTCCTTATGTCTTCTGATGTTTTGTTGCATCATGCCTCTGAGAATATGAAAAAATCAGATATGGGTGGAAGTTGCTGCTGAAAAATAATGAAAAAAACCTTTTGTGGACCCAAATATAATTGAGGTGATTGTGTGTAATGTCTTTTCTCTAGAAAAAACACCATATTGAGTCAACATTTAGACTCTAGCTGTGGATCCTCAGGGGGTGTTCATGGAAATCATTCTCAATATTCCTTAACTACAAGCCACAATTTTCAAAGGATCAACTAATCCTCAATATGCTGAGTTTCAGACGAGAAAAGTAGTACATTGGTGTGTTTATAGAAAAACTAGATGTGATCAATGTAATGTGGCCACTGTCATTCTGGAAAGTTCTAGAAAGTGATAGTGGGACATTACGGTGAAAATAGGGAAGCATGAGGGCTAAGAGTGGAAGGACTTCAATGTTCTTTTTACTAAATAGTTCTGTCTAAATTTAATAATGTTAGACATAGCTATGTAGGTTTTCATGCTTGAGAAATCCATCAAAATCATGAATGCATATTAAAATTTCTTTTCTGAGTTGGTACAATTTTCACCTGAGATTGTATTTAATTAG
Source organism: Viscum album (assembly GCA_963277665.1). Classification (NCBI taxonomy): domain Eukaryota; kingdom Viridiplantae; phylum Streptophyta; class Magnoliopsida; order Santalales; family Viscaceae; genus Viscum; species Viscum album. The sequence goes on along the minus strand of OY728119.1, from coordinate 1,032,533,778 downwards.
AGGATAAAGGCTAGATGATTTGTTTTTGGGATTTGATCATATATCTTTTTTATAGTTTTCTAGATGAATTTTTTCACTTATGTTGATGTGATGGATATGGTGATGATGGTTGAAATGGACCTAGCTTGAAATTAATGGTCAATGGGTGTTTGAATTTCTCCCATTGTCATCATTGGTTCGTTCAATGGAAAATAGAAGCATGATGGTTCTCACCAAAGTACATTATGAGAGATTCATTATAGACCTCCTACAGTGAAAGGAGGATGTTCTTTCACTTTTTATCATTTTGGAAGACATGGACATTCTAAGAGGGTTATCATTGAGGCCCCCAAGAATTGTACGTCCTACTGTGGTTCATGGAACTTACAGAGATTCACCCCTAATTTCAGTACTCAAAATAGTGAAATAGGATCATCATATCCTCCTAAAACTATAGAGAAACTAGATTCATCATGTACAAAAGGGTTCCATCCACATGCGTCTAGAATATTGTTTCTTCACATAGTGGAAGTGTCTCAAGAGGATGAAGAATTGGGTCCTGCAACTCTGAGAGGTACCATTACTATATCATCATCATTAGTGACTTCTCTTTTCAATAATATTTAATGCCAAACCATTATTTTAACAAAAAAATTTAATCATTTTAATCATTGTATTGATCATTTGACTTGTGAAATATATATTATGCATCCCTTAGACCGAAAAAAGAGCATGGCCTTTGTGGACCTAATTGTGTGTTGTCTCTGTTAGATACCAATTTATCATGGAGATTTCTAGTTATTAAAATGAAATCTCTTAACGTTGTATTTGGGATGGATTGGATCACTTATAATAATGACTGGATAGATTGTTATCTTCGTTGTCTATACATTACTAAACCAAATGGTGTATCTATTGTCTTTTAATTATATTGGGACCTGACTTCGAGAAGATCTGGACATTATTATATAGAGCTGGGGAAAGTGATATTATTGTTTTTGATTGAACTAGAATAATATTCATTGATAGTGATCTCCCACCAGTCGTCCTTGAGATTCATGATGTGATTCTGTTGAATTTATTTAGTCTACCACTGGTGTGAGAGGTTGAGTTTTCTATTGAATTAATTTCTGGTACTCATCAAATATCTATTACCTCATTACGAATGACTCTAGCTGAACTGAAATATTTGAAGTCCGTGTTAGTCATTATTATTGAGAAATGATTTATTAACAAAATTGTGTCACCTGGGGTGGTGCGGGATCACATCACTAAGAAGGCTGATGGTCCTATTGTCTTATTTGTTGATTAACGAATTATAAATCAAGATTTGGTAATGAAAAAGTTTTTGTTTACAAGGATTGATGATATTTTTTATCGTCTCAAAGGTGTGAAGTTGTTTTTAAAGATCAAAATTTGGTCTGGTTACCATCAGTTGAGTTTAAAATAATATAACATTACAGAAATCACCTTTCAAAGAACATATGGTCATTATGTATACATTGTTAGGAACTTTTTTCTAACAAATGATCATTCAGTTTTTATGGATTTCAAGAAAAATAACTTCCATGAGTACATGGATTCTTTTTTAGTGCTATTTTTAGATAACTTCTTTGTTTACTCTATATTTTAGTATGAACCTCTGCATCCTCTAAGAATAGTTCTGGGTCTACTGAGAAGTAACTGAACTTATTCCAAGATTCCAAAGTGTTATTTCATTATTCAATAAGTGAATGTAATGGGGCATGTGGTGTCTGAATAGGTTATTTCTATTGATCCTAATAAAGTAAAGGCTATTATGACTTGGGAGTAACCACGAAATGTTTTTGATATTAAAATATTGGTTGGCTTATATTGATACTACAAATTTTTCATGAAGGATATCTCAATGTTACCTTCTTTGCTGACTGCTCTAACATGGAATGGGGTGAAGTTTATTTGTGATGATAAATTTGAGATTTATTTTGTGGAGCTAAAACATATTTTGAATAATACACCAATGTTGAGTCTACAAGATGCCAAATATGGCTATGTTATCTTTTGTGAAGCTTTGGGTTCATTCATGGGTTGTGTTCTTATGTAAGGAAACCATGTAGTTTATTATGGATTTCATCATCTTATTCTCCAAAATAATACTTTACCTACCAAGGATATAGAACTTGAAGATATAAATCACCCACAAGAGTTGGTGAGATTACCTTTATGGAGAAATGCTTAATATGTTTTCAAAACACAAAACCATGTGTTATATCATCTCGTGAAAAAAGTTGATTCCTAGTCTGAGGCGTTTTGTGGATTACCTATAGTCAATATACATTTACATGACCTATACACCGAGTTAAGTGAATGTTTTTGCAGATATGTTGAGCATGATACTTCTATCACAGTTAGTGATAGAATATTCAAAATAGTGAAATATGATGGTTCTCATTTCATAGTTTCATATTCGATTTTTGGATAAAGGGGATGAAGTTTCTTCAGCTAGCGTTCAGTTGACATCTTCTATTCTGGAGATGATTCATCACGACCCTGATCTTGATGAATAATTCTATAGCATACGTGACTCTCTTTATTTTGTGAAGATTGTTTCACAATATTTATTCAATAATGAAGGTGTTATATGCTATTGAAATCGCAGTGTTGTGTCTTTAGTGTAAAGGAATGCTATGATGAGGGATTGTCATAATCCCAGGGGGTAGTGAACCCAAGAACCATGGAAAATGATCTTTGATATGTGGTAGTTGAAACTCCTCGACCCCAGTTACCAAGAGTCAGTGAATTATTAAATGACATTGGCATGAAACAAGGAATCATATCCCGATGGAATGATAATGTTATTAGTCTTGGAAGTACTAGATACATACATAAGTTTTACATTACATCATGAAATAAAAAAACAATATTGTGTCTCCTTCTAACACAATGGTCTCCCTTATACTATCCCTTCAGGTCATTCATAATATACTTATTTTCATCCTCGGAAAAATAAAACTTATAAATGGGTGAGTTCTGGTTCTCATTAATGATAACAATAAAAAAAATTCATAAATAAGAATAAACATTTAAGGAAATGTATAAGACTAAACCAAAAGCAATAAAAACATAAACATGTCCATAATATGGCAAAGATAAATCAAATAATGGCATTTACTTAATCACATAGATATTCTACTAGTCAAATAATCACTTGTAATATAAATTGAAAATTTCTTAAGGATGAAATGCATAATGTCAGAAATCATTACAACATAGTCAATGCCTTAGTCCAAGATTGAAAATAATGATTTTTTCAAGGCCTTATTCCAAGGCACTAGTTTGTATCATGAGACAAACCGATGCATCTAGGAGCTATAGCGGGATCCACTTATCATTTACTAAGTCCAATGCATTCCTCATATAAAAGTTTGAAATATAACATTATCATTTGTATTAAAACTAGAATAAGAAATGTTAATACATTTACCTTAAACCATTAATGGTATAAAAACAACACATCCACAATAAAATATATTACAAAAAACTTCAATATAATATAGAAGATTATATCATAAGAAATTAACATCAATCAAGTGTTAAATCCATCAAAGGATGTTGACATAGATGAAATGAGAACAGTTTGAGATAAATATCTCTTTCTATTTTGAAATCATTCAAATGTCAAATAATTATTACAGAAAACATTTATTTTGAAAATATTCTTATAATCTTGTAATGGATGCTTCGATGGTGTTATAACGGAGGAAAATAGCCACACCTAATGTATAAGATAAAAAATCATTCTTACCATGTTTCGTCGGAATGGTCATGAAGTATCTTGTTTAGAAAATGAAGGAAATATTCCTTTAAAAGGATATTATAAAAAGTAAAACAAGGATATAAATTACATTATCATATATTTTAATAAATAGTAAAAAAAATTAAAATAAATATTTAAGAAACACAGATGTGGATTATAAAGAAGTCCCTGTAGATACTTACGTACAAACAACCACATATAAATAAATAGATTGTATAACCCTTACCTTGTACATTCTATTTATTGATGGTATGTTAACATTATTTATAATAGTTAAATCATTTTTATAAAATTATACAGGAACAAAATACATAAATATAATATCATATATTATCTTCTAATATTTCTTTGTTAATAATATTTCAATACTATCATCATTTATTGATGTAAACTGATTCTATTTCCTTTATATGCTTGGTTACGTAAGTAATTTTTGATATGGATAGGATGTATTTCATTAATATCCATAAATATATTAAATTATTAAAAATTATTTTTAACCATAAAATTAAAATTTATCTTGAATTATTAAGATGGGGATTAAATTTCATCGCGTTCGTGGAGATGGTATTCTCTACATACGCACGAGTGAAAATATCATTCCATTGATGGTAAAATATTATTTAATTGGATGGTATATCATATATAAATAATATTTAACATGTTATATTTATTATTTAAATCAGTTATACTCATTATTATACCCATATGAATAATGAAGTGTTTGAATAACAAACTACACCACAACATGGAGATGGTAAGAAGTACGTGCACACATATTGTGATTTGTCATTCATAGGATGGATAGAATAATGAATATTGTTGTACCATATCTTTAATAACATCACAGTATGTATAAGGTACTTGAGTTATTATTTTGGTATGAAAATAACAAAAAAAGAGGAAGTGGAAGAAGAAAATAACTTTGAAAGAGGTGGAGAAATTATTACCTCTTCATCCGGAATTCCCATTTGAGTTGATAAAAAGGTCTTTGTAGGATGGATTTATGATATAATTAAGGCCTCTAAGTTGAATTTAGGACATTTTGGAAGATATTTGAGTAGGGTTTGGCCAAGCGAAATGGATTTGAATGTGTGATTTTTAGAGAAGATGAAGTACGCTTTTATAAGAGAGGTGAGGGTCGCTTTATGAAAAGCCTTAAATATTAATTCATTATACAATCATATTCAGGTTATAATGGCTCCAAAATAACTTATTTAGAGGATAAGGAGGGGATGGGTCTAAAAAATCTCAACCAATAAGTTTTATTCTTGTTTAGTCACTATATTAACCTTATCTTTTTTATTTTAGTCTTAGTTAAATAGTTTACCTTTTACAATATATTCTTATATAATTATACTAAATGGTTAATGTACATACTATAAAAGGACAAGAGTACTCAAAGTGGTTCATTATTGATATATATAAACTATTCTATGTCCTTTGGAGAAACATTATATTTTTTAGAAATATTATAGCAATTAAAAATATTGTATTTGTTTTAAAAACTCATTTATGTCATTTTGGACAGTATTTTGTATTTTGTTTGTGTGAAATTCATAACTACTTTATCACTTTTCATTTTTTTAATCAACCCTAACATGTCATATTGAACTAGGAAATTTTTATAATTAATCTGAAGTCAAAATTTACATTTATTTGGATATTTATAATATAAATTATTTTAATCTTACATTAATAAGGTAATTTCTGCATCGTCATTGTGTCAAAAATAAATTTAATTATTTAATATCTAAATTTATAAATAAAAAACTATTATGTAGGTAAATTATTTATATTTTTAATGAATATTTATATTTTAATTTATCTTATCTGTATCCCCATATTTAAAATGGATTAGTTATTAAAATTTAAATTTAACACTTTTAACACTTCTTTAAATAAAATATAATAAACGTCCTAATCAAATCCTAGTGGACCAGAAAGCATAATATTTTATTCCTAAGGTTTATTTTAGTAAAAATATAGTTATCCAATAGAATTAAGGCATCCATTAGGGTAATTATAATAAAATTTTTACATTTAATTACACGATTTACTTTTAACCGTGGTAAATAAAAGTCAAAAGTTACTATTCGCCAAAAATTATTTTCATCTTATTGTATCAATTTTTAAATAATGATATCAACCTTGTCTCTAGGATTTTTTAAATTCAATTCACATAACTTCTAAAAGTACGTTTTATGCAAATTTGCAAATGTACGTAGTAGGTGGGTAAAAGATTGTAAAAAGTTCAATAAAATTTTATATATCTAGACTTATTATAAAATGACTCCAATGTATTAAATAGAACATATATTGGTATTATGTATCTATTTTACCAAACATAAATTTAAATAAAATAAATTATTATTCAAATAAATAGTCGTTTTAAAAAAAATGCATTGATTTTCATAATTTATAAAAAATTGAATGCTTTCATAAAAATCCAGAAATTTCAACCAAAGATAATTTTGATATTAAAAATACAAACAATGAAGGGAATTTTGAAAAATAGAATTTATTAAATTTCGAAAATTGAGAATTAATATTAATAACAACTTGTTTGATTGGTCGTTGTGTGTTATAAAACTAAGTTGTGTACAACACAATCTATTGAATTATTCAAAGGGAAACATACCGTGGAAGTTTGGGGTGTTACATTCTTCCCATCTTCAAATAATTTCATCCAAGAAATTTATACGACACTACTACCTAAATTGATTTTGTTTTTTCTTCATCATATGTTCCCTGGGTTCCCACGTTGTGTCTTCCATCTTATGGTTTCTCCATAGAACTTTCACCAGATGAGTCATCTGGTTTCTCAACACTTGTTCTCCTATATCAAGAATTCTGATAGGATCTTCACAATAAGGCATGTCGAGTACCAGTTATATTACGTCATATTTGAGTACATGCATTGGGTCAAGTATGGATTTTCTCAAATGTGATATGTGGAACACATCATGTACTTTTGTGATACTTGGAGGCAATGAGAAACGGTAAGCTACAATTCCAATTCATTCTTGAATTTCGAAAGGTCTGATATACCTGGGAATCAATTTACCCTTCTTACCAAATAATATATCACCCTTCTATGGATATACCTTCAAGAAAACATGATCCTCCACTTGAAATTACAAATCCTTCCTTCTGTTATCGCCATAGATCTTTTTCCAACCTTAAGCTTCTTTGATGTGGGTTTGGATAGTCATGAATTTTTCCCTTGATTCTTCATCAAGTTTGGGGCCAACGAGTTTTCATTCACCAACATCATCCCAACAAGTTAGTGTGCAACTTATCTTCCCATATAACGCTTTATATGGTTCCATCTGAATACTTGAATGGAAGAAATTATTTTAGGAAACTTTTACCAGAAGTAAATATTTATCCCACATACATAGAAATTCATGTGATCAAGATTTCAACATGTCTTATACGGTTTGAATAGTCTTTTATGATTTTCCATATATTTGACTATGGTAGGCAATGCTCAAACAATGTTTATTATCAAATACCTTCTAAATACATTTCCATAATATTGATATAAAATGTGAATCATGATTAGAAACAATCAATTGGGGTCCTTTATAATGTATTGATACATCATTGTTATATAGTCTTACTCAACGATCAAGTCATATATCATCTCTTATTGCAAACAAATGTGCAGACAAGGTATGAAAATCAACCACGACTCATATTGCGTCATTCCTTCTATGAGTCTTTTGTATCCCCATGTCAAATTCCATCGAAATATCATCCAATTTCCACTCAGTTATGGTAAGAGGTTGCATGACTCTTCTAGGATGTTGTCGTCTGGCATTCACCTATTGAAAAACCAAGCATCTTGACACATAATCAGTAATATCCATATTCATGTTGTCCCTCAAATAATGTTCCTTCAAATCTATATACATCTTAGTGCTACTAGGGTTTATAGAGAAATTGGAGCGATGAGAATCATCCATCAATTCCCATTTTAGATAAGGTATATTGGTAACATAGTGTCTCTTCCCAAATTTCAAAATTGTATTTTCATATACAAAGTCTATTAATCTACCACCATTCACAACATTAATTTTATTTTGAAACTCCTCATCATTATTCTAAGAAATTTTGATCCTTTCATGCAATGATGGTTTCGCAACCATTTTAAAAATTATAGATGTTTCATCTTCCATGATTATTCCCATATCCATCTTTACCAGAACTATGAACATAGGATCTATTTCAACTCTCATATTTTTCAGAAATCCATGATCCATTCTACTCAAAGCATATTCCACCTTATTTTTCATCCCCGGATGTTAGTGTATAATGTAATCATAATACTTGAGCAGGTCAATCCATTGTCTGTTCCTCATGTTGAGTCTTATCTCTTAGGAAAAAATATACTTCATTCTCTTGTGATTAGTATATATCTCACATTTTTCACTATAGATATTCTGTCTTCTAATATTCAAAGTAAAGATTAAAACTACTAACTCAATATCATGAGTGGGATAGTTTTTTTCATTTTTTATTAGTTATCGTGACATATAGGAAATAACTCTATCATTCTGCCTATGGAAACAACTATGTCATTTCTTTGAAGCATCACTATAAATAACAAACGAAGAATTCACCGATGGTAGGGTAAAGATATGAGAATTGACTAATATTATATTCATTTATTCAAAACATGCATCACACTGTTTTTTCCAATCAAAAATTACCCATATACGTGTGAGCTTGGTTAATGGGTTAGCCAATCGGGAAAAATTCTAGACTAAACGCCGATAATAACCAGCTAAATGAATAAAATTACGTACCTCATTTATACTCATCGATGTTGACCATTCTTATGTTGATCTTATCTTATATGTATCAATAGAGATTCTTTCCTTAGAGACAATATATCCATGAAAATAAATTTTCTAAATCCATAATTCAAACATACTAAACTTCCCATATAATTCATTTCTTCTGAGGGGGTTTCAAATAGTGTGCAAGTGATTTTCATGATCTTTATAGAATTTAAAGAAGAATAAGATATCATCAAAAAATACCATTAAAAATTCATCAAGATATTCCTTGAATACAATATTCATTTGATACATGAAAACAGAGGGTGCATTACCCATTCGAAAAGCCATTATTGTAAACTCATAATGCCAGTACATTGTTCTAAATGTTGTTTTGAGAATCACATCCTTATTCATAGACAACTAATGATATCAAGATATAAGGTTAATCTCTGAAAAATATTTAGCTCCATTAAGTTGGTTGAATAAACACTCAATCTGAGGTCGGGTAAAATGGTTCTTTGTTGTTATAGCATTGATCTCCCTGTAGTTAATGTACAACATCATAGATCCAAAAAAAATTAACAAAAAAAATAGGTGATCCACATAGAGAAACACTGTAGAGAATAAATCACTTTTTACTAATTTCCGCAAGTTTTTTTATTTATTTCCACTAATTCCACAATGGCCATTCAATAAGGAGTTTTCAATATGGTCCTTGAACCTAGAATTAATGAAATGAAAAAACAATTTATTAGTCTGGTGGATGTCCTGGTAAATCCTCTGGAAACACATCAACATATTCTTGTTCAATAGGTACGTCCTATATTAGAACATTCTCTTCCTCAACTAGAGTTATTTTTTTTTCTCTTCCTCCCAAATAATTGAATTTAGTATAGCTACTATGGAGATATAGAGAAGAACTTGGGGGTGACATTTCTACTCAAAAGATAAGGTACTCCTTATCATCATCAAATATTATAACCTTCTACTTAAAAAAAGAAATTTCCACATCATAGTCCGAAAGAAAATCCATATCGAGGATTATATCAAATTTAATCATGGTTATGACAATGATATCAGTAGATAAAAGACATTTAAATATCCTAATGGGAAGTGATTGACAAAACAATATTACAATGACACTTCCCTTATGAGTTTTGACTGAAAGCTCCCTTGTTAAATCAAATTGGAAATATCTAATTTTTATAGAAAACTAGGATGATATGAAACACTATGATGATTCAGAATCAAATAAAGCATTGTCTAAACTTGGGAAAACCATTAAATTACCTGCCACCACATTTTTCAGAGCATCAAACTCGGCAGTAGTGATCACATATTGTTGGCCTTTCTCCCTTAGATTTTTCGATGGAATGTTTCCTTGGCGCATATGATATTCATTTACATAATGCCCCATTTCTCTATTATTGTATCATTCAACATTGAAAGCCTCATTATTTCTCTTGCAACCACGAGTTTGGTGGCCTTTTTCACCACACTTATAACAGAATCCTATTCCCTTCATGAAAGTACGGGGGCATTTCATCCCACATTTAGAGCAGGATGGATATTTAACCTTTTATTTCATCCCCTTATTTCCCTTTCTAGAGTGTTCAGCAGAAATAGTCTTCTCTTTCTTTTCATTAAAGTCATTTCACTTAGAGAATTCATTTTGGGTCTTGATAGAACCTGAGACAATATATCTGTACAATGAGAACTATTGTGAGACTAATGCTTGCGATAGAAATTGTTTTAACCCATCAAATAATCGATCAATATTACTGCTTGGGTTACATATATAATATACTACATGCCTTGATAACCTTTTAATGTTAGCCTCAAGCTTTGTGAAAATCTCATTCTCCAATCGCCTCAAACTCAGAAATTGCATTTCCATATCTGCTAGATGGTCACATGGAAAGTAATTTTATATGAAAAGACATTTAAACTCCCATCAATCCATATTTGACAATTTTTCATCTTCCTTTGTGTTTTGAATTCATGAAAACCGTTAATCAGCATATCCCGTGATGTGATAATCTTCCATGAAAACGTTTTCCCTTTCGCTACTCCCCAAAGCATGAAATATTTTCTCTAAGGAACTTATCCATTTCTCAACAACAAATTAATTTTTAGTTCCATTGAATATTGGTGGTTGTTTCGTCATGATGCAGTCTATGATTGATCATCCAAGTTGGGGATTAGAGTTCCCCATACAGGTAAAGTTATTATTCATAACCTGAGTGAGTTTTCCCAGTTTGGTGATAAGCTGATCAGCACAAGTTGCATCACATTATCCACTATAATTATCTTGAGTAGGAGGGTAATACATATGTCGATTACATGGGTTGATAAGGATTACATTCCTTCCACTAGGAACTATTTATAAACAATGGAATACACTGGATTAGTTTACAAATCACAATACATAATTCAAAACATGTAAAACACTTAACATAAATTGATCAGTTTATGGATATAATCAATATTCATAAAAAAAATTCTTTGACAAAGTTTTTACTCATAAATCCAACATAATGGATTTTAATGAAAATTTGAATTATCTTATGAATATCACCCGAGAGTTTCATAACCAAGAGTGCACCAAGGCTCGTTGTCGTGTACCAGGATACCCTGGGTCAAGCATGAAACTCCTTGTCAGAGTTTTCAATCCTAGGAATATAATATCTAGAGCCGCCTATAACTACTCATATCATGACATGGATGTATTTCATGGAATACTCAAAAAAATCCCTACATTACCAAATTTTTGGATGTTCTTCTATACTAATCCTTAATGTCTATCTTAGGGTAATGTTCTATAATCAATGTTCTTCTAAATATATCATAGAAGGTTTCTACTAAACTTCCTCTGATACCAACTGTAATGTGATGACCCCAGTTACATAGAGTCGGAGAATTATTACATAAAATTAGCATGATACAAGGAATCATTTCCCAAGTGACAGATCAGTTTAGCATCCCTGTAAGTATTAGATATATACACAAGTTTAACATAAAAATTTAAAAAAAACAATATTTTGTCTCATTTTTACAAAATAATATTTCTTATAATATCCCTGTAGGTCATTCATAATTAAATTTTCACATACTGGAAAAAATAAAACATAGAAAGGGGTGAGCTCAGGTCCTTAGTACAGATAACAATATATCAGAAACATTCATAAATAAGCATAAACATTTAAGGTATTGTAAAAAACTAAAACACATCCCTTTTAAACATAAACATGAACATAACATGGAAAAGATAAATAAAATAAATCCATTTAATTAATCACATAGATATTCTACTAGTCAAATAATCACATTTAATATAAATATCCAATTTCATAATGATGGAATGCATAATGTCAGGCATCATAATCATATAGTCAAGGCCTCATGCCACGATTACAAAGAATGATTTTGTCAAGGAATCATTCCAAGACACCAGTTTGTATCATGAGACCTTCCGATGCATCGAGGAGATATTTTGGGATCCACCCGTCACTTTCTATGTCCAATGCATTCCTCATATGAAATGTTCGAAACATGACATAAACATTTGTTTTAAAACTAGCATAAGAAATGTTAATACATTAACCATAAACTATGAATGGTATAAAAATAAGAGATATGCAGTAAAAAATATCACAAAACCTTCAATATAATACGGATGACTGTATCCTAAAAAATCAACATCAAACAAGTGTAAAATACATCAAAGGATGATGACAAAGATGAAATCAAAATTGTTTGAGATAAATATATGCTTCTATTTTGAAATCATTTTAGAGTCATGTAATTATAAAAGAGAAATTTTATTTTAAAAATATTCTTATAAGCTTTTAAGGGAAGCATCAAAGGCATTATAATGGAGGAAAATTTCCACACCCACCATATAAGTTAAAAAAACATTGTTACCTTATTTCATCAAAAAGGACATAAGGTACCCTGTTTGGAAAATGAATGAAATATTCAATTCAAAACATTTTATAAAAAGTCAAAATAGTGTATAAATAAATTTAACCCATATTGTTGGAATTAGTAAAAAAAATTGAAATTAATTTTTAAGAAACACATATGTGTATTATAAATAATTTATAGTAGAAACTTATGTATAAACAACCTCAGATAAATTAAGATATTGTAAAATTAACCCTTAACTTGTACGTTCTCTTGATAGAGGGTATGTTAACTTCCATTAAAATAGTTAAATAATTTTTATTAAATTATAAATGAACTAAATACATAAATATGATATCATATATGATCTTCTAATATTTTTTAATCATTATTTTTAATCATAAAATAAAAATTATTCTTGAATGGTTAGGACCGGTAATGAATTTCATTGTGTTTTTGGAAACGGTAATCTGTACGTACGCACAAGCGACAATATCATTCTATTTATGGTGAAATCATATTTAATTGGTTTGTATATCATATATACAGAATCGTTAACATGTTATATTTGTTATTTAAATCAGTTATGCTCATTTATATACCCATCCAAATTATAAAATGTTTGAATAACAAACTATACCACGACGTTGAGATGGTAGGTCATATGTACGCATGTATGGTGGACTTTAATTCATAGGATGGATAGAATAATGAATATTTCTATACCATATTAATAATAAAATCATAGTATTTATAAGGTACTACATTTATTATTTTGGTTTGAAAAATATAGAAAAAATTGGAAGTGGAAGTAGAAAATATCATTGATCAAGGTGGTGAAATTATTACCTCTTCAACAAGTATTTTCATTTGACTTGATCAGAATGGATCCTTAGGTAGGATTTATGGTAAAATTAAGGCCTATATGTTTATTTGAGGGTAACTGGGACGATATTTGAGGTGTGTTTGGCAGACCCAAATGGTATTCGAGGTGTGATTTTGATAAAAGGCGAATTACCATTTTATAAGAGAGATGAAGGTCACATTAGGAAAAGATGAAAATATTATTTTATTATACAATCATATTCGTTTTATAATATCCCCTATTACTTTTTACTGAGTATAAGTTGAGGATGGGTAGAAAACCACTCATATAATAGGTTTTATAAAGGTTTATGTCACCATATTAACCTTATCTTTTATATTTAACTCTTTGTCAAATTGTTTAACTTTTACCATGTCTACTTGTATTATTATAATAAATTGTTAATAAACATAAGATAAAATAGCGAAGAGAACCCCAAGTGGTTCGTTATTGATATTTATATCCTTATCTATGTCTTTTTTCTTATCCTATGTTTTCGGAATATTATATCAATTAATAATGTAGTATTTGTTTTAAAAAAACATTTATATTAATTTTGACACTATTTGGTATTTTATTTTGTGAAATCCATAACAACATTATCACTTCAAATTTTTTTATCAACCCTAAAAATTCATGATAACCTATAAGATTAGATCAATTCATCATAAGTATAAATTTACATTTATTTAGATATTTATAATATAAATTATTTTAATCTTTTATTAACAAGGTAATTACTATAGCATCATTGTGTCATAAATAAATTAACATATATAATTCCTAAAAATTACAAATAAAATAACATAATGTAGTAAATATTATTAGCTTTCTAATGAATATTTATAGTCGAATTTATCTTATATGTAACATTCTATTAAAAATAGTTTAGTTATTAACCGCTGAATTTATCACTTTTAACTCTTCTTAGAATAAAATATAGTAAATGTACAAATATAATCTAAGTGGACCAAAGAGGATCATATTTTATTCCTGTTTTTGATTTTGGTCGAAATATAGTTATCCAATAGAATTAGGACTTGTGTTAGGGAATGTATAATGGAATTTATTTCCTTTTTTACAATTAACCGTGGTATATTAAAGTCAAAAGATACTATTCACCAAAAAATTATTATCACCTTATTGAAACAAATTTTTATTTATTTCTTCAATGGTGTCTCTCAGATTTTAGTAATTCACTTCACAAAAGTTGTAAAATAACATTTTATGAAAATTTTCAAATGTGCCTAGTATGTGTGTAAAAGACAATAAAACGTTCAATAAAATTTTATATATCTAACCTTATTACAAGATGACTCCAATGAATTAAATCGTACCCATATATGTATTATTTTTCTATTTTTACCAAATATAATGTCAAACTAAATGACTAATTTTTTTAAAAAAATATTCAATTTTAAAAAATAACATAGTGTTTTTCAGTATTCATCAAAAATTGAATGTTTCCAGCAAAATACCAAAAATTCACCCTAATCTAAATTTGATATTAAAAATCCAAAAATGAAGTCTATTTTGATAAATAAAGATTATATTTTTATAAAATTGGGTATTACTATTCATAACGACTAGTTAGATTTGTCGTGGTGTGTTAAAACTCTATGTTGCGTACAATGCCAGCTATTGCATTATTCAAAGGGAAACGTACTGTGGAAGCATGTTTTGTTACAGTAGAAGTTATGGTGGTCAGAGATGGCATGAGAAATTACTGTTTTTGTCTATTATTTCTATATGTTCAATCAGGTTAAGGCCGAGAACCATAATCTTTTGTGTTATGTTCAACCACATCCAGTCCCTACTTGGAAGTGGGATGATATATCTATGGATTTAGTGGTTGGGATTCCACATACCTAGGGAAAGAAAATTTAATATGGGTTTTTATTAAATTATGGCCATGTTGGATCAAATGTTCCCATTTGTGATATAGAAAATGTTGAGGAGTTGAAAAGTCATTATGTGAAATAGATTATTCGATTGCATGGAGTTCCATTTGTATAGTCACTGATGTGGATCCTTAGATTACTTATGGATTTTGGAGAGTCTTTCCGGACAAACAAGGATCACATGTTCATTTGAGGAATGAAAACCATTTGTATTTAAATGGCCAAATAGAAATATGTATAAAAATTATTGAGTAAACCATTCATGGTTATGTTCATGACTATGGTATGGCTAAGGATGATCACTTGAGGATGGATGAGTTCTCTTATAACAATAGTTGCTAGTCCATGATCAGAGTGGATTCATCTGATCCCTTGAATATATGGCCTTTAAATATCCATTACGATAGTCATAGGTTGGTGAATTTTCCTTGGTTGTAATAATATTGGTGGTAGAGATGACAATTATGATTCTATTTATTCGCCTAAGAATGTTGATATCACAGAGAGGATATAAATATTATATTCATCCAACTAGTGTACCATTTGAGTTTTTTGTTAGTGATTATGTGTTATTGAATTTTTCACTGTAGTTTGGTCATCATCAACTTAGGAGGAATGGGAAGCTTGCTCCTCATTTTGTGGGACCTTTCAAGGTTTTTTTAGGTGGGGAAAGTTTCTCACCATTCTAAAACACCACTACAGGTAACATTGATACAAAACATTTTCAATATATTTTAGATAAGAAATTCTCTATCGGATCCATATCAATTTTTTGGCAAGAGTGATATTGAGATTGAACTTGATTTATCTGTGGCTGATCAAACAATTAGGATAGTTGATTATGAGGCTGTGGTACTTCATGGGTGGAAAATACCTTTATATTGTGTTATGGAACCACAGTTCTTATAATAAAAAGATATGGGATCATGAGACACTGATGAGAGAGTAGTGGAATCATATTTTTAGCATGTAGTATTCTTTATAGGTCTTTCGGGATCAGAAATTGTTTATAGTGGGGAGGTTGTTACATCCCATTACCATTCCAACAGGTTTACATAAAACATGTTTATGTTTTTTATATTCTTTGATTGGGTTGAGTTGATTTTCAATTATAAGGATAACAATAATGATAATTTTATAGAATTTATGGATTCTCCCCTTCATATTGACATTTTCATATAAGCTTCTAGAGCATTATGCATCCTGTAACAAACTAAAAAATCATGTAATTTTTCTACATACATGTAATGAACGGATTCATGCAGTTATGGGTACATGACATGATTATCCATTTCACATCTTAAAAGATACAATGAAATGTTTTTAATTTGGAAAAACACAATTTATGTGGATGTGATGTTTTTTTCATGATTAAGAAAACTATAGTGTTCAAAATGTTTATTGGGATTACAAGTAGTGTAATACTATAATTTCCTAGAATTTCAGTATAATTTTTTTAGTTATATGGAATTATTATGACATTATAAAAATTGATGGCATGTGATTCCAAGGCTCAGAATACATGAAATGATCCATCTATAAAATGTTAATCATTAAATAGAAGGTGTGTGATGTTTTCTAAAAAATGGAATTACTATTAAATGAGTGCCAAAATTAGTAATTTGTGGGTACTGTTTTGTTCAGGATGGGATGTTTACCCTAGACATGACTTTTATTTAGTCAGCACATGCCTCTAATGAAAAACACTACAATGTAATAACCATTAACAAAATAATAAAATAAACTAATTTTATGTTTCAAATGCTTATAACTCATGAACAATGACTCAGATTAAAAATCTGAGACAACCGCAGAACTGGTGAAGGTATTCCTTTATTAGGCTGATACTAACACTGGACGATGCAGGCCACCAATGGAAAGTTGTTTTTGGCTGCAAAATGATAATTTAGAATCAATTTTTTTAGTACAATACTTAAATTTTAAATGGTAACTCGGATTGAAATTCTGAGAGTGTCGTTGATCTCATGAGGGTGTGTACACCTTAGGGGTAGCGTAACCTCGACCAATGTAGTTTGAGGGTGATTAATAATAATTTTTTCAAATTTTTTTATGGTACATTCAGTAAATGTGATGTCATCATTTTCAATCTTTTGAACCAGTGATTGATTAAAAATCTAAGGCACCGTTGAATCCGTAGTGCCGAGATTCACTTAATGGAAGATTAACATTAATAGGAAAGGGTCAGATGAGATAGTTAATTTTCAAAAATTTACAAAAAAATATAAATAATGATTAATTTATTTTTCTTTTTTCCACCATTGGTCAAATGGTGGTGGAACCACATTGCAAAATCAGACCATTTAATTGCTTGTCTCATATGTTGTGTGACCACACCATTTGGTGAATTAAAAGGATGTGTAACCGCACATCTGAGATAATTAAGAGATACATTAATTAAACTCATTAATGAACCTCATTAGTTGTGTTATGCGTTAATCTTTACATTCACTACTAGAAAAATACCCTATAACAATGGTTTGGAACCATTGGTATAGGCCTCCAAACCGCTGGTATAGCCTATACCAACGATTTGGAGGACCTTGGCCAAGTAATCTGTGAGCATAGGTCTATGCCAACGGTTTTGGGAAAAGCATTATTATAGACCTATACCAACGGTTTTGAAAACTGTTGGAATAAGTAATATGAAAATATTTACCAACGATTCCATAAAATCTTTGGTATATGTATTTCAAAAAGAACATTCAGTGGGATTTGATCCCAGGACCTCTAATTTGTAATTGAATGACCTAACCACTAACCTAACATAGCTTTTGTGAACAAAATTTTATATATAGATATATGTATTATCATAATTATTTTAAATTTTTATTTATTTAATGTTCTCGGTAAAAAGATTCAATAAAAAATCAAAGGACCTATAACCACTACTCTCAAAACCATTGGTATAGACCTATACCAACGGTTTTGAGAACTGTTAGTATAGGTCCATTGATTTTGGGACCTATAAAAACGGTTTTGGACAAACCATTGGTATAGGGGGGGGGGGGGCTATACCAACGGTTTGGCCAAACCGTTGGTATAGGGTCTCTATAATGGACCTATACCAATGGATTGTCCAAAACCGTTGGTATAGGTCCATATAAGCGACCTATACCAATGGTTTTGGCCTAACCATTGGTATAGGTTGAAATTAATGAACTACACCAATGGTTTGGCCCAAACCAGTGGTATAAGTCATATTTATAGTAGTGTTTCCCTCTATTTAATCTATGCTCTGGCTTGGGTTTGGGAGAGCTAGGAGAAGAATCTCTGATGAAGCGCCGATGACATTCTGCTCCGACGACGAACGTGATAAAGAGACAACTGGTTAGTGTAAAAGATGGGAAATGGTGAACAACGGAAAACGCCTTCGTACGTGGACACTCTTTCCTCTTCTATAGAAGCTTCCAATGAACTTGATGTAAGGGGATATATTCTTTATTTCTACACTTTACCCCATTCCTTAAAATTATCAAGAACGTGGATCAACCGTTGAATGTGTAGATCTCTGATTCGTTCTTTAATGAAAGAGGATATTGCGAGGTTTTCATCCTTGGTGTTTTTTAATTAAAATATCCTCCCCATGTTATTATGCTAACACACAGAGACTGGGCCAAACGAACAAGGCCCATACCATCCGCTAAACATGGTTATGGTGGCATTCTTCATGGACAATAGGAATATTTTGTGGCAAGGCGGAACCGAAGGCCGCGCAGTATATGCGCCATCCCAGGAGGGTCGTAGGTGTGAACATAAATATGATAGGACCACCTAAGCTTCACTGGTTCCCCAAAGTGGCTTCACCTGCATGGCAGAACCAGCAATAGAGGGAGGGGGTCGTCGACACCCGTAGGCCGTGATGTATTGGCGGCACATGAAGGTATCACTGTGGAAAAGGTGGACAGCTGAAATTTTCCGGACGCGTTGAAGCAAGGGGTTGTGATGCGGTGGCGGGTTGTGGGGGAAGGCCATGGCAGAAGGTGGACCTACACCCATGAAAGAGAGAATACCCACAATCGTGAAGGAGGAAGAACTCTTGCCCGTAGAGGAAGGCGTACTCGCACACGAGGGTTCTTTGCGGTCTAGTCCACGCGGGCCAACCAGGGAAGTGTGGTGTCATCCGGCGCAGCTATTGAGCCATGCGACGTGCTTCGGATGTTCCCTATGTCGGAACACTATGGTAGCACACTACGTCGGTGCGCTACGACAGTTTTCCGTGAAGGTAGGTCTTGGCTTATTGTCGCAGAGGGAGGTCGTGGCTTATAGCAGTGGTGGAGGGTAGGCCTGTGGTCCATGGGTCCCAAGTGTGATCGGTCCGGTTGGATCTATCGAGCGAGGTACTGCTATCCAGTATCGCTTCCCGGAAAGCCCAAACAGCTTTGGCCATTCAGGTGGGGAGGAGACCCACCGCGCTCGGCCAGCGGGCCGAGCGATTCCGCGGCCCGGTGGGCCTCACCTACTGTGGTGGGTCGGGCCGAATCTGCAGCCCTACAGGCCAAGGCTATGGCCCGGTAGGCAGAACTAGGCCCAGAAAAACCAGGCCAATCCCAGGCCTTTTGGGATTGACCTAGCAAGTAGGATAGTGTCATTATGAACAGGTCGGACTGGACCAGGACCCCGTTTTAGCCCAGTTACACTTAAATGAACATTTCTCCTAAACCAAACGTCCATTTGATAAACCATCTACGGAACATTAAACCATAAGACAAGGTTTTCTTTTCGATATATTCCATGATAGGTTCGGGAAAATTTGGAGTTTGGATAGGTTGGATCATACAAGAATCCAACCGGGACCTTGATGCTAAAATGTCTATATCTTATATACTGAGCATTATATTGATGCGTCGTCAATTGTTTTAAAACCCTTATGACATGGAATATCATCTGGTTACTTCATTGTTGGTTTCCGTGGTAGTTGAGATATGACTGATGTGTTGAGGATTATGTATTCTAGGATTATAGCATGCTATGTATTTGAATCTAGTTGCTGGTTGTGACAGGAAGAATGAATAGCGATCGTGTCTAGATCAACATTGAGAGATCCTGTGGGGATCAAAACTGAGCAATCTTCTATGGATCATCACCTAGAGATCTTCTATGGATCAACACCAAGTTATCTTGTGTGGATCATCACCAATAGATCAGGTTTGGATCAACAACTAGCGATCATGTGTGGATCTTCACCGAGCGATCATGTGTTGATCATCACTGAGTGATCCTGTGTAGATCATCACCAAGCGATCCTCTGTGGATCACCACCGAGCGATCTTGTGTGGATCAACAACTAGTGACCCTGTGTGGTTCATAATCTAACGACCCTATTTGGATAAAAAATAGCCTCTCTACCGAATAAGAAGATCTAGCATTACAGCTAATCATATGTACTTGGGTATGTAAGTTATACCTGCTGTGAAATTATTTTTCTTTGAACATTGTGATTGAGATCATACTGTGTGCCTTCTTTTTTCTATTATTTTGGAAGACCATTGGGTGTTTGGGGTCCTTACTGAGTATTTTAATACTCACTCATGCACGGGCTTTTCCCGCACCTTGTTGTGTCTTGTGAAGATGAGATTAATCTTGACTATGTCTTGAGGAGTTAGGGATTGACGATGCTTGATGGTGATTGAAAAATGGTGTACGGAGTGGATTTGTAGATGCGGGGAGTTTTAGTGACGAGATGTAACTACCCATCAAGTAGGGACTTTAGTGGATGTCCCCTGGAGCATTTTTCCCTATTTTTTGTACATCTATTTTTTTGGTATTGTATTCTAGCCCCTTTACTTTCAGTAATCACTTTTACACTCAGTTGTGGTTTTTATTTGTGGTTGTACATTTATTCTTTTTTTTACTTATGACCAGTGTGCCCTGTCTATCCACATATTGGGTTTTGAGGAAATTCCTTCTCTTTTAAGGGATATTCCATTCCACTGATAAACACCAAACCTTGTCATATCAAAGGCTAGATTGGGTTAGTCACGACACGGACCCCGGGGGATGAGTCGTGACAAAGAGGTATTAGAGAGGTTGTGTTCTACCAAATGATCTTAAAGTCGATGTTTTCAAGAGAGTAATAGTTTTATGTTTCTTGAGTTCGAATTTAGTCCATGGAGTCCAGTGTTGGTGCGGAGACTGACATATCTATACACGAGGACCCTGGATTCTTCTTTCTGACTCAGTACATGAAAAAACATATTTATTATGTTTTTGAAATGTTTTTCTTTTGATATATTTTGATTCATATCCCCATGTATAACTTATTGACTATTGTTCATCTGGATTCTCATTCAAAATTCCACCATGCAGACAACTATCCAGGACTCCAATATGTGACCATAAGGATGGTGCTCAATGTTATGAGGCTTCACTACAGGGACTATTGCAAGAGATGTTACCTTCAAGCAGTGTACCAGCGATACCACTGCTCCTTGGTCAACATTTACTATCGGTGCTACTGGGAGAGGACACACATAGGTTCAGTGCCTTACATGAGTTTTAGTGACAGGCACCCCTCAGGTCCTGAGGTGATCCATACTCAAAAGAAGCTAAGTACTGGGTTGAGTTGGTGACTTTTTTTCCATATAGTCGGGGAACCATTAGGTCAGATGGTGGTACAAGAAGTGATAATTCTATGTGGCTCAGCAAGGGGTTGGAAGGGTTTAGAATTCCTATATCTTATAATGACGATATATTTTCTGTGGATAGGGCTTGAGAACCTTCCATTGAGAATGGGGTATCCATCAAAAATGATATAAGGTTTTTGTGTTCCCAAGATATTATACAGTTTTAATAGGGTGACATGTCCTTAATTGAGTATTCAAAGAGGTGTACCAACTATACCAGGTACTCGATGAATATTTTATGACTAATGCTTCAGGGCAAGGACCTCCGAGCGAGATATGTTTAGGGACATCCCAGCAAACTCTATTCCTTTGAGCATTCCTACATATGGTAGGATTCTAGAGAGAACCATAGTGGTTGAATGTTCTTTGGATGAATAAATAAAACCAGTGAATGTTAGCAGTGGAAATAAAGAAACTGTTATCATTCTCAAAGTCATCGACATGTAAAATTTTTTATGAAGAGGAATTTATAGGGACAAACGAATCCACGGTATAGGAGACGTGGAATAAGAGCTAGTATTGTATCTGGAGGTTGTATACACTTAGACATGTTACAACCACCACCCCAATGTGGTCCCCACCAGGTTCAGGGAGATGGGGGATAGGGTAATGGAGTTATTACAGGCTGTGAAAGAGTGTGACCCGAGGGCTTTAGAAATTGATCAAGATCTGATCTATGTCTACTACTAACTTTCATATTATTAGACATAGGTACTAATCATCCCATGTCAAGAATCTTGTTCAAGACCCAAATTTTCCAGTTAAACTACTGAGTTGACCCTTACGTCTAGATATACCTATGGGAGGAGACTCGAAAATCACACTTATGGTGATGGTGTGATATGATCCTTGAGGTGAGAGTTTTATATGGAACATCTTGGTGGCAGCGTCGAGGACTTATGAAGTATGTTTGGGTATAGACTGGTCAACTGTAGATCTTGCTCAGATTGACTATTTTAGGCAAAAAGGATGTTATATATCTACAACATTGGAATGACGTTTTCCTTGGTCGGCAAAAAAATAATCCTAAGAAGCACAAGATAATGTCATGCATAGAAGGGTGTTGTTGTTCACTATTATGTTGTGAAACCATACCCTCGTGGAAGCAGGAGTTTTCAGTTTTCAGTTCCAAACAATAGTGATAGAGTGTCGGAACATCCTTTCTAATGATGATTCCAAGATTACCTCACCATAGGGAGAGGGACTTCATCATTAGTTTGTACTCTGGGGTGACACCAATATCTAAACCTCCATATGGAATGGCTCCCACAGAGCTCTGGGATCTGATAGTATAGTTGGGAGACCTTTTGAGGTAGGGCTTAGTAAGACCCATAGTTTGAGTTTATGTGTGGATTACCGACACTTTATCCAATTGGTCATGGAGAATGAGTATCCACTACCAAAGGGTCGATGGCACACCAGTCTGTTAAATGGGGTATCCTTTCATGTGGATAGAAAGGTGCCAGTAGTCTTTTTAGTTGTTGAGACATCAATGATGGTTGGAGTTCCACTTTGACTATGACTTCAAGATATTATATACACCTAAAAATGGGGATGTGGTGGCAGTCATGCTCAGTAGGAGTTCTGGTCTGATGTTACTTAGTGAGGCGAAGGAGAATCTATCCGCGTTGCAGATATAATTCATGGATTGTGATGAAGCAGCCTACCTCTAATCTATTACTGTCACCCCCACTCCTTTAGTCTGTTCAAGAGGCACCGCTTGTGGATGCCAACTATGATACCTCACTTACTCAGATATCCTCAGGACAGGCTCCTAAAGGATCTTATAAATGTTTAGAGCACATATTCCTCTTTAGATTATACACCATGGTACCAGTGACACTATGGGAGGAGGTGTTGATGGAGTCTCATACACCCCCTTTGGTGTTACATCCTGGTGTGACGAAGATTTACTAGGAGCTCTGACATCTGTAATGGTAATCAGGGATAAAAGAAGCAGGGGCATAGTTCGTTTCACAATGCCTCACATGTCATCAAGTTAAAGGTGACCATCAGGTTCCATCATGTTTGAGAACAACTTTTACCCCAAATAGATGGTCAGACATAGAGAAACAAACAAACCATGATGACATGCTTCATGGTTTCATCCTTGATTTTGGTCATAGTGGGGAGGACCACCTGCCACTGGTGGAGTTCTCATAAAACAACAGTTATAACTCCACCATGGCATGCCACCATTGAAGGAATTTTACATGTATCCATTAATATCAAAAATATGATGACAGGAGACTGAGACCCTTGATGTCTTAGGGGAGACCATTTTTCATTCGGGTCTCACCCTGACAAGGATTGTAGAGATTTGGCTGGGGCGACAATCTATCTCTGAGGTTCGTCATACCTTTTCAGTTTTTAAGTTGAGTTGGTGAGGTGGAATACCGCATTGATCTTCTCACACATATGAACAAGGTGTATGCTTTTTTTTTCACATATCTCTGCTAAAGAGGTGCGTTCATGATCTATCACATGTCATCAACTATGGATAACTGGGCATTGATGATGGGGTTACATTTGGGGATTTCCCGGTGGAGGTAGAGAATTGACATGAGTAGGTACTTCATTGATGGTCAATTACTATGGTACTCATTTCGTGGTAGCATGGGAATCTCTAAGAGAGCACAAGGGAGTGAGAGGATCTGATTCTTACTCTGTACCCCAACTAGTTTGATTATCCTTTGTATTGGATTTCTGGGATGTAAATCCCATAGGTGGTCAAAATTTAATGTCATGGAATTTCAGTATAATTTTTTAATTATATGTAATTATTAGGAAACTGAAAACAAAAACGGCGCTTGATTCTGAGGCAATGAGATCTCAGATTTATCCGTCGAAAAAATGTTAATCCATAAATTGCGCACAAGAGCATTTTTCCTAAAAAATTTGAATAACTCTTAAACGGTTACCCGGATAAGACATTTTAGGGAACCATTGCATTTAGAATGGCATGTAAACCCTATTTATGACGTATGTTTAGTCAGCGCATGCCTCTAGTGAGAAAACCAAAAAAATGGAAGAACCATAAATAAAAAAATAAATGAAATTATTTTATTTTTCAAATGATTATAACTCAAAAAATGTTGTCTCAGATAAAAAAGCTGATTCAACTACTTAATTCATGTGTGTAATCCTTCCATAGGTAGATACTGACATTGGCAAGCATAGGTCACCAGTGGAAGTTAGTTTTTGGTCGTAAATAAAATAAATAAGTAAAAACATTATTGTAAATTTTTTATCTTCTAAACGGTAAGCCTAATTGAAAATATGATAGTATGGTTGATCTCGTGGGAGAGTTTTCCCCTTAGGAAAAGTCTAGCCTCAACCTGTGCAGGGAGGGGGTGATTGTTAATAATTTTTTGATATTTTATTTAGGTACGTTCAATAACATGTGAGCGGAATTTTCTATCTTTTGAAACGACGCTTGGAATAAAAATCTGTGGGAACTATTGAATCTGAAGGACCGAGATTCTATTAAGGGGTGATTTAATTTGACTAGAAATTGTCAGAAAAAAAAGTTAATTTCTTTGAGTTTACAATAAAAATAAAAAAATAACTAAAGGTTATTTTATTATTGTTTTTCCCCATTAGAAAAATAACGGTGGGACCATAGTGTAACATAAGACCATTTAATGTATTGAATCATAAGTTGTTTAACTACACCGTTGGGTGATTTTAAAGGATGTGTAACAACACCATTGAAAGAATTAAGAGGTCCATTAACTAAACTCATTAATGAAACCCATTAATTGTGAGATGCTTTAATCTCCACATTCCCTCTATTAAATCTGAGTTCCAGCTTGGGTTTTTTGAGAGCTACTAGAGGATTCTTTAACGAAGCGTCATAGAATTTTTTCTTCAATGAAGAACATGACTGAGTGACGATCATTGGGGGAAATGACAGGTGATGAAAAATTCCGACGAACAACATAGGACATGGGCACTCCTTCCTCATCTGCAGTGGATACCAATAAACTTGATTTAGGGGTTATTTGATTGATTTCTCCCATTTACCCCATTCTTGAATAATATGAAGAACACAGATCAACCGTCCAAAGGGTTGATCAATGTTTTTTTCATTAAAGTGGAAGGATATTATAGGGGTTTCTTTCTGAATGTTTTGAAAATAAAAAAATCTTCACGATGTTTTTATGATTACGTGGAGGGGACGTGAAAAATGAATAAGGCCCTGACCCTCAATCGAACATAGTTATGGTGGTGTTCATCATGGACAACCGGATGATTTGGCTGAAAGGTTGAACCAAGGGCCGCACAAAGTAGTCACCATCCCGGGAGAACCGTATGCATGGAAGAGAATAAAATAAGACCCCAAGTTTCACCGGTGACCCAGGGAGGCTTTGTCGGCATGGCGGCACTGGTGACTGTGGTAGGCAGTGGCCGACACAAGCAGACAGCGAAAGAACCATGGATCTTGAAGGTAGTGTCATGGAAAAGGGGGTGACAGGCCTTCACTGGCCACGTTGAAGCAAGGTGGTGCACCATATTGGAAGGTCATGACATCATTCCACAGTTGAGGGTGGACTCTTGCCTACAAGTCCATTATAGGCCGGTCCTTACGGACCGGCCATGGGAGTGTTGCACCATCCGACACCTCTGTTGAGCCAGGAAACATGCTACGGTGGCGTGCCACGGAGCAACATCATGACTACTATCTACGACATAGGTCGGACCTGCGGTCTGTAGGTCCCAAGAATGATCGGTTTAGTGGGACCGACCACAAGAGGCACCACCAACCAGTTTCACTACCTTGAAGGCCAGAACGACTTCATCCGTTCGGGAGGGGAGCGAACCCCCTATGCTCGGCCAGCGGGCCGAGCGATTCTACATCCAAGCGGGCCGCGCCTAGACGGGTGGGTTGTGCCAATCATGCATCCCAGTAGGTCTTACTAGGCCCATCCAAACTAGGCCTGGCCCAGCCCCTTTAGGCCAAGCTCTGTGGGCCAGGTCGGCTTGGTCCGACCAGGTCAGACTGGACGAAGACCTGTTTTTATCCAAGTTACACTTAAATGTGCATATATTCTAAACCAGAAGTCCGTTTGACCAATAGTCTACAGCACCATAACCCATAAGACGATGCGGTCCTTTTGAGATACTTCATGATAGATTCTGAGAAACATAGTGTTTGGATAGGTTTTATCATACCCAAATACAACCGCGCCCTCGACAACAAAATGATTATAACATACATACTGAGCATCTGGTTGACGTTCCGTCTATTTCATTATGACCCTTATGACATGGAAGATCATTGGATTATTATTTCATTGGTTTTATTGGAAGTTGAGGTATAACTGATGGATTGAGGAGAGGATCTTCTTGGATTCCAGAATTCCATATATGTGAATCTAGTGGATGACTGTGACATGAAGAATGAATACCGATCATGTATGGATCCGAACTTAATGACATTGTGTGGATCATCACCAAGTGATATTTTGTGGATCAGCACCTAGAAATCCTCTCTGGATCCGCACCGAGTGATCCTATCTGGATCAATAGAGAGAAATCATACGGGGATCACAACCTAGTGATATGGTGTGGATCAGTACCGATCGATCCTGTGTAGATCAGCATTGAGCGATCCAATGTAGATCATCACCAAGCGATCCTGTGTAGATCAGCACCTAGAAACCCTATGAGGATCATAATTTTTCAACCCTATGTGAATCAGTAATAGTTCCTCTTAGAAAAATAAGATGATCTAGCTTTACAACTAATCATATGTACTTTTTTACTAAAGTTATACCTGGTGTGAGATATCATTTTTTTTGTGATTTTATATTGAGATCATGCTTTGTGGAATTTCCATTATGGAATTCTGGGAGACCAACAGGGGTATCTGGGTATCTACTTATTATTGTTATACTCACCCATATACGAGATTTACATTCCCCTTGTTTTGTCTTGTGCAAACGATAAACAACTCGAATGTGTCTTGAGGAGTCAAGTCCTGGTGATGTTCTGAGGTGATTGATAGAAGGTGTACAGAGGAGACTGGTAGATGTGGAGAGCTACGAGGATGAGCTGTACATACCCTTCAAGTAGATACCTTGGAAGATGACCTTAAGAGATGTTTTCACTTTTTTTCTATACTTCCATTTTAGTTGGGATTGTATTCTATCCCATTTACATTCATTACATGCTTTTGTACTCAGTGGTGGTTGTGGTTGTACCATTGTTCTTCTATTGTGTTACATGTGTGTTGTGTGCCCTATCTGTGTGTATACAAGTTTTTGAGGCTATGAATTCCCGTTTTAGGGATATTCCTTTTCGATGATACTCACCAAAAACAGCCCTATAGAAGGTGTGCTTTGGTTTGTCACTGCATGGGCCTTGGGGGATGGGTCATGAAAAATACCTTGACTGCATTTTTAATAATTTTAGTGCGGCTAGAAATTCATTTTGTCTCCTATCTATATCATTCTTTCTCTACCCTAGGATTTTACCTATGTGTCCATAAAGACACCCAACCCTTCAGAATCCATTATTTTAGTATTATATCTTCGCTACACTTATGGTGTAATTATTAAGTATGATTTTTCTCTAATTTTACAAGTTCTCTAATTATCTTATCTTGGGTTTTCAATAGATCATATATGAATTTATGCATATATTCCTAGTGGTGTTGTATCATTCTTCTAGGTTGTGTTTCGAGATATACCCTACATTCTTTCTCAAGGATGGGTGTCATAGTGAGTGATGAGTCTCAGGAAGAGGTAGGAGGTTCTGTCTCGAATATCAAAATTGATTAACATTTTTTTCATGATTTATTTCAATTATTGATTTATATTCCTTTGATAAAACATTATTTTAATTAAATTGAAATAACCCCAATTATAGTTAATCGGCAGACATGGAAGTGGTTATGGCATGGAAATTGTCAAACCACCAATTTCTGTGAATAAGGGTGTGTTTATTGAAATTGTATGATTTAAAATGATGAATTTAAAATACAGATTTCATTGGAATCATTACAATTAAATTGTTGAACTTAATTTTAAAAAAGTTTTAATTATTATTGAAAAGATTTAAGTCATGTACAAATGGGTTAAATGAATTGATAGAAGCCGGGTGGATTTATCATGTTGAAATTTCATGTATTTTATTAACATTCCTTTCTGTTTTAGATGGATAAATTGGAATTTTAGTATGGAAGAATGGGAATTAATTGCAAATAAGATGTCATAAAATAAATTTCTTATCAAGTAAAAGAATATAAAATACATAAGTAGTTTGTGAGTTATTGAGTTAAACTCTACGGTATTACAATGTTCTAAAACATACATGTGGAAGGTCTCATCCCTAGTGGGCGGGTGGCGAGTCACCTCTGGCTAGTGTCAGGGGGATGCGAGTATCCACTTTTTTAATGTGATCACCTAGAGAGTGTGCAGTCCATTAGGTAGTTAATACTATTATACAATCCTAGAAGATGACCATGTTTCTCATTATTTTATTTATATATGTGATATAAATTAATACCAATGTTGTTAAACTGCTTTATGTGCCATTAAGGGATTTATATAAATTGATTGATTTAAATTTTTTATTTATTACAATGTTTTAAAAAGTACAACTATCTTAAAGTATAATATTATTCTTTAAAAGTATTTTACATCATTTTGAAAATTATTTTCATGTATGGTTTAGATATGATTTCAAATTTCCAAACCTATTTATATAGAGAATTAAAATCTTTTCTTTTGTAATATATATATTTCGAATCTGTTGTGGAATCATTGGTGGTATCCTATTGTGATTAGTCTCACACCCTAATATTACCTTTGGGGGTTTGTAGACCTCTTCATTACATTTCCAAGAAGGGGAAATGATCTTTTGGAGTAGGATCTATAAGTTAAACACCAGTCACGATTAGTTTTATACTTAGGGACCATTGGCTTTTTTCCATTTTTGGTTCCTTGGTTGTAGTAAATGGGGAATTTTATGCCTTGTTGTATTCTAGTACATTAATCCTAATGGAGATTCTTTTATATTCGTATCGACATTAATTTTTTTATTCCACTATATTTTTTTGGAAAATACATTCTAACTTGCATGTAGTATGATGTGTGGTCCTAGTCTCCAACATATGGGGATTTTGAATAGAAATCGGGCCATGCTAGGGTTATCTTGATTATCAGGTTACCGAGGTACATGGGATGGCTCATGACATATTCAATTATTTAACATTCCAATTTTTTTTATGTAAAATCTTTTCATTTTATTGATTATATAGAAAGTGTGATTAGTTATTAACATTCAATACTTACTTTTTTATCATTAATTCATATTTTCTTACAATTTACTTAACCATACAAATAATTTCAGATCAAAATTATTAGATATCCATTCCCATGAAATCACAAAAATGTACTAAGAATTATATTATATAATAATATAATATGGTATAAATTTATCAATAAAAATTTATTTTAATTAGTGTATTCATTTGTAATACATGATTAATGTATGTATCTGGTTTAGGAAGACTCTTAACCTTTTATGTCCTTCTCGAGCTAATTCCTTGTAACAATTTCAATGTATTAGTAAGAGTGAGTTGATGTAAACATACTAGGGTTGGGTCAATACAATTGGTATAATGGGATATTTAGTAAAAATTTTAGAAACCTGATTTTGGAAAACATATATTAGAGAAAATGATCTAAACATTGAATTTGAAAATAAGTATACAAGAACATCCTAAACATTTGATTAGAAAAATATTATGTGGTTTCCTAGAAATACATCCCAGTATGGATACTAAAATTGAATGTGGTTCTGGATATGACGTATCTATGCGGTAACAACTCTAAAAAGGTTCATCGGGCTTGACCCGTGCATATCCTTGTACACGACAATGAACCATACTGCATACCCAGTTTGAAACTCCTTGGTAATATAATGAATCTAATAAACACATATTTACAAGCCATTATGAACAATTTTAATGGATTTTTTTCAAAGAATATACTATTTTAAGCGTTATACCAAGGAATTTCGTATTTTTAAATAAAAGGATGATGTTTTTATGTATTGATGTTTTTTTAAAATCTTATATAATATTCTATTTAGCGATTAGAATTATTTCGAGGCTCCTTATAAAATTTTGATGATCATCATTGTAATTAAGATAATATATTTTAGTAAAAGGGAAACCAACATGTAGTGTTACAACCTATTAATTCTACAAAATCTATGGCTCAAGATCCCCTGACCAATGTAAGATAAGGGTTTTGTTAGTACCACTAAACAACATAATATTCTGGTTAATATATCATTTTTAATTAAAATATTTGAGAAATAAATATAAATAATGAAATTTTAGTGTTACTTTTTAGGTTATGAGATTAATGTATTAAAAATATATGATTTAGAAAAAATATAAGACAATTTAAGGACTTTATCCATGGATCTTGTTATTCATTCAAAACAATTACTGACTTAAAAAACCTATTCATTGAAAGATATCCATTTCATTGAGTAATGGAAGAATTAGAATTTTCTAAAAGTCCAACCCAAATATAAAATTATTATCATGAAATTAAGTATATCATGTAAATATATTTCCTTATATTTCATGACAATAAATGAATTTTTCAACATTAGGAAAAGTATCTTCAAACAATTCTGTTGTACTAATACATTAATTTTTATTGAACCAATGGTCTTTTAAATCATAAATTATTTATGGATTTAAGGCCCCAAAATTTCAATTTGTTTTACTTCTTTGTTATAAATGGCCTCAATCACACCTATATGTATTTACTCATTTCCTCCATGTATATATCACCACATTCCAGTAATGTAATCTTACATAGAGAAATACTTATATGTTATTCCAGGTGACCTTTATAATTCTAATTCTATATTATTTAGTGGATATTTCATTAAAATTTATTATGATGCAGGATTTCAAAAATTGAATATTCAAATATCAAACCTGAAGTGCCCAGATCAGTGTGAATCACTGAGAGGGGGAGGGGGTGAATCAGTGATCCTTTAAAACTTTTTACTAATTGATTCTTAATCAATTAAACCTCTATGGCTGGTTAAAGCCTCGATCCACTCTTCTTGTATCTCTCAACCTTTCCCGGATAATGCAGTAATGAAAAGGCACAGGACACAAGGATTTACAAGGTTCGGCACCAAATGCCTACATCCTTGCCATGCTCTCCCAGCATGGATTCTCCCATTATAATCTGTTAGTATTACAATGGTCGATACAGAGTCCCACTGTATCTCTACTGAGTCCCACAGGAGGGTCTTTATACTGCGTCCCACAGTGTTACCAGAGTCCCACTGGCCTGCTCCAGAATCCCACTGAAGACTTCTTCTCCCTGAGTCCCACAGGGTCTTCTACTGGCTCCTCGAGTCACACGAGTAGCTCTTCTTCACTTTAAGTTCTTCAAGTAACTTCAGCAGCCTGGGATAAAGGCTGCTGGCCTTGCTCTTCTCTTCTGATCACTTGTGGTTGATCAGGGCTTCTCGTCTAGCTCAGGCTTTATCTCCTTCTTCTGGATGACCTGGCTTCTCTCTTCAACTAATGAATGCTCAGACAACTGATATCTCTAACTTCAGTCTGGTCCAGTCTCAGTTCACTTCAACATCATGCACTGAGTGCATGGCAACTCTTCAAGATCTTCAAGTCTTGGACTCCTCAGATGCACACCACTGATTTAGCACTATTCATGTGTGCACGTGCATGCATGCATGCATGCACTCCCCTTCTTCTCTTCTAGGTGCAGTAAACCCACAAAGGGTGTAATCAATTATATAACACACCTTCTCACTTGTACTTCACACGTTTAGTTCCTTTTGATTACACACATAGAAGTGTGTTATACTTTGTGTGAATCTTCTTCTTCTTCTAAGTGTGTCTACTCCTCTTAGAGAACACACATAGGTTCGGCCTTCTTTGTCACTTGTTCATGTACACATAAATTGTTCTTTGTTTTGCACACACTTGACTTTGGCCTCTTCCCTCTTCTTGTTGCACACCTTTAACCCGTAGGTTGTTCTTCAATTATGTACACACAAAATGTGTCTTCACTTGGTGCACACACAAGGTTACGGCCTCTTCCACTTGCACACACTTCCTCTCGGCCTTTTTCACTTCACACACAATGTGTGGTTTTCACTTCACTTGGCACACACCACTTGGTGTTTGTTCTTTGTACACACACATGGCCTCGGGTCTTCCTTCATCACTTGGCACACAACCTATAGGGTGTAATGCTTTTTATTCTTCTTTGCACACACACCCAAGCACTAAGGGCTCGGTTCTTCCTTCTCTGCACACCTACTGCCAACAGCCTTTCTCCTTTGTTTGCACATACACCCAATATGCTAGGTCTTCACTTGATGCTTACATAAGGCACTAAGACTTGGCCTCCTCTAATTTGCATACCCACTGCCCGAATGCAATTAATACTGCCAATATGAAGGCGCGCAAGTGCTTTAACCGCGGCCTCACTTCTTCTTCAAAGCGCAAGGCACACTTGGTGCACAAGGGCCGCGCAAGACCTCGGGTGTGCAAAGTGCAACACCTCGGGCGCGCAGGTGCAATGAGCACAAACGGCCGCGCAAACACCTCCTGCCTCGCACGTCCGCGGGCAGAGAGGGATGCAACCTCGGGCACGCAAGGATGCGGCCTCGGGCTCTTCCTGTCGCGCAAGGGAGTAGGCGCACAGGGATCTCTTCCGGGCCTCGGATGGCACCGAGAACAATAGCCGCGCAAAGTATTTGCGTGGTGGCTCCTTTCTCCGCGAGGCAGAGAAAGCTCTACGCGGATCTTCAAGTTTTTCAGCAAGCAAACAGAGAGCCTCGGGTGCTCCTTTTATAGGCAAGGAATGCTGCACCTCTTCCGTGGGATACAAATCTAATCTCCCGAATATTTCGGATCTTTTAAAATCTTTCAAAATCTTGTTTTTCTCCTCTGTTTCACGTGGGTTCTTTTATTATTTTCTTCCTCCTCGTGCATGCGATTTATAACGCATGCACGGCCTCTGTTTCTTCTATCCCATGCAAGACACGAACCACGTGGCCTCGGCAGCTTTTCTTGCCTCGGCCGAACATCGAAGATCTCCATTCATCACATGCATGCATATTTTAATGCATGGTTGTGTTCAGTGTGGCCAGACGATCACAATGGAGGTCTTAGATCCTTCAGAGGTGGCCGGGAACTCGAAAACCGGCTTCAGGTTGCCTCTGGTTCGAGCGAAGCTCGCGGGAAGGCGCGGGGAGACCTCTGCCGAGCTCGGGGAAGAGGACGAGGCGAGAGCCGTCGGATCGGGCATTTGAGATATATCGGACGGCCGGATTAAATCGGGGGCGCGGCGGATTAGATGAGCGGCGCCGATCATCCGCGAGATCAGATGAGCGGCTGGGATTCGTTCCTGGTGAAAAAAGCGCGTCCCACATCGAATCCTTCAGCGGTTTTCACGCGACTTATTACTCAGCTGCTCCCTTCAACTCGCCAGTTGAACTTCTCCCCTCCCGGTGCCGCCCCGCACCGGGTTCTCTCTGCGGGCGCGCTCTGCGCCCACTCACTGCTCCTGCGGGCGCGCTCCTAGCGCCCACTATGCCTCCTGCGGGCGCGCCACTGGCGCCCACTATGCACACTGCGCTCCTCCGGGCGTGCCCCAGGAGCCTCTGTGGTGTCTGTGGGTGCGCCCCTGCCGCCCTGAGCTCGCCCCACGGGTTCCCCCTTGGGCGTGGCGCCTTAGGCCCACATGAGCCTTGGGGTTGAACCCACAAGGTGCTCACGGGCTGGCCATATTTTTTGGCAAAGGAAATGAATAGGACTTTGTTAAAAAACAAAGTACTCCCAATATAAAATGCCAAATGCCACTTAAGCCATCCTTCCTCTTCCTATTCTTCCTTCTTCATTTCTTCTCTTCTCTTCTTCTTAAGAATTCCTCCATTCCTCTTCAACATTTATTCATCACTTTGTAATGGAATTCACGAAGGGTCTTCATCTTCAACTGAGCTCCTAAATCACTTAAATGCTTCAATGTGCTTTATTAATCTAATCAGAGATCAATTGGATCTTCTTCACATTCACATGCACTAAGAGTTAGTGCATGGACTTCATTAATGCACATCATCCACTTAGTAGTTGTGGATGGAACTCCTTTCAACTCCTCATGCATTGTGAAGACAATGCATGGTCTTCAATCAATGTTCTGACATTGTATCATCATGATAAAAGTTCTTAGAACTTAAAGATCAGTTCAGCAATCGTCAGATTTTCTTAGAGAATGTTTCAACCATCATCTCCTATGTCACTTAGTGAATCTCCTAAGTGACATGCATCTGTGTACCATGGCCATTCTCCTTCATCACCATCACCATCACATCCTTTGACATTCACATCTTGACTCCTTGACATCCATTCATTCCAAGACAACTTTATGCCTCATTGACAACAAATGCAACACAATGCACTTCAATCTCCCCCTTTGTATTTGTTGTCAATACACTCCATCAGCACATATGAATGGGTCAATATGTGTGCCAATATTTTCTCCCCCTTATTGGCAATCAAATGCAAAGGTGTGGTGTGGTTCACTTTCACAAATATCTTCCTCCCTTTGAATAGCATCTTCTTGAAAAACACTAGGAGAGGGATGATGTCACATGTTCACTTGAGCAATGAACCTTTAGTAAATCAGCTCTAAGTCTACTTGGGCAAACCCGGTGTAGAAAACAAGAGTGATATCACCAAGGAATTCAAAGCTGTCCATAATTCTCTACACATGTGAGATCATGCTTTGGGGTTTGAAATTTTTTCAGATATAACAATGAATTGCTAAATCCTGCACATACTTCACCAAACACATTAGAAAGTTCAAGTGCAAAGATAAAGCTCCCCCTTTCATCCATTTGTCTTCAATCCATACTCCCCCTTAATTGACAAGATAAACTCAATTAAGAAACAAGGGATGAAAGTATGATTGGAATACCTTCCCTTTTCTCAAGATGGTATTAATCTAAGAATGCCATCTTCTTCAGATTGGCTCCCCCTCAAGGGGTGCACTCCATTCAATCCAAACCATCCTCCAGCTGAGAATGATCATCATCTTCAATTCCCTGCAATGCAGCACATGTAAATACCAATAGTATAAGGGAATAAGATGGAACCTCCTTTGTTCATCAATGTGAACAACAAGGTTGAGAAGATTCTCTCAACCGAGATGTCCCATTTTCACCAGTCTTCACACTTGCACATTTGATCTTCATTGATGATTGTGCTGGTGTGGTTCTCAAAACATCTTCATGTGAAATCTTCTTCTTCTCTTTTGCTTTAGCAATTGCCAGTACTTCCTCTTCAGCTCTTTGTAGATCTTTGGCAAGTTGCAACTGATTTGGCCATATGACTAGTAAATCATTTGGAAGAGTGGCCTCAGTTTTGGAAGTTCCACATGGTTCCTTAGATACTGTCAAGCTACCTCTCTTAGGAAACTTGTTTTCAATCAATCCCTTCTTCTTCTGGATTGATTGTCTTTTTGAGTTCAGTCTGCCTCTATTGAATTTCATGGCTTCTTTACAAAGATCCATGGTATGACCAATCTTTCCACAGTAGAAGCATGTCTTCTTGGTGGTCCTACTGGATGACTCACCCTTCTTGGACTTAGACTCCAAGGTCTTCTCTTCATTTTTCATAATCTTCTTGGGAGCATCTTCCACTTTCTTTTGCTTGCTTCCCAAGGATTCTCTCTGAGCCAGGTTCTGTGATCTTTTCTTCTTTTGAGCTCTGGATACAGTTGGAGATTGACACGTATCTATTTGACCACTTTTGCAAACATCCCAGATGTTTTCAAGTAATCCAAATCTATTTGCAGTGAACATATGTCTCTGGACCTGTGGATGTTGCTTCCTTCCTTCTGGCTTGCCCCCCTTGGCATGGGCTTCCTCTGTGCTTTGGCATTCAGTGGATTGTACCAACAATCCTTTGCACAATGCCCATACCTGTTACAACACCAGCATTGTCCCACGAATCTTGACCTCTTCAGTCCTTCTGATTGTAGGGTACTTTTCGTGACCTGTTGTGCTGTTTCAGGAGA
Source organism: Viscum album (assembly GCA_963277665.1). NCBI lineage: Eukaryota > Viridiplantae > Streptophyta > Magnoliopsida > Santalales > Viscaceae > Viscum > Viscum album. The sequence goes on along the minus strand of OY728119.1, from coordinate 1,032,496,802 downwards.
GCTCTGCTTCTTTACTGTCTTCATCCATATTTGTTTGGATTCATTCTTCCATCCTGCACTTTTTGTGGAAACACATTTAGAAACATGAGTACAAGATGGTATGGATGGTACCTTCTTTTTAGAAGTTGTTGCCCTTTTATTAGAGGATGTCTTTCTTTTAGAATCATCCTTCTCAAAGCTCACTTGAGTAGCAACATTTCTTCTTTCAACTGACTGGGAGGATTCAGCTTTGGGTGATTGCAAATTTTTCAATATCACCTCCAGTTCAAAGCATTTCATGTTGAGGGAGTTCTTCTCATCCTCAACCATTCTTAGCTTTCCTTCCCAATTCTCCACCAGTTGTTTCATCTGGTCTTCATGCACCTTCTTCAATTCTTGCAATGAATTGTCCAGCTCCTTCACCAGTTTGACTTTTTCTTCAAGTTGAGCACCTCTGATACCAATTGAAGTGCCCAGATCAGTGTGAATCACTGAGAGGGGGAGGGGGTGAATCAGTGATCCTTTAAAACTTTTTTCTAATTGATTCTTAATCAATTAAACCTCTATGGCTGGTTAAAGCCTCGATCCACTCTTCTTGTATCTCTCAACCTTTCCCGGATAATGCAGTAATGAAAAGGCACATGACACAAGGATTTACAAGGTTCGGCACCAAAGGCCTACATCCTTGCCATGCTCTCCCAGCATGGATTCTCCCATTATAATCTGTTAGTATTACAATGGTCGATACAGAGTCCCACTGTATCTCTCCTGAGTCCCACAGGAGGGTCTTTATACTGCGTCCCACAGTGTTACCAGAGTCCCACTGGCCTGCTCCAGAATCCCACTGAAGACTTCTTCTCCCTGTGTCCCACAGGGTCTTCTCCTGGCTCCTCGAGTCACACGAGTAGCTTTTCTTCACTTTAAGTTCTTCAAGTAACTTCAGTAGCCTGGGATAAAGGCTGCTAGCCTTGCTCTTCTCTTCTGATCACTTGTGGTTGATCAGGGCTTCTCGTCTAGCTCAGGCTTTATCTCCTTCTTCTGGATGATCTGGCTTCTCTCTTCAACTACTGAATGCTCAGACAACTGATATCTCTAACTTCAGTCTGGTCCAGTCTCAGTTCACTTCAACATCATGCACTGAGTGCATGGCAACTCTTCAAGATCTTCAAGTCTTGGCCTCTTCCCTCTTCTTGTTGCACACCCTTAACCCGTAGGTTGTTCTTCAATTATGTACACACAAAATGTGTCTTCACTTGGTGCACACACAAGGTTACGGCCTCTTCCACTTGCACACACTTCCTCTCGGCCTTTTTCACTTCACACACAATGTGTGGTTTTCACTTCACTTGGCACACACCACTTGGTGTTTGTTCTTTGTGCACACACATGGCCTCGGGTCTTCCTTCATCACTTGGCACACAACCAATAGGGTGTAATGCTTTTTATTCTTCTTTGCACACACACCCAAGCACTAAGGGCTCGGTTCTTCCTCCTCTTCACACCTACTGCCAACAACCTTTCTCCTTTGTTTGCACATACACCCAATATGCTAGGTCTTCACTTGATGCTTACATATAGCACTAAGCCTTGGCCTCCTCTAATTTGCATACCCACTGCCCGAATGCAATTAATACTGCCAATATGAAGGCGCGCAAGTGCTTTAACCGCGGCCTCACTTCTTCTTCAAAGCGCAAGGCACACTTGGTGCACAAGGGCCGCGCAAGACCTCGGGTGTGCAAAGTGCAACACCTCGGGCGCGCAGGTGCAATGAGCACAAACGGCCGCGCAAACACCTGCTGCCTCGCACGTCCGCGGGCAGAGAGGGATGCAACCTCGGGCACGCAAGGATGCGGCCTCGGGCTCTTCCTGTCGCGCAAGGGAGTAGGCGCACAGGGATCTCTTCCGGGCCTCGGATGGCACCGAGAACAATAGCCGCGCAAAGTATTTGCGCGGTGGCTCCTTTCTTCGCGAGGCAGAGAAAGCTCTACGCGGATCTTCAAGTTTTTCAGCAAGCAAACAGAGAGCCTCGGGTGCTCCTTTTATAGGCAAGGAATGCTGCACCTCTTCCGCGGGATACAAATCTAATCTCCCGAATATTTCGGATCTTTTAAAATCTTTCAAAATCTTGTTTTGCTCCTCTGTTTCACGCGGGTTCTTTTATTATTTTCTTCCTCCTCGTGCATGCGATTTATAACGCATGCACGGCCTCTGTTTCTTCTATCCCATGCAAGACACGAACCAGGTGGCCTCGGCAGCTTTTCTTGCCTCGGCCGAACATCGAAGATCTCCATTCATCGCATGCATGCATATTTTAATGCATGGTTGTGTTCAGTGTGGCCAGACGATCACAATGGAGGTCTTAGATCCTTCAGAGGTGGCCGGGAACTCGAAAACCGGCTTCAGGTTGCCTCTGGTTCGAGCGGAGCTCGCGGGAAGGCACGGGGAGACCTCTGCCGAGCTCGTGGAAGAGGACGAGGCGAGAGCCGTCGGATCGGGCATTTGAGATATATCGGACGTCCGGATTAAATCGGGGGCGCGGCGGATTAGATGAGCGGCGCCGATCGTCCGCGAGATCAGATGAGCGGTTGGGATTCGTTCCTGGTGAAAAAAGCGCGTCCCACATCGAATCCTTCAGCGGTTTTCACGCGGCTTATTACTCAGCCGCTCCCTTCAACTCGCCAGTTGAACTTCTCCCCTCCCGGTGCCGCCCCGCACCGGGTTCTCTCTGCGGGCGCGCTCTGCGCCCACTCACTGCTCCTGCGGGCGCGCTCCTAGCGCCCACTATGCCTCCTGCGGGCGCGCCACTGGCGCCCACTATGCACACTGCGCTCCTCCGGGCGTGCCCCAGGCGCCTCTGTGGTGTCTGTGGGTGCGCCCCTGCCGCCCTGAGCTCGCCCCACGGGTTCCCCCTTGGGCGTGGCGCCTTAGGCCCACATGAGCCTTGGGGTTGAACCCACAAGGTGCTCACGGGCTGGCCATATTTTTTGGCAAAGGAAATGAATAGGACTTTGTTAAAAAACAAAGTACTCCCAATATAAAATGCCAAATGCCACTTAAGCCATCCTTCCTCTTCCTATTCTTCCTTCTTCATTTCTTCTCTTCTCTTCTTCTTAAGAATTCCTCCATTCCTCTTCAACATTTATTCATCACTTTGTAATGGAATTCACGAAGGGTCTTCATCTTCAACTGAGCTCCTAAATCACTTAAATGCTTCAATGTGCTTTATTGATCTAATCAGAGATCAATTGGATCTTCTTCACATTCACATGCACTAAGAGTTAGTGCATGGACTTCATTAATGCACATCATCCACTTAGTAGTTGTGGATGGAACTCCTTTCAACTCCTCATGCATTGTGAAGACAATGCATGGTCTTCAATCAATGTTCTGACATTGTATCATCATGATACAAGTTCTTAGAACTTAAAGATCAGTTCATCAATCGTCAGATTTTCTTAGAGAATGTTTCAACCATCATCTCCTATGTCACTTAGTGAATCTCCTAAGTGACATGCATCTGTGTACCATGGCCATTCTCCTTCATCACCATCACCATCACATCCTTTGACATTCACATCTTGACTCCTTGACATCCATTCATTCCAAGACAACTTTATGCCTCATTGACAACAAATGCAACACAATGCACTTCAAAACCCATTATTACCATGATCACATGTAAATTGTGAGAACATAATTAATTTTTGGTGGAAAGAATGTGACCCCTTGATAATTCTAAAAAAATAACATTTTATTCGATATCATGAATGAAATGAAATGGAAAACATAGAAAGGAATATAACCTCTTGACAATTTATGGTATATTTAATATTCTAAATAAATTTAATATATTCTATATCTTGAAGTGCGCAAAATAGCGAGTTAGCTTCTATCGCACACAATAATGAGTTTATATGATGACATGTGTTACATGAAATACTATGTTTTATCGAACAACAATATATTATTAAAATATTATTAATTAATGTAAAAAGTTATAACTTATTCTATAGATTAAAATTTATGATAAATATTAACTTATATATAAATATATATAACTGAAATCATTTTTTACCAATTAATTAGAAATGAATATAAAAAGTAATTGAATAATAGAATTTTATTTATGCTCACAATGGAATTTTATAACAATTAGACTAATTAATTACAATTAGTGAATAATTTTAATGAATTAAATATATTATTTTTCAAACCAAATATTTTTGAAACTCAGCCGAAATATTTGTTAATCCTAATATATGAATAAATCTGGTATTTTGCAGAAAAAATCTATTTATTCTATAAAGGCAATATGAACTCCTTTTAATGGATAACTCATTTAAGTCCAAATTTTTAGAAATTTTAAACTTAATATATTTCTAAATAAACTTAATTTTTGGAAATTATAATTTCAAAATTATTTTAGGGTGAGTTTTATGCATTTTTCTTTGATGATTCATTTTTTTGTGAATAGAGACAAATATTGAATTTTAATTAAAAATTTCTTCTTCATCTAATGTATTTAAATGGATCCAAAATACATTTAAATTGGTTTTAAAGTCACATTATATCAGTAATTAATTAATTAATAAAATTTATGTTATATTAATCGATTATAATTTGAAATTGAAAATAAAAAGAGAGAATACTTTTGAATATTTTTATATTAAAAACTAGCTTTTTCATCACGTATATAAGATTATTTTAAAATTAATTTCAACTACTTTTGTGATTTTAATTTTGAAAATTGGATTCAATATTTTTAATGATAATTTCTAATTTAAAATATTTCCAAAAATGTTTTTGTAAAAATTATTAGTGAAAGTAAATAAAATTAACTATATGTGTCAAGAGAAAAATTAGCCTAACATGGGACTAAGATTTGATCATACGGGACAAAATGACCAGTATACTTGACCCGAAGAAATTTTATGTCCATATAATGACATTATACTTCCTTTTATCCAATCAAGTTCATTATTGGATCCTCGTTACTTGGTAAAAACATCGGTGGAATTACCTCTTTCAAATATTTACAAGTAGGCCACAGCTCCTCTACAATAAAAAGCCACTCACCATCTAACATTTTCACATTGTTCAAGACTTTTGGATCACTGAAAATTATCCATAATAATATCCTAACATCCATAAATCATCCTTGAAACCTTAATTTTATTTGAGAACCATCCATGGAAGTCTTTTATATAAACCAAAAGTATTTACCCAAATAAGCGGCAACACTCTTCGACGATCATTTTCATTAATTTAATTCTACACTAGTTAAATTAATTTAATATAATGATTATATAGTATCATATGTATCATAAATATATTGAGTTGTTTTCATGCCATGATTTTAACTTACACTTTCTAATACATCTATAAAAAGGGATACACAATCATATTTATTGCGTACGGAGGACTACCACCTCGTGAATCATTGTAATACATTTTTTCATTTATCACAATTCAAGTTTAGAAATAAAGATTGATATATACTCTATATATGATATATATAATATTTATAATTTCATTTATATAATAGAACTTTTATATAATAACCACCTTTATTATTTCAATTTTTTTTGGAATACAATAACTTTGTTTGTTCACGTGTGTACAACCACCTCCTCAATGAAAGGTGATTCATTCACGCTATAAATGGAATGTATAAATGATGATTTTAAGCAGAAGTTCTGAAATATATGATAGAAATATGATATATAATTATAATATATATATATATATATATATATATATATATATTATTTTTTCAATTTTTTAAATTTGATAATGAATTGGATCTAGCGTTCATTCTATATATGACCAATAGTCTCCTTGAATGGTGTGTTTAATTTCATTCCTATAACTATTATGGATTAATATAAATGCATGTATAATGAGTATATATGATATATATATATATATCATGGTTAACATCTTAAAGATGATGAAATTGTTATCAATGTATGAAGAACAAAATCAAAAGTCATACAAGAAATATTACACAATTAAATCTCAAAATAGTGAAAATAATGAACTATTGTTAAGAAATATGCAATAAAATATTATAAGACGATATAATATGAAGTTTGAGACATGATAATGGTTCTGTAAGAATATAGTTAAATGTTTAACACCATTATTCAAGAGGTAAAATTATTTTCCCACAAAAAATTAATGGTTGTTGATTTCTTCTCAATTTCATTTCATTACGGAATATTGTAATGTTATACACCAATTTTTTAATGAGGTCTATATAAAAACAGTTAGAAATTTAAATTCATGAATATATAATTATTCTATTTATTTTGAGTTTCAATGAAAATTACTTCATTTCAGGGGATTTTAAAATTATGTTACCATGTGGTAAATAAAATTCATAACGCAATTCATCTTCATTGGGTTATATTATTTTCTCATTGTTTTTATTATTATATGAATATGTGTATAACAAAATTGACTATATATTGATTTATTTCAATTTCTTATATGTACATTTATAGTTGATACACAAAATAAATTCATTTATTAATTCTCATTTCAATGTTTTGGTCACATTAGTTGTTTATTTCACAATCTCATTCTAATCAAGATTGATAATATTGAAATTCCATTAATGTAATTTATATTATAATTGTTCAATAAAATATTCCATTATATTCTACTATTATTTTTCCTCACATTTTCCATGTAATAGTACTAATAATCAACTCTTTGGTACAAAAAATATTTTAGAAAATTCACTTAAGAAAACCGAACATTATTTCCTTCTTAAGTCGATGAAATTGTTTTCTCTTAATAACAATGTTTTATACAAATGTATTCAAAAATGTTTCTAAAAATAATAGAATGATTTATTAAATAAATTTTTAGCATTTTTATGTTACAAATGTTTTCAATGGAAAATTATTATTGATTTCTAAATAGGGAACATTTATAAAATTTTTTACATTGAAAAATGAATGTATCTTCCCTTATATGACTTGTACTAAATTACCCACCATAATTTCATTGATAATACCTTTCCATGTTTAAATGTATAATTTTATAAAGAAAATGTTCTGAAATTTTTTTTCACAGAAAATGACTTCCAATTTTATTTTACAAAATGAAAAGGATATATTACTCATGAGTTTTTTAATAGATATTTTATATTATTTATAATAATCAATGATGATGACCACTTATCCTTACTCAACATGGGATATTTTGTATTAATACCATACTTATTCTTCATCTAGATGGTTTATGATTTACTTTTCCATGGATCATTTTTAGATTCACATACATGATTCATTTTTGTAGTCCTGTTGAAAAATTCAATTTCAATTGATAATGGAATAATAAATTTTCCCCCACGATCCTTATCATTTATCATATATAAGAGTATTGACTAATTCGTATACCACATTTACATATGTGGATTACATTGATAGTTATTTGATTATCCTGGGAAATATTCATAAATATTTATTCTTTAATCAATACAGATATGTGATAAGTCACAATGATCAAGATGAAAATCGATTACTCGATAAATGAGTAATGCTTTGGAGTGGTACAAGACAGGTTCATACCATTTAAAGTATACTCCTCAATTTAGTTGTTGACTCATATGATTAAATGAGTTGCGAACAAAACCTTATGGGATATTACAAATCACATTCTAGCATGTCTTGTGAATGGTTATAAAATTTTTATTCTATACCGTCTTATGAGAGGTATTAATGGTAAGGGTACCATGTTCCAAATAAACATGTCATCCAATAATTAAGCATTTCATTCACAGTTTATTGATTAAATGGCATGTGATTCAGTCATTTTAATTTCCCTATAGACTGTTCCTTATCTGGTGATTTAAATGACATGTGTTTCCTATTATTACCATTCTATATTTTTTATCCACATAGTTTGTTGATTATATGGCCTTTCTATTATGTTATTTAACTTTCCATATTGTTTATTCACATTTTAGTTAATTTATAGACTGTATGGATTATGTGTTCAGTTATTACCGTATCATATTGATTTATCTCACTATGGAAAAAATGATATTTTGTGACGATACTAGAATCCCATTTCAAATACTATATAATAAACATGTACTTACGATGGTTAAACAATCTCGTAGTAAATAATATTAGCAAGAATTCCAGCCAAAATGTGGGAATGAGATTTTGAGATGGGAACCATGTCCTGTCAGAAATACCCTCTGTCATGCAAATATAATTTCAATGAGATTATTCACTAGTCAAAAAATACTCTGTCAGTAAATGATTATTTGTGACATATCCGTCACAATTAGTTATTAAGCACATCATTTATTGCAGAAACTATTTTTGAGGGGACCCATAAAAAATAATACTAATCTATGATGGGATAATTCACCCATCACAAATACTCTATTGGAAGGTGAGTATTTTTGATGAGACCCATCACAATTATTTTTTACCCGCTACCTCAACCATTAATTACAGGGACTATTTTTCACAGGAACCTCATTGCAAATATTCTCATTGCTACAAATCTAACCAACATATTCACCCATCCCCCACAATTTTTCTCCCTAATCACCAATTCACAACACCTCCCCCCAATTCCTCTCTCCCTTTTCAGGTTGGAGTAAAATTCTAACATTGAAATAATTTTTTTTTGTTTTTAGCAGAGAAACGCTTTATTTTTGATCTATTTATGTATTTTATAAAATATTTATTTTATATATTTCATTATTTATTAGATTTTAATTATATTAAATCGTTTTAATTTGAGTCAATTAGAAATAATTATTTATAATTACACATAATCATTTTTATTAGAAGTAATTATTTATATTAAGTAGTAGTTATTTAAAATTAGTAATATTTAGTATTAATCAGTAGTAATGTTTGTAATTAAAAATTAAATACTATTATTTTTTGTAATTAGTTTTAATCTGTGGTAAATAACTCTAATTAGTAGAATCTAGTAATAATTAACTGTAATGAGTAAAAAAGCATCAATTAGTAATAATTAGTGATAATTTGTAAAAAATAGTTATAAATCAAAATTATTATATAAAATTAACATTAATTAGTTATATATTGTTATAAATTAATAAATATTGTTAACAAAAAGTGGTAATTACTAATATTTACTGGTGATTAGTAATAATTACAAGTACTTAGTAAAAATTAGCGCAGAGTAGAAAAAATTAGCCCTATTTATTAATTATTAATGGTAATTAGTAAAAATAGTGGAAAATTGTATTAATTAGCATTAATTAGTTAAAAAAATATTGATAAACCCGAAAAATTATTAAAAGTTAGAGGCAATTTGTATAAATTAGTAGTAATTATTTATAGTAAACAATAATTATTATAAAAATTTTATAAACGAATAAAAATTAGTAATAATAAGTTCCAGTTGGTTGTGATTTGTAATATTAAATAGTTCATTTGTAAAAATAGGCAGTAATTAGTAAAAATTAGTGGTAATTAGTAACAATCAGAGCTAATTAGTAAAAAATAGCACAAATTAGTAAAAATTAGAGGTAACTATTATTATTTTATTGTAATCAGTAAAAAAATATCAGCAAATAGAATTATTTAGTGGTAATTAGTAAACAATAGAGATAAATCAATATAATTATTAAAAGAATCAGTAATTTGTAAAGACTAGCAAAAATTAGTTATAATTATCATTAATTAGTAAAAAAAATTTATAAACTAATAAAAAGTAGCAATAGAAAGTTATAATTAATAGTAATTAGTAATAATTAGCATGACTAAAAAAATTAGTGGTTGTTAGTAAAACATAGAGGTACTTAGTAAAAATTTGTTGTCATTAGTAAAAATAAGAGGTAATTAGGAAAAAACAGAGCTAAATAGTAAAAATTAGCTGTAATTATTAAAAATTAATACCAATTAATAAAAGTTAATGGTAATTAGTAAAAACTAAAAGTAATTAGTATGAATTAATTGTAATTTTTATTAATTATTATTACGTGGTGTTAATATGTAATAACTTGTAATAATTTTAATAGTTAGTAATAACGTGTAATAATAAGTAATAATTAGTAACAATGAGTAACAATTTATAGCAACAAATTAACAATTAGTAACAATTATTAACAATTTTTATCAAGTAGTAATAATTATTAATGATTAATAATAATTAGTAATAATTAGTGGTTAATTGTATTAAATAGTGGTAATTTGAAGATAAAGGGTTATAATTAGTAATAATTAGAGGTAGTTATTTGTAATTAATAATATTTAGTGGTATGTAGTAATAATTAGTAATAATTAGTTGAAATTTGTAATAATTAGGAATAATTAGTATTAATTAGTAATAATAGGAAATATTAAAAATAATTGTTATTAATTAATGGTAATTGGTAGTAATTATTATTAATTAGTTATAATTAGTATCAATTAGTTATAATTAGCACTAACTAGTGATAAGTAGTGATAATTAGTGTTAATTATCCTTAATTTGTTTTAATGAGTAATAATTATTAAAAAATTGTGAAAAAATAGCAATAGTTGGTAATAATTTGTAAGAATTGGAAACAATTAGTAATAATTAGTAATATATAAAAATAATTATATTTAATTAGAAATAATTAGCAATAAATACCGTAATTAGTATGAATTTCGGGTAATTAGTAATAATAAGTAGCAATTAGAGATAATTAGCACAAATTATTAATAATTAGAAATTATTATTAATATATAATTGTAATTAGTAAAAAGAAGCAAAAAATTAATATAATTATTAATAATTAGTTTTAATTAGTAACAAGTAGTGGTAATTAATTATAATTCGTGGTAATGAGTAGAAATTTGTTATAAATAAATTTAATTTAGTAATAATAAGGGATAATTAACAACAATTAATAATAATTAATGGAAATTAGTAATAATTAAATTAAATTGGTTATAATTACTAGTAATTAGTTATAATTGGAGTTAATTAGTATAAATTAGAGGTAACTAGTAAAAATTACTGGTAATTTGTAAAAATTATGGATAACAATTTAAAATTAGTAGTAATTTTAAAAAATAAGCAGTGTATATTAAAATTTAATGTTTATTAGTTATAATTAGTATTTATTATCTATAATTAGTAAAAAAAGTAGAAAAAATTACAAAAAATTAGTTATAATTATTAATAATTTATAATAATTAGTAAAAATTTGTAAAAAAATGATATTATTAGAATCAATTACTAACAATCAGTAACAATAAGTAATAATTAGTAACAAATAGTTACAACTAGAAACAATTTGTAACAATATGTAATAATAAGTAATAAGTAGTGGTAATTAGAAAAAAATAGTAATGATTAGTATTAATTAGAAATAATTAATGGTAATTAGGTGTAATTATTAGTAATATGGAAAAGATAGTAATTATTAAAAATTATTAATAATTATAAATAATTATAAATAATTATTAATAATTAGAACTAATTTGTAATTAATTGTGGTCCATAGTAATAATTACAAATAATTGGTCGTAATTATTGATAATTTGTAATAATTTGTAACAAATATTAATAATTACCAGCACTTAGTAGAAATTTGTAATAATTAGTTATAATTGATAATAATTTTTCATAATTATTAACAAGTAGAAATAAATAGTCTTAATTAGTAATAATTAATAACAAATACTATTAATTAGTATTATTTAGTAAAAATTTGTTGTAATTATAAGTCAATAGTATTTTTTTAATTTTCTTCAACTTTTTGGATTATGTTTTTCTTATATAAAATTAATTATAAAATAATAAATTAATTTATAGTAGTTACAGAAATATGGAATAAAGAAGTCAATAATAGTATTTATTACACGATCATGAATGGATAAATCATCAATGGAATCCAAACAGTTCTTGTATAAGTCATGTATATTTTTTGGGTGTTGGAGTTTTTTATCATTTTCCTCATCAAACCCATATTTTTTTTAAAATGGAAAATTATGTGTCTATGTATGAAATATGATCTGAGGGTGTTTGAAACATTTTATTACGATGGGAGGTTATCTATTGCGTTTTTTCATTAAAAATTATTTTGTTTTTTGGAATCAACATAGTCATTTCATTGCCAAATAATATACTAATATTTTGTTTTTAGATCAATACCAATTTTGAAGTTAGATACATGATATGGTTGGTCTGTATTTTCAATAAACTGAATCTTATAATGATGTTATATTAACACCAGAGTTGGAACCATCCAAATATTATGACTTGTTGATGTCTTCTGAGGAGTATTTATATCATGGTTGCAAGATAAGCTAATGTTAAGAGTTTACAAAACATATGGATATTAAATCAGATAAAAGAATTAAATTGATATATTTTGACGAAATATTATCTTTGGTTAAAGAATTATTACTTAAAATTAATGTGTTTCCTATACATTTCATTGAGGGAATGAGGTTGTTTCATAATTGTGGTCTTTGTAATCATAAAATTCATGAAATTTCAAAGATGACACTGTATATTATACTGAAAATGAATCCTTAGTTTGTTTTCCTCTATGTAGAAAATTGATGTATAATGAGGCTAAACTAGAGATGTCTGGATTAATTCCTATGAAATAGTAGTGGTATTTCTGATATTCACCCAGATTATAGTGTTTATTTATGTTATAGAAGACAATCACTAGTTGAAAAATACCTTATTCCAAAAGTTTGAAATCTTTGGTATTGGCCTCCAAACCATTGGTATATCCAATAAAAATGGTTTGGAGAACTCTAGCCATGTATGCTATGGGATAGGTCTATACAAATGTTCAATACTATTGGAATATGTAATATGAAAAATCTATAACAACGATTCCACAAAACCGTTGGTATATTAATTTCAAAGAAATAAGAATTCGGTAGGTTTTGATCCCAGTACCTGCAGTTTATGAATGAACAACCTAACCACTAACCTAACATTACTTTTATGAAATTAATTTCATAAATATATATATGTATTACCACAAAAATTTAAATTTTTATTTATTTAATGTTCACTGTAAGAAGATTCCATAAAAAATACATGTAACTATACCAATGGTTCTCAAAACTATCAATATAGACCTATACCAATGGTTTTGGGAACCATTTGTATAGGCTTATTGATTTTGAGACCAATACAAATGGTTTGGGGAAAACTGTTTTTAAAGGGTCTCTATTATGGACCTATAACAATGGTTTGGCCAAAACCATTGGCATATGTCCATATAAGTGACCTATACCAAACGTTTTCCCCAAACCATTGGTATAAGTCCCCCTTATACCAACAGTTTGTCAAAACCCACTGGTATAGGTCCAAATTATGACCTATACCAACGATTTTGGCCAAATCGTTGGTAAAGGTCCATATAAGTGTACTATATGAAATTCTTCCAAAAAGCATTGGTATAGATTTTATTTCCAGTAGTGAATGTTATTTATATAATGAAAAAAACAAATATTTCAGACATTAAAGTCATAATCCATCTTCAATATTTGGATTCGTGGAATCATTTTGATTAAATATATTTATATTTTTCATTATAAGTCTGAAATGTGCAATTGGGTCTTTATACTGATGGGGTTGTTCTATTTGGTTCTTAATGATGACAATAATTTTTTGGGAAGTCTTAATAAGTTCATATATTTTTCCTCCTTTGATGTTGATGAATGATCCTTATATCATTTTGACCTTATTAATTTTAGGACCCCCGAAAAATAATATAAATGTATATTTGATGCCATTGATTGAGGAGTGACATTTAATTTGGAGTAACGGTGTTAGTACATATGTTGTTTTTGTGAAACAATACTTCCTAATAAAAGTTGTCTTGATGTGGAAAATTATTGACTTTCCAAGATATGTAATGTTATTTGGATATAGTATACATGGTGCAAAATAACTTACATACATTATTAGTGACAATAAGTCATCCATGCCCATTCAAGGAAACAATCTTTTATTCAATGATCATTGCAGATTTCTTCCAACAGATCAAAATTTTTGAAGGAATAAAAATAATATTAGAAAAGGTGCAATTGAAAAAAAATGAAACACAAATAAAAATCTATGGTATTGAGATAAAATCTACCATATATTCATTAACTCCCATTAAAGTTAGACCTAGTACAAACCATTAAAAAATAAAAGGCTTTTGGGAAGAACACGATTAGATGAAAATGATCAATTTTGGGATATTCAATATTGGTATGATTTGTTGGTCCATCACATGAATGATATCATTCATATTGAGAAGAGCTATTTAGACAATAATTTTGATCTATATTTAGACACACATTATAATAATAAAGATAATTTAATGGCACAATTTCATATTTCAGAAATTTTTAGTTGACCAAAACATAAACTAATTGAAAATGTCATGTCAGAGAAGTAAACAAAGAGAAAAAAATATTTTATAGTTTCCAACGAAAATTGTTTATTTTTTATTCATGATACTGAAAATTTGAGGCTTCTCGATGGTTATGATTGCATTTTATCTAGATGTTTACGTAGTGGTCATATTACAAGATTAAAAATTCAAGAATTTCACATTATAATGGAAATAATTCACCAAATTATATTTAATGGTTTGTTTAATTATCAGATTTTATATGTGGTAAAAAAATATCTAATTTGTCGGAAATTTTTTTGAGGACAATTGAGTTTGATGTGGAAAGTAGACTGCATAATGATTTTGATATAATTTCATTTAAAATGGAAAAGAAATTATTGTGGGATTTCATTGATTCAATGGAACAATTGATATTATATTATCATCATGATGTAAAATTAAAAGGTCTCGTACAGTTTTGATGTATGTAACCATTAGAGAGATGGATGAAAAAAATTGAAAAATGGTACGTGACAAGGAATCAGTTGAATGATCAATTACAGAAGATTAATTTCACGAGGAAATTTCTTTATTCTTCTCAAATTATATTCAATCAAAATATCCCTAAAAATAACCACATAGTCTGTAATTAGTGTAATGTTAATGTTGTGATGATAAATTAATTAGTATTTTTAATCTTCGTTAACTCGGGTTTGGTCGAGTTCGTGAATAGTGTATTTAAGTTGATAAAGGGAAAATGGCACATACATATGTCATTCTCAACTATGAAAAAATAAAAAAAGTGTATCGCGTGTTCCCAAATAATTTGTTGTATATTTTTAATGCAATTAATATTATTTTATTTGTAGATTACATGATAATCATATCAATCAATAGTTCCCAAAATTTCAACAACTACACTTAAAGAACATCAAAAAATAAGTATTCATAATTGTTTCAACAACTTAAAAAATAATTTTTTGGGTTTAATATATAATATCAATTTAGTACATATAATATTTATTTTTTTTCTAATATTCAAGTATCTCAACATGCTAATAAAATTGATAATTGATTGTGTGTATTGGGTATCCCACAATAAATATTGTTAAATATTATAATTTATATGTGGTGAATGGTTTTAAATTTTATACATGTGAATGTAGGGATTAAAAAAATGAATTGTGTTTCTTTCGTGATAGGATCTCATCATATGGAATCTGAAGATAACTTTTAGGGAATATTGGACGAAATAAATGAATAGTGTTAGCTAGGACAAAATTACGTAAGGATGTTTAAATGTAAATGGTTACATACTTAGATAGTTTTTTATGTACTTAAATGCCATATAATTGTTGATATTACCTATAAAATACTTCTTATTTTAAATATTTCATTCTTATTATCTCATCGTGAGCATAAAATTTATTAGGCAAATTTCTATGTTGCTTCAAGAGAGTTGAGTGATTAGTAGAGAATAATAAAAATTAAATTACATGAAAATCAATTTATCTGAAGTGAACATGGTCCCACCAAATTGAAAGGAATAGAAAAGTTTAAAGATATAATAAAAAATCCATATTTTCCACAAAGAGAAACAAATATCAATGATGAAACAATATAGTTATTAGTCGATGGTGGTGATGATGTTCTTGAAGTAACATGTGGATTTGAAAAATCAATTGATGATAAAGATGAAAGACCCATAGACATTGAGACAACTAAGGAGGAATATGAAGATATTGACACTTTCATATAAGAATATGGTGATGAAGATTTACGTAATTAATTATTGGTTTTATTCATAAATAATATATAGCCATATTTAATACATTTTTCAGTGATTTGTTGACAAAAATATTTTATTGTTTAAGATGGATGATAAAAATTCCTCTAATATAATTCATGAGTTGGATGATGTTGTAATACATGATGATGTTCCAGATAGTATATCAGCAGACCCTCATACATCTATCAGCTCAGGGTGGAATCGAAGGGGACTTTGTATTGTGAGATTGATGATTAAATATAATATCTTTGAGGAAAATACATATATTAATTTTGATACATGCATGTAGAGGTATGCTAAGATGAGTATTTTATTTATTTATTTATTAATTTTCATTTAGTTATTTATAAACTAATTGTTTGATTATTTTATCTCCTTTTGTTGTGTTTCTTATATAGTAGTTGGATGGGGATGTTCAATATTGTGAAATTATAAATAATGACAATGGATTACTTGGGAACAGATTCTCATTGATGTTCATCACCTCATGCTGGATCATTCGAAGCTACATAAATTAACAATAGTTTTTTTAAATTTTTTAAAATAAATAAGTTGTTATTATTAATTATTTGAATTTTTTATGATATATTGTTGACTTATAATGTGATAAATAATCTAGGAGGCGTAGTAGTGTTGTATGTGAGAGTATTACAATCAATTTTTACATATTTTAAGTGAAAAAAATATGGAAAGTTAGAGTCAATGAATTTGATCAGTCTTATTACGCCTACCAACCAAATCACATCTCATCTCTGGTTTGGGATGGATTATGTACATATTGGATGAGAGATATATTTTTGTGGAGGTAATCATTAGGTCAACCTAACTAATGATGATAGGAGATGATGAATCGATCTTGTAGAAGTACATTTTGTATGCATCATCAACATTTGGTATGAACACTTTTTTAAGAATTTATAAAACATTAAAAGTAATCTGTTTATTTTATTCACATATATATAGTCGAAGAACCGTATATTACAGATTTTGATGCTTATAAGAGGAATCACATCTGTTAAATCACTAGAAATATTAGTGGTGATCGCTAGCATCTTATTGTGGTCTGTGTAATTTCTTTTTGGCTTTTAAAATTGACTAGAAATAATAATTTAACTATTTTAATTTTAAATTGTAAATAAAGGAGTCAGATGAGGCCGTCATGTCTCAGACATAGTCTTAGACTCCGAACGTGTCCATGGATTATAACTTTAGTGAACTGGGATATAATGATGCAGCATGGATGTAGACAACTCAGAATGAATTTGAGAAATACCGAGTTGTTGGTAACAACTCTTGATTGACACATGGGAGTTATTATGGCTCTACAATGATGTATTCATGTAGCTCGAGAGGAGATCGTGGAGATTCATCATCATCACTACACAATATTAGGAGGAACTATCACATTTTGGTGAGCTTATAAAAACCATTTATAGGGATTAGGAATAGCATGGTCGATATTAGCAGCAACATGTGGTGGAGATGTGTCTATGGTAGTATCATTAAAATCAAGTATGCGATATAGTACAAGTGACATCTAAAACATGATTTTGGGATGGTGGTCCCTATAAAATCTCTACAACCCCTCCAAAATGACATTCCCCTCAGTGATTTACATACTTTTTCTGATAAACAATTGAATATATTTTGTTTTGTAATTTTTTTAGGAATCGATAAATATTCATTTTGATATACTTCATTTTATATTGTTATGAATATTGTGTTTCTTATTATTTTATGATTTATTATTTTTTTATTAATTTATAATTTAATTATTACATTCTGATTGTTATATTTCTTTTATAAATTTATTATTATATTATTACTACTATTATTATTATTTAATAATTTTTGTGAATAATGTTTTTGTTATTATTATATTGTTTTTATTTTATTTTTTATAATTTTTTTATTTTTTTTATATTTTTCATAGTTTTATTTTCCCATATTTGTTTTATTTAATTATTATTACTATTATTATATTATTAAATATCAATAATATTGATTTTTAATATTTTTAAAATTTGTAGGGGTATTTAATCTAATACGAAATTATTACTTGTGATAGGTTCTCAAAAAATGGGTTTTTCTTTCAAAATTGAGGATAAAAAATTTGAGGCATTGTTTTCTACAATGGGTCATTTTCATTAATAAGCCATCACAAATGATTATTTTATAGTTTTATTTCATTGATTCGTTATTTATTCTACTTCACATACTATTAATGAGATTTTAAGATCACCCTCATTATGATTTCTTTCACCCAGAATCCAAAAAGTGTACTAAGAATGGTATACATGGATATGCTAAGTAGGAATTAAGTTATCCTTGAATTAGAAAAAATCATCGTGTAATTATTCTATTCATTTGTAATACATGACTCATGTAGGTAATTGATTTACCAAGACTAATTAACTCGTCACTCTTTAGATTTTTGATTCCTCATAATCATGCCAATGTAATGGATGTAGACACTTGCTATGGGCTTATGGGGGTCGAGTCACTACATAATCTATTTTTCTGTATGTTTTACATTAGACTGAGATAGAAATAAAAAAATGGAAATGAGAACACGATGATAGGTAACATCTATCTTGTTGCATATGTTTTTGTGGTGATGGGTATTATATTTTATATATTTAATACTTTTTTTATATTTTATTAATTCAATATGTGGCTATATTAAACCTTTTTTGTGATATATACTCTTAAAAAAATAATTCTAGTGTTGTACCTTATGAAAATTGTGGTGATGATAATGTTATCTTCAATTTAACCCATGAATTCCAAAATTAAAACTATTTTTGATTCTTTTACAATTGATGTTATTATTCCATAAATAAAAACTGTATATCATAAATTTATTATATGAATAATACTTGTTGCATCTTATAATGTATGTTTTGTAGTAGTTTCCCTATGAGAAGAAGATAATTTCTATGTTCATGATATTGGAAATATCATAGGAGAGATCCAATGTGTTGAAAACGATTCAACACAAGAACATTGATGTTATATATATTCCCATACAATTAAGGATTATAAAAAAGAAAATTTTGGTCAAGAATTAATAGATAAGGAAAAGTGATGATATCATTAAATATTATCACAAGGAAATAAAAGTCAAAATAGGAATATTAAGCATATAATGACAAAATTAAATGAAATAAATATAAAATTGGAAACTTATGAGGTCTTTTTGGAAGAATTGTACCAAACTAAAAAAGAAGAAGTTTTAATGTTCCCAATATCATGGATATAATATTCATAGGTTTATATGAATATATTTAAAGTAGGAACTACGATAAATATGTGTTAGACCTGATTCTCTTATCGTCATAAATATTCTTATAAGTGAACGTATATAACACCCTGATGCTTAGTTCATTGGTAAAACATTCATATCAATGATATAATGATAATAAAGAGAAATAAATGAATATAGAAAAAATACATTGAATATGGAGAATTGACACAGTGACTATCTTGTACATGTTTAGTGTAAAATAATTGAAGATTTCAAATCACGATATTGTGATTCATCTTTTTCTTTTAAGAAAAAATAAGACAAAAAGTATGAGTTGATGATGTTGGTACTTCTAATTATCCCAATAAATGAATAAATTGAGACTATTTTCATAGAATATAACTTTATTTTAATTTATATAGAAGAAAAGAGGAAGCATCATTTATAGAATCGAATTAAGAAGGATATTTTGATCATTTGTGTTAAAATTAGATATGATGTTTTCAATGATTATACACTCCATGGTTATGCAAAGATTTTTTTTTTGAAGAATCATAAATGGGTGCTTTAATCTTTCCTAGTTACTTCTTGGAACATTTGTAAAAGGATATATCGTCTCCTAATATTTCTCTTTATAATGGAAGTGTAGTTTTTGTTCAAGAAATTACAACCACAATACACTATGGATGTATTCATCCATCATAGAGAAGACCATTTTTAAAAAACAATGTATTTAAATTTTTATTTAGTTCCAACTTATTTTACATGAATACAAATTAAAGGAAATAAGAGGAGTCATGGATCCATTCTCTTCATAGTTTCATATAAAAACAAAGAAAATATTTATAATTAGTGATAATTTATATATAATTGATTCATCTACCTATCAGTGTTTTCCACATTCCAAGTGATCCTAATATAAACAACATGCTTTCCTTTAATTCACATCACTTTCCAACTAGTAATTGAAATGATAAAATAAATACCTTCCTCATTCGAAATAAATTTTCATACCCTTAAGTTATCACTTTTCTCTCATTATTTAATCATTTATTTTATTCATTTGTATATTTTTTTCCTCCCCATTATTTCCACGTTCCAAAAATAGATAAATAGAGCATCAAAACAATTTTTTTACATGTTGTGTATTCCAACTTTTTATAATACTCAAAAAATGGTTTGCATTCAATATGGGATTCAACCCTACTATAGATATACAACATTATGTAATTTTTTAATAATTTCGTTACATCAATATCTTGTAATCTTATGGTTCTATTTTTGGGTAAGTAATTTGGTATAATAGTGTATAAAAATATTAAAAAACACAATATTATAGAATAAAAAACAATAAAATCATGGAAATTTTAAAAAAATTGTTTTTTAAGTGAATAAAGTTCAAACATGCTAGTTATGTAGGATTTTTTAGCTATAACATTTCTAGTTATTTGTGGTTAAACAATGAAAAAATAGATCTACCAATCTTGTATTGTCATTATTAGTGGAGGTTATTTTAAAAAAATAGAATAACTTAGATACACATGCACCGTAATTATATAACCAACATCCCTCTCCATTAGAATTGACACGCAACTACTATGAATTATTATTTTTATTTAGTATGGACCATATGATGAATTCCCCGAATGGATATTTTTCACATTATATTTATGGTTCTGTGATTATACTATTTACTTCCCTCATCTATATCTCCCCACATATTTTTTCTTTCTTCTGTTAAAACTCTCATTTGCACCATGATTTTTCATCTATCCCTCATTGTCTACAATATTATTAAGATGACTGGTCCTTACCATAGTCATTCAGACATAGATTCAAAACATATCATTACAAGTAGATACACCTGTCACTACCATCAAGAGAAAATATCATCAATGGATATGAAACCACATGTCTTTTAATAATTCTATTTCATGATTTTGTACATAAGAAAAAACATAATTCAATCTTGAAATATTGAGAAATATAGTTTCTTTGGGAAATTAGATAAAATTTTAATAACAAAATCATGAATACAATCACATTATTTGAAACCCCAAAACATGCATTAAAAATTTCACCTCCTTTATGAAACTATGTAAGATAACCAAGGTATATACATAAGAAAAAGGTGATATATAAATCCTTACAAGGAATTTATAAAATAATAAAAAGATGAATGTAAATACATGTCAGTCAACAGTCATATCATGGTGACATTGATGAGGTGATAATTAGAAACATGAACATCAAATCAAGATATTATATGATAACATAGAGACAACATACAAATGTGGCAATAACATAAAGAAAGACATCATAAAAATATGTCATGGATAATCATTGATACATTATTACATAGTGTTCTTAGAATAAAATCCCATTAACCATACTTGGTATCTTATAATACAAAACCATGACCCAATTCATTTAATAGATATATAATTCTGGTCCCATTGATCACTGATATAAAATGTTAATTCCTAATTATTCCACACAGATCATAAAACACGAGAATGTATTTGACCGCTTTTGATCCCCCGACTATGGATTGCTGGATAAATTCATAGAATTCCCCAATAAATGAAGAATATTTACATCTAGGTGAATAACAATTATTGGAATGGAACTTCGGTAATCAATAGAGGAATGTATAGCTGGGAATAATGAAAAAAAATTATGGATAATAATGGTTGTGTATAATGATTCAAGGATGGGTTTAATGAGAGTAATATGTGGCCTATAATTACATAAAAAAGTAAAGGAAAATAAACGGGATATTTAATATCATATTCCAACACAAAAAATTGGAAAATAAGAGTCATAATACAAATAATGTACAAGAATAATGAAGAGGAGGGGGATCCATTAACTTGAGAGGGTGATTCTGAAAGATTAAGATAATATTTTTAAGATATTAGGAACACCATATGATGGATCTGGAGATTTAAAGGAATATTATATTCATTTTAATTGGATTCAATGAATATCGATGGCAGTTTGGCTATGTTTTTAGAGAAAATGATAGTAGATTCTTCATTAATTTAGAAACATAGGTTTTGGAATATAAATGAAAAAATAATCAATACCACAAACCGTTCCCATGTATTTAAAAATTTGGCCTTTTGAATTTAAATTTTAAACAATATAATATATGTCTGAGATCATAAATCATTAAAATAAATCCCATGATTATGTGGATGTGATTCATGTTTATAATGAATTAATTTTAAAACCATAAAATATAATGCTGGTTTTGGATAATTTATTGATGGATTATAAAATTAATCAAAAGTATAAAAACATTATTTTAAATGGGAGGAATTTTTTTGTGGAAACTTTAGAGACCCGAAGCTTGACGTACATGGACATTACATTACTTTTGCGGAATACTTAGTACATAACAAAAACACACACACAAGGACCGTAATAGTTTAGTGTCTTTGGAAACTCGGAACGTAATCTTCTAATCGTGGTGAAAGATCGTCAATATCTCCCATAAAGATCTTCCCTTTTTTTTTTACCAAAAACCTTTCTTTATATCCTGGGGAAAAGAAAACATAAAAGGGTGAACTCAAATTCTCACTATGGCTAAATAAAGGAAATAAAAATCATATCATATCTTTTTGAAAATCATAACCTGCAAAAGATATCATAATAACTTAACATGGAATAAATAATAGAAGGGAAAATGTAATCCCAATAATCATAACTTATAACATGAAACTTTGTGTCATACACACATAATCATAGAGAATAATTTCTTGTTAGTCAAGACTCATTGCCAAGACTATCTTAGTGGACAAAGTCCCTTTCTGAATCGAGTAGCCCGCGTTTCAGTCCTGTTTCACTGAACCGGTATAACCTACCATTTCAGCCATGTCTATCGCATGAGATATAAAATCTTTACCCAATGCATTGGAGGGAGATATAGGTCCCACCCATCTTATAATGAATCCTTTCTTATGTGTGCCACATAATCATAAACCATACATCATAGCGTAACCCATGTAATAAAAATGGGATTCTTAAACAACATGACATCATAAAACAATTCATATAAGATAAAGGAATTCATAAAAATATTTCCATCACAACATAATAAAATCCATGTAATAATAGGGATAAAAACAGAACCCTTTTTATTATCTTAGATGGAAAATAATTTTGATAAAATACTTGAAATTCATTCTTGAGGAAAATATCCTTTCTACTTCAAAAACACATTTCCTTTCTTAACATGTCATACAATTTTAAACTAAAAGAAGTTGATTAAAAATAAACTTGAAAAATTGTAAAGGAAGCTTCTTGGAAATAATGTTTTAGAAATCCATTCATTCCGTATAAGTTAAAAAAAACATTCTTCGTACTTTTGTCGGAAAAGTCAAAAAGTACCTCGTACAAAAAAAAATGACAAACGATTCCTTTCATATTCTTTACTAAAAACACACCGAAGGGTAAAATTGGATTTAAAATAGTGTAAGTGGATGGAAAAAATATTACATATTGAGGAATCATGGATTTGGATGATAGAATACATCCCAGTAAATACTTACGAATAAACAATCTCGGATAAAAATGAGATTGTGATATTTCCCTTACCTTAGGTCCGACTTTCTTTGTACGTGTCTGAACCTCCTGTATAATGATTTAAATCATGTTATTGACTTATTCCAGAATCATATTCATTGTTATTATATCATATATGGTCCACTTATGACTTTATATTACCCGTTCTTTTGTAAATTCAGGCTAAAGAAGCGTTTTCGGTAAAATCGTTTCATTTATCGTAGGTGTTTTTAAATTGTAATTATTAATATGATTACTTGGATCATGATTACTTATATCCAGAATGTAAAACATGATTTATATATCATATATATTCATAATATACATATATATAATATATTGATAAATGAAATGAAAGACACCATTCATGGAGACGGTAGTCCGTACGTACGCATGAACGCTATTTCGTTTCCTTATTGAATTGAATAGAATTAAGTAGATAACATACATATAAATATACATAAATAAAATATCATTATTATGTAATTTATTTCATTAGTACTTATTATATATACTTTATAATCATTCATGAATGGTTAATCATTGAGAATGAATCTCATCGCGTCGTGGAGACGGTAGTCCGTACGTACGCACGAGCGATGATATCGTTCCCATGGTTGTGGAATTGTGTTTAAGTTTATGTATAATCTTTCAGTATCAATATCACTTTATAATAATCATATATAGTTACTCATTACACCATTATACCCATCCAATTAAGGTGGTGATTGAAAATAGATTACACCACGGCGTGGATACGGTATTCCGTACGTACGCACGCGTGGTGATTTCCTTTTTCCGTAGGATGTATAGAAGGTTAATTAGAGTTGTTTCATATTTATAATAACATATAAGTATATATTAAATACTGATGTTATTACTTTATCATGAAACAACTAAAGAAGAATAAGTTGAAGAAGAAAGAAATTGAAAAAGATCGGTAATGGATATTACCTCTTTTTGACGCGCCTTCACTTATCCTCCACTTAAAGAACTAAGGATGGTCTTTGAAGAAGACCAGAACCTCTAGGATGATACTAGGGAAGTGGAGAAGAGGTTTTGGCAGGGTTTGGCCGCGCTTGAAGGCTCAAATTTGTGTGAGGAAGAGAGGGAGGAGGTGCCCTTTTATAAGGGAGGAGAGGGGCACCTTAGGAATATCTCAAAATATTACTTTATATTAAAGTCAAAATCGGTTTATAATGGTTCCAAAGGGTCTTATTTCGAAGATAAAGTGGGGATTGGTAGAAATCCTATCATCCAATAGGATTTAGACATGTTTAGGGTATTATTTAAACCTTATAAATTAGATTTAACTCTAAGTTAAATAATTTAACTTTTACCGTGTCTTTTTGTTTTCTTTCACTATATGGTTAATACACTTACTATAACATGCCAAACGGACCCCAAATTGTTTATTATTAATATATATATCCTTATCTATGTCATTTGGCCGAACCATAGATTTTTAGGAATAAAATAACAATTAATAATATAATATTTGATTTAAAAACTATTTTGTGTCAATTTTGACACTATTTGATATATGATTTTTGTGAAAGTCATAAAAGAATTATATGTTCGAACCAAGTTAATTAAATAAACACTAATATATCATAGTAACCTAGAAAATTAGTGGAATTCATAAAAAGGCTTAAATTTCATTTATTTTTGTGTTTATAACATCAATTATGTCAATATTTCATTAATAAGATAATTATTGCATCATCATTGTGTCATAAATAAATTAAATTATTTAATGTCTAAATATTAAAAATAAAATACCATTATGTATGAAATCGTTTTATCTTTATAATGAATATTTACAATCGAATTTATCTTATATATAACCCTATATTACAAATGTTTTAGTAAATAAAATTTGATTTTAACTCTTTTAACTCTTCTTTGAATTAAATAATAATAAATGTCCTAATCTAATCCAAGTGGGCCTAAATGATAATATTTTACACTTAAGGTTGTTTTTGGGCGATATAAACTTGTCCAATAGGATTAGTACATGTTTTAGGGTAATATTAATATCATTGTTACCCTTAATTACCCTAACTACTTTTAACTGTGGTAAATAAAAGTAAAAAGTTACTATTCACCAAAAATTATTTTCATCTCATTGAACCACATTTTACTTACTGAAATCAACCGTGTCTCTCGGATTTTTGAAATTCCATTCACAGAAGTGGTAAAATTAAGTTTTATGAAAAATTCAGTTTTTTTAACTACCACTTAGTAGTTTCACTATTCATCAAAAATTGATGTTTTTCAGAACAATGCCAAAATTTCATCCTAAGCTATATTTCATATTGAGAATTCAAAAATGAAGTCTATTTTACCAAATTCATAACATAGAAGTTTCATTAATTAATTTTATAATTAAATCCCGCTGTTGAAACAAATAGCGTGTTTTTAAGAAACAATATTTATCAAAAGATTGACACTTGTTTATGTCTGGTTTAAATGTGAAATTACATCCAATGACCAACATTGTATTAAATTGTAAAAATATATTCTATTTATATTTTAAAACCACTCAAATTAATAATTTATCACTATTAATTATTTCAATTAAAAAAGGTTGTTTTTAATTATAATTTAGTAATTTTCACTATTCATCAGAATATGAAAGTTATACGAAAAGTACCAAAATTTCACCTTAGGCTAAATTCGATACACTGAATCTAAAAATGAAGTCCATTTTGAGAGCTAAAATTTCTAAAATTTAAAACGTTGTTATTACTATTCATAACAGCTAGTTTTAATAATATTTTAATAGCATATCGTTGTTTCGGGAAACTCAGTATTGCGTACTACACACGCTATCGAGGAAGGTTGTGATTGCGTGTAATGCAAGGAAAGTAAAAGATGAGTGTTGTGCAAGCTCCTTTTGGTGTAGCGTACAACACAAGACATTAATAAAATTTAAAAAGAATATTTTTCATGAAATCTCGGGCTGTTACATTCTACCCCCCTTAAAATGAATTTCGCCCTCGAAATTCGTCGGTGTTATAAATGGTTTACTATTCGAAAGTTTCTTTAATAGAATCCCACATCGTAAAAAGGAATACCAAAACTTGGATTTAAAAACTAAAGTATTAAATGTAACGATTACCCAAATAAACTAATCACTGGGTTTCCACATAGGTGAAAATATGGATATGGAAGAGAAATCTAACCATCATGTTCTGATGGAGAGTGGTAGAGAACATGGCTATGGAAAATCCAGTAATCACACATCCATAGATTTGTGATGATATATGGTACCATCTGATTCATCAGGTATAAGATCACTAGGACAACATTTTTGGTTTTCAAGATCGTTTCCCTAAAGTTAAAGAATTTGAATTAGAATAAATACTTACTTTATTTTGGTACAATCTCACTGTTGTTCGTGCCTTTAACAATTTCCACTTCATCTCTTAAATAAATGAAGTTGAATTTGTTATTCGTGAATTGTTAGCAGATCATGTGAAAGAATGACGAGTCATTCCATCTGTCTCAAACAAAAGGATAGCAAAAATTTATATACATAAGTCGATCTATAGTGAGATTAATCATATATGGTTCCTAAAATGGACTTATACTTTATATATCATACTGCTTAATATAATAAAACTAGTTTCTACTATATAGGGACTTCCTGTAGGCCATTGGTAGGCGATAAAGGCCAGTCACACTTCGGTTGTGGGTTCGATTCCCACAACCTTGTCCGACGCGATGGGCTGTCGCCCGTTCTGCAGGTTGTCCTTTTTCTAAAACTATATTACTATAACATCCAATCGAAAAAAACTTCTATCCTTAAACAATACTAACTTATGTCCAACATAATCCATTCCAATCTTTAGGCTTATCCATAATACTGCAGTCCACTCTCATATCATAGGGAAAACGATTACCAGAGATTTAACACCATCGTCGATCCCCATATATCATAAGATATGTTTCGTTGGTCACATTCCAAACATTCAAAGTCCTTAATCATGTATTCTCTTGAATACCTTAGTGAAAACATGAATGCAGTTAAAATTTAACACTTTCCACATACCAAAATCCTCAAAATTCTATATACTCAAACCATGATGTCACTTAGTCCTTATATCAATCATGAGCTCATGAATACTGTAAAACATTTAATTTTCTCCTTATCCCTTCATTATGTGCATATCATCTACATTCAAAAAATATCTGAATAACCTTTCATGGATACTGGTAACATTTATAAGACACTTTTAAAACTCAAGGAAAGAAAACAATGTAGCAATCCTTAGATGTCTCTTTATTCCATAGTACCATGAGATTTCTTATACAACATTACACATGATAAATATGTAATCATTTCACTACATTCATAAACCATTAACCAAGCTTCAACAATTCTTTCATCTCACATATCATTTGTAGTCTCTTCATCATCATCCACATAAATACTAACCATACGACCATACTGATTCTCTTCATGAGTCTTTCCCTTAGGTCATTGGTTTGCGTAATGCCCATACATTCCACATTTAAAACACTTAACCATTTTTGATGTCGTAGCAATACCATTATCTTCATCCATGGTGTTAACTGAACCTTTTCCTTTTCACTTACTTGCTTTGTGTCCTTCTTTTCCACACCCAAAGAATCTTCCAGTTACCTTGAAACATTCTCCTTGATGCCTCTTCTCACATGATTTACATAGGGGAAATTGAACTTTCTTTCCTCTATGATCATCATGAAACTCCATCTTTCTTTTATTAGCCGAGTCAGGAAACTTACCAAATTTTACTTTATTGATCATATTATGAGATTGCTGATTTGGCATAATAATGATGTTTGGACTTCCAAATACCATTTCATTTGGTTGCTCATAAAGAATATCATTCCATTGTCCATCATATCCTCCATTATCGTGAATCATCTTGTTTCCAGCCATTTTCTAAAACCCAAAAAGAATAGTTTGAGAGTCAAAATAATGTTAAGGAAAACAACATAGAAAAGGGGGAGTACCCTTAATATCTAACATATTAGGTTAAATTATATGATCGGTAGTGTAATTCTAGTACTATAACCTATACGTATACTTAACCTTAGGGACATCCCTAGACATACCTTAGAAATATCTCTAGGGATCTCACAAATGTTTTCGCATCCTAGTTTCCAAAGGTTGACTAAAACTTTCCTCTGATACCAACTGTAGAGACCCGAAGCTTGACGTACATGGACATTACATTACTTTTGCGGAATACTTAGTACGTAACAAAAACACACACACAAGGACCGTAATAGTTTAGTGTCTTTGGAAACTCGGAACGTAATCTTCTAATCGTGGTGAAAGATCGTCAATATCTCCCATAAAGATCTTCCCTTTTTTTACCTAAAACCTTTATTTATATCCTGGGGAAAAGAAAACATAAAAGGGTGAACTCAAATGCTCAGTATGGCTAAATAAAGGAAATAAAAATCATAGCATATCTTTTTGAAAATCATAACCTGCAAAAGAGATCATAATAACTTAACATGGAATAAATAATAGAAGGGAAAATGTAATCCCAATAATCATAACTTAAAACATGAAACTTTGTGTCATACACACATAATCATAGAGAATAATTTCTTGTTAGTCAAGACTCATTGCCAAGACTATCTTAGTGGACAAAGTCCCTTTCTGAATCGAGTAGCCCTCGTTTCGGTCCTGTTTCACTGAACCGGTATAACCTACCATTTCAGCCATGTCTATCTCATGAGATATAAAATCTTTACCCAATGCATTGGAGGGAGATATAGGTCCCACCCATCTTATAATGAATCCTTTCTTATGAGTGCAACATAATCATAAACCATACATCATAGCGTAACCCATGTAATAAAAATGGGATTCTTAAACAACATGACATCATAAAACAATTCATATAAGATAAAGGAATTCATAAAAATATTTCCATCACAACATAATGAAATCCATGTAATAATAGGGATAAAAACAGAACCCTTTTTATTATCTTAGATGGAAAATAATTTTGATAAAATACTTGAACTTCATTCTTGAGGAAAATATCCTTTCTACTTCAAAAACACTTTTCCTTTCTTAACATGTCATACAATTTTAAACTAAAAGAATTTGATTAAAAATAAACTTGAAAACTTGTAAAGGAAGATTCTTGGAAATAATTTTTTAGAAATCCATTCATGCCGTATAAGTTAAAAAAACATTCTTCGTACTTTTGTCAGAAAAGTCAAAAAAGTACCTCGTACAAAAAAAACGACAAACGATTCCTTTCATATTCTTTACTAAAAACTCACCGAAGGGTAAAATTGGATTTAAACTAGTGTAAGTGTATGGAAACAATATTACATATTGAGGAATCATGGATGTGGATGATAAAATACACCCCAGTAAATACTTACGAATAAACAATCTCGGATAAAAATGAGATTGTGATATTTCCCTTACCTTAGGTCCGACTTGCTTTGTACGTGTCCGAACCTCCTGTATAATGATTTAAATCATGTTATTGACTTATTCCAGAATCATATTCATTGTTATTATATCATATATGGTCCACTTATGACTTTATATTACCCGTTCTTTTGTAAATTCATGTTAAAGAAGCGTTTTGGGTAAAATCGTTTCATTTATCGTAGGTGTTTTTAACTTGTAATTATTAATATGATTACTTGGATCATGATTACTTATATCCAGAATGTAAAACATGATTTATATATCATATATATTCAGAATTTACATATATATAATATATTGATAAATGGAATGAAATACACCATTCATGGAGACTGTAGTTCGTACGTACGCATGAACGCTGTTTTCGTTTCCTTATTGAATTGAATAGAATTAAGTAGATGACATACATATAAATATACATAGATACAATATCATTATTATGTCATTTATTTCATTAGTACTTATTATATATACTTTATAATCATTCATGAATGGTTAATCATTGAGAATGAATCTTATCGCGTCGTGGAGACGGTAGTCCGTACGTACGCACGAGCGATGATATCGTTCCCATGGTTGTGGAATTTTGTTGAAGTGTATGTATACTATTTCAGTATCAATATCACTTTATAATAATCATATATAGATACTCATTACACCATTATACCCATCCAATTAAGGTGGTGATGGAAAATAGATTACATCACGGCGTGGAGACGGTATTCCGTACGTACGCACACGTGGTGATTTACTTTTTCCGTAGGATGGATAGAAGGTTAATTAGAGTTGTTTCATATTTATAATAACATATCAGTATATATGAAATACTGATGTTATTACTTTAACATGAAACAACTAAAGAAGAAGAAGTTGAAGAAGAAAGAAATTGAAAAAGATCGGTAATGGATATTACCTCTTTTTGACGCGCCTTCACTTATCCTCCACTTGAAGAACTAAGGATGGTCTTTGAAGAAGACCAGGACCTCTAGTATGATTCTAGGGAAGTGGAGAAGAGGTTTTGGCAGGGGTTGGCCGAGCTTGAAGGCTCAAATTTGTGTGAGGAAGAGAAGGAGGATGTGCCCTTTTATAAGGGAGAAGAGGGGCACCTTAGGACTATCTCAAAATATTATTTTATATTAAAGTCAAAATCGGTTTATAATGGTTCCAAAGGGTCTTATTTCGAAGCTAAAGTTGGTATGGGTCGAAATACTATCATCCAATAGGATTTAGACAAGTTTAGGGTATTATTTTAACCTTATCAATTAGATTTAACTCTAAGTTAAATAATTTAATTTTTACCGTGTCTTTTTGTTTTCTTTCACTATATGGTTAATACACTTACTATAACATGCCAAACGAACCCCAAATTGTTTATTATTAATATATATATTTTTATCTATGTCATTTGGCCAAACCTTAGATTTTTAGGAATAAAATAACAATTAATAATATAATATTTTATTTAAAAACTATTTTGTGTCAATTTTGACACTATTTGATATATGATTTTTGTGAAAGTCATAACAGAATTATATGTTCGAACCAAGTTGATTACATCAATACTAATATATCATAGTAACCTATAAAATTAGTGGAATTCATAAAAAGTCTTAAATTACATTTATTTTGGTGTTTATAACATCAATTATGTCAATATTTCATTAATAAGATAATTACTGCATCATCATTGTGTCATAAATAAATTAAATTATTTAATGTCTAAAAATTACAAATAAAATACCATTATGTAGGAAATCGTTTTATCTTGCTAATGAATATTTACAATCGAATTTATCTTATATATAACCCTATATTAAAAATATTTTTGTAAATAAACTTTGATTTTAACTCTTTTAACTCTTCTTTGAATTAAATAATAATAAATGTCCTAATCTAATCCAAGTGGGCCTAAATGATAATATTTTACACTTAAGGTTGTTTTTGGTCGAGATACACTTGTCCAATAGGATTATTACTTGTGTTAGGGTAATATTAATATCATTGTTACCCTTAATTACCCTATTTACTTTTAACCGTGGTAAATAAAAGTAAAAAGTTACTATTCACCAAAAATTATTTTCATCTCATTAAAACACATTTTACTTACTGACATCAACCGTGTCTCTCGGATTTTTGAAATTCCATTCACAGAAGTGGTAAAATTAAGTTTTATGAAACTTTCAGTTTTTTTAACTACCACTTAGTAGATTCACTATTCATCAAAAATTGATGTTTTTCAGAACAATGCCAAAATTTCATCCTAAGATATATTTCATATTCCGAATTCAAAAATGAAGTCTATTTTACCAAATTCATAACATAGAAGTTTCATTAATTAATTTTATAATTAAATCCCGCTGTTAAAATAAATAGCGTGTTTTTAAGAAACAATATCTATCAAAAGATTGACACTTGTTTATGTCTGGTTTAAATGTGAAATTACATCCAATGACCAACATTGTATTAAATTGTAAAAATATATTCTAAGTATACTTTAAAACCACTCAAATTAATAATTTATCACTATTAATTATTTCAATTAAAAAAGGTTGTTTTTAATTATAATTTAGTTATTTTCACTATTCATCAGAATATGAAAGTTATCCGAAAAGTACCAAAATTTTACCTTAGGATAAATTCGATACTCTGAATCCATAAATGAAGTCCATTTTGAGATCTAAAATTTGTAAAATTTAAAAAGTTGTTATTACTATTCATAACGGCTAGTTTTAATAATATTTTAATAGCATATCGTTGTTTCGTGAAACTCAGTTTTGCGTACTACACACGCTATCGAGGAAGGTTGTGATTGCGTGTAATTCAAGGCAAGTCAAAGATGAGTGTTGTGAAATCTCCTTTTGGTGTAGCGTACAACACAAGACATTAATAAAATTTAAAAAGAATCTTTTTCATAAAATATCGGGCTGTTACAGAAACTCTTTATAGTATTTATTACATCACCTTTAGTATATTATTATTTCAAAATACATATCATAAATTTTTATTATTTAATTTTAACCCAAATATTTGACAGTCCTAGAAAATTATGAAAATATAATCATTATATAATTTCACAATTCTAATTTAATAAATAATTACATAAATATTAAAATTATAAATTTTAAATCGTAAATCAATATTTCTTGAAAAATATGCATTTTTATGTTATTAACGGTTTTCTGGATATTTATCAAACAATTCTCAAATGAGTTTTTAACCATATATTAAATAAATTTTGAAAGAGTGTAAGAAGAAAGATATAGAGCTAAAAAATATTTTGAGAAATATACCTAAATGTGTCCTTCATTTTGATGGAATGATAATTTTTAGTGACTATTTCATTATTCATTGAAACATGTGTCCTATTAAGGAATTATAGCTTCCAGGCAGTTTCTATTGGATTTATTTATGGAATCGGAGTCATTTAACATTTAATTGTCCAAAATGTTTGTACATTCCAAAGGTTGGTATTCCTTGAGTTTTAACATACGATACTCAAGAACATGAATTAGTCGAGAGGATGGGTGGTCAAACTCATCACAACCTTTTGGGTGGAATTATTGTCCTCTATGGTACACCCTTATATATTTGATATATTTTTACTAATCCTTATCATTTCTGAAATTATAGCATATTTTTTACTTGGAATTTTTAATTAATTATTAGCATGTTTGAATTTTATATCCATCTGTATGTATTCATGATTCTTCATTAATGGACACATCCATATGTATTTGAGGTTATCCATCAATTGTATCCTCTCATATACTACATAAATATTCTTTTAACCATCATTATGATGATATTGGTTTTTAAGCCTCTTGGTGTGGCACTCTAGAATTTATTGTAATCCAAGCAGAGAAAAGTTTATTTCCATTTTGGGATCATACCCACAATTGGGCTTCCAACGTATCCTTCTGAATGGAATCATAACCCTCGTATTTCAGTACCACTTAGTGTGACACATCATACCTTTTATAGTTATGTGATAAGGACCTAGCTATATAGTATTATGTCATGTGTTATGGACATCTAAGAGAAAGGTGCTTAATTCAAGGTTAGCTGTGGGACTTATTCTTAAGTAGCCCAAGTAACATTGAACATATATGGGTTTCCATGTAAGATTAGACCCTATGGGGAATACGGCCCATAAAGAAAAAGTTTTATTTGAAGTGTTGAGATTGATCCTCAATGAGGCTTCCTATATATCCCATTTTGATGGGTATCAAATCCCATATAGTTAATTTAGTCACCTAGGAGAGTATAGTCTTTTGAGAGATATGATTTTAGGATTATATCATAAAAAAGATGCCTTCATATGGATGCAATGAGATGGAGCTTGTTCCTTAGGAAGGCTTCCTACATATCACAATTATGGTGGGAATCAAAGTTATTGTAATTCAATATATGTGGGATTGTGCATAAATTATGGTCATCACAAATCTCTATTCCCACATAAGACATACTCAATCCCAGAAAGAAGAGGATGTGAAAGATTTATCAAATTCACCCACAAATTTCCTCCACCACTGGTGGTAGAGGACACACCAATGGTGTCAATGGTGGAAGAGGCCTAGGCGAATGTGGAAGATGGTGAGGTGATGAGACTACCACTTATTCACATTACATTAGAAAAGGGACCAATGTAATGAAGGAATGAAGGTGAATTAAGTAGAGAAGAGAAAGAATGGAACCTCCTAGTTGACGAGTTAAGGATTACTCTAGATGGATGCCCTAAAATTAGTCCTAGTAGTGGAGGGAGACTTTTCATTCTTAAAGGAAATGTGGCTATGAACCATACCTTCCCTATAAGAGACATGGGGTTACTGGTTTTAGAGATGAGAAGGGGGGAGGAAATCCAAATCCAAGTCCTCCAATCTGGGAACTTCCCAACACTGTTCCTGGATGAAAGGATCATGTGACTATGGATATACAAACCCATAGACACTCAATGAATCGTAACCCCATTAAAAAAATGTGGGCATCCTATAACTGCAGGTATAAAAACACAAATAGAAGACATGATGATGTTCCATTACCAAATGTTTGATGAGTTTGGAGGTTTCGGGGGAGGTTTCAAAATAATCCCTTTTATACAAGGTATCAAATAAAAAATAATAATTTCCATGAATGGATTTGAATAAGGCCTAATGAATGTATTGTATAATGAAGAGAATAGCTATATCAATGAATGGTACACAAGTAAGTATTTGGCGTGAAAGTATGGTCGTACAAGTTGACTTGGGAGGCATGTTGTTCACATTAAGTTACAAGCAACCAATATGTTAATACATGGGAGATACATGACACAATCTTTCAGGAGTATTAACAATAATTACCAGAAGTGGAGTTCTCAACTTCCCTTGAGAGAAATTTGTGGTGCGTATGTGGTTCAGATTTTGGGAGGTTAGTAACTTTAGGCTCGAATGTTTTATGAATTACAGACACTAAAGGAACTAATGTAATATTACCCTCCTTCAATTCCACCTCTATAGGTGTTAAAGAAATCCATGATGATTTTAAAATACTTAGTCGAAGTAGTAGGCTGACCAGAGTAACAATTAGTCTTTAGGGAAATTCTTCCATCCAATTATATTCCCCATGTGTCTGTTAATAGTGAAAATAAGACCTTGGGAGAAAGATGTTTGGGGGTTCAAGTGGCTTGCACACTGATAGTGATTTGGATAGATAGGGGAGACACTTTGAAGACATAGCCAAAATAATTACAACATCCATCTCTATCATGGGGATGAATATGTATTTTAATTTAGGTATCTTGGTTGCTGCATTAGGGATGTAGAAAAATTTATTTATCCATACCCTGAGGGATGTTTTTAATGTCCTGGACCCCCTGGTCTAGTACTTTTCCCTAACAACACGGTCCCATCACACTGTTCCACTGAAATAGTGGCACCGGTCCCGATCGCACACCGAAAATGTGGAACTAATTACGGAGGCACCGTATTGGTCACACTGTCACGAACGCAAACAGAGATGGTGGCACTGTGGATGGTGGAACCGTGGCAATGGAACCATGATAGTTCCAATGTATTGGTCGCAACGTCATAGTCTCACACCAAAATAGTGGAACTGCATACGGCCACACAGTGAGGGTGGAGTCAGGACACTGCCACCATGACTATGGCACTAGTTACGGTGTCTCACCAAATGGTGTCCCGCCCTTATTTCGTTTCCCAGTTCTCCCCTGCAATGTATCTTTTGATGTAAAAGTGTTTTTATACCCATTTCAAAGCCACATAATATCCCATAACTAAAATCTAAAATTCCCCAAGTGCCAGGTGACCATTTACATACAAAAACATGTAGCTTTTCTTCAGTGCCACACCCATTTTCCCATACTTTCCGGTTCCACCTCTGTTACACATTTTCCTCTGATTAAATGTAATCATTTAACACACAATTGTTATGGACACCTATATGAAAAAAATTATTATATGTTAATTAATTCCATTGTGTGTAACCCCCCAACCAAATTCTGAATCCAAGATTCACCTTAAAATTTGATCAATATTTTCATATCCCATTACTCCATGATCTCAACATTTTATCGCACATGAATTATTTCCTTCTTCTTCTTGTATGGCTTCATTCTTCTCATGGGTTTGTTGGAGTCCCCTTCTCGAGGAAAGTGGTAAGCCTGTGCTGAATCTTTTTTGCTAACTTATGTAGTCCTTGGAATTGATCCCATAAAGTCACGCATCCCCAAATCTTTTCACGTGGAGAAAAACTTCAATCATAGATCATCCATTTAGGATTTTTTCATCATCTCTTTTAACATTGTAACATGCGGGGTGGGTATGCTAATGTTTCTACGGGGATGGACAAAATCAATCCTTAACGAAGATAATAAATGTGTTTTAAATAATTTAGGTGTGTATTTGATGATGCTTTTATATCCATTTATCTTCCTCATAATGCTGTGATTTGTATGGGATTATGTACACTAAAAATTAAGTCCATTGGTGGCCCTTTCTTGCAAACTATTGACCCATGGTCTTTTGTGATGATTAAATGGATCTAACATGGAAATTGGTTAATCACATAAACTTGGTTGATTAAACTGATGTCCAGTGAACAAAAACCCTTGTGTGACAACCACTGTTAACCAGATTATAAAATGAACTTCATGACTGGTGTACATGAATCTATAAATTCTCTTGCTTTGTTTTGGTAACATGTGTGGTTTTTCTGCTTGATACTTGTGGGGTGACGTGGTTGGGGATGAGATCCCCTACAGTTGGGTAGTTGTTGGTTTGTGGAACTAAGTCCATGTGGATCCATATGTTGGGGCTTGGTTTGGTTCCTAAACATCGAGGGATCTCACAGATCCCTTTTGTTGTTGTGACTATACAAGAGAACCATATATGAATGTTTAAATTGCTTCTTGGCTGTTTTTATACTTCCTTGGATTGTGACTATTATTTTTAGCTTCCCGGTAATGGAGAATTATCTAAATGGAATCACATGAATATTATAACTAGGATGGGTTTAATGTGGAATTGCTTTTCTGGAATGAGTTGTGACTTTTTTGTGCCTGTTGTGTTTCTTATGAACGAATAGTAATGATGGTGTTTGTGTAAGGACTGTTTTTTGAACCCTTTGGTTGGGAAGAGTGCTTATCTACCTATATATATAATTAATTTCTTAGGTTTCTTATTCTCACCCCATCTAAGTTGAGTACTTCATGCTGAAAACCCCCATTTCACGGGGGAGGGTGTTTTTTCCAACACTTCTATGAGTGGTTGGTTATTAGATCATTTTCTGCTCCCTTTCCTAAGTAGCTCACGATTACTCAAGCTATGTGGGATGGCCTGGGGTCCATTATATCCCATGATTCTTTAGACAGGGTACGTTTTGGTGGTTCCCCCAGGTATGTGCAGGCAGGTTCTATCCCAAGTGTCTTTAGGATGGGGCACATGTGTCTTCAGGCGTGGCAGTAGATTTTCTAGCCCAGCTGTCTGTGGGCGTGGTTATGTGTATTTGTGGCCTAGGTGCATGTGGGTGGAATTTGTGGTTGTGGACCAGGTGTGTGTTGGAATAATGTGATGTTATGGTAGCCCTGGTTTGTACGAGTAGGGTACGATATTGGGACTATGGTGGGAATGGAGGGACAAGTCTGATGCATAGGATATACTCAATAACCCGTTGGAAAGCATTGGGGGTACCAAATCATCATTGTGTTATTACTATTACTTTACTTTACATGCATTATTTGGGTAGTGTGACTTGGTGAGGTTTTGGTGGATAGTTTCCCTATTAGGTGCTTGGTTATATTCTTTTCTCACAGGACATTAGAATGCCTCCCCTCTTTTGCACAAGACCATTTGGTTTTCCCTACTGAGTATACCTATATACTCACCCTTCATATACAAAATTGCATTCAGGTTTCTAGGAGGAAATTGAGGACTATGCGGGACACTACTAGTTGTACATTGGGACAATTATTGTGGCTATTTTTCTTTTACTTGGTATTTACCATTATAGATTTCATGCATTGTAGCACTTATTATTGAATCATGAATATTGGAATTGATTGTTTTGGATTTACATTTTCATCTATATTTGGTGTTGTTTGGGACATACTATGTTATTTATCGATCCTAATGAACAAAAAAGGGCAATGCCTTTCCTAATACATCAGATTCTATACCCTTGTGCTGGTTTCCACTCAAGGGCCTATTGAATGCGGGTCTCGGGGGTCACTATCTCTCCTTCCGCATGAAGATGGAAGGGTTTTTAAATATTCTATCCTTTCCCTCATTTTTTTTAAGGCGGGTTGTGATAGAACACTATTAGAGGAAAAAGGGTGAGAGATAGAATGGAGTCCAAGGTTATGCATAGTGAGGATTGCATGGGATGGTAGGAAAATGATTCTAGAAAATTTTGGGGTGTGAAATAGGCTAGGGAAGACCAGTTAGGACTTGGAATTTTAGGTCCCCTCATGATCCAAAGCAAGGACTCTGGACCTACTAAACAACCAGGCGAGGCTACACTAATTTCAGGATATAGACCCTAGTAAAGGTACATGCATCATAATGACTTTTTTTCTTATGTGTTC
The DNA here is from genome assembly GCA_963277665.1 of Viscum album. NCBI lineage: Eukaryota > Viridiplantae > Streptophyta > Magnoliopsida > Santalales > Viscaceae > Viscum > Viscum album. The sequence continues at coordinate 1,032,457,353 of OY728119.1, read as the reverse complement.
TGGGTGTTCTGGGAATTTTAATAAATAACATGTTTATGAAAAATTTGAATGAAGTATTTTTAAACTACTCGGGCTTAGACATTCCTTGTTTACCTTGCAGCTACGGAACCCGAACGATGACTACAAGAAGTGTGGGTGATCAAATCTCAGGAGGTTGATTTGGATGATCTGCAGAGGGCTCACCAAGAAAATCAGGATCATCAGTGGCATATGATGACTTTTAATTTTAGAGATAGATCATCGGGAAGTACGAGGGAAGCAACTTGTACATAGAGATGGAGAGCTGGCTCGAGGAGCTGGTGATAACTTTTATCTTGATCCAAGCTCCGACCGAGTACTATGTTCCTATATATTTAAGATATATTCATGGAGTATCACGTCATTGATGGATGATTTATCATGTGGAGAAGAGTTATACTAAGGTTTCATAGACTAACTTCAAGAGGGAGTTCCGAGCTGAATTCATCTCTTCCACAATGTAGGCAGAAAAGAGGCATGATCTACTCTCCCTCTATCATGGGAGCATGTTAGTAAAGGAGTTGGGGATCAAGTTCAAGGATCTCAATTAATTTTTTTCCAGAACTCTTTCTGGATGAGGAGTCTCGGGCGAGACGATTATAGGAGGCACTCTGACCTTCACTTTTGTACGCTGTTACAAACATCACTCTACCGACATACTTGGAGGACCAGAAGATGGTCAAATTTATGGGGAGGATGCACGCATAGGAAGGTGTGCAGTGGGAGGGGAGCCTATGGGACTCATCCAAGGGTATGGTTGTCAACAGCATGCCTCCAATATCACGGCCTTTCAGGTCTCGGCCAATGGGTAGAAACCCTAACAGTTCAAATTCCGATCTCCCGGTCATCGTCGCTTCCTTGCAGGCCCTGGACCCAGATTCTTCATATGTGGTATCCATTAGAATCATTGAAATTAGTTCCTAGACTGAGTAAATTATAGTGGGGGTAGTCCGATTCAGCGCCCACCTTAGTAGCAATAGTTTCCAACTAGGCCCTTTCAGCAGGCTCAAGTGGGACAACGAGATCCCAATCCTCTTAGAGCATACATTATAGGAGGTGGCCTACCTTTGGGAATTCCTTAGGGGTCTCCACCCGGGCATTTCTGGGGAGGATTCTGGCATCCGAGGGGTAGGGGACCTGGGTGTGGGTAGTTACACGCTGTAAAGGTAGTAGTTCAAGAAGGGATGAAAATCGTTTGAGGTACAATCACTTTGTATTGTACTCTAGCCAATGGATTTTTTGATTAAGGATCTTCGTACTACTTTGTCTCACCTTGTATATCCAATTATTTTGGTGTATATGAAGAGATACATCCCATACCCCTTGTTATGAGTACGCCGGTTTGAGGTCATACCAACTTGTCTTGTGTTTTCAAAGGATCTAGACAGATGTTGGGACCACATCAGTCCAGTGGGGGACATCTTTTTCTAAAGATGCAGCCTTATGATGTCATTCTAGGAAATGAATTGATTCACTCAGATTGTGTTATTATTAATTGTTTCTGAAGAAGGGTTGTGTTTTCGAATATGGGAGGACAACGTGTGACTTTCATCAGTGAGTAGGGTTACCAGGAAGGTTGCCAGCAATTGGAGCCTCATCATTCCATGTTAGCTGATATGTAAGTGGGTTATCAGAATTAGAGATGGTGGATGACCTGGTGGTCATCATTGTGTTCTTGGACGTCTTACCTGAAGAGCTGATGACTCTACAACCTCGACGTAATGTTGATTTTCAGATAGACTTGCAACCTAGTGCCCGTCAGATTTCCATGGATTCCTTCTAGATGACACATTCTACATTGCGGAGTTACAGATTCAGATTGACAATATGATAAAGAAGGGTTTTTTCCGACCAAGTGCATCAATATGGGGTTCTTCGGTCTTTTTCGTGAAGAAGGAAGATGGTGGTCTCAAGCTATGAAAAGACTTCTAGAGACTAAATCCAGTAACGGCCAAGAGATTTTACCCCCTCTCGAGGATAGAAGCCCTTTTTGACCAGTTGAATGGGGCGAGATGGTTATCCAAGATCGGCCTATGGCTAGGATATCAACATTTGAGTGTGGAGGAAGATGACATCTTGAAGAATACCTTCATATTTAGATATGTTCACATCGAGTTTTTAGTTACGTCATTCGGTGCTACAAACGAACGATGTGTGTTCATGGGACTCATGAAACCCATATTCCGGGAATATCTGGACCAGTTCATTGTCATCTTTATTGATGAAATCCTGATCTACTCACATTTATACAAGGATCACACTGAGTATCTGAGGGCCATTTTAGAGGTCCTATGGCTACACCATCTCTATAAGAAGTTATCGAAGTGTATGTTCTGGACACTATAGTTTCACTTCCTTGGACACGTGGTGTCCATGTAGGGAATAATGGTTGATATGTCAAAGGATAAAGCGGTTGTATCTTGGGCCTCACCTAAATGTGGTGGAGGTATGTAGTTTCTTGGGACTAGCAAGTTACTACCATATATTCGTACCCAATGTCTTCCAAGTTAAATCTCCTATGAAAAACTTGACCAGAAAAGTCTAATATTTTATATGGAGTGAGTAGGGGTAGGAAGCCTTTAGTTTATCAAAGGGGAAGCTGGTTACTGCCCAAATGATTAGGTTTCCAGATGAAGGGGTGATGTTTTAGGTCTTTTGTGTTTCATTAAGCCAGGGCTTGGTGTGTGTGCTGATGAAATCATAGGGGTTATTTCTTATGGGTCTAGGAAGTTACTTCCCTGTGAGTGTAACTACACCACCCACTATCTGGAACATTTAGTGGTAGTGTTCGCACAAATTTTGTGGTTCCACTACCTCATTGGGGAGCACTTTGTGGTCTTCTCAGACCACTGGAGTTGGAAGTATATCTTCTCCCAGATGGACCTGAACATGTGGAAGCAAAGGTGGATGGAGTTTTCTTAGGACTACGACTTCAAAATTATATACACTTGATGGAAATGGAATATGGTGCCAGATTCCATGAGCAGGACGTCGGAGAAGGATGCGGTTTGAGAGTCAGTAGATGCTTGGAAGGCGATGGAGGTGTTGCCTTCCCAACACCGAGATTAATTGATCAATGGTGGTAGAGGTTTCCTGTTATAAATGACGGTTGAGTCCTCTCGGTTGTAGCAGGTGGAGGAGTCTATGTGGGGAGACTCCTAGAGTGAAGCGATGCGTGATTGGGTTAACCAATGAAATGCTCCGTAAGTATGGTCAGAGTATGGTCATAATCAGATTATTTCCTCGGGTAATTTGTTCGTCCCGATGGAAATTCACAAGAAAGATCTTGTTGAGTTCCAAAACCCAAACCAAGTGGTACATCTAGGAGTATCAAATATGTACCAGGGCTTGAGGGCTTAGTTTTTGGGGCCTTGGATGATGTAGGAAGTGGCAGAGATAGTGGGGAAGTGCCTCGTGTGTTAGTAGGTGAAAGGTGGACACCACATCCTTGGGTGTCTGTTACACCCTTTAGAAGTCCCCGAGTGGAAGTGGGATGACATCTTGATGGATTTTTTACAGGGATACCCAGAATTCAAAGGGGTTGGGATGCTATCTATGTATTGGTGGAACGACTAACAAAATCAGCTCACGTCCTCACAATCAAGGAGTCGAGTGTGGTGGATATCCTAGAACAACAATACGTGGACAAGGTGGTCTGTTTTCATGGAGATCCGAGGTCCATAGTCTCATATTGGGATCCTTGGTTTACCTCATGGGTCTTGAAAGGATTGTAACATGCTTTTGGCACTCACCTATGCCTCAGTAATTCCATCCACCCCCAGACAAATGGGCAGATAGAGTGCATCATCCAAATAATGGAGGATATGCTACGGTCTTGTGTTTTGTAATTTGGGGGATTGTTGGACCGACACATGACTCTAGTATAGTTTTATTACAACAATATATATAACTCTTCTGTTGGAGTGGATCCATTCGAAGATTTGTACGGGAGGTCATGTCGCTCAACCATGTACTGGACAGAGGTCGAGGAAGTGGGTCTTTTTAGCCCGAAAGTGGTATATAGCATGATGAAGAATGTTCGTATTATATGGTAGTGGATGTAGGTAGCTCATGACAAACACAAAATGTATGTCGATCATATGAGTAGACAATTGGAGTTCTATGTCAGGGACCACATGTTCTTGAAGGTATCCCCTAGCCATGGTCAATGGTAGATCAACAAGGGGAGTAAGCTTTTTCCCAAGTTCATTGGACCCTTCAAAGTGTTGTAGTGGGTCGAAGAAGTGGATTATAATCTAGAGCTACCACAACTACAGCTGAGGGTGCACAAATTCTTCCATGTGTCTCAACTCCATCAGTATCTTCAAGATTATTCACATTTCCTTGACTGGGGAAAGCTGGATATCGAGGATGATGTGATGTTTGTAGAGTGACCAGTGATGATTGAATGTCGTGAGTAGTATGTGGTTCATGAAGAAACAGTTTCCCCCGGTTCGTGTGTTATGGAGGCATGGTGGCCTCGACGAGATTACCCTAGAATGAGAGGCACGTATGTGAACTCATTACATAGATTTGATTAGATTTTTTTGTTCTTGTTCATACTTTTTGAGATGTAGTTCTTGACCTTGTTAGCTATGAAATTTTATATTTTCCTTGTTCTTTGCATAAGTGCAATGTGTCTTGACTATGGTGAAGGGTGGACATGATCCCAAATCAAGACACATTAGGGTGGATGCGATTAAACCTATGTGGGTGAGTCCATGCTGACCAAAGTGAATAGTATCTTGAGATGGGGGAAATGACTCTCTTATCCATATATCTGGATAGTGACACCTTTATATGTTGTGTGGTTAGTTGAGGGAGAGGTGTTCACAGATGACGATGGTGATTACTTCTAATAGGTATCTTTTGAGGGGGTTGTTCGGACATCTATCTTTTCTTCGTGGATAGTTTGATTCATGAGGGTGAGAATGATATGAGAGGTATTTGATGTATTGTCTTGGATCCTCCTGGTCTAGTACTTAGCCAAAAAAACTTAGTTCCACCAAACAGTTCCACTGACAAGGTGACACCAGTCACGGTAACCCATAGAAACGTTATCACCCTTGATGGTGTCACCATGACGATGGCAACAAGACGGTGGCACCATGAGGGTGGGACCGTAACAGTCGCACTGTCACGTCTGCGCACAAAAAATGGAACTATATATGGTGGCACCGTAACAGTGGCACCATGACTGTGGCACCATAACAGTCCCACCATCACAATCGCACACCAAAATGGTGGCACTACTAATAGTGGAACCATGATGGAGGTGCCGTGATGGTGGCACCATGACCGTGGCACCACATACAGTGTCTCACCCAATGGTGTCCCACCCTTGTTTCTTTTCCCAATTCCACCCCCTGCAACATATCTTTTGAAATAAAATTGTTTTAATACCCCTTTCATATCCACTTAAAATCCCATAAATAACATTTATAATTCCCCAAGAGATGGGTGACCTTTGACATACCAAAATGTGTGGCTTTTTCCTCAGTGCCACACCCATTTTCCTGTACTTTTTGGTCTTTCCCCTGTAATGTGTTTTCCTCTGATTTATGGAAATCATTTAATGAACTATTTTTATTACCTCCTCTCTGATGATAATTATTAAATGTAAATTAATTATATCATGTGTAACCACCCCACCATGTCATGAAACCACGATACGCCTAAAAATACATTCAAGATTTTCATATCTTGTAACTAAAGTATATCATATTTTTATTGAACTGAAATTAATTCCATCTTCTTATTGGTTGTTTTATTTCTTCTCATTGGTGAGTTTGGATCCCCCCTTCCTGAGGAAACTGGTGTTCTATTGTGGGAGCCTTTTTTCTCACTCTTGGAGTCCTCAGAGATCCTCCCTTGAAATTCACACATCACCAATTCTTGGATCCTAGTGAAAAACATTGATCATTGGTCATCCATGTAGGGATTTTACTTTGTCTCTCTTAACTGTGTGTCATAGTGGGTGGGTTTGCTAATGTTTTTATGGGGATGGATAAAACCAAACCATAATGAATATAAAAAATGGTTTTTTGAATAATCAAGGGGTGTGTTTGATGATTATTCTATAATATTTTATATTCCTCTATATGTTGATATTTTTTGGGCTTATGTCCACTGAATATCATTGTCGTAGGTGGTCCCTCCTTTCACACTAATGAACCCCAGTGTTCTATGATGATTGAATATATGTAACATGGTAATTGTTTAATCAAGTAAACTATGTTGTTTAAATGGATTTCTAGTCGACAAAAATCCTTGTGTGATCACCCCTATTACCCAAACAGATTGAAGGAAATTAATGAATGGTTTTATTGAATTTGGAAACCCCATTTATTTTTTTTGGTAACATGTGTGGTATCTCTTCTCTATACTTGCGGTGTGATGTGGATGGGGATGGGATCCCCTGCTGTTGTAAATTCATTGCATTGTGGACTAAAGGTTGTGTGGGGCTGTATGTTGGGGCTTGATTGGTCCTAGTACTTTGAGGGATCTCACGGATCCCTTTTGTTGTTATGACTTTACAAATGAACAGGGTGTGAATGCATAAATTGCTGCTTGGTTGTTTTTATCCCTCCTAGGCTTTTGACTATTCCTGTTAGCTTCCCAGAAGTGAAGAATTATCTAAATGGAATCAGTTGAATATGATTACAAGGATTGTTTCAATGGGGAATTTCTTTCCTAGAATGAGTTGTGACTTGGTTGTAGATGTAGTGCTTTTTAAGAATGAATAGTAATGAAGTTGTTTGTGTATGGACTTGTTTTTGGACCCCTATCTTGGGAAGAGTGATTTTTTACTTATATGTACAATTTAGTTCTTATTTATTTTATTTGTTCCCCACCCAAGTTGATCACTTCATTCCAAACACCCCCGTTTCATGGGGAGGGTTTTTTTCCAACACTTCTATGAATAGCTGGTTATTATCTCCCTTTCTCCTACCTTTCTCGAGTAGGCCATGATTCTTCGGGCTTGATGTGATGTCCTAAGGTCTATTATAGCCCATGATTCCTTGTGAAGTGTACATTGGGGTGGTTGGACTAGGTGGGTGCAGGAAGGTTGTTTCCCAAGTGTATTTAGTATGAGGCCCAGTTGTCTTCGGGCATGGGGCTAGTGGTTCTGGCCTAGGTCTCTAGGGGAATGGTTACATGTAGTTATGGAATAGGTGTTTATCGATGTGATATGTGGATGTGGAAAATGTGTTTTTGGGAAGGATTTGAAGTTGTGGTAACCCAAGTGCGTGCAGGCGGGGTCTGGAAGCGGGACTTCATTGAGAATGGCGGAGAGGTCTGATGCATAAGATGTCTTTGATAACCAGTTGGAAAGTGGTGCGGGGTACCAAAACATCGATGTTCTATTATTATCACATTACTTGACTATTTTTATTTTGATAGTGTTACTTGGATAGGTTTGGGTGGATAGATTCTTTATTTTGTTCTTGGTTATCTCCTTTTCACATGAGGCATTAGAATGCCTCCACACTTGTGCACTAGAGCTTTTGGTTTTCTTTACTGAGTATACATGTATACTCACCCTATGTATATAAAACTACATTGGTGTTTTCAGTAGGACATTGAGAATTGTGCAAGACCCTAGTAGTTCAGATGTTAGGACATTTACTCTTGTTGTTTTTCCTTTCATTGGTATTTACATTTGGAGTTTATTTGTATTGTATCACATATTTTTGAACCATGGATATAGGAATTGATTGTTTTCTATTTACTTTTACTTCCAGGATTGGTGTTGTTTGGTTCTTACTATCTTATCTCATAATCATATTAAAGAAATTGGGTAATTCCATCAATAATGCATATGATTCTATATACTAGGTGTTGTTCGCCACTCCGGGGCCCATTGAAGGTGGGTCTCGAGGGGTCATTATCTCTCTCTAAACATGAGGAAGGAAGGGTTTTATATTATTATATCCTTTCCCACATTTTGGTGAAGGGGGGTTGTGACAATGTTCCCCATCACCCTTACTTGGGATCACTATGGAGTTGTGGTTCCAGCCCTTTGGTACCATGCCTTCGTTGCCGTCACTAAACCCCATGATGAATGAAGAGTCAAACCACAAATGGTTCAAGTCCAATTGAGTAACTTTTATGGAAAAGTGCATGGAATACATTTCATGATGTCTATAGTGATAATTTATGTGTTCTATCAATATATGATTTAAATAATGATATTTTAGAAGAGGGTTGTAGTTATCAATTCTCTGTTAAACCTAGATGTATAATGATTTTTGGAGATCAGAAATAGTTTTTCTAGTGGGATGGAATATATAGAGATATAACAGATATTATATAAAATTGATCTGTATGATGGTAAGTTAAGGATATGGGACAAACTTCTAAGGTTTTGTTACAATAATAATCCATTCCAGAAGGAAAATGTGAAAAATATTACAATATTTTGTTATTATAGTACCTAAATTGTCTAAAGTGATAAATAAAATATTTTTTTTGTTGATATCCTTATATATTTTGCATAGTTCATCGCTATCAAAAATTATTTCTCTCTATATCATATTTAAAATAAATACATTATGTAAGTGGAATAATTTCCTAGAAAACTTGATTATATTATATCTTGGTCAGTTTTTGATGATTACCTATATATTCTTGTGAAGACATTAATATACCCTACACAGGTAGCTACATTTTAGCACATTGTTCCATCCTTAGATACTTTTTTAGTATGAGAAGAAAATAAAAATACTATATGAAATATTGATATCTTATTCTCTAAATTTCAAACGTTGTTGGGATCATCCCCAACCACTTGATGAGTATTAATTCAAGAATATATTTCATTCGAGAATTTATATGGATCATTATGAATACCTGTTTGGAAATAAATGTTAAACTACACTATTCTAGGTGAAAGTTGGATAAATAACTCTATTGAAACATGATATACATGAATATATGAAGTATAAGGAAATGGGAATTCAGTAACAAAGAATGGAAGCATAATGTCTGCCTAAACATTATACAGAAAATCACAAGTGTGATATGGAATTTGATTTTGGTTACATGTTTTATCATAAAATTTCACTATGGAAGAAGGTAATTTTATTTATAAGAAAAAAACCTAAGCTCTAGGTATATCAGTCTCTTTTCATTTCTTGATCGTATTAGGAATGTATATTATCGATCAATTCATCCTCCAAAACATGATCAATACAACAATGTGTTCCATTTATCTCCCCCATGGTAGTATATAATTGATTCTTAACATGTACTAAACTCATTAGTTGTACAACTAGTAGAATATATTTCTCATGAGGAACAACTAGTGGTGGTTCAAGATTGTAGATGGATCATGATATTTAATAATCCACTAACATGGTCCAACTTAACAGAAAATTCTCTATGGGAATGTGAGAGTATAATGAGAAAAAGAATCCTCATTTTTATATAATAACGATAATATTTTAATGTGAAATTAATTTTAATGGGGATGGAATGTAATTCCCCATTTTTTAATAAGATATTTTTTTCTTATCATTTTAATTTCATTGATTGCATGAATGAAACACAAAACTATGGTCAAACAAACAAATATATAATATTATTATTATATTTAAAATTTACCATTATAAAAGAGTCATTAAATTTTATAGTGTGAATGAGAGTAAGAATATTTTTATTATTTAGTATAATAGTTTGGAGTAATTAATATATATTTATAGATAAGTACATAATTTTTATTAAAGTACTTATTGGATTTGAAGATAATTTTTTCTCCAAGCATAATTTTTTTTCATGAAAAAATAAGAAAATAATTTTTACACTTTTAAAAATTTTTATTGAAAAACATTTATTTCATTTATGTAATTAAAATGTAAAAATAATCTTAGGATGAAATTTTTTTAATTTTTTTCAGTGAATAATTTTTCATTGAGTAGTGAAAAGTACATTTTTTCACAATAGGGTTCTCATTGAATGGGTTTAATTATTTTCAAATGTTTAAAAAAAATTTAAACCAATATTAGTTCAATTATATTATTGTTAAACCAACTAAAGTAATTTTAATGTAATTCATGTTGACATTTAATATTAAAATATTTTATACTTATGATAATTTTAACTTTGAAAAGTATCATTTTCATCAAACATATGGGTTTAATTGGAATTTAAATTCCGAAAAATATTTGACTTGAATTATAAAATATAGATACCATTGTATTATTGATAATTTTTATTATATAATAATTAAAAATTATTATTTTTTGGACAAAATAAACACTAAAAATAGTAAAAATTATTTTCCAATGTTGATATGAAAATGGTTTTACCGGTGGTTAAATTGATAGGTTCATGGAAAGAATGAACTAAAATATTTTAAATCAGCACATTTCAAGAAAATTTCGACCTTATATTATCTATGGGTCAACAATTATAAATATTTTATCCATGTTTCATGTGGATAACATGGGTTCTTCTTTTTATTTTCCAAATATTCAATGTGTGTCATCTCCCCAAATTATGAAATGGAACATAATATATTCTTTTATACACACTTAATAACCCTATTGTTTCATCCAATACCTAAAGAAATAGTTTCCTTTCATCCTTTCTCAATTCGAATAAGACTTTTCATCATTATGAATCTGGCCTAGAGAAGATTTTGTGTAAACTTGCGGAGCTTACTCGAAGAAGGGGTATTGTTCTAAACCGTGTGTTTCAATTTTTTTTCCGATTCCACAACATTTTTTTCTTCTTAACTTATGATGATATAAAAACACCCATATCTTACATAAACTATGAGGTTATTATTTCAATATAACAAAAAAAATTCACCCTCTCCTCTATCAAATGGAATACTTAAATGTTGATTGTGTGTACGACGGACTACCATCTTGAAAACTTAAAAAAATTCGTTTTCCTCAATTTCCACTCATAGATACGGATAATGTTGGATTTAATATATTAATATTATATTTTTGTCATAAATATTATTATATAATTATAATTTCAAATATACCTTCTTAAATTCTTTTACGGTGGAATATGGTAATGTTGCCAATGTGTATGTGGAAGACTACCGTCTCATATAGCGATGTGGTTCGTTTTTCACAATGATTTATCATAACTAGTAGTAAGGATATATATAATGAATATGTATTAAATAAATTTCCTAATTAAGATTATTAATTGTTGAAATATTATTTTCCTTTCCATAATTTCATACATCAATAATATGGAAACAATGTTCACGCATACATTTGACATCTAATCTATATAAAATACTTAACTTATTTTTATATTGGTAAATTTATTGATGAAACAAATTAGGTATATAATTAATTTATAATATTTATATCTTTATATAAATTTCATATATGATGGTACCATAATAAATATACATTGAAAAAGACTACCTAATCAAAACATACATGAAAAACAATGTAGTTAGCACCTGAAACATTGATTTTAATAAAAACATTGTAACTGAATGGGTGATACAAGGTTATAATAAAATGATAAAAAGTATTATATATATGATCAGGTTTATATAATATATTAATAAAAAAATTATACTTATTATAAAGTATAATATAATGTGTACAAATGTAGTCGAACTTACGGTTAGGGAATTTAATTACTAATTATCTGCTTTCGTATAGAAACAAGTTATGAACTTAACAACTTTTATTAGGTTTATATTCAACCACATTGAAATTTTATATCATTAATTAATTAATTATAATAATATTTAATGTTTTAATTAGTTTTATTCCTGTATAGGGCTTATAATTCCAATTTTACCAATGTTTTAAAGGTTTAATGTCACAATCTCATTATTTATTGAGTTTTTTCAGGATTATTCTCTCAAGAATGAAATATTGTAATCTCTTTCTTAGTTAATATTTCAAATTTCTTATCACATGGTTATTTCTGGATATTTCAACTGTTTATTTTATAATTATATCTTTATGCACTCAAGAGTTTAAAATAACCTTTTTAATATAAAATGTATTTATTTTTCTCTTCAATCGGAAACCCCTCTCATATATTTCCATGTTTACTAAAATGGATTTAAATATTGTTTTACGATTTTAAAAACATTTTTAAAATACATTTCCCTCCATGTTTGACTTTTTAAAATATATTTTAATGTGAATATTCATCACATTTTCTAAATGAGGTGGGTTTAACATTTTTAAAAAAAATATAAAAGTAATAATTCATTTAATGGGTAAGACATGAATATTAATTTCATTAATCATAACCAGTAAATTATTTAATGATTAATTTAAAAAATTTCAATGTTATTTTCAAATACAATTTTTTCCTGATTATATGTGAAATTTTTATATTTTAATGAAGTGAATTAAAATAAAAATTTTATATTAGTCATGACTGTTATAATCACCTTTCATGTAAATTATATTTATCAAAAACCACATGCATAGTTTTTTCTTTTTTTATTCGGGATATGATCTCATGGTTCCAACCATATTGTTTTATCTACCTCTAGTGCATTGAGTAAACATTTTCATCGTATAATATAATTATGGTAAATAAGATTATTTTCTAAATCATCATTGGGAAATAAGCTAATATGCTTCATCAACTATGGGAAACATTGGATGATGCAAGATCCACTATGAAATAGTAAATGGTTTTTGATTCATGATCCCATATGATTTTATGATAACAGTTTTTAACCATAAAATATGAAATTTTTTACATACATATAATGGTGACACACTTATAATAAATGATATTAGGATTCAATATTAATTTAAGAAGATTTATCACTCTTATGGTTCATGCCTTTTGAGAATTATAATTTTGATTCCATGGATCATTTTACAATCCCAGATATATTGGGTATTATCCTTATAATTTGTATTCATAATCATGTACCTTTATTTTAATCATATTATTTAATATGATCATAAATTCATTTCTTCAATGATTAACCATACTAAGAAACTGTGATCTACCTTTATCATGAATCTTTTCCTTAGGTTATGCATAATGGATAAACTATGAAATGTATATGAAGTTTACTTAGTGGGTTTATATGTATTATATATTTTTTAGATCATTCATGGAATTGGAATATTGGGTGTCTAGTCTCCAAATACACATTTTTTTATCATCCATCATGAATTTCTAAATTATATTGAATATTAATCTATTAAGATGTAATATATGGATATGATAATACCATGTCTATATAGTTTTTATCGGATGAAAGTTTTAGTTAACCATTGGAAACCAAGATGAAAAAAAACTTAGTGAGACCCCTAGTTATAAGTATAAGGATATGTATTAGTATATGAAAATAAATTGTAATTTTGGTGAAGAATAGAGTATATAGTTTTGATGAAATTACATCCCAATATGGATACTACATGTGGATGTGGCTCTAGTATAGTTGTACCTAAAGGAAATAATTGTAAAAAAGAAACATTGGGATTTGACTCGATTTTCATATACTTTTCAAAAATGGGCCATTCATCAAAACTTGTTTGACACTCCCAAGGGATATATTTTTAAAATCATAATGTATATAGAAACAATCAAAGAAATTTGAATAATGATAATAAATATCATAGTATTGGCCTTATCTTTCATCAATTGAAAAGAATGTGTCATGATTTATACATATTTAAAAACTTCTTCATGGTTATGTGGTTTCTGACTATTAATAGTATTTCATAGATTGTTAATAGTGATTTTAGTTAAAGGATAGTACTAAAAGGAATAATGATTATATTGAATGTGTTCCACAACTCAGTAATTATGAAATACCAAAATGGTTGATGAATCAATAAAAAACTATATCGATTATTCATAATTAGATATAAAAATATATGATTAAAAATGTTAAATTATGTTGGATTACAATTGAAAAAAATACATGAAGTGGGACCTTTATGACTGTCCATGCTATATTGAAGAGAGAAGAAAAAAGATTATTCTTTTTTCATGTCTAGAAGAAGGGAATAAACACTAATATGAATATATAAAATGAAGAGAAGATGTTTTATATGTGATAATATGATTCGTGGATCAATGAAATCACAAGGAATCGATGTCTTATATACGGGGAACATATGAATTATCTGTGTGAACGACCTAAACTAATGGTTAAAACCTAGACCATAGAGGGTCCTATTTTATACCAACATATATAAGTTAAAGTGGTAATGTGTTTATGTATTTGTATTCAAGTGTAATTTTTTAGAAGTATTCTTAGTAATGTTATTATAAATATATGAATCATGAAAAAACTAAGGATTGTGTTAGTTTTTTAAATATATATATATATATATATATATATATATATATATCTTCATGAATGATTAAATTATTTTTCATGGATTTCAACACGAGTTGATGAGCTTAAGGTTGTTAATATGATCAATGTATTAGAAGCCAATTTTTGGTTTTATTTGATGTGATTTTACTATGATTAATGACATTTATTGGAGAAGTTATATTAGAAAAAAGTATATATAACTATTACATCCAACATGATGTATTATTTTTATTAGAATAGTATTATAATGAGATTAATGGTATTGATTACCATACTGGTTTATGTATCCTTTTATGATTAAAGATCTATTTAATGATTTCCATATTGTTTATAATGGTTTTATAATATTTAAACTAATTTGTTCACTAAAATGACAACTTAAAACATCTATAATGGTCATGGTGCTTGAACCCAAATCAATATATTTAAAAGGGTGAAATTTCTACAACTAAATTTAGTGATTTCTTGGTTAGTTTGACATTTTTTTCTTACGTGATGCCAAAGAAAAATATTAAGTTGATTTTGGGAAGATTCATTTTCTTATAGTCATAACAATGGAGTTTAAAATGATACGGTGACAGATTATGCCTTATGGAAATTGAATGATCATGATAAAAATTATGCAACTCACGATTTATGGATAGCTTATATAATGTTTTGATTTAATATATAGAGGAATTATCCTAATTTAGAAGATTGTGATATATTTATTGATCATAAATGTTAAAATTTCATATTGACACAAAAAGTATTGAACTAGATCCAGAGATGATGGTTGGGGATGATTAAATATTATGACTCTCAATACATTACCACCATGGGATAGAAAACAAGGGGGTTGATGCTTTGAGATGAAAGGATCAAACTATATTATCTATGATTATGATGTTAAAGGATCCAATATTTATAAATTATCACTAGATGTTGAAGGATAGAGAAAAAAATTATCATTCTAAAATTAGTGTTCAACCACCTCAACATGTAAGTATTCTAGAGGAAAAAAGGAAGATGTAGAGAAATAAAATGTCGTGATAAATGTTCCCACTTTCAACAGTTAGTTTGATATAGTGAATCATTTTGTGAGCTGTGTATGCCTTTTATCCATAAATTATTTGAATCATTACCTATTAGAAAATGATTATTATTCTTTATTCTCAACATATCCATTATGTATAATGATGTATAAGGTTCTACAAGATTATTTATAGTGGGATTCCATGAGGAGATATATCATATATTTTTTATAATGGTGATTGGTATGTTTCAAAGTCAATGGTATTTATTAAATGTATAAGGGTAATTTACTACCATTTTCCATACCAAAACATAAATGGGAAAACATCTCTATAGATATTTTTCATTGGACTGCCAGAAAATTATAAAAGGTGTATCATTGAATGATTTGTATTTGATTACCTCAAATAGTCCACACAATTCATTTATACTAGTTAGTATTTCTATCCAGACTAGATTTCCCTGATATATATTAAGAAAGTGTTATTTTTTATGGAGTAACACATTCTTTTATATTTTAAACTGATCTGATGTTTACTTCTATTTTAATTATAATATATTTGAATAACTTAGATAATTAGCGATGTTTCAGCACTATGTGTGATACATATACAGATGGTTAGTCTAAGATAACAATTCGAACCCTATAGGATATATTTTAATCTTATTCATTATATTTCAATTTTGTTTGGGATCTACAACTTATTTTAGTTTTTTTCATAAAAGAGTATCTTTCACAAAATCACTCAAATGATCCCTTATGAAGTCCTCATTTGAAATTTATGTATAACTCAAAAATTCACATATATAGTTCTAGAATGAAATATGTTGATATACGAGTTATATTAATAAGTTTCAAATAATGTTAGAGTCATTCAGCAACAAATATTTGTAGCTCAATGAAAATATAAATGTTTTTATCACAATTGTCTCTGTGATATTGAATTTGACACTAGTGAAAAGTTGTTTCCAAGAATATCATCATAACAGAATGTAATGATATTTGGAAGGAATGTAAAACAAAAACATATATACGTAGTTCCCTTTGAAATTATTAATCGTGTCAAGATGTTATGATATCGATTGGTGCATCCATAAAATATCTCTCATGTCCACTATATATTCCTATTTTATCTTCTAATGAAGTACATAAAAAATCCTTCATGTGTATTGAATTTTGAGGTTATACCACTAGATAATGATATTTATCTTGAGCAACCACTAGTCCAAATTCTATATCATAGTGTTAATGTTCAGGCAAAAAAGGCCAGTTATCAGGTAATGTTTTTGTGGTGACACCACCAATATATAGAATATATAATGAAACATGAGGATGTAAAGAGGAAGAAGTATCCAAAACTATTTGTATAAAAGTTATGATGTTTTATTGATAAATTTATTTTAGTTTCTGTATAATTTATCTCTCTATGTTTCTATTAAATGTTGTTTTTGAATAAATTAAAATTATTTAATAGCATGTCTTACAACCAACATGGAGTTTTACTGAACCACAATACCCTTTTATTTTTATTATTTAAACTTTTACATTATGTACCACCTGTTAAATTTTTTGATATAAATCGGACTAAAAAAATTGGGAATGATTTTTTATACAAATTAAATATATTTAAAAAAACTACTTACACTCTATTAAATTAATTATATGCTTCAAAAATTTGTTTTTATCGAAAAATGATTTGTACTAATTTTTTTGATTAAATAATAAATTTACTTTTTGAAACATTTAAAAACATATTTTACAAAGTCAACATAATTTTTAGATTCAAAATTTTAAAATTATCGTAGGCTAAATATATGATAATTTTATGAAACGATTACTTTTTTATTGAATATTAAAAATTAATATTTTTTATTAAAAATATGATTTTTTAAGGAAATTATAAATATTCATATTATTTAAAAAAATTTACAATGTAAAACCAGTTTAATTAATTAATTATTAAATTAATTTCATTTATTGGAAAAAATTCATATTGACTTTTGAAATTACTACTTTCTATACTTATGAAAAGTTTCTCTTTGGAAAACAACTTTTCATCAAGTCTATAGTTTTATTTTTACATAATATTTTCCCAAGTATGGGAATGGAATTTGGAAAAATGTATTAAATATTTTGAATTTGAATAATTAATATTTTATAAAGAGGGAAATTGGAATTTTTTGAAAATATTTATAGTAAAAACAATAAAAATTAAACACCACAGTTAATGTTAAAATGGTTCACCATGGGGTGGTTAAACTAAAAATATAAGGGCTAAAATAACCTTAAAATTTTTCAAAATTCCATTTTATGACAATATATTGACCTTATACAATTTCAAGGTCTACAATGATCCATTTTCATCCTTTCATCATGTCAAAAACATGGGCACACTTTTTTTTCAATAATTCTATTTGTGTCCTCTCCCACACTTATAAAAGGGGAGAACTTGTATTATCCTATTAACAATTCTAAAAATTCATTATTTAGATAGTCCATAAAAAATATTTTATTTATTTCTATAAACAAATACTATAGGCCTTGTTTTAATAAAAAAATACATCCCCAAAAGCCACGTATTGTAAACCTAAGGTGGTTATCTGAAGATGAGTTATCATTCTCAACTGAGAATTTATATATTATTTAATCTTCAACGACATTAAAATATTATTAAATTATGAAGATATAATAAAAAAAATATCATCCATATTCTGATATTATATTATTTTAGTTTTATAATGTATATTCACCTCATCTTCAATCAAATGGGTAGAAAAACCGTCGATCATGTTTATGGTGGAAAACTACCTCACAAAATGATGAAATTTGATTTCGATCACTAACTCTCAAGACTTTATAAAATTTTGTATTAGGAATATATTTATAAATATGTATGTGTGATATTTATTATATAAATATACTATTTGAATTATAATAATAAATATACCTCCTTATATTCTAATCTTGGGATATATTATCATGTCATTTCAGTGTACGTTGGACTTCCACCTCACAGTGCGATGTCATTCATTTTTCACTTACACATAAATGGAATCTGGTAAGTATTATTTTATGAATATACATGATATATATAAAATAATAATAAATCTATAATGTGGAATTATTATTTTCATTTCCATTATTCAATCAGTCGAGAATATGGAAACATTATTCTTGTGTATGTACGACCTACTGTCCCCATTAATGGTGTAATTGATATTTTTGTTGTAACCGTTGTGGATGGAGGTAATTATGTATATAATTTATAAATATTATATTTATATATTAATTAAAATTTTGGATATTATTTAACCATAATCAATAATCACATACCAAATATCGCTAACAAAAACATACATGAAAAACACAGCAGTTGTTTCCTGAAACAATTATTTTAATACAAAATTCTTTAATGGTTGATAAAAGGTTATATGTAATGAGTATGTGGTATTATATATATTATTAGGAATTTTAAATTTAATAAACAAGTATTTACTATACTAGATGATCCAACATGTACAAAATAAGTTAGACATAAGGTAAGGGAATATCATCTGAAATTGACTCATTTGGGACATATGTTATGTTATGCACCTATCTTATTTAATTATGGGTATATATATATCCCATTATAAATTTTTTATGAATTATATATTTATTATATTATATATAACTTTAATTTAATTTTATTCTTTCATGGGACTTTTTTTTGAAATGATAACATTTTTACAAATGTTTTATTTTATAATCTCATATTTTAGGAGGTGTGTTTATGATTTATCTTCTGATGATTCAATATAATGATAAATATCTAAATAAACTCATTAATGATTTTGAACTATGGATATTTAATGAAAAAATATGTGTTACATTCATTTTCTTCTCATTATGTAATCAATTTTTCTAAATAAAGTCATTAGTAATAAAATTATCTTTATTTCTCTATTTGTTCAAAACCCCTTTTTCTTACATGACCATGTTTTTTTAAAAATTCAAATAAATTTTTTCTATTCATTGATAATTTTTAAAAACATTTTCACCCATGATTTCATTTTGAAAAAAACTAATATTCTATTCAATTTCCAAAACAAGGTTGTTTTGAATTTTTTCCAAAACTGTGAAAGGGATGTTTTTAATCATGTATAGAATAAAGGGAATTTTCCACCATCGTGAACAATAAATTATTTTACACAAGATTTAAATTTATCTAATATTATTTTGAAATAAAAAATTTTCCATAAAATTTGGGAAATTTTAATATTTTAAAAGAGTGATTTCAAATGAAAAAGATATTTTCCTCCAAAATAATTTAATGATATATTATGGAATATATATTTCTTAATGATAAAATATTTTTTTATTTCATGTATTTTATTAGGGATATAATCCAATGGTAACATATATTCTATTTTTTCTATGGTTTATTTTAGTATTATGACTATAATATGTCTAGGAAACCCATGCCTTTTTAAGGTTATGATACGATGAATTGATGAAATGATTATGAAATCTTCCTCCTTTCCTCATGATATAATATTATGAAATGATTAATAAAAGAATTTATTTTTCTGGGGTTAATTAAATTATTAATGTTTTATGACATTTTTTAACATTAATGTATAGATTTTGTTATAGGTGGGAATTGTATCCCCCTCTAATTAATTGGGTAATGATTTATATCTCATTTGAATTTGATGGGAAACCATAAAATTATATTGTTCCTCAATGGGAAATAAGCGAATGTGCTTGATCCAACATGATAAATAAGTGATGCTTCCAAATCTATTATGAAATTGGGAACATGTTTTTATGACTTATCTATTATGATATGAAAAAAAATTTTGTTCGAATTGACATATTTAATGGTTTCTATAAGTATGCTGGTGTAACATTTATATGACATGATAATATGGTTCATGTTTGATTGATGGTTATTTATCACTCTTATGGTACTTGAAATTTGAGGTGATAATTATTTATTCCCTAGATCATGTTTATAGTCCATGATATATTGGGTATGATCTCGGTAAGTTGTATTCATAACATCACACCCTTATGATTATATTAGTCTTTCATACAAAGATTAGAAGATATCTTCTATATTTACCCTTACTGAGCATATATTCTTACCCCTATTATTCTTATTTCCCTGAGGTAATGAATAATGTTTTTTGTAGGGAATGTTTATGATGTATATATATGAAGATTTATATTGGATATATAGATTATCTTTTTTGAAGTAAGAAGAGTGTGTATCAAAACCAAATTTCAATAAAATATTATGATCCTTAGACATTTATTTTTGAAATCTATTACATATTCAGCTATTAAGATGCAATATCCATGTATGAAAAACCAAGTTCATTAGATCTTGGATAGTGGGACTGATAATCATGAAATTTTTCCCGAAAATTTATGATTGTATCTAGATAAGACAAGGAAACCATGGATTTATATATAGATTTTTTTTCAAGTCCATCCTTCAATTGCCCGTAATTTTTAAGGATCCATATATATCCCTTTTACGGTGATAAAATAACCTTGTAATGTTTCATTCTCAACCTAGAACTCCCAATTAATGAACATTTGGTATTACTTTTCCATTGGAATTCTATTCAGTACAACATTAAAAATTATCTCATGATCTATATTTCTTTTATAGTAGATAAGAATATAATATATAAATACTAACATAATTTTTTTTCCAGTAAACCCTATAGAATCAATTTATTAACTCCATGAATATATCTGGATAATTATAGATCCCAAATAGAATCACTGTGAACATGTAGGACATATACCTTAATCAAACCCCAAGTATAGGGAAATCCAACTTCTTCTGATTTACATGATAATATCTGACTAATTATCAACACTAGATAAGTATTGGTCTCTATAATCCTGATGGAATATGTTATCAATCTATGGAAGAGTATAATTTTTTTTATTATCTTATTGATCTCATGATAATCGATGCATAGGCACATTGACCCATCATTATTCTTAAATAAAATTATCAGGGTATCCCATAGTGAAAAATAGGGCTTATTAACCTATTATTATAGTGAAACAATTCACTTATTTAATAATAAAAAGTAATGGTTATTTTACTTCAAATATATTATGTTTTTTTTGAAATAAAAATAATTATCAAACTTTTTATCCTATTTCTGGAAATAGCATCACATTATAAGAAGCTGATCATAGAAAATATATGAAAATGTATCCATGAAACTTCTATTCACATAATTGATGTTGACTTTTTATCATGAAAACATAGTTAATTATTTATCAACGGTATTATCGACCACACAAACATTCGATCAACAGTGGAAAAAATGACAGACCCAATTAATCATGAACGAAATTATGTACAACCGTGTTGAGTATGTAATCAACCATAAGAAAAAGCTATTTAATGTAAAAATAATAGATCATACAGAAGAAAATTATGGATTATACAATATGATTATTCAAATAAGTTTATATTTTTTACATGGATTCCAATGTGGAAAACTTAAGTGACCATCAATGACGATTTGAAATCATTAAATCAACCATAAATACAGTTATTTATTATATAATTATTTTTACCGCTAATCCATCCACTTTTCTCAAAATAATTTATTGTTACAAACCCATTAAATGATATGATTCTTTTAGATAAGATACTAGGATATTCATGATGATTTTTCAATGGATAGTATTTGGTGAAACATTATAAATTTTCATTTATGGATGGTGTAAAATAAGTTATGGATTTATTCATGTGAAATTGGAAACATCATAACAATTCTTGAATAATAAAAAATAACTATTAATGTATTTTTAACATCTATAGTTTTGGTTGTGAATTCTAAAAAACATCAATGAACATTATAAAATCGTAGTGCATCTATTAAAAATCATGAAACTGTAACAAGAAATGGAGAACTATTTTTTGAATAATAGAGAGACATATTCTACTACATTGTCCTATTATATTTTTATTAAATTTAAATATATATTTATAAGCTATTTTTTTTGAATTCATTTAAAAAATAATAATAACTAGACACAATTATAAACTGTAGGGTGTATGAAACACACACACTATTTTTATTAGTAATCTATGATTTTTTAAAGAACTACGAAAGAGGATGAATTTACTAGAATGCATTATTACATTGGTTTAATTTTATTTCTACCATATAAGAACCATGTAATAGATTTTTTTATTATAAATTCTTGTGATATATTATCTAAAAACACTATCCTAGTTTTTTATTATTATATTAAATAATAGTTCTTTTGGAAGAGGTTGATTTCATAGATGAGGGAATAAATCTACAACTATAGAACTAAGAAATTTTTTATTTAAATATTGTGTTTAATTCTTTTTTATAATGTATAGTCAAAATATATTTGTATTCATTTTTAAAATATATTAACCGTAACATTAAATTTATAGTTAATCTTAATTTATTTTTTATATATAGAGTCTGAAGAAGTCAATAGTTTGAGAAGTTAGGGGTTTCTTTGAATATAATTTTATCTAATCCTTAATCCTTCATTTGGAAATTTATTTATAAATCATATTATAAATCTAAATACTTTTGATTAACTAGGAATTGTTTCACTTTTGTATATTTTGATTTTTAAATTTTATTAACATAAATTTTGAATGAAACCTCGATTCAAACCCCCCTTCTTGAGTTTTGCACTTGGACCATCATTTGGTATAAAAACATTCTAATTTGTTTGGACTTCGATCATGTTTTTTTAATGAAATTAAATTTATGAATGTTTTCATTATTCATGGATAATAATTATAATAAATGAAATAGAAATTATTGGCCTAATTATTTTAATATAAAAAACTATGATTTATGGAGAATTAATTTGAATAATAATTTACAATGTATGTGCTTTGATATCTGTAAGTTTATTAATGGTAAATGTGAAAACATAGAAGAATTATATTTTCTTAGTGTGATTCTAATATGTTAGCATACGATTTTAATTATAAAGTGATAAATTCA
This sequence comes from Viscum album, assembly GCA_963277665.1. Classification (NCBI taxonomy): domain Eukaryota; kingdom Viridiplantae; phylum Streptophyta; class Magnoliopsida; order Santalales; family Viscaceae; genus Viscum; species Viscum album. Next base: position 1,032,434,006 of record OY728119.1, on the reverse strand, counting down.
TTATATAGTTATTTATGTAATGTTGAATTCTATATAATATATACATGTGATATTGGTCTTTTAATTTGGGATACTCTTTCTATATCTCACAAAGGAACTCTTAATTTTAATCATATGTTTATACGTACTATACTATTATATATTATTCATTTTCTTGGAAATATGATGAATCCATTTATAATATCTAATTCAGGTTTAATGAAATTCTTTACATTATACAAGAACTGGAAAAATATATTTTAGGAAATGATCAAATCATGAGGCTACATAGATTATTAATAAAATGTGGAGAATAATATTTGTTTACATTACCAAATTTTATAAAATTGGTAGAAAATTATGGAAATATATCATTAAAAATATAATTATGTATGATGAATAATTACATGTTAATAAATAGAAATTATACGAACCAATGATTAATTCATTACCCTCTCAATATTATGGCTTGAAGTTGAATCAGAAAATACATGCTAAAAGTTCAAGTAATAATGAATCTTCTATGGAAAGTGATGATGAAATTTCTCATATATCCAGATGGATTAACATGTTTACAAGATCAATATATTCATAAAAATTAAAATTATAGAGGAATGTATGAAAATATATGAAACTAGATGGAAGAATAGAATGTTGATGACTCAACAAATGAAATAACCTATAATGAGTGTCAGATAAATGGGACCATTAAGGAATGATGAACCACGATAATGTACTAGAATATTATTATGAATAATTAAAATTATATAAAATGGATTTTAATTCCACCAAGATTACCTCATATGATATTTCATGTAACTATGAGTATGATATATATTATAAAGAAAGTATGTGTTTCATCACCAACACATTTGTGGTATAATATATTTTCCCTTAATATGATAGAGATATTTATAATTATTATTATAATGAAAATTATAATGAAAAAAATTTCACGTGAGGACCTATGTCAATATTTTAATATTTTTTGGGAAATATTTAATGAATTTAACGGTAAATATACAAGTTTAAAGAAGATGTTTTCTATGTATACATAATTTAAAACAGTTTTATTGAAAAAGATAATAAATATCAATTTATAATAGATAAAAAATGTCCTAATATTTCATTTTTAAAATTAAATATATATATATATATATATATAAATAAATATTAACAAATTATTTAAAAAATATTATCGATATTGTTATTAAAAATACTAATCCTAAATATACTATAGTAATTGGATAATAACCAAGAAAAAAGATATTTATATAATAACATATTTATATGAAAACATATTTTTGATTCATATATTAATAATTTTTATTCTAATGGACCTAATATTGTAATCATTTTTGATGTATAATACTTCTTATAAGAAACATGTAAAATAGTTATGGATTCCTAATTATACAATTACTAATTTATCTAGACTTAAGATAATAAGGTTACCAAATTGATTTCTGATTGAAATATTTTTTTTTGGAAACCTACATAAAATGATCTAGTGTGTAATAATTTTATTTTGAAATTTTATTTTAGAGATACGTTATTATGTATAACTAAATCTTCATTAACACGATTAATTTTAACAGTGGACATTCCACTTTTGATGAAAATTAAAAAAAAAAAATTATTTGATTCAATTATATCGGAAACTCTATTAACATTTTTATTTCTAATTTTTATATAGATGGATTAAAATGTAGTACTTTTTGAATATCATTTTTTTATATTATGATGGTAATAATTATACATTTGATAAAAATTAATGTAACTTTTTTGATTCCAAATATGATTTAATTTAATCTAATTCCTAAAATGAAAATGTTTATGATGTTTATTTCAATTCATGGATTCTTCAGAGTCTTTATTTTCTATGTACCTTTCATATATAATAATTTAATTTTCATGGGAGACTGCTACATTGAGATATAAATTATCGTATTTAGAGAACAAGGATATTTTTAGTCAAATACATTCCTAACATAGATTTACCAATGGAAACATTTTGTAATCCATTTCAAAAGAAAAAAAACAAAAAATACCATTGAAACTAAATAAATATGTCCATACTTATATATATTTATGTTTTGTTGATATTGAATTTTTTGGACCATTTATAATAGCTAGTTTACTAGGGAAAAATTATGCTTATGTTATAGTGGATGTTTATTAATGTATACATGGTTTTTTTCCATTTTAGAAAAAGTGAATCTCATTCATATATTTCTACATATTATAAATCTTTTGATAATATAGGGGGACATAAACGTATAAATATATTAAGTGATCATGACAAAGAGTTTTATCATCATTAATTAAAATATATGTGATCAAAACTTTTCAAAAATAATTTTTTTAATAGGACTATAAAATAGAATGTTTTAACCGAAATTAAAAATATAAACCTTCAACAGATTTCCGAGACCATCATCAATGAGAACCACTTATATGATTATAATTTAGTAGATGATATGGAAAAATATTTCTATATTATTTAAATAGTTCTTATTAAAAATACAGTGAGGAATAACCCATATAAATTATAGAATGGTGGAAAATAAAATGTTAATTACATTACTGTTTTTGGTTATAATGTATTTATTCTCAATAAAAATACAATTAAGAAAAAAAAACCATTGATTAAGGTTGAGGAAATATTCCACGGAAATAATACATCCAGTAAATCATATTTGGTATTCTATAAATGGGAAAATATTTTGGAAGAGTCTTTATAAGTCATATTTGAAGAAATAGGCCATCATACAACGCATAAATCATTACAATGTCCTGAGGATAACATTTCCCACAAGGATATTAATGTTGGATATAGTGATAATTATATGAAACCTAGAGAACAATTATGAAACATATATCTACATAAATGTAAACCTATAGATGAAAATAAAGTTTAAATCACATTTATCCTTAGAACCATTAAGACTCATAGTTATTATGGTTAAGATTCATATGTAAGGGACCTATAATATGTAAAACACATAATATCTTCACTTATAAACTATGTTGAAAAATAATTATTTTAACCTAGAATGCTCCTAAGAACCACAATTAATTAATTAATAATGAATTATTGGTGTTGGAAATGTAGAAAGTGTTAAATGAGTTTGGACGAAATAGGGTTTTTTAACATGTTTAAATACCCAAGGAATAATAATTAATGTCACTAAAAGGATGTTTAGAAAAACATTAAATGATTTAGACTCCATAATTAGGAATAAATATATATTGTTTTCACAAGAATATTTTCATGATTATGTTATTGATTACAATGAAAAAATTTAGAATTGAATATAGACTTGAGTCGATCAAAATGTTTCCTTCATATACAAAACATTTGGATTTAAAATTATATCACATAGATAAAAAAAAGATCATTCATAATTTTTTATATATGATGATTATTTTTTAATAACCACCTATATTTGAGAACCGACACATTAAAAATAAGGTTTGTAATTAAAAACATATTTATATAATTTAAAATAAGATCTCAGAGCATTTTATGTTGCACGTAGCTCATTTTTAGTTTTTAATGTTATTTGTAAAAGAATATATAAATCGACATTATTTACTAATGTAATATAAAATGGTTTTGTAATTTTCAAAATCTATAATTATGATATAATATTTTCATTATTAGGATAATATTTATGTACATAACTATTTAAAAAACTATGCAATATAAATTTGGAAATGAGTTTTAATGTTGAACATAAATTCCTTTTTAGATTTATTATTATCAAAATAAATAAGGGACTATTCTAAATAAAATTAAGTCAACCAAATGCCTTTAATTTTTTTGAATGAATAATACTAATAGAATTGATAATTCCATGAGTAAAATATTTGAATTTCATCTTGATGAAACATGGAAACTATTTAATAAAATCACTTAGAAAGGAATGATTGGAAACTAATTATACATAAACTCTAGATATGTTGATATAATTATCAGTCTATGTATGTGTTACAATTTTTAATCAATCCAGAAAGACTCACATTTTATTTTTGTGAAATTAATTTTGACAAACCCAAAAATTAACACCATTTTATGGTTTTTACTGTAATAGAAATGTGTTTTAAAATTTTTACATATTTTGATGATTATTTTGGTATTTATAAGTAATATATAAAATAAAATTCCCAAAGTTTTCACTTTTTAATAAAATAAATAGTATAATGGTGTAGTATGAAATAAATTTTGTTCATTATATATAGTTAATTTTAAGTACATAGCTTCTAGTAGTTCTTGTGAATATATTATTTTGATGAAACACAAATAGTATTACTATAGATATCATTTTTGACATCTCACTATAAAATTTGACAATATAATTATGACAAACAACAACAATAATCATGTATTAGATTATGTCGAATATCCCATTGATAAAAAACATCACTTTTTTAGAGATAATTTTCAAAATGGAGGCATATCTCATTAATTCATTGGAAGTAAACATCATCTTGCTTTCCATTTTATGAAACTATCGAATAGTGAGAGAATAAATTATATAAAACATGAATTCAGTATAGTTAATTATAGTCATATTTGTTCAATTTAATTTAATATACTTTTTATAATTTTGAATAATATTTATTTTTTTCATTTATTGAATAATATTATTTTATATTTTCATTATGTTTTATAAGAAGTACATTAAATGTAATTTTTATCTCATAAATTACCATATAAATATATCCCTAAATGATTGATGTTTCAAATAGAAATTGGATTTTCACACTATTTCTAAGACCAAACCAAAACCACACTATCAAAACATATTTCACCATATTCCTCACACCTATGTTTTGATTCACATAATGATTATTCAAATTGAAGATTTTGTATAGATATAACATTCATGAATCATATATAAGATAAAAATTGCACTCGAGTAAGAAAAAAAATATTTTGAAGTAAGACCATCATTGTCAAAAAGTTTTAGCCCAAAGAGAAGTAGATGTTGATTGGTTCAAAACCATTCATTTGTTTATGTTGAGAGAATTTGTGTCAAAACATATAGAGTTATTTTTTATATGATGATCAACCAATGTGTTTTCTTGGAAGGATTTATTAATCCTAACACTTTATTTGATGAAGGAAAAAAAGGTTATATTAATATTGATAGATGGTTAAAAATATGATTTTACCTCAACCTTATATATTAACAGTCTATGTTTCAATCATGATTGTTGGATATGGGGACTACCAAATCTATAATCCAATAATCCATCCCCATTTTTTTATTTTCAATTCATTTGAAGTACTAAAAATGAATGAAACCATAGAATACATGTTTCAAAAGAGATAAGTGAAGAGTGATTACTTCTCTTATAGTTTACATAGCACTGTATCAACCCATGGGAGGGATATTTCATTTCTATAAATTATCAAATTTTATTTTCGTATCTTATAGTTCATGGTATGAATGTAATCTTTAATCATTTCTTATTGTGAAATATGAAAGATTTGTCTAATCCATACTCTATTTAAATACATATATTTATGATGTGTTTATCTCTCTCTATTTATAATAAAGAATAATTGATATTATAATATTTTAATGGATTGTGATGATGAATGGTGTCTATTTTAATCAAACGTCCTGTAAGAGAATTATGATTAGTTTGAATCCATGGAGAATGATAAAAGATGATGATGAGAGAAATTCTATAAAATATTCAATGTCATTTCTCACCCCACCGGGACAAGGGATATTATTGTACCTGGTTTGGAACCAAATGACATAGTTTAATACAATTAATCCCCTAAAAATTAAGAACATGAAACTCCTGTCAATATAGATAAAATAGATAGAAGATATTTTTAGGAATTCTCCTAAATGACACAAGTGGATATTTTTACAGAGAAGAACCTATAAGATAGGTTTCAACTTCTGTTATTCATATGCCTCAGCCTTCATATATTCATATTTATGTAGAAAATGTGACTGAACTTTATGTGTCATTTGATCCTCTTTAAGAAGGGAATACAACTATTGAGGGTGATATTGTTCATAAATTTGTGTTGTTTAGAACAGTTCTCACACACTCTGAAATTGGTACGAATATGGATCATATGCCAATAGATAGTTAAACTAAATTTTTTCTAAGGAGAGATCCATTTTTTAAAACATCTTATTATATAGAATATAACACTATAAAAAAATCCATTATTTGGTATGGATTTGTCTGCTCAAATAATCTTTTTTAGATAATGATTCTCTCGATCCAATTAATAAAATGGGTAATATAGATAATGAAAATAAGGACGATATATCTCTTGGTAAATATAATTAGGAAGAATATGGTGGTGATTAAATTTTTTTGGAATGTTATGTTCATATTATAAAAAGGGAAGAACCTAATATGCATTATAATCCCTCTAATCATGATGTAGTATGTTTATTAAGTCCTAAGTCTGGTAAGGATTTGTTAAATATCCCAGATACTCCACCCTCGCAAAAAATAAACAAAAAATATTTTTTTCAAAAAGATTTTATCTATTACTATTACATTTGTACAGAAGACATTGAAATGGAATATTCTATAGGTGAATACGCATCCACATTAAATTTAATTAAAATACCTCAATTGATCTTCTATCCCAAGGAAATATCATAGATTAAATATCCTAATTTGAGGCTTCATTCATCTGATGTGAGAGATGATTCTTTCTGAAGCTTATGTTGATCATAATAGAATTGAATCATCTAAAAAATATTGATTGTCTTATGATTTTTTATAGATGAAAACCCTTGAAGTTATTATCGAGGTTGAGAATAATATTTTACGATGATAGATGTAATTATATGGGTATCCATTTTTCAAATAATATTTTACATGATAGAGATAATTATTACAATATTCAGAATTTTATTTCCCATATTTAACCAATTTTTTTATGAAAAGAGATCATATGACTGAAGGAGTTTGTTATTTGTATGGGAAATGTATCTTTTTGTAAATCAAATGGGTTTTCTCCAAGATGATTTTTTTTATATGACGTTGCAGTAAGACTATAGGTTTATGAGCATAGTTTTTCCAACTATATCTATTTCTCCTTCTGTTGAGTCTGTTATTGATGATATTAATATTAGAAAATTTCATATGGATGAGTTTATGGTTATATTTTGTTAGTTTAAATATACAATCGAAGTAGTGTTTACTGTTTTCCAAAGTCATACAATTATGAAATTGTATTTAGTTTTAGAATATTCAATGAAATATGGGAAATATAGGAAAACCAAAAATAAGGATACAGATTTCTATCTCAGCCATGAATTTATATAGTCAGACTTAAATGGAATCCTATAAAAACATTACTTGTATTTAAAAATGAACCCTCTAACAGTTGATATTAATTCTCTATGATAGAAATTATTTTTAATGAATCCTATAATAAATCATTTAATGTCAATGAAAAACACGTTTCTTCATATAATGAAGCTTGAAACAAAAGAGGTATCTAATATTATATGGATATTGGAAACATATTTGTATATTTTGAATGTATTAATTTATGAATCCAATAATTTACCTATATCTAAAAGCGGTCAATTTGTCCTCTCTTTTTCCCAAGATCAAGGTCATAAAATCCCATTCCCAAAGGTATATTTATTAAAATATCTTCTAATATTCATAAATTTTCACATAATCATTATATTTTTAAAATGAAAACTCTATAACCTTTTTAAATATTCAGATTCTGATAAGATAATGAAATATATTTTTACAACTTTTTTAACATCTAAAAAAACTTCTTCTTATTTCTTTGTTATTAAATTTTAATTTCATATTTTTTGAAAACAGTAAAGGGATAATATAATGAATCAAATTAATTAGTATGAATGAAAATTATTTCACTTAATATTTACTTGTAATTTTTTGATACTAGGAGGTTGTATTATTTTATACTTCTATGTTATTTATACCATGTTTTCAGATCATCAAAAAGGGGTAGATTATTTTCTATGTATAAAAATTACTCATATTAATAATCATAAATCGTTTTTTGTTCATTATAATTATTTTTTTGTGAATGAAAAATAATTCTCTCTATTAGTTTTAATTTTTTGTAATAGAACTATACATTATACATAATCCACCATAGATAAAATATAACAATGTATACGAGTGACCACAAGTCATATAGAGCGATCATAAAATGTCAAATGAAACTGTAGTTATGTTTCTATCAAATGAAAAATTTATCATATGAACATCTGATAGACTATGAAAAAATTGACAGACCCATGTAGCCAAAAATGAAATTTAGAATTACCGTGTAGAGTATGGATTCGATTATATGAATAATTAATTGACCATCAGACAAACAGATCAACTCTACGAACAAATTATTGAACATATGGTATGAAAAATCAATGATTTTTTTTAAAATGAAGACATAAATACTAATGTGAAAAAATGAAGTGGCCATAAATGATGACATAGAAACATTAAATAAACACAACTAATGGTTGGAATTATACTAGTTTTTTAAATAATAAGACGAATAAATTTTTATTAAAAATAAAATTTCATAAATTTTTTTTAATAAGCCATGATTTTCTCCTAAAATAAAGGGATCTTCATGTTGATATCTCAATGTAGTGTTTTTTGAGAAATAATTTTAAAGACGATAGATTAATTTGAAAAAATAATTTATAGATATACTCACATGAATATAGAGACATTAAAAATTTTGTGAAAAAAATAAGAATAATAACTCTATTCTGAACACCTACATTGTCATTCCTCATCTCAATTGAATCATTAATGAATATTCAGACTTCTTTGAGCACATTTTCAAATCAATAATATCATAACATTTTGAGGTAAACTAACAAATGAATAATAAATCATCATACTATAATGAATCAACCTCATTTCTTCCTATTTATCTGTTTTATTTTAATTTATGATATCATTGTAATTTTTTTTAATATTTATAACAACATATTTTCAAAATTTTGATAGGTACAGACATACACACACTCACTCTCTTATAGGAATATGACCCCACATGAAATTATAGAAGATTATTCTTTTCCATGACCACATGTGTACATTTGTTTCATTTCTTCCTCATAGAACTATGAAAGAAGGTTCCTTTGTAAAAACCATGGGTGATATTTTTTAAAAACACAAACTATGTTGGGTATGAGTTTATTAAATAATCATACTCATGGTAGTGGGTTAATATCGAGTGGGGGGATTAAGTCTCAATATGAGACTAAACCCTGTTTTTATTTCTTGTTTATTTTTATTGGGTTTTCTACACTCAAATCATCAAAACATATATAAACAATATTTACATTGAACGTTAATATGAACTTTTGTTTTATGTAAAATTTTTGATGAGTAATGTTTTATTGATATAGTTATCATTTAATGTTATTTTATATTATTCTGAATCCCATAATATTGAATCCATTTAAAAAATCTAATTTAATATATCTATAGTTTTTTTAATTTTCATTGTATCAAATTAGGGAATTTATGTTTTGTAATTAATTTTATCGTAACTTTTCTGTGAAACATAATCCACAAACCACTTGAGTGGTCTATTGGGAACAAAAAACCATTTATCTAGATTCTCATGTAGTTGATTCTACATCACATAATTTTCAAAGACGACCATTCTACATGCAGTCAAGGATACTGGAAATGACCTTGGAATACTTTTGATTGGTAAATCGCCCTATAGAAAAGGTGGAAGTATATAAAATTATTTTATAAACAAATAACTGAATTCTCATATAATGGTACTATAATCATGGATAAAATTTTCTTTAACTCGAAATATTATAGATATATTCATGTTATAATAAGTAAATAATACCAATGATGGAGATAATGATAAAAATTTAGATTTGTCAGCCTACCTATATTTTTATAGAATTAGAGGAAGATTTCTGATACACTGGGTTATTTCCTTTACATAGAAATCTGTGGTGGATTTTTACAAGGAATGTCAATCCATATATAGAATATCATTAAATTTCTATAAAGGGAGTCTCACAATGTTTTCTAGGTTATTCAGCACATAAATTTTGAGAGTGAATGAGTTAAATTCAATAGATTCAACAATTATCCCTTTTGATATCTTCATCAATAACTTAAATTCCATGATTAGAGGTGGGGTTTGAATATTAATACTAAACATGTGTGAAATGAATGAAATCATAGAAATAGAATCATATTCTAAATTCGTCATCCTTATGTAGAAAACATGCAAGCCTATTACCACATCATTTTCGGATTCTAAATTCGTTGTTGTGATAGGATACGATAACCCTTTATCTATAGGATTTAAGGGCTATTATTATCATTTTTTGTCGGGAACCCAATCTTTAGTGCATGGATTTTTATTGTTTCATTGTTCTTTAGAGTTAAAACATTAAACATTAGGATTAGGGTTGAATTTATAGGACTTTTCTACTATCACATTTATTGGTTTATCCTATCCCGAATCACTTGCAATTTTCCCTTCCATTATAATGTTGAATAATTTCCCTGTCCAATTAAAAAAATTTCTAGGATACCCCTTCTTATAATTTTGTCATGTGGGATGTTGGAATTTATTTTCCCCATGATATTTATCCATTTCACAATCAGAATTAAAACCCATTATTTGCTTCATATAACTATCTTTTTAGACCCTTAAAATACCCTAGTCCACATTTTGACATTGGAAGAACATCATACTATTTACATATTGATTTCAAATCCAAAAATGGAAAAAACAATCAAATAAATGACATTATCTTACCAAAGAATAATTCAAATTTACTTTTTGGGATAATAAAAATTTAATAGTAATATCTTATAATCTGTGTGATGTTTTATTTATACACATCGATAGATTCAACATCTATTTTATAGAGGCCAGGAAAATACCAATCCAGTTTAAGACATAGAGTACGATGAAAATATTTACTGAAATGTTTTTATGGAATTATTTCCACTCCATCACCTGATCTCTTCCTCATTCTTATTATTTTAGATCAATTAGAACTATTTACTAGCTTATGTCTACATATGATAAACAACCAATAACACATTCTCTTTTTCAAATCATTGATGGACACATAAGTCCTATATAATATATTTGTACTATTTTTATATGATTAATAGATCAGATGATCCAACGAATGTTAGAGGGCATTATCAAATACAGGTATCAATTAAAACATTATATTTATTTGGGGGGGGGGGGCGCATGGTTGTTCCTCTTGATTAAAGTTTCATATAAAAAATGATTAATATGATAAAAGTCTGACATGATGTTCCCAAATCCTTTTCCAGATAATATGGGATTCTCAATTGTATAGTCATCACATTTCACTCACTTTGGTTATTGAAAAAATTTCTCCAAAATTAGTCTATTTATTGAAAGAAATGTAAAATTATAGATTATTGTTTTTAAATTATTAAAAATATAAATGGGAAACCAATAACATTAAAAATATTACTAATTAATGACATATATTAATTATCCTAATAATTTCTAAGATACAATATATGTTATCCATGATCTATTATATAAAATTAAATCATATGGTCATTTTAATTTCCTTAATAATGGTTACTAAGGAAACTGTGAATATAAGAAAGAATTTCCTTTGAGAATGTTAATCTAGGTACGTCACAAAGACACTTTTTCATAAACTAGGGGATGATCAAGTAATTTTCAATGTTCCTCTTTACAGGGTTGTTACCCATAAGAAAAACATTGCAAGATCCACATCCACATATATTGCACAAACAAAGATTTATTTTCTTGAATACTAATTAGTCAAAGGTAAAAAAAATATTTATGGATTTTTACTATTTTTATACTATTACCTAAATCATTCACTAGGGCTTTCTAGTCATAATCCCAAAAAATAACTCGACATCCCAATGTTAAAATAAATGACAACTAATTCCTTTTACACCCATTATTTAATGATTTCATACATAAGGAATCACATAATAGTATATAGATATTTAGATAGGTCTATTTTTATTTGGAAATTAGGTACATAACAATTTAACAAAAATTGGGATTCAACAATATTATTTAAAACACCTAAATGATCATTTAAAATTTCATCACCCTTCTAAAATAGAATTAGATAACCTGGGTACGTACGTATGAAAGGGGTGATCAATAAAGCCTAATAAATGATTAATAAACGAATAAATAAAAAAAATGAAATAAATTTGAGTCCTTAAAAATATCAATGTGATATAAAAAACGTGAGGATCATAAAAATGAACATAGAATCAAGATATTATATGATAACATCAAGGGAATATGTGTTTTTAGAAACCTAACTAAACATGAGAACATAAACATAAGTCAATGATAACCGTTGGGACATCGTAATATAACATTAATAGAATATACTCTAATGAACCATACATGGTATCTCATGACATAAAAACATTCCCTATTAATTTTAGGGGTAAATTATTTTGGGTTATCCTATCACACTCATATCATGTAAATGCATAAGTGTGCCTCATAGATGATACACAATAAAAATGTATTTTATCACTTTTAGTACAATTATTACGGAATGTGGGTTACATACATAGAATATCTCATTCAACGAATTATATCTAAATCTAGTGATTAACCATTAGTAGAAATTGGGATCAGTATTCGCTATGAAAATGATTCCCCTGGAAAATTGAATGATAATTTTGGCAGCATAATTATTGTACATAAGGATTAAAAGAAGTGTTCAATGAGAGTAAAAGGTGGTATATTATTAAATTTAAATAGTGAGGATATAAATAGAGATGATCTTAAATTAATTCAATCAAAAACAATTGGAAATAAAGAGGCATAATATAAAAAAGTTTCTTCAATAATGATGAGGGGGAGAGGATAACATAATTTGACAGGACACTTCTAAAAGAATGAGAGGAGATTATTAAGAGATTCATATATACTTGGGAAGGGTAATTATAGGTTTGGGTTGATAAAAATATATCTTAATGGGTTTTTAGTGAAGATGAATGGGAGGTTGGGTGGTTATTCTGGAAATAGAGAAGGGAATTATTTATTATCTTTGAAACATAGGCTTCTAACTCTATATGATAAAAAAACCCATAGAGTGGTTTTGACCATTTTTTCATCAAATGTAGATTGGATTTCAATATTTAATAATCCTATAAACCAAAAAACAATAAATATAACTCCAGTGTATACAAAAGTGAGTCATGTTTATAATGTATTAATTTTATATCCAATAAATGGAATATAGGTTTGGGTGGTTTCATTAAGGGTTTATAAAATTAATAAAATAAAATGAAATCTACTTATTTTAATAGGATGAGAGAATTTTAAAATGGGATACTCTTTATAGTATTTTTTAAATCACTTTTTTGTTTTTTAAAATATCATCACATATAATGTATATTTATACTATATTTTAATTTTATCTAAAAATATTATTGTCTCAAAATACTATGATAAAATAATGGTTTGATTGTTTAGACATAGTAATTTTCAAAATAATATTTATTTTATTATAATATTAATTGAAATAATAAAATTACTTATAAATAATAAAATTTCATTTATTAAAAAATATTTTTTACGATGAAAACCATTTTATATTCATTATAAAAATTACATTTGACTTCATAATATTATGTTATTATTTATATTTAAATATTATGAATAATTATATAAAATTAAAATATATTTTTGAATAATTAATTAATTATTCAAAAATAATATATTGATTGAATCAATATATATGACAAAAATACATTTTTCCATCATATAAAAATTTAAATTTTATCAAACTCATTATTTAATCATTTAAAAATTATCAAAATATTATAAATATAATAGTAAAATTACTAATATAAAAATATAAAAATTAATATCACTAGGGTCTAGATAAATAACCCCTTATTACATCATTATATTCCCAAATGGTAATGTGTGTTATGGTGAAACATTTTTGGGGTGGTATGAATATTAGGGTTTGGGTCGTGATCAAGATAAGCTTAAATTCTCTAGTAATAGAAATTCTCATGATTTAGTTGTTGCATCTTGATTTAGAATTAGTAAAGGGAAAATAAAAGTGATTCCACCTTCCTTTTATTCATCATTAAATATGTCTCATGGGGTCTAATTATGATTTTTGAGGAAAACACATATTAATTATGTATAATTTCACTTTATCATAACTCTTAATATATAATAATATTTATTGTAAATGTACTATTTCTATTTTATTAGTAGTTTTAATTTTTATTGAATATTTTCATATAAAAGGATATGAATAATAATGTTTGAAAATAACCTGAAGTGCCCAGATCAGTGTGAATCACTGAGAGGGGGAGGGGGTGAATCAGTGATCCCTTAAAACTTTTTACTAATTGATTCTTATCAATTAAACCTCTATGGCTTGTTAAGGCCTCGATCCACTCTTCTTATGTCTCTCAACCTTTCCCGGATAATGCAGTAATGAAAAGGCACAGGACACAAGGATTTACAAGGTTCGGCACCAAAGGCCTACATCCTTGCCATGCTCTCCCAGCATGGATTCTCCCATTATAATCTGTTAGTATTACAATGGTCGATACAGAGTCCCACTGTATCTATCCTGAGTCCCACAGGAGGGTATTTATACTGCATCGCACAGTGTTACCAGAGTCCCACTGGCCTGCTCCAGAATCCCACTGAATACTACTTCTCACTGAGTCCCACAGGGTCTTCTCTTGGCTCCTCGAGTCACACGAGTAGCTCTTCTTCTCTTTAAGCTTCTTCAAGTATCTTCAGCAGTCTGGGATAAAGACTGCTGGCCTTGCTCTGTACCTCTGATCACTTGTGATGATCAGGTCTTCTCGTCTTGCTCAGGATTTATCTCCTTCTTCTCAGGATGACCTGGCCTCTCTCTTCAAGAATCTTCAACAGCCTCTGAAAAGGTCTGTTGGTCTTGCTCAGCAACTTCTGATCACTTCTGTTGATTAGGATCTTCTCAAATACTGAAAACTCAGACAAACAATATCTTTCACATCAGTCTGGATCAGTCTCACTTCAAAACAACTTCATGCACTGAATTCATGGCATCACAATATCTTCAAGATCTTCTGGTCTTGGACTCCTCAAATGCACACAAGCAGATTTGACATGTTTACGTGTGCACGTGCATGCATGCAAGCACGCACTTCCCTCTTTCTTCTCTTGGTGCAATAAACCCACAATGGGTGTAACACTTTAAGCACACACCTTCTCACTCCTTCACACGTTTAATTCCTTTTTATTACACACACATAAATGTGTGTTATACTTTGTGTGAGTATCCTCTTCTTCTTCTTCTAAGTGTGTACACACTTCACTTAGTGCACACACATAGGTTCGGCCTTCACTTGTTTTTCACACACAATTTATTCTTCATTTTGCACACACTTAAGCTTGGCCTTTCACTTCTTCTTGCACACACAATAACTATTATTTGTTCTTCAAAGTGTGCACACACAAGGCACTAAAGGCCTCGGGTCTTCCTCTTGTTTTTCACACACACAAATGTGGTGGCCTTCCACCTTTGCACACCCACTGCCCGTAGGGTGTTCTCCCAAGTGGCACACACACAAGGTGCACTCCTTCACTTGGCACACAAGCACAAGTCTTGGCCTCGGGTCTTCTCCTGCCTCAAAGGAGGCACGCAAGTCCTCAAGGTACACAGGGGTGCCACTGGCCGCGCAAGAGCACAAGGCCTCTAGGCCGCACAAGCCTCGGGTGCAAGGAACCGTGGGCGCGCAAGTGCTACCGCACAGGGGGCGCAGTGCACAGAGGGAGCGCGCAAGGTCGCGCAAGCTCCTCTCCTTCCTGTCGTGCAAAGGATTAGCGTGCAGGGGACACCTTCGGGCCAAGGATGGCACCGAGATCTTCAGCCGCGCAAGTAATTTGCGCGGGGCTTCTTTCTTCGTGAGGCAGAGAGCACTCACGGGACTTCAAAAATTCAGCGCATCAGCAAGCATCTTAGAGGGCTCGGGCTCTCTTTTTATAGGCAAGGAGAGCCTCGGTCCATCCGCGTGTGATATCTTTAAATTCCCGAAGTTTTTGGTTGTTTCAAGATTCTGTGAAATCTTTTTTTTCTTTTTATTTCACGCGGGTTCCATTTTCTTCCTTTATTTTCCTCTAAATGCATGCGACATAGAACGCATGCATGGCCTTCGGTTAAGGATAGTCCATGCAAACCATCAACCCTACGTGGCCTCGGCAGCTTCTCTTGCCTCGGCCTCAACCGAAATCTTCTGTATATTACATGCACATCACTTTTTATGCATGGTCGTGTTCGGTGTGGAGAGACGAGCTCAATGGAGCCTTCGGCTTCGGCAATGGTGGCCGGGAACTCGAAATACGGTGGTCGGATGGCCTCTGGTTCGTCGGCGGCTCGCGGGTGGCTTCGGGGAAGCCTCAGTTAATCTCAACGAAGGAGACGAGCCGGGAGCCGTTGGATCGGGCGATCAAAGAACCTTGGACGGCCTGGATCAGATCGCCTCGCCGCGGATCAGATGTGCGGCCGAGATCTGGCGCGCGATCGATCGTGCGGCCAGGATCGCTCCCGCGGAAAAATTCCGCATCCCACATCGAATCCTCTCGCGGGTTTCTCGCGCTTTATTACCCTAGCGCTGCCTCAACCCCTCAGTTGAATCCTCTCCCTCCACGGTGCCGCCCCGCACCGTGTTCTCCCTGCGGGCGCGCTCTGCGCCCACTCTGCTCCCTGCGGGCGCGCCACTGGCGCCCACTATGCATGTCACGGGCGCGCTCCTCGCACCCCTGCTGCGCAGGCCTGATCCCCTGCGTGGCCCCGGCTTACACACGGCCACGGCCTCTCGAGCTGGCCCCATGGGATCCCCCTTGGGCGTGGAGACCTCGAGTCCCACATGTGCCTTGGGGTTGAACCCTTAAGGCTGGCCCTTGGTGGCTTCTTTTTTCCTAGAGAGAGACTTAGGGACTTTGTATAAAAACAAAGTAACCCAAGTTCAAATGCCAAATGCCAGTTCTGCCTCTAAGCCATTCCTTCTATATTTCTTCTCTTCTAACACATATTCTCCATCTTATTCATTAGAATTCACCAATCCTCCTTCAACATTTATTCATTACTTAGGAATGGAATTCCTGAAGGTTCTTCTTCAACCGAATCTCCTGAATCAAATAATTCTTCAACATTCTTTAATGATCCAATCAGAGATCAAGCTGGATCATCATCAATTCATCATGCACTAAGAATTAGTACATGGAATTCTTTAGCTCACTTCATCCACTTGGAAGTAGTGGATGGATCATCTTAATCTCCTCATGCATTGTCAATACAATGCATGGTCTTAAAACATTGTTGTGACATTGTATCCAGTTGATACAAGTTCTTGGAACTTTAAGAGCAGCTCAACAATCGTCTGATGTAACTAGAGAATGTTTCAACCACATCTCCTATGCCACTTATTGAATCTCCTAAGTGACATGCATCTTAGTACCATGGACATTCTCGATTCATCATCATCACCATCACATCCTTTGTCATTCACATATTGAAACTCCTTGACATCCATCCATTCATTCCTTGACAACAACATACCTCATTTACAACAAATGCAACACAGTGCACTTCAATCTCCCCCTTTGTATTTGTTGGCAATACACTAGATCACATATGAATGGGTCAATATGTGTGCCAATATTTTTTCCCCCTTATTGGCAATCAAATGCAAAGGTGTGGTGTGGTTCTCTTCAAAAATAATCACTTCCTCCCTTTGAAAAGCATTGTCTTGAAAATCACAAGAGAGGGATGATGTCACATGTTCTCCTTTAGCAAAGAACCTTTAGTAAATCAACTCTAAGTCTACTTGGGCTAACTCGGTGTAGAAAACAAGAGTGATGTAACCAAGGAACTCAATGCTGTCCACATTCACTGTAAACATGTGAGATCATGCTTAGGGGTTGAATTTTTTCAGATATTCAATGAATTGCTGAATCCTGCACATACTTCACAAAACACATTAGAATGTTCAGGTGCAAAGATAAAGCTACCCCTTTCATCTACTTTCTCATGATGATATTAATTTCAGAACATCATCTTCTCCAGATTGGCTCCCCCTCAAGGGGCGCACTCCATTCTGTCCAAACCACTCTCCAGTTGAGAATGATCATCATCTTCAATTCCATGTAATGTTAGTACATGTAAATACCAATAGTATAAGGGAATAAGATGGAACCTCCTTGGTTCATCAATGTGAACAACAAGGTTGAGAAGATTCTCTCAACCGAGATGTCCCATTTTCACCATTCTTCACACTTGCACATCTGATCTTCATTGATGATTGTGCTGGTGTGGTTCTCAAAACATCTTCATGTGAAATCTTCTTCTTCCCTTTTGCCTTAGCAATTGCCAGAACTTTAACTTCAGCTTTTTGCAGATCTTTGGCAAGTTTCAACTGATTTGGCCATATGACTAGTAAATCATTTGGAAGAGTGGCCTCAGTTTTGGAAGTTCCACATGGTTCTTTGGATGCTGCTAAGCTACCTCTATTAGGCAACTTATTTTCAATAAATCCCTTCTTCTTCTGGATTGATTGTCTTTTGGAGTTCAGTCTGCTTCTATTTAGTTTCATGGCTTCTTTACAAAGGTCCATGATGTGTCCTTTCTTTCCACAGTAGAAGCATGTTTTCTTGGTGGTCCTTCTGGATGCATCACCCTTCTTGGATTTAGACTCCAAGGTCCTCTCTTCCTTTTTCATAATCTTCTTGGGAGCATCTTCAACTTTCTTCTTTCTTCCCAAGGATTCTTTCTGAGCCAGGTTCTGTGATCTTTTCTTTTTTTGAGCTCTAGATACAGTTGGAGACTGACATGTATCTTTTTGACCACTTTTGCAGTCATCCCAGATGTTGTCAAGTAATCCAAATCTATTTGCAGTAAACAGATGTCTCTGGACCTGTGGATGTTGCTTCTTTTCTTCTGGCTTGCTCCCCCTTGGCATGTGCTTCCTTTGTGCTTTGACATTTAGTGGATTGTACCAACAATCCTTTGCACAGTGCCCATACTTATTACAACACCAACACTGACCCACAAATCTTGACCTCTTCAGTCCTTCTGATTGTTGGGTACTTTTCTTGACTTGCTGTGTTGTTTCAGGAGAGCTCTGCTTCTTCATGTTCTTCATCCATACTTGTTTGGAATTATTTTTCCATCCTGCACTTTTTGTGGAAACACATTTAGAAGCATCAGTACAAGATGGGATGGATGGTACCTTCTTTCTAGAAGATGTTTCCCTTTCATTTGAGGATGTCTTTCTTTTAGAATCATCCTTCTCAAAGCATACTTGAGTAGCAACATTTCTCCTTTCAGCTGACTGGGAGGCTTTGGCTTTGGGTGATTGCTGATTTTTCAATATCACCTCCAGTTCGAAGCATTTCATATTGAGGGAGTTCTTCTCATCCTCAATAGTTCTTAGCCTTCCTTCCCAATTTTCTTTCAGCTGTTCTAACTGGTCTTCATTCACCTTCTTCAATTCTAGGAATGAATTGTCAAGCTCCTTCACCATTTTGACTTTGTCTTCAAGTTGAGTATCTCTGACATTCATTGACACTCTGTGCAATTTTTCCAGTTCATGGAAAACTTCTTTGACCATTATCATAAAGAATTCTTTCTCAGAAAGGCTTATTTGCAATTCTTCAGCAGTGTCTTCATATCTTTCATTGCAAAGAGAAACTGTTTCATCTTTAGCCTTCACCAGCTTTCTGAGAGTGTTGGTTATGCCAACCCTTTTAGCCAATTGATCTTCCATTGCATTGGCTTCTTCTTCTAACTGTGATTTTTCTTCATGAAGATCATGGATTCCTGTAGCTATACACTTTTCCACTTCCAGGGGAACTGTCTTCTGAAGATATTTGAGTGCACTCTGAAGATCATTCATTGTTTCAACTTCATCACAGCTAGGACATGCTTTCTTCATCTTCTTGGCCTGTTTCTTCTTTCTATTTTTCTGAGTCTTGGCAGATATCTCCATTTGAGGCTGGTCACTCATTTCCTCAAATATGCACTTCATAAAGACTCCCTTGGATCTTTTAGAGGAAACCTCCCTCTAATACCAATTGAAGTGCCCAGATCAGTGTGAATCACTGAGAGGGGGAGGGGGTGAATCAGTGATCCCTTAAAACTTTTTACTAATTGATTCTTATCAATTAAACCTCTATGGATTGTTAAGGCCTCGATCCACTCTTCTTATGTCTCTAAACCTTTCCCGGATAATGCAGTAATGAAAAGGCACAGGACACAAGGATTTACAAGGTTCGGCACCAAAGGCCTACATCCTTGCCATGCTCTCCCAGCATGGATTCTCCCATTATAATCTGTTAGTATTACAATGGTCGATACAGAGTCCCACTGTATCTCTCCTGAGTCCCACAGGAGGGTCTTTATACTGCGTCCCACAGTGTTACCAGAGTCCCACTGGCCTGCTCCAGAATCCCACTGAAGACTTCTTCTCCCTGAGTCCCACAGGGTCTTCTCTTGGCTCCTCGAGTCACACGAGTAGCTCTTCTTCTCTTTAAGCTTCTTCAAGTATCTTCAGCAGTCTGGGATAAAGAATGCTGGCCTTGCTCTGTACCTCTGATCACTTGTGATGATCAGGTCTTCTCGTCTTGCTCAGGATTTATCTCCTTCTTCTCAGGATGACCTGGCCTCTCTCTTCAAGAATCTTCAACAGCCTCTGAAAAGGTCTGTTGGTCTTGCTCAGTAACTTCTGATCACTTCTGTTGATCAGGCTCTTCTCAAATACTGAAATCTCAGAAAAACAATATCTTTCACTTCAGTCTGGCTCAGTCTCACTTCAAAAAAACTTCATGCACTGAATGCATGGCATCACAATATCTTCAAGATCTTCTGGTCTTGGACTCCTCAAATGCACACAAGCAGATTTTACTTGTTTACGTGTGCACGTGCATGCATGCAAGCATGCACTTCCCTCTTTCTTCTCTTGGTGCAATAAACCCACAAAGGGTGTAACACTTTAAGCACACACCTTCTCACTCCTTCACACGTTTAATTCCTTTTGATTACACACACATAAATGTGTGTTATACTTTGTGTGAGTATCCTCTTCTTCTTCTTCTAAGTGTGTACACACTTCACCTAGTGCACACACATAGGTTCGGCCTTCACTTGTTTTGCACACACAATTTATTCTTCATTTTGCACAAACTTAAGCTTGGCCTTTCACTTCTTCTTGCACACACACAAACTATTCTTTGTTCTTCAAAGTGTGCACACACAAGGCACTAAAGGCCTCGGTTCTTCCTCTTGTTTTGCACACACACAAATGTGGTGGCCTTCCACCTTTTCACACCCACTGCCCGTAGGGTGTTCTCCCAAGTGGCACACACACAAGGTGCACTCCTTCACTTGGCACACAAGGACAAGTCTTGGCCTCGGGTCTTCTCCTGCCTCAAAGGAGGCGCGCAAGTCCTCATGGTACACAAGGGTGCCACTGGCCGCGCAAGAGAACAAGGCCTCTAGGCCGCACAAGCCTCGGGTGCAAGGCACCGTGGGCGCGCAAGTGCTACCGCACAGGGGGCGCGGTGCACAGAGGGAGCGCGCAAGGTCACGCAAGCTCCTCTCCTTCCTGTCGCGCAAAGGATTAGCGCGCAGGGGACACCTTCGGGCCAAGGATGGCACCGAGATCTTCAGAAGCACAAGTAATTTGCGCGAGGCTTCTTTCTTCGTGAGGCAGAGAGCACTCACGGGACTTCCAAAATTCAGCGCATCAGCAAGCATCTAAGAGGGCTCGGGCTCTCTTTTTATAGGCGAGGAGAGCCTCGGTCCATCCGCGTGTGGTATCTTTAAATTCCCGAAGTTTTTGGTTGTTTCAAGATTCTGTGAAATCTTGTTTTTCTTTTTATTTCACGCGGGTTCCATCTTCTTCCTTTATTTTCCTCTACATGAATGCGACATAGAACGCATGCATGGCCTTCAGTTAAGGATAATCCATGGAAACCATCAACCCTACATGGCCTCGGCAGCTTCTCTTACCTCGACCTCAACCTAAATCTTCCGTATATTGCATGCACATCACTTTTTATGCATGGTCATGTTCGGTGTGGAGAGACGAGCTCAATGGAGCCTTCGGCTTCGGCAATGGTGGCCGGGAACTCGAAATACGGTGGTCGGATGGCCTCTGGTTCGTCGGTGGCTCGCGGGTGGCTTCGGGGAAGCCTCGGTTAAGCTCAACGAAGGAGACGAGCCGGGAGCCGTTGGATCGGGCGATCAAATAACCTCGGACGGCCTGGATCAGATCACCTCGCCACGGATCAGATGTGCGGCCGAGATCTGGCGCGCGATCGATCGTGCGGCCAGGATCGCTCCTGCGGAAAAATTCCGCATCCCACATCGAATCCTCTCGCGGTTTTCTCGCGCTTTATTACCCTAGCGCCACCTCAACCCCTCAGTTGAATCCTCTCCCTCCACGGTGCCGCCCCGCACCGTGTTCTCCCTGCGGGCGCGCTCTGTGCCCACTCTGCTCCCTGCGGGCGCGCCACTGGCGCCCACTATGCATGTCACGGGCGTGCTCCTCGCACCCCTACTACGCAGGCCTGATCCCCTGCGTGGCCCCGGCTTACACACGGCCGCGGACTCTCGGGCTGGCCCCATGGGATCCCCCTTGGGCGTGGCGACCTCGAGTCCCACATGTGCCTTGGGGTTGAACCCTTAAGGCTGGCCCTTGGTGGCTTCTTTTTTTCTAGGGAGAGACTTAGGGACTTTGTATAAAAACAAAGTAACCCAAGTTCAAATGCCAAATGCCACTTCTGCCTCTAAGCCATTCCTTCTATATTTCTTCACTTATAACACATATTCTCCATCTTCTTCATTAGAATTCACCAATCCTGCTTCAACATTTATTCATTACTTAGGAATGGAATTCCTGAAGGTTCTTCTTCAACCGAAGCTCCTGAATCAAATAATTCTTCAACATTCTTCAATGATCCAATCAGAGATCAAGCTGGATCATCTTCAATTGATCATGCACTAAGAATTAGTACATGGAATTCTTTAGCTCACTTCATCCACTTGGAAGTAGTGGATGGATCATCTTCATCTCCTCATGCATTGTCAATACAATGCATGGTCTTCAAACATTGTTGTGACATTGTATCCAGTTGATACAAGTTCTTGGAACTTTAAGAGCAGCTCAACAATCGTCTGATGTAACTAGAGAATGTTTCAACCACATCTCCTATGCCACTTAGTGAATCTCCTAAGTGACATGCATCTTAGTACCATAGCCATTCTCTATTCATCACCATCACCATCACATCCTTTTTCATTCACATATTGAAACTCCTTGACATCCATCCATTCATTCCTTGACAACAACATACCTCATTGAAAACAAATGCAACATAGTGCACTTCATAACCAATGTACAATAAGTTTTTTTATAAGTTCATTACATTTTAATGAATTTATTCATTTGAAAAGAGAATTTCATTTATAAAACATCAATTCATTACATCAGAGATCCACATTGTCATCTAATTTTCACTTTGGCAGAGGTTCGTGACTAATTTCTTCAATGGCTTCACCAAATATGATAACTCCACATGTATACCCATCAATCATAGAAAAGGACCTATATCATTTCATCAAATATAAATCTCATCATTCCAAAATATTCCCTGTTTATATGGATATATATTATCATCAAAATGGGATTAGTGGGGTTTGATCCCCTATTTTTTGTCGTAAAAAAGTAGGTAATAAATTATTCCACAACCCAGAAATCATTTAATTTTAATCACCTATTTTTATGTACAATGATACTACATATATTCTATAGTTTTTTGTTAAAAAATATATACATTTTTATTTTTTTCCTACATAACTTTTTTAAAAAAAATCAGCAATGTGATGTGGAAAACATTGAACTATTTAGAACATCTATAATATGTGTAAATATTATAATATAAATATTATAATTACTAAAAATAATAGGTATATTAGTTATCTTAAAAATTAGAATAAAATGAAATTGAGTTTTTTTGAGTGTTTCATTGGTAATAATGAACAGAATATTCATCCATTTTGTGGATTATAGGGCTGGAAAATATGGAAACCTAGGTGTTTCCAGAGAACAGGCTTCCATAGGCCATTATAATTATCCCAAATAACTATTTTAAACTATTATTGAATAATATTGATCTCAAAAAATAATGGAGGGGTTTTTATTGAAAATTCATAAAAACTGGACTCATGTGATGCATGACACCTAGATTAAATTGAATGTCAAAAATATTTATTTGAATATGTAATTTAAAAAAAACCCAGCAGAGTTAAATGAAAATAAATATAAGTGGGAGGGAAAAGAAAAAAATTCCATGTACCACTATAATTAACCTAAGAGATACTTTGATGTTTATCATTGCAATATGTTATCTGAAAATAAATAAAAAAGGTTATGAAAAATAAAAAAAATAAAATTATGTTCTAGAATAATATAAATACGAAAATATTGAAAATAATAAACATATATTAGAGTATAAAATGATTTAAATTGATAAGAAATATACTTTCACACATTAAAATTGAAGGAACAAAATAATATTTAATGATATTTATTGCTAGATAGAAAGAGGGTTGAGGATGAGAAAATGAAACAAATCCATATATTTTTCATCCATTTTTAGAAACAATTACATAGAATTAAAATATTCAAAAAAATATTCGATTTAAATTATCTAAAATTTGATGATATGTTTGAAGCATTCAATGTAAACTTTCCTTTGGTAGATTACATGAATAAAATTCAATATAATATGAAATTTCCCATGATATTATTGGTCAATAGTAGGATATTTTATGATTTTTTACAATAAATATATTAAAATAATGGTGTTATTATTTAAAATAAAAACTTCCTCCCAAAGATCAACAACATCTTTGTTTTTTATATCATTAAAAAGGGAATAATTTGAGAAAACGTTTTATGGTTTGACAATTATTCTAGTGTAAACATCATTACATACTCATTTTTTTATCACTTTTGGTTAAATCATTGAAATATATTTTATTTTATCTTAATGTTTACTTATATTTATATAAATTGAATTATTTGGAAGGTTGATAAAATATTATTCTATATATGGAAGATAAATTTATAAGCAAATTTCTTAGTTATTGATATATTATTTGATAATAATTTTCTAATAATTTTTTGTTGTCTTTTTATTTCTATGAAGTTTTTTATAAATTGTCTATTAAATTGTAAAATAATTTTTTATCTTGGTAATAAACAAGGTGAGTTTTATTTTTTTTGAAATCTACTCTGGAAGAGACATTTTAGCAAGTTTTGTAGATGCTGAATATAACAACCCTTCTCTTTATTTCACACATAAACATAATTTATTACATAAAACAATCACTTGATACAATATAGACGATCTAGCGGTTTTGTGTCTTTTGGTATTTTCAACATTACATAAAATCTTAAAACACAAAACACAATATCTTATTGAAAACTTCTTCTACATGATCACATCATTCCTTCATACTTAGAATTGCATGGGATAAAATTAGGAAATGCATAATAAAAGGGTGAGATATAAAGCCCAATAAAGGTGTAAACAAGGAATAACATGAATAATATAGTGAAAGTCAGGCAATAGTCTTATCAATGGAGAATAAGAGAAATATGAACATAAAGTCATGATATAACATGACTATCATAACATAGAAATGTGGAAATAAAATTTAACATGATATTAACATGAGACAAGGCTCATTACATCTAGAGCAAGATGAAACCCTCATAGATATTGAATTAGATTGAGTAAACCCTCATTTCACTTGATGTATTATTACCTTATTCTCTACCCAAAGCATTGGAGTGCTATGAGGGCGCAACATTCTTAAACATTTCATTTCATGCATAAGTGGGCCATATAGATCTCATAACATGAATTAATTATACTTAACTATTTATTAAATTATAATGGAATGTGGAATTCATACATGAAACTATTTAATCCATATGTAAATGTTCATAAAAGTGAATAACCTTGATATAGAAATGGGAATTGTATTCACTACACATTGGATTTGTCTTGGAAAATTGTGGTGCAATTTGAGCATCATAACAACGTGACATAATAATATGTAAAAAATGGTGGATGATATAGAGAGGGGTGTTTCATCATTTGTAAATGAAATGAATAGTAATGGTGTCATATAGACACATTTCCCAATATAAGTAATGTAGTTTGGATTCACAATACAAAAAAATTTCTTTAATGTAAATGGGGATAGAGAAATTTCTTATGGAATTTTAACATGGTAATGGTTGTACATAGGAGGAATTAATGAGAGATAAAGGAGTATATAATAACTAAAACATATATATTAAAGTATGGGGGAGTATAAATATCATACCCATACATTTTTTATTTAAAATATATGGGTAAAGAAACATAAATAAACTTGGACAAAAATGAGAGATAAAGACATTTTTTACATGGAAGTGTGGTCCCAATGGCCTGGGAGAGGCTTGATAGAGGCTTCCTGGAATCATGGGGCCCCTTGGAATGTTTATAATGAGAGTATAGAAGAGATTGGTCATCCTACATAATCGTTCAGTGAAGATAAAGTGGGAGTTTGTGTGGGATTATATAGAAAAAGGGAGAGAAATCGTTATTATTTAGGTTTTGGACCCTACACATTAAACTAACAAAAACAACCAGTCCATTGTTTATTACCATGGTATTTTTTGAAGGGGAGTGGGAATAAATATTTTATAAGACCAATGTCCAAATTTATTATTATATTAGGATTTCTTAGCTGGAGGTGAGTCACACTCTCACTGAAATGAATTTAAAAAGTTAAACTTTTTTATATGTTAGGGATGGTCTACGAAGGATTTGTAAAATAAATCAACAAAAAATAAAATCAAATTATTTTAATACTAATACTAATAATGGTCAAAGATACAATTCATATAATTTTATTACATCACTCTTATGTCATTATGATGTTATAAAACACATTATATATTTTAACAATATTAAAATTTTAACAAAATATTTGGCCCTCCTAAAATAATGAAAAATTCATAGTTGGATAATTTTGATGTCCTAATTCCAAAAATAATATTCACTGTATCTGAATAATTATCTAGATATGTGAATTTTTACTTTTAATATAAAAACCTTCATTTTTAGAAAATTCATGGGTTTTTAACAAAAAAACAAATCAAGCCTTAATAAAATTTATAATTATATGTAAAATTTTATGATATTTTATATTTAATAAAAATTAATTTAGTAATAGTATTCTTTTAAAATATTTTTTAAATAATAAATTCTTTTATTCATCAAAATATATTTCTTAATTCAATATCCACTAAAAATAATAGTTTTTCATTAGAAATTAATTACAAAGATACAAAAATAAAATATATGTATATTCTCTGTACAAAAATAATGCACATAATCATAGTCTAGTGTATTGTAACATAACCCCCCTATAACACATGCATACGACCTGAGGGTTAGGTCTGAGATGGTTACATGCTCTAGGGGTGGCCCATATAACAATTCGTGGGTGGTAATATCTATCATCATCCACTTCTACTATAGACAGTTCTATTCGTGCTTTATGTGTTCTGGGTCAGCATGAGATTTGTCAATAGTGAATCCCAGTGACACCACCTCCTTTCTAATATCTATCACATGGGATTCGTATGGAGAAATTATATTGGGTGAGTACATCACTTCCTTTGTCATATTAAATTGGATCTGTTAAGGCCCAATATTTGTACAAATCATGTGATCACTGCTCAACGACTATATTAGGAATTGTAACAATTGTTAACCATAGTCTGAACTCCATAAAGCATAGATCCAAAGGAGTGCATCTGTCTAATATAACCATTTTATAGAATAACACATTTAATCAGATCAAGAGGAATTTTCATTAATAAATTTTTTAGTTGTTACAATATTCCACCTTATGAATTTTCTCCCATGAAATTTCCTCTTCCCACACTAAAATAGAATTAGGTAACATTGCTTCATCACTTCATCCAATTCCCACATTGTTTCTTTAAACATGGGGTTTCTCGACCACACCTTAGCAAGGGGAATTGTCTTATTTCGTAGAACATTTTACCTATGATCAAATATCTTCACCAACTTACCTTTATAAGAGAGGTCATTCTATAATGGTACCACCTCTAGATTGAGTATATGCAATGGGTCAGGTATGTACTTCTTGAAGAGTGATACATGGAATACATAATGTACCTAATATAGGTTCGTTGGGAGTTCCAATCAACATGCCACTTCTCTAATGAGATCAAGGATCTCAAAGGGGTACATGTACCTTGGACTAAGATTTCCCTTCTTCCCAAATCTCATAACTCTCTTACATGGTGATATGCTATGGAATACCATGTCTCCAACATCAAACTCCAGTACTTGTCTTCAATTATGATCATATTTCTTATGTAGAATTTGAGCAGCATTAATGTTCTTTTGGGTGGTCTTAACGATCTCCATCATTCCATAGACCATTTTTGGACCAAGGAGTTTTTCTCCCCAACTTCATCCCAACATGCTAGTGTTCTACTCCACTCCACATATATGGATTTATAACAAGTCATTTGGATTCTTGAGTGGAAACTGTTATTGTAAGAAAACTCAACCAGAAGAAAATGTTGATCCCATACTCCTTTGATGTCCATTAAGTATGTTATAACCATTTCTTTATGTGTTTGGACTATCTGCTAATAATAGCCATTAGTTTAAGGATGATATGAATTACTTATATTGGGCTTAGTATCCATAGAATGTTTAAGTCTCTTCCAAAACATATAGGGGAATAATGGATCTTGATTGGATACAATAGAGAGTTGTACTCTACGTATCCTTACCACATTTATAATGCATATCAGTTCCAGTTGATCCAATGAGAAATCCTCTTTAATTTAAATGAAGTTGTAGTCTTTATATAAAGATCCAAAATAACCCAGATATAATTGTTTCATTTGTATGTATCAGGAAGTTTAATGGAAAAGCCCATGGTGATGTTCTCCCATTTCCATGCTAGTATGGTTAATGGTAGCATCATCCTCATATACTTATACCTCTAATCCATCACTTTATGACATAACATTCACTTTTATGTATACTCGATGATCCCCTTTGTCATGTTATCCAACCAATAATGATCTCAGAGATCTAGATACATCTTTATGTTTCCTGAGTGAATGTAGAAATTTGAACTATGTGCATCATCAAAAAGTTCTTTATTTAACTCCAGATTTGATGGCACAAAGAGTCTTGTCCCAAATACCTTAGTTCCGTCTTCATTAATATTGAGTTCCTATGATTTACCCTTCCTAATAGTTTCCTCTTTCTTATGAATTCCCACATCATCCTTTTATGAATCCTTTATCCTTTATAAAAGAGACGGTTGAGTAATCATTTGTGAAAGGTTTTATGATGTTCCCTTATTTATTATTCCCAAGTCTATCTTCATAAAATCTTAGAAGATTGGATAATTTTGAATTTTCCTCGATGATAGATTTTTTGGATCTTTTATACTTAGATAATCTTCCACCTAGTTCGATTTCCTAAGGTGGTAATGGACTGATAAATCATAGTCATCGATTAGCTCTAACTATCTTTGTTGGAGCATGTTCAACTCTTTTTGTGTGAATATATACTTGAGGATTTTTGTGATCCGTGTATATTTTACACTTTTCCCCAAAGTGGTAATGCATAAATATTTGTAAATAGAATATTACTATAGCCAACTACACATTATGTGATGCATAGTTTTTCCAATAAACATTCAATTTATTGGAACTATAGGCAATGACTTTATTATGTTGCATCAATACATAGACTAGGCCCTTCTTTGAAGAATCAACGAATACCACAAAAAGTTCTCCCCTTGTGGGTATTGTGATCACGTGTATACTGATAAGCCTCATTTCAACCCCTTGAAACACTATTTTAATTCACCAATCCAATCATACATTACTCCCTTTCGAGTTACCTTAATAAGAGGGTGGGTCAATCGTGATAAATTTCTTACAAATTGGCGATAATATCCAGCTAACCGTAGGAAGCTATAGATATCTATTTCATATGATGGCCTCAACCATCCCTCAATTTTAGCTCTCTTGTAGGGATCCATAGATATCACATTTCTTGTGATGATATGACCCAATAATGAGACCTCCTTCAACTAGAACTCAAACTTTCTGTACTTTTCAAATAGCTTATCCTTTCGCAAGATCTCAAGTACAATGATTATATACTCCTATTACTCCTCCATAGTTGTGGAGTATATTAGAATATCTTCTATAAAAATTACCATGATTATTTTGAGGTAATACATAATGAATATTTTCCTCAAGTCCATAATTATTTTTAGAACATTAGTGAGTCCCAATGGAATTACTACGAATTCATAGTTCTTGTAACTTGTACAGAAAGTAGATTTGGGGATATACTCCTTCTTTACCCTTACATAGTAATATCCCGAATGCAAATCCACATAGGAGATTTATTGTGATTCCCATACCTGATTGAACAAGTCATCAATTCTGTGTAGAGGATACTTTTTCATTATCGTAAATGTTTTACCTCATGATGCTCAATGCAAAGGAACACTTACCTATCGTTTGTCTTGATGAAGATGACTATTGCACCTCAAGGAGAAGCACTTGGGAATTAAAAACACTTTATCAAGACTCTCATATAGTAATTTATTCATCTCCTCAAGATCCAAAACTTCCATTATATATGGAATCTTGGATATTAGCAGCACACCAAGAATAATATCAACTGAGAATTAAGCATATCATTTTGGAGGAAGAACAGTCTATTCCATAGGAAACAGATTATCGAATTCCCTTATAATAGTCATGTCTTCAAGGATGGTCGATTCCATGGACTCAATCATCTAATCCAGATAACCTTTTTCATATGGGAATAATATCCATGATTGAGATGACATTGCTAAAGATGATTTATCCTCTTCCTTTCACATTTACAGAATCATGGGTCGATTTGACCTATGTAGAGTAATTTCCCTCTCATGGCTCTTTATGATGGATCTATATATTGAAATCCAATTCATGCCAAGAATTATATCAAATTTTACCTGAGAGTGTATAACGAGGTTCATTGGATAGTTAAATTCACAAATTATGATAGGGGAGGGGTTATATACATGGGTAACACTGATTTCCACATCATCCGTTATCACTGACATATTTACTTCAATGATTTGTAGTGGTGTTGGTATTGTTCTACAAAAAATTTTAGATAAAAAAGAATTTTTAGAACCAAAATAAAAAATTATGTACAATATTTTTTAATAGAAAACTAATGTACCTATCACTAATTCATTTTCAGGGTTCATTATGGCAGTAGTGATGGGAAAATCTTGCCTTTACCACCTTGGAGTTTCTTGTTTGCCTCTAAAAATCCTTGTCATAGGTCACTAGAATGAAATGTTCCCTATTTCATTGTAGTTGAAGCAATGAATAACGTTTTGTGGGTCAAATGGAACATTCCTCTCCTCTGTTGCAGTTGTGAGTTTTACTTATCCGCAGATAATAGCCAGGTTCCCTTATCTTCCACATGTAAATATTTTCCTCGTCCCCTCTAGGAATCTTTAGGTGTTCTTCTATCCACACCTTTGGTATGTGGGGTGCTGTATTTTTATAGTTCTATTGGATTTATCCATCAGACAGCCCGAATTGAATTCCACCATATTCTTCTTATCCTCATGATACCACTGAGATTCATGAATATCCATTTTGGAATTGAGGACACATCGAAAACTTTCCTTATAGAAATAGAAGTCACATATTTCCAGGGCTTTCCATAGGCTATGTTTTTTCTCACCAATGAAGCGGTCAACCATGCATTTTTGTGTAAAGAAAAATTTCAGAGCCATATCATGCAAGTGTCGTGATGTTTTACTCATATGTTTGGACTGATTTTTCACCTTTTTTCTTGAGGTAATATAATTCCCTTTACATCTTATGATTGAGGGTGCACAAAAAATATTTCTCAGAAAATATGTTTTCGAAATCCTTCAATTCCGATGACTCGATATCTACCTCAGGCATTGTATTTTTTATCAATTTTCACCATTTATTAGATTCACCCTCAATAAAATATATAGCCAAAATAAAATTCTTTTTCTAAAAACATTGAAGGATAGAGAAGATATTTTCAAAGGATTTGATCCATTGTTCGACGATTGAGAGATCAGATTATCCATTAAATTTAGGTGGTATTTGTCTCATGAATCCCTCGATTGCAACTTTTTCTTTCTGGGGGGGGGGGGTTGAACGTGCCTCTAGTTTCCCGACTTTATTCAATACTTTTGTTATCTAAGTGTGTATCGTGATAACATTCATGATTTCCACTCCCATCAGATTGGGCATATCATTAGAATAGTCTTCATACTGATCTTCATATTGGTTGATTGCCCAAGTCCTTTTATTACATGACATTGTATAGAATAAAAAAACTTTAGGGGTAACACATAAAGCGTAATCCAAATAAAAAATTGAATTACTTATAAATTACATTTATTTACTTAACTTATGAATTTATAAGCTTCAATAAATGTTATTTGTGACCAACATCCCAACATACTTTCTTAGGGGTGTTTTTTATTCCCTTAATAAATATTGATACCATGATTATGAATTTACCAATGCATAACCCCTGAGAGTGTCTTAAAAAGGAGTTCATCAAGGCTTGTCATCGTGCACCAATTCCATTTTGAGTCTAGCTTAATGTAGTGTTATCAGGTTTTACCCCTAGATATATATCTGTGCCAGAGCCGCCTCTACCAGCTCGTATCCAGAAAAGCATATATTTTCATGATAACCCACATAATAAATAGTCTCAAAAATTAATATATATTTTTATAATACCCAGTCTTACCATGGGTCATTCACTAGGGTTTTCTAATCCTTATCACAAAAATAACTAAACCTATCCTCTGATTCCAACTATAACAACCATGATCATTATTTCATAGCTAAAAAAATTATTACATAAATCATTCACCTAATAAAACATAGAATATCATGAGGATTAGTGCATTTTGGGATTAGGAACACAAACTAATAACTTAAGACATAAAATTAAACATCTTATTGAAAAATTATTCTATATGACCACATCCTTGTTTCGTACATAACATTGAATGGGATAAATAGAGAACATGCATAATAAAAGGTGAGCTATAAATCCCAGTAAGGGAATAAAAAGACATAACATGAATAATACACTACATGTTTGGAAATAAGAATTTCAATGGGGAATAATAGAGACATCAACATAAAGGCATGACATAGCATGATTATCAGTACATGAAAATGTGGAAACACCGTTTATCTTGAGATTAGCATGAGCCAAGGATGATTGCACATGGAGCATGTGGAAAACCATGTGTCCCTTTAATTAGAATTAGTATACTCTCATTTCACATGGTGTATCATGATATTATTATTTTTACCCAATGCACTGGTGCACTCTCAGGGCACACACTTCTTAAACATTTCATTTCATGCATAAGTGTGCCATCTAGATAATATAACATTCATTCATTAAATATCATAATTTTTTCCTCGATAAATGAATGTGAAATTCATACATGAAACACTATAATCAATATGTAAATGTGAATAATGGATAATTCCTTTAACAGAGAAATGGGCATGGAATTCACTACACATTTACTATGTCTTATAAAATCAAGGTGTAATTTCGGTAGCATTACCACATGACATAAGAATTTGTTAAAATTGTTGAGGGGATATAAATGGGTTTCTCGTCATATGTACATGAAATGTAAAGTAAAAGGGTGATATAGACACATTTACAAACATATTTAAGACAATTTATTTTCACAATTCAAAATAATAGCTTGAATTTAAATGAGGAGTGAGAAATTCCTTAAGGAATTTCAGCATGGTAACTGGTGTACATCGGTTGAATTACATAGAGAGTAAGGGGCCTATTATCATTCAAAAATAAATAAGGATGTACAAGAGAGGTGATAAATCAAACCCCAACATTTTAAATTTAAATGACAAGGGTAAAAAAATATAAAAAGCATGGAACAAAATGAGAGAGGAAGAAATTCTTTACATGGAAGTGTGATTCCAAAGGATTGGGAGATTCCTGATATATGGACCTTGGGACCTTGGGACGCCTTGGTAGGATTATAGAGAGTGTATTGAAGAGATTGGTCAACCTCAAAAGTCATTTAGTGAAGAGTAAGTGGGTGTTTGGATGCATTTATATAGGAAAATAGAGAGAATTCTTTATTATTTAGGTTTTGAACCCTAAAATTAAACTAACCAAAACCACAAACCATCCCATGGGTTTTCACATGGTTTTTTACAAAGGGGATTGTAAAAAATATTTTATAAGGAAGACTGCAAAAATTATTAAAATATTTTGTTTTTTTATTGATTTCAGTCACACTGTGAAACAAATCGATTTCAAAAGATAAAATGTTCTATAAGTCTTGGAGGGTCTACTAAGGCTGTCTAAAATAATCAAAACAAATATAAAATCACATTATTTTAATGGTAATATATATATTAGTTGAACACCCCATTAATATTATTTTACAGAATTCCTATTATGTTATTATGATGTCATAACATACATTATATAATTAAACAGTATTTAAATTTTACCCAAAAATTCGACTTTCTCAGAAAAGTATTAAAAATTCACCGCTAGATAATTTTGATTTCCTGATTCCAAAAATTATATTCATTTTATCTAAGTAGTATTTTTAATATTTTAATTTATTATTTTAATGTAAAAACATACATTTATCTATAATTTATGGGTTTTGACAAAAATAGGTTTAAAACCATAAAAAGATAACAATTTTATATAAACATTATACAATCAATTATATTTAATAAAAAGTAATTTATTAATAGTATTTTATTAAATTATTATTTCATTATAAAATACATTAATTCATCAAAATATATTGACTAGTTAAATATTCATTAAAAATTATATTTGTGGTTTAAATACTATTTACAATGTTACAACAATAAAATGAATGTATATTCTCAATACAAAAATAATGCACATAATCATAGTGATAGGGTATTGTAAAATAACCCCTTATAACACATGCATATTACCTTAGGTTATGGAGTGTGATGGTGAAAGACTCTTTGGGTGGCTCAGATAACATCGCTCGGTTGGTAATCTCTATCGACTTCCACTTCTCCTGTAGATGGTTCCGATAGAGCATAACTTGTTGAAGCTCAACTTGGGATTGGTCAAGAGATAAGCCAAGTGATTACATCTCCATTCTGTGATCTTACAAATGGGGTTCGTATGGAGTAATTCTGCTGGATGAGGTCTTGCTTCCTTTTTATAAGTAAATTAGATTTGTTATAGACCTATATTTATACTAATAATGTAATCACTGCTTAATGACTATACTTTTAATGTAAAAATTCTTAACATTATTTTGAAATTAATGAAACATATATCAAAAGAGGTTCATATGTCCTATATAACAATTTTACATAATAACACAAATAATCAGATCAATAAGAATTTTCATTTTTAAAAGTTTGGGTTGATACGAAGAAGAATTTACTTCTATGATTATGAGGTATACTCATGGATCAAATAACGACATTATTAAATTGGTGAATATTACGGGGTTACCTTTATTTAATCTAATTAAAAAATTACCAAACATGATAGAGAGGCTAGAGAGTAGTATTTGAAAAATCATTGGTAAATGATTATATATTTCTCATAATGAACAAATATTATCAATTCAATGTGTTTATGGAGATAATTATTAATAATCACAACCCAATGACTTTGAGAGAACCAATTACCTAGATCCATACCTTTTTTTGAATTACATGTATTTAATGAAAAGTTATAGGACCATGGGACTATTGTCTACTCACTTTAAACTGAACATATTTGATAAAAAACGTTGTGAAAGAAATTTAAAGTGGAACCTAGTCCTATAAGAGATACACACATACTTTAACCCTTTTTAAAGTATAAAAATTGAAAATATTTTTACAAATTTAGAGATCTATATAAGGTCAATTACCACTATCATTAATACTTTTTATGAGTTGTTTTTAGTCGCTACACATTAGTGATCTTATATAGATCTTGTTTGAGAGTACTAATTATCTAACAAGGTTTACAAAAATAATATTTACTCTCCTCATTATAGTGATTGTAGAAATTTTTTCGATATTTAGAGAAAGATACATTTTGTACATCTATTTCTATGTTTTTGGACAAAACTAGGGATTTTGGATATTATTACAACTTATGAACATTTTTTGTGCATGTTTTGTCAATAAAATTTCACTGAACAACATGTTAAGTCTTATTTATATTGGGAATTTAATAAAACCTATCCCTGTTACTATTGTTGGGAAATTTTTAAAACCTCATGGGGATATCTTCTTATATTGTAATAATACGACACATAAAAAAATAACATCCTTATTTTTATTAATGATTGAATTTTAGGTAGGAAGACAATGAAAGGAATTAAAATCTATTATTACATGGGAATAAACTCATAGTTTACATACATTCAATATTTTTTTTGGTTTTTTTGTAGCTATTATTAATAATGTATTTCATGAACTGAGTTTTATGTATATCCAATATTTTCACTGATATGATCAGAATTTGACAATATATTATAGATAAATATTCTACTTGATGGATTCATATATTTTACGTAGAATATTTATCAACCATGTATTATATTTCACTACCATAAACTCATCACATATAACATGGTTGAATGATTTTGGAGTATGTAAAACATAATCAAATGTTTATTTTTTTTGTTTTAGTACATTATTGGAATAACAATGTTGATTGTACATGACAAAAATAATAAATTATTTTAACCTTTTTTAATTGATATATCTATAACCACTTCATAATATATGAATAATAAGGTGTTCAAATAATTATTTTAATCAAATAAATTTTCCTTCATGGCTATGAGACACAATCTACAATTCAACACTCATAATTTGGGTTTTTATACAATTTCAGTGTTTATTTATAATTATTTAGCAATTATATATTATTTTTATCCTTATATAAAATATAACATACATATTTTTATGATATAAAAGGAAGGATTGTATAATATGTATACCATACTAAGAGCCTCAATATTTTCACTACCTTAATTAATTTTCTATTCTATTTATATTTATAATTTTCATTTTATTATTTTATAAAAATTATATGATTTCTTTTACAATGTTGGTGTTTTTGGGAATTAACCACAATATTATTCACATAATGGAATGTTAATTACATATTTATATTTCAGTGGATATATATTATTTTTATTTGTGGTAATAGTTTTAAATTTTTTCATATCAACTTGGAGTTTAAATTCTATAGTCTTTTTTCATGGTTTTCTAATTATTTATAGTTTTAAAGATCAAATATAGTTTATTGAAATGAAATGATTTTTTTTCAGGTTAGTGTTTTATTTACCTAAATATTTGTTTGATCCTTCACTCTGAATATGTATATACATTATAAATATTTGTCTTCCAGAGTTATTAATGTTTAATATAACATCATATATTTTATCTGTCATATAACCATTTTATACTCTTCATTAAATCAAATAGGGAAATTTGTTTATAATAATAACCATTAAATTTATCTTCAACCATATATGATTATGTTGGGGAAAATTTTTGGTTTTATTAATGGAATATATCTCACTATATTTTAACCTATTTATCAGTGTGTACAAATCAAAATATCATTAAACTTTTTAAATGCTGAGTATTCAATAGTAGTTGTTTACCTATACAATGAATGAATAGTATTTATTAAATTTGGAAAAAAATTTATATTTTATTAAGGTGGTTAAAAAATTTATATTTAAATGATTTAATAAAATAAATATTTCAAAATATCTGATTAAAATATTTTACTGGTAAAATAATTTAGTTCATTTTACATTTTAAATTTAATTTTTTAATTTAATGTTTTTATAAAATTAAAATTTTATATTATAAAGTTTCGAAACTTGTAATCCCAATCCATGGTTGATATGTGTGTGTTTGGAGTTGGTAGATGGATAATTTTTAATTATATTTAACATTATTTGTTTCTTTTACTCATTTATCAAATATTTCTTATATACCTATATTATGTTATATTTTTTGAGATACTAGTTATGGGTTATTTATTATTTTTTTGTTGGATCATGGATAAAATAGAATTTTAAAATAATATTTGACGGTATGAATGAATTTGGTTCAGTTTTTTAATCAAATAAAAATTTTATAATGTCATTTAAAAAAACCAATTTTTTTTAGAAAATAAGTTCTTATATAGAGGGTTATCATATAGTTGTTTCTATATAGGATTTCAGGAGGATGATTAATTTAGTAAATAAATCCATTTTAGACATTATATCAATGTTATTTTAGGTTTAATGGTATGTATTTATTATAATGAATTGATTTCTTGATGAAAATAAGTGGGTTAAATTTGGTTGAATTTGATGTCGAGATAATTTTATAAATATTACCACCAAGTTATTATAAAATTATAGGTGTTTTTATATCTGCTTTTATGGTTAATTTATATATTTTTATTGATTATTTTTGTTTAAATGATATTATCATAAATTCTAGTTATTTATGTGATTTTTCTGTTGAGCTTGCCCTTTTTATTATTATAGGAATAAGAATATTTTATATAGAATTTTAAAGAAAATGAATTAAATTAATTAATAATAATTATATTTTTTTTGAAAAGTATATTATGTTTTGGAACATAGTTATTTTGAATTCATAAGTAAAGATATTGTTTGGAATTTATTTATTTATTTATTGGTAAATTGATAGTTTTTTTAATTCTATGTGGTTTTTAATTTATTCTTTTGTAGAGTATGTTTTCTCTTATGTGATATATATTTTCAATGGAATTTGAGTTCAACAGTCTCATGTATGATATTTATATTTTATATAATAATTTTTTTAATACATTGAATATGTTATATAACTTATATTAATTTTTTTGAAGTGGTAACAAAAAATAGTAGAAGTTACATTATATATTAATAAAGTTATATAAGGTATTGGTGAGTTTAACTTAGTCTCCTCTTGTGACTAAACATAGAAAAAAAGGAATCACATGGGCGTTTTCTATGTTAAAATAAGAATAGACAACTTGGTTGTGAATCTCATATATGATTAATTATTTATACTAATTTATGGTTGAATCATTTCAAAATAATATCATGCGAAATTAAGTTAATTAAAAAATGGATTACATATAATTGAATCATTTGGAGTCATGATTAGCGATGAAACTACATAGGATTAATTAGCTTCTCATGTAGCTATTAATATAGATGATATACCTATATAATGACATCTTTATGATAGATTAAATAAATATTTATTAGAGAAAAAATATTAGATAAATTCTCATGTAATAGTAATGAATTCATTCAATAGAAGAATAAAACCCTAATATAATGAATTAAAAGCATGAATTTTAGTGAAATCACAATGAATTATAGGATTCCCAAGGAGGATAATGAGATTAAAAGAGATGAATATTACCAAAACTAATAAAGGTTATTTATATCTTAATGAAATTAACTAAAACTAATATAATGAGGGTTTGAGTTTTCTATATGTGTAGATGAAATGTTTTTCCCATAATGAACTGATATTTCTAGGGAGATGGTAGTTTATTTATGAGAAGAAAAGTTTATGGATCTTTAATAAGATACACATGATAGTTACGAGAAGCTAAACATTTTGGGAGAGTGGTGAAGAGTAACAATAATAGAAAATGAAATTAACATAAGAGAGAATAATTATATTTATTTTCTTTTTAATTTATTATTTGACCCCACTATGTATTCTATACTTGATTTTAATATGTTTTTGAGGATGTTTATTATGTTTAATTCAGGATATTTATATCAGAATTAATTAATTTTTTTACTATTCTTCATAGGATTTAATGTGAAGGTTTGATACATTCTATGGATTTCACCTAATGAAAAAAATCATTCTTATAACTATTAATTAATATAACAACAGATCAAGATTAATATGATCATTTTATTCAGTTTGATATAAATGAATTCTACCTCATGGGTAATTATGTGAGTAGTTATTATCCTCTTTTAAATTTTAATTTTTTTCATGAGAAACCCATTTACCTGGATATAAGTATAGATCAGTGAAAATTAATAAAAACTGAATGTGTTGAGAATTAACCATTAAAAATTAATTGGAAAAGGTTGATGCATTATTTATCCTTCAAATAATAATCATTTCATTAATTATTTTTAGAAAAATCAATTTTTAGTGAATTATAATTGAAATTTTTTTGTTTATCTATGTCTGGTGAGGTGAAACTGACCAATTTACTTCATATAATTGTATATTAAAAATTGGTATTGATGTTCTTGTTGAAACAAATTCATAAATATCAATAAATAGAAATGTGCTTAATTCCTTACATTCATGATTTAATCAATTTTTGGTTATATGAAATTACTTATATATCTTTTAAAATTTTTAGGCACTTTTACAACCTCAATAGAACTACACACCAGTATTTATTCGTTTTTAATTTTTTTTTCAATTTTAACAAAATAACTCCATTCTATGTGGAAATAAATGCAAATAAAACTACACCAGTCATGGAATTTTTTAAATAATTTTATTATTTTAAATAACTATCCAAGTACTATAACATACTATAATAGTGAGTGATGATAATGGAGGACTTTCAAATCCCTTTAGTAAGGAACTATATTATGGCGTTATTAGGGTTAATTGTTGCGATATAGTATAGAAATAATAAAAATAATAAAAAGTATTAGTATACCCCAAAACGCATTTTACACTATAAACATTTCCCTAGGAAATGTAATATAAAAAATTAAATATAATATATTAGATAGATTTGTATAACAAGTCATTATAAATTTTCTCCATTGGGTCCTGTCAATGTATATCGAAGTATATTAATAAAAAATAATATAATGAAGGGGAATGATTCAAAATTAGGAATAACCTTAAAATTGTGAAACAAAATACAAGCATTACTACATACAAAATTTGTCTATCTCAATAACCTAAAAACACTAAATCAGAAATACCACATGAACATAAACGTAATTCAACATATGATGAAGGATGTCGACTAGTATTAAGGAACAATGAATACATTAAGGATACTATACCCTATAATGATAGCTTTAATTTATATCCAATATAATGGTGGATTGTTACATACACTGTTACCACATAATATGCATATTAATATTATTAGACAATAATAAATAGTAATCTCATGCTAAAACAAGAATGTGAACCCAATTTAATGTGAGAAGAGTCATGAAAATAAAGAATGATCAGTTGATGTGTTGATAATATAATTTAAATTAAAAAATAATATAAAATAATAATATATACATAAATAAAAATATGGGTTGTGGAAATACATCATCATGTCTCCTAGTATAACCAAAAAATTTCACAACAGTTTACTCATGTGTCCTTTGCCATACCAATATCCCCAACTATGATGTCTTCACTCCAAGCTAGGATGAAATATATTATGTTGGAAATATACTCAATAATAATCCACCAATGGTTTCACAAAATTAATGAAGTATATATAATATAATTTATCATTTGATGAAATACTAAAGGAATAATAAATATAACACCGGTTATATCATGATCTTCCATGAATAAACCATGAAGAATGAGCATACATTTTTTATCCAAGGATTTAATGTGAAAAATAAGAATATAGTATAATTTAATCATGTGTTTTAGGTGTTTATTACCTCTAACAACAATTACATGAGTGGATAGAGTGTCTCCATCAATAATAGAATGTTGGATAATAAGTTATCACTAATCATGTAATAAAAATGGGTGAATGTTGTTTAGGCGAAGAGATGTTTTGGGATGATTTTTTAAGCCAATAAGAAGAAGGTGAGATTTGGTAGATTATTGATAAATAATGAAAATTTTATATGATTTCTAGATGATTTTTTTATTAATAAATTTCGTAGTTTTCAAGGGATATTATTTTAGAGAAGTGTTGAAATGGACTTGTTAATGTGTCTATGGTTTACTTCAACACCTAAATCATATTAAAACTCATATTAAATAATGAATATAATGTGGTCTATTTTATATTAAATGGCTTCATAGAATTTTAAGATGATTTGAATGAGTTTATAACTATTTAAAAATAATTATTTTAATGTTTTTTTTAAATAGGTTCTAGAAAAAAACTAATCATGTCTATGATTCATAAATTTAATTATGCTATGTGTATTAGTTACTCAGGGAAAATAAGAGAAAATTAATGTTTTTAGAATAATTTTGAGGAAATATCCTAGTATGTATGGGTGTTTTCAAAATATATTGGATTCATTTAATAAAATAGTATGCATCTGTTATATAAAATTCATTCTTCTTAGAATGCAATTGTAATTCAATTTTCCATAAGGGTAATGTTAAACTATAAAACATAAGAGTCATATGTGATTAATTAGGGTAAAATGAAGAACAAATGATTGATTTAATAATTTAAAAAGTGTATTATAGAATATACATAAGAATTATCTGTGAGGTCAAAAAAAGTATGATTTACAACTTTTTTAATATCCTTTTTACAATTTTGTAAGGGTTTTATTATGGATTTTGTAAGATCCATTTTAAAATAGGGTTCTAGAAAGAGGAAAAAATTTCTTTCTTATAAATAAAAATTAGTTTCAAAATAATTTATTGAAATTACAAATTTTTTATCTAGACAAGTCATGTTAGATAAATTGTCATCATAGGTACACCTAAATAAACACAAAAGTTGTTTAAAAGGATTGGGTGAACTGCGGGATCATATTTGCATCTGTTGAAGTTGAAAATGAATTTGGAAGCATTTTACTCTCTCGAATTAAAATTTGAATTTTGTTTTAATTTTTCCTTTATAATTATATTGTTTTTTAAAAAAAGAGATATATTTATTTTCATT
Organism: Viscum album; assembly: GCA_963277665.1. Taxonomy (NCBI): domain Eukaryota; kingdom Viridiplantae; phylum Streptophyta; class Magnoliopsida; order Santalales; family Viscaceae; genus Viscum; species Viscum album. Next base: position 1,032,390,853 of record OY728119.1, on the reverse strand, counting down.
TGAAGGAATTTAAACGTTTTAATTTTAATTTGAAATTATAATTTGACAATTTAGATTAATAATGATTAATAATGAAAAAATATTCACTACTGACCTATGAATATAATAATTATATATGTGTGTTTTGAAAATAAGATATTAATTTGATATAGCGGCGTATATTAAGAAGAAATAACTCATTATTATACATGTAAAACTTGAATATGAAAAAGATAAAGGGTAATGATAAATATAAGATAACATTATGGAGGTATTTTTAAGATGAAGCTTATCTTTTTGTTGAAATAAATTTCATTATCATTGTATTAGTATAGGATAACTTTTCCTAGTTTAGATACTATTGAATAACACTTATATTGGGTAAACTCTACTTTCTTGTGTTGCACATATTTAAACTAGTAAACTGCATAATCATAGGATAAACAAAACCATGCATGACTAGTTACTTGTTTTGAATAGTGAACATTAAAAATAAAATGTGTATTTTTTGTTCATTCATTTGAGTGTGTACATTTATCAAACATTTTGTTTAACTGGTAAAAAAAAGTGTAAGAAATTAAAATATAATTGGATTCACTATTTCACCCTCATATCGGTGAATATTCACTGGTAATAATAGTCCTTTTCAATTGGTATCAAATCATAACTCCATTCATCAAAGGATGTATTTTTTATATTTTTGAAAGTCATATTTTCTTTTTATAATAATACATAGTTTATGAATATTTATGAAAAACTATGGACATCTAATATTCTATAGAAAACCACATGATTTACACTTTTTATGGGAAAAACTATTACATATAGAAAGATCATATGCTACCATATTTATTATAAATTTGGTACTATGTATCGGATGAAATTTTATATTATTTTTCTCCTCATGTTTAACGTATTAGTATAACTATTCTTGATAGAAAAAACCATGTGAATAATAACGCTGCTCTAAACTCCATCCTATCATCTATTTCGTTGAAGAAGTTTCCCATTGTGAAAGTTTTCAATATTAGAATTGGAAAATTGGAAATGTTACTAGATATTCATAATTGAAATGAAAAGATGATGAAATTTAAATTACATGATTGGTTGTTGATGTTTGAAGATTATAAAATAATAGAATAAGATATAATATATGACTTATTCGCCCATGTTAATGAATTAGTGAGAACGTTTATAGAGTTTAGTGAAAAATTAGAAGATAAAATGATTTCAAATTATATCTTACAAATTTTTAATTTATTTTTGATTAAAAAAATATCATTACATAATGACCATGTTCTGGGATCACTTATTTTAGATAATATACATATATTTTTTATTTTATTTGAGATGTGGAGGGAAATTATTATATGAAAAAGGTAAGGTTGAAAAGTAAATTTATAATAAATTAAAAAAATATAATTTCTTAAATAATATATTTGGGGAATAATATGATCTTAATTATGAATAATACGTTTAAAAAAGGTTTAATAATCTCATATCACTCATCTCTATAAATATGAAAAGATAAAATGGAATATTTAATAAAAATATTCCACTAACATGTTTCTAGTGTGTATCTATTTGTAATTTTATATAAAACATTCCAAATATGAAATAATAAGTCCTTAGTGATGATGAGGATGAGTGACCTAGGAGATCCTATAAGAATTTAAAAAATATGATAAATCAATGTTTTTAATAAAAGGGAATGATTAATATTCCTATAAATACAAAAATAGATATGTATTTTCAACATTTGATGATGATGAATGTTGTTATGGTGATATTGATGTTTTGACTAAAAATGATATTAATGTAAAACTATTGATTTCTAATGTGAATGGGGAATGGTTAAAAAATGGTGAATATAATGATCATGAAAGTGAGGAAGAAATTGGAATAGAATTCATAATGATGTAATATTTCCAGAAATATCCCTTAATGATATCAACGATGGGTACTAATGTTTTGAAGAATCCAGTTATTCCCATATATATTAATTATTTGTTTGTTTTATTGATACACAATAATCCAATTTTTATTTAAATGAGACTATTTTAGGTTTTTCTTAATCATTATTATTCTATTTAGTGGTTATTTATTTCCATGTAAATTTTTATACATGAATATAAATTGATATATTCCAATGGATTTCATTTTTTTGATTCATCTTATAAGAGGGATTATCTTATGTGTAACAAAATTATCTAAGAGCGTAAATTTATAATCTTATTTGAATACTTTAGTATAGGAAAATGTATTTTATCATATTGATGAACAAAGTTATCTTAGGTTTATTCTATGTTGGTATCCTTCTTCAGAGTGATGTTATGAGATGTTAGTTATCACATGACAGGGACATTGGTAATAATTATAAGATATCAGAATAATTATAAGATATTAGAATAATATTTATGATCAATTATATTAACATTATCATTTTTTCACGTTAATTAATTTCATGATTATAATCATATCTTAAAATCATTTTCCCAAATAACTAATGATTGAAATGTACAATGTATTAATTTTTTATGAATAGAATATTCCAAAGATGAAGAATATTTCTAATATCACTTCATCTTATTCTATATTTATAAAAGAAGAATGCATGCCTCTACCAACATGTATTAAAATATTTTCAATGTATTATTTATTTGAACACCATAATTTAATATTATGCATATGTTAAAAATAAAAGGGTAAAAATTAATACTATGTTATCCTTTTCATGAAATAAATATTTATTCAGATATATAAGAACACACTAATAATACAATAAATATATTCATTTTGATAGATAAAATATCAAACAATGCTTATGTTCAGTGAGTACAAGTTTATATGTTGAAATAAAAAAACATTTATATCAATGATTTGAAGATCATTAACATTTGTGGATGTGTCCTTATATGCTGTAAGGTTTTCTATCAACTATGTGTTATGATACTCTTTCAAATTTTATTCATCTCTATTTCAGATGCACATATTGTAATGAGTGTTTTAGGGTCATTTGTAATTATTATTAAGGTATATCAGGGAAAAAAATCTGTTGTACCATTATAATATTAATCAAAATATTTCACTCAACTACAAGCAACTAAAAAACAGGTTGTCAAAGTAAAAAACACCAAACACATAGTTTTGTATACTGGTGGAATGTACTAGGGTATTTCTATTCCCAGAACCACTATAAATTTATTATGTTATATATTTTTACTCTATGATTTTATATGCATATATTCTCCTTTTGTTAATAATAATATTGAATCTCACATTATATAAAGAGGGTGGTTTTAATGTAATGAAATTTTTAGGAAATCAATTTACCCCACTTGAGTTTTTAGTTATCCATTCTCTAGGTTAGTAATTGGTATCATAGCTCATGAATCTTTTGTTAAATTTCTTATACTATTTAAGAATAATGATATTTATTAAAATGATTTATATGGATTATAACAGAGAATATATATAATGGGATAGATCTCTCTATTTTAATTGTGAAAATAATAGTTACTCTAATGATTAAATGATAATATAATTGATGACCCTTAGCTTTAGGGATTACATTAATGTAGTAAATCAATTAATATTCAAAAAAATAGAATCATGAGTTTTTAATATCAGAGAATGTTATAAAAGGAATTTTAAATACATGATTTCAATAATATGTCTACTTGGTCCAGGTGAGTTTAAACATGTTTGTCAATGTCAAACACCAAACAAAATGTAGACCAATCTAGTTGTTTCTCATGAACATACAGTCACTGTGAACGATCATAGCTATGATACATCTAGACTTATGTTAGAGGCCATTAAAATGAAATATGGGTAATGAATTTATTAGTCAAAGGGATTCCTTAGTAAGATGTTAAATTATTTAATTTCTCTTCGACCACTAATTAATGATCCCAAGAATGTATTTACTGATTTATGTGTATTATCACCTAACTGAAGTGGAATTATTACTAAAATCAACAAAACTTGTGTTCTCATGAATTTCAAAATTAATGATCTCATTTGAAATTTTATTATTCATGATTATGAAATTGAAGCTAAAGATGAAGAATATAAAATAGTTTGGAATGAAAATCCTCCATTGAAGGTTTCTACATCCAAATATATAAAAAAATTTAATACAAATATATGAATCATCATAAAAAGATGATACCTTGAGGAAATTTGAAAGAGATAATGAACAATCATAATTTTATTAAAAATATTGAATGTTTTGAAATACGAGAATATGATTCACTATTCCTTTTAAAAAATACAATAATCATGGTAGAAATTATAAATTAGTAAGATTATATTAGTGAAAAAAATGTACACATAAAACAAGACAGTCATCAATTAAAATATAATAAAAATTTTCATAACAAAATTTCATGAATGTAGGATATAAGAATCAATCAATTTAAAATATTAAATTCACAAGGAGTTATATAAAAGTATATACTAATTATTCATATTCAGAATAAAAAATTTGAAATATTTCATTAAAAATAAACAATTGTTTCATAGAACATACAGATGAGGTACACTCTTACTATTTTTCTAGGCCATATTTTGAGTCTGAAAATAATAATTTATATTATCTGAGATTAAATGAGTTTTTATATGAAGTTTTAAACTGAGTAATAAATATCTAAAATGAATAAAAAATCTCATATAAACATCTATAATTTTTTTAACGATGACTATGAATTTAATAAAAAGACATTATTTATGAAAACAGATTTGGAAAAGTGCACTATATCTTGTAAATAACATACAATCTCAATTGAAAACCTATTGAAGGAAATTAAAAAAGTGATGTTGTTATTTTTTATACAAAGGTATGGATTACATGGAAAAAATTATTTGCTAAAAACAACATTTAATAAATATGTTTGTAATTGGTAGTCAGCATGAATGACCCTAATTGTATAAAAAATATATTGAATCTAGTTATATGAATAAAAATAATTCATATCTTCATGTATTGATTGAATGGATGTAGGAAATAATTCTAATATATGTTATTGAAAAATTAATAAGATTTTTAAAATTAAAAATTATTTTCTTTCAATTATATTTCAATGTTCAATGCGTTATTTTCATGAAATAAAAAATAGATTTTGATTATCATGTCTTGTGTAGTTAACATTTATTAATGAATGATTTTTTTGAAAAAAATATTTTTGTTTTGATTTTCATTTTAGGGAATATGAAATATTTAGTTCATTACAAAATGGATCATGGATAGTTTTTCTACAAGACATATGATAAAATATTTCCTTATCTTTCACTCACTATCTAATATTGATGGTGGTATAATAAAATCTAATGAAAATGAAAATGTAATGATTGTGTTCATTGGATATGTTGGAAAAAAATCTGTAATCACAAATAAAGTACGTTATGTTCAAGTATTAAAGAAAAAACGAAAAATTATTCCTATTTTTTTATGATGGTCATTTATTAAATATTCCTAACAATGAATTCATGGTTGTTAATAAAAGTATCCCTAGTTTAAGGTATAAAAATAAAAAATTTCTAAATATTAAATCTTAATTCGTTCTAAAGAAATAAAGTAATTTTTTCGATATTAAAATAAACAAATCATGGGTTTTTTATAAAATACTTGGACATTGTAAAGATTATTATTTGAAAAATATTTCCATGAGAGGATCAATTTTTTAGTTCTCTAATTTAAAATTTAATAAAAAACTATGTGATTCATGTTGAATAAAATATCAATAAAAGTTATATTTGAAACCAATTATAAAGGTTTCAACATATACAGCTCTAGATCATATCTATTTCGAACTATTTGGACCTACTAGAACATAAATTATTAATAGATTTTTTTTTGGTAGTTGATTTTCATTTTATACTAGATTTTAATATATTTATTTTATGATTAATATTTTTATATATCTATTTACTTTTGTATCATTTAGAAATATTAAAAGATTTAAATAAATATAATATTATGAAGTGATTATAGTGGTTAATTTTATAATAAATAATTTCACTCATTCCACTCAAAATCTGGCAATAAACACAACTTTTCTCCCCAAATGACACCTCAAATGAATGAAGCATTAAAAGGAGTAATGTGACCTCAACAAAAATATCTATTATAATGTTATGTGAATATGATATGTCTACTTTTTTTAAGTCATTATCATAACATGTTATGCCATTAACCTAGTTATAATAAGACATGTCTTAGGGAAAAAACGTATGTGTTATTAACTAATATAAATCCAAAGGTATGGAATTAAAAAATTTTTGGTTGTCATGATTGTATTCTTGACCCTAATTAAAATAATAGTTAATTATATCCAATAGTTGATGAAAGTACATTCCTAGGTTATTCTACTATATTCAAACCATGTTGAATTTTAAATTACTTCTCAGGTAATTGTGAAGTGTCAACTAATGTTAAATTTGATAAATTTGATCATTTTTACTATAATAAATACAATAAACCATATAAAATCATCGATTTTTCCCATCTATAACCTGGAATTGCAGCGGAAGCGTAAGATGACAAGAATTTTCTTTTAGTAATATAGGAAGAGTTAAACCAGTTCAAGAGTAAATAAGATTGATAACTAGTTGATAGACCAAATGGCTATCTTGTTATTGCAACTAAATGGATATTTAGGTAAAAAAATAGATGAAAATGGTTTGATCACTAAAAAAATCTATATTAGTAGAAAAATATGATAATAAATAATAATGAATATAATCAGAATATACCATATCCCCTATGTCTAGGTTAGATAAAATTTATAGACCTTATAGAATGTAAATTTCATAGGAAATTTATATTATATTATATGGATCTTAAATATCCATTTCTACATAAATATTAATGGACATTGTTTTTTTTAAACAAACTCTTTGTTTTTATGACCCACATTTTCATAACTTATTTTTTATATACACAAAATATCTCTATAGAAACAAACAAGAACCTAGATCATGGAAGGGTTAATTATGTTATTAAATTGTATGATAAGTTTTTAATTTGGAATTGGTTGACCCCCCACATTCTAGGAAAACAATTCATAAAAAGGAACTTTTCTTATGAAAATATATGATGATGTTGCTATTTTTGGATGAATAAAAAAATAATTGATTAATGACTTCTAAAAAACTATAAAAAATTGAAATGATAATGATGTGTGAGATAAAATATTTCTTTTTATTTCTATTTCATCCTAATGATTTTTTAAATATTTTAAACCATATTAAAAATATTCATGATTTACAAAATATATTTGGACATGATAACCTAAAGACATATTCATATACTATGAGAACTAATATTAAAATAAACATTGGTCGAGTAGGAAAACAATTATAAAATAAGTTATATAGAATATTCATGGAAGGTTTTATTTATCATACCACATGTATGCCAGAGATTATGTTATCAATATGTATTTGTGAAATATTTTTATATAGACAAAAATATTTTCATCTAATTTCTTCTAAAAGGATCTTAGTAAATTTAAATTGATATATTCCCCATTCATAAATTTTTCTCAAAAACTCAGATTTTAAATTATCTTCATATTTAGATGTTGTGTTTTTTTGGTGTAGACTAGATAAGAAGAGGACATCAGAAACCTATGACATTATATATATATATATATATATATATATATTATAATGGTCTATTAAGATACATCACTTTATAATACAATATATTACTAAATCTAAATATAGTTCACATTGATTTTTGAAGAGTATGCTATGTGGATGGAACACAACATAATGGATTTCAGATTCAATTGTAATCTTGTTCTAATCAGATTTGATAACACATGTGATATACAAATTTTGAAAATCCAATAAATCATTATACAAAAAAATCACATTGATTTAAAGAATCATTTTCTGAGATATTAATAAAACAAGGTGATATCTATTTTGAATATCATTGTATATCAAATAAATTAGGGAAGTTTTTTATTATTCCATTTCCTACGAATAGATTACATTTTATGAAATATGGATTATTTTTATTTATTTATAATTAATTTTATTTAAACTTTTCATAATTTATTTTATTTTATGATAATGATTTTTATTTATTATATATTTTATTTTAATTCTTTAATTATATTTTTCAAACCTCTAATTTTGAGTTTTAGTTACTCTGAGTGACACCTGAGTTACTGCAAATGATTATTGTAAATTATTTGTATTTTTTGAAGCCTTGAAAACTTCTAAATGACCATCTAATTTTTTTAAAAACCCTTTATCACTAATCCTTAAATATTTAAAACATCTTTCAAAGTGGTAAAATATAAGAGAACATATGGACCTACACCATGTATATCCAAGCACCAATGTTCCACTACAAAATTTCTGATCGGAAGTCTATTCAATTTTAGATTTTTATATGTTACAGATACATTACATAAGAATGTTATAATCCTTAATTGATGGGAGTATATTTTGATGTGAGGGGAAAAATTATATGATAATTTAGTATGAGAGTTCTTTGAAATGGTTCTACATAATTTTGGTTATGATGAAAATTTAGTTAAAACAACATTGAACCTGGACTTTTCATATCATCTTTAACAATGGTTGAAGTATTTTTATTACCTTATGAATGAAATTTAAATTTGAGAATATAATTTAATAAAATCGATGATGTAATTCCTATGTATAAAATGTATAACCCATTTGGAATTCCAGATTTGGAGAAGAAACCTGTAAAATTCCTATTAATTGATAGAAAGGTTGTTGACAAATTTGTTCAGACGACTATTTATCAATAGAATAGTGAGTTTTAGAAATTCATTTTTCAAGTTGTTCTGTTGTTGTATTTTTTCATGATATATAATCCCATGAATTTTTATGATATATTGTGCTGTAGTTTTCTCATATATAAGAATAATTTATAACATTTTATCATTTTTGAAGGCTGTTAACCTTGGTTTTCATTAATGTTTAAATATGTTTGGATGAAACCACAACCACATGTTTTCTTGGAATAATGACATATAATTATAGTGTACTAAAAAAACTGGATACTTCAGGAATTTGTCCTTGAATAATTTGATTTTGGTCAATTTAAATCATGAAATTGAGATATACCTTAGTACTATATAGGGATCACTTCTTGTATGGTTATTGATGATGATGTTTCTATTCAATCTATGGAATGAATTAATTGTCCCATAAAATAATAATGGGATGTATTTATGTAGAGATATTATGGAAGATGAAACTATTATAGATTGGATAATAATTGGTCATATTTTCTTAACGAAATTCATGTTGGGAATGTGTAAGTCACATAAGATCATTTAGAATCGCCTCAAATAGTATATTATCATAATCTTGATATATCTCATCCACTTATTTTATGATTGAAAGAATATGTTTCCCCATGAATTACTATGATATATATAATTAGTCATGAGAAAACCATGTCTAAAATATAAATATTATTCCCACTCATTGAAATATCTCCATCTGTAGAGACTATTAGAAAAGTGAGAAGGCAATTAGTATGTTTTATTAGATGAAATGCTGATGATGGTGAATGTAAAGATGAAGAAAAATATGTAACTAATATTTTTAACACAAATGGGAAACATCTTAATATTATTATTCCTAATATATTGAATAGGTACACTATGTTGATGAAAATCAATAGGTTGATGAATATTATATTGTTTAGGTACACCAAGACTAGTTTTCTGATATTCTCCTCCACCATACTTGTTCTAAAATATATAGTACTGAAGTTGATGTCATATATGAAAGTGATTTAGAGAGTTATTCCAATATAATTATTGATGTGGATATATTTATTAATTGGTTTGTTGAATACCGAGTCGAAATATGGGTTCTCTAAGAACAAGATATTTAAAAGGATGACATTAGTGAGTTGAAGTTGTTTTTTAATTACTATTGGAAAAATTTTCAAAATATAATACTATAGAAGAATCATGTTAAAAATCTATGGATAAAGTTTCTATAGAATCTATTTTAAATGGAGTGTATTTTACATTGGATATGATATACATCAATAATTTATTCTTTATAATATGATATTCTCTCTAAAGAGATATTACACGAACATTAGAGTGATGTGGTTGAAGAAATTAAATGAATACCTATAATATCACAATGCACTTTTTTGAATATAAATTAGTATAAGAAAGAAATTTGTTCCTATATAAATGATATAGTACCAATTATCCATGATGATTCCCATCAGGTAGAAAAAGAAGAAGATTTTATAATCACTGGCTTGAATAAAATGGAACAATCATTAACTAATATTCTTTAAGTGTAAGTATATTATATATGGAAATTTTCACCAGTTGATGATAAATAGTTTGAGATTGGAATTTCAAAAGAATAATTAGAAGAATAAGAATTTGGAGATCCTCAATAATGTCCAGTAACCATAAAACAAAAGTATATATCCCTTTATACTCATGAGACTTATTTTACTAGATTATATGAAAACTATTTTTATTTATTAAGGAATTCAATTTGTAACTGTTACATGAAATGGGATCTAAAAAATATTTTTTATAATTTCTTTCAAAGGGTACAAAATGGAATCATGAATATATTATAATTCTGATAAATTTATATAGTGAACATACTCTATATGTGTGTGGATTCTTTATACCATCTCAGAGGTAGATTTTGTCTTAGACATTAAATATTAGGTTGTTATACCAGGACATATAATATGATTAATGAAATATCTGATCCTTCTATAATTTATTCATATGAGAACTAAATTTTTGGATAAAAAAATTTCATCACCACTAGATAATCCCTCTACTAAATTTTATATTGAACCTAAAGACCACATCAATTTTTCTTGGGCTCATCAAACCACTCTAAACTTTCATTACACTTCAATAAGGTTTTATTGAAATTATAAATACTGAATTATAATATATTTACTTAATTTGTAAAATATTTTTTTGAGATATTGTTCATGCTCATATCCCTATATCTTTATTACTAGTTTCTTAACATCAATTTTTTAGTTTTCCACCTCTAAAACATAAACCAGTTCATATAAAAGATATTTACATTCCATGGTTATTTGAGTTAATGGAACCTCTTAACCATTTGAAGTGTTTTTTATTATTAATCTATTCCATGATTTAAATTTCATTCAGTCTGATTAGATTATTATTACTATAAAATAATATATTGTATATATATTAATTCTCATTATTTATAACATTTATCAATACTATTACCATATGTTTTTTACTCATCATTTCTTTCTTCAATTATTCACTTTCATCATTTTGATAGATTTTTTTATTTATTTGGGATTTAATTAATTTATATAGTTGTATATAATTATATGACTATTTATGTTGTTATTTTTTGTATTCAATATTAGTATTGTGAATACGTATTTAGTTTAATTTCACATATTTATATTGGTATCAAAAAACGGTGAGAATAAATAGGGTAATAAAATATTAAAATCATGTTAAAGGTTTTCATCTAATAGATTATTATTATTCCTTGGGTTTTATGATCATAAAAAAGAGAGATATTATTGGATATCCTACTGTTATTCTTATATATAATAGTTTTTATTTTTTTCTATGATACACAAAATCTATTTTTATATTCTAAAAAATTTATTTTATGTGTTTCATATTCTATCTTATTATAATAAGTGGGTCATTTATTTCAAAGTAATTTAATGTAATAGAATACAAAGTACTCTATTACTTTGGATTATAGGTGTCTGATTTATCTTACGCAGTGTGATTAGATTATACATAATATAATTATATTAAGGAGAAATATTAGTATCTTCGTTGATGAATTTATTACGTGACCAATTATTTTATAATATAGATTAACAATGTTATATTAAATTTCCTTTATATTTGGAAGGTCAGTTATAAAGAAGTATAGAGATGTATTTTGTCTTATGAATATTACTTTCATAAAGTAATTATTATAAAACAATCAAAGTAACACATGTAAATAAATTAACTTATGCCAATAAAAAATCATCACATGATGATGAACTATCTTATGAGAATAGTATTATCAAAAGTTTTTCATAATAACTATTAATTAGTAAAATTATTTTCATGATAATTATTTTTTAATTTTATTAAATTTATTCATAATAAGTTTCATGAATTTAAGAATATAATGAAATTATTTTTTAAAATAATGAAACAATGATTCATAAAAGGTTTCATTTTTTAAATAATACAATGATCATAGAAGAAAAAGATTTTTGAAATCTCCACTTTAGAAAATTATTCTATATTTCAAAAATATGGAAGCAATCCATTAGAAATTTTCTTATATAACATTTAATGGATTATTCATATGATCAGTTTGATTATCATGTATTCTTAATTTCCAAATCAAATAAGAGATATAAATTTTATATTTTAGCTGTTTCATGAAATAAAGTGATATGAATGTACATATAAACAATCTAATAATACTAATAACAATTAAATATACTTTAACAAATATCAGATAATTATTTTGTGTTGTGGTTAAATGTTCATAATTTTTAATTGGAGAACATATAGATTTATTCATTAAAATTCATTATCTTCCACGAAAATCTATTTATTAGTTGTGATTTTCTACTTGCAACTATATGAAATAATGTTCTTTCATATATCATTTATCTCTATTTCGTCTCCACACATTGTAATTGACAATGTAAAGGTCATATATAGGTATTGTAAAGGGATGTTTGGGTTAAAATATCATGGATGTTTTTAAAATGTAACATTTCTTTCACTATAATAAAAGCCCCCATAAAAGTTGTTTTCATTGTGAAAATCAACAAACTCATTAAGTAGAGTGTTGGTGTAGTGGACTAGTGGATTTTTGTCCCCAGAACCACTAAAAATCTCATTTTTTTAGTTTTTTCCTCTATGATCTTATAATTATGAAAAATAAAATTTTTATAGAAAAAATTATATCCTTTATTCTATAAAGATATTGGTATTGAACTAATGAAATTTTCTAGAAGATAATTCATTCCCATAAATAGTTTTCCGTTATCAATTCTATAGAAAAACAAATGAGTATAATTTTTTTACAAAATATAATGAATATTCAGTAATGAAACATTCTTATCACATTAATAGATTTATAATAATAACTATTTTGATTAAATACATGTGTTATATTTTTGATAAAGAAAATAATTTATTAAAATAATAGGAAGATTGATAAAAAATAAAGCAGGTGGATCTAGAGACTATGCAATTAAAATTTTTCAATACTAAAAAGGATTTGGGAAACTAAAAATGAAAATTTCATACTTTTATCCACGAACATGGTGAAAGATAAATGAATATGGAAAAGGAAGGGTTTTATTATTCATATAACGATGATCTTTAGGTTGTACCAAAATACATAAACTTCAAGTTTAAATAAAATGTGATGAATGTCAAGTCTCGGAGAAAAAAATTATTTTATAATATCAATAAATTCTTCAACAGAGAATTAATGTTAAACAGTAAAAAATGATGAATTAAAAAAATAAAGAAATAATAGAAGTCCAAATAATGATGTACTATTATTTTATAACGATTTTTATCAAAAAATATCTAATATTGGTGTCCAAAATATGCACCATAAATTGGTGTCAATATCCAAAAACCACTCACTTTATAGAGTAGAATACAGATTATAGAGTTATAGTAGTAAGTGTATAATCATTAAGAGTATGTAATGAATTTTTTTGTTCAATTACATATATAATTAAATGATTGGATGTTTTTGGAGGAAATTTTTGAGGGGGGGGGGGGGGGTCATCCCACTCAAAATAGAAAATGTTTTGAAGAAAACATTATAATTTAGAATAATAGTTGAGAATAAATTTGAATAATTAAAAGTTATTTAAGGATGGTTTGATTGACTCGGTGACATTGGTAACCTTTTTCTCATCATCATAATATATCAATTAATTATAAAATTTAAAACAAATAATCGGACGAAGAAGGGAAAATTCAAGGGGAGGGATTATGATTTCGAAGTAACACATAAAGCATATAAAATATAATTACCAGGGATTATGGATATTTTATGTTCTTCCCAAATTATTGGATATTTAAATAACGTTAACAATGTTAAAAATTTATAGTAATTATTGGAATCATTTTTAAATTATGATTCACATAAATCCCATAAGATTGGATCAGTAGTTATTGGAATGGATAAATTAATGTTTAGAGAAACATGATATGTTAATGGGTTGAAAAAATATATTTTAACTATATCTCAAAAGTGAGATGTAGGTAACAATTTTTTTTAAATATGGTTTATTGGTTAAGAGGATAAATTATAGATGTATATTTTCAAGAGTAAATTTAATATGGGTTATGTTGTTTCAAGTTGGATATATTAGATATTCATTATACTAAAGACTCATTAAAGAAAATCAATTTATGAATTAATTTTTTTGTTATAATGGACTGATTAACATGAGAAAACATACCTGAGAAGAAATGGTTATTGATTTTCAATTCTTCCTATTGGGGGAAACTATAGGTGTACAGTTGTTTTAAGGGGAATGATTGTAAATTATTTACATAAGAGTGTTGAAACTCAAATATATCATCAACTATAGATCATTCATTCCAATATTTTTAGGCTTAGGAGGAATAAATAAATAAGTGCGGATAAGTATTTTTTAAATATATGTGAGAATTTAATCAAATTAATGGAATTATAATTATGAATAATAAAATTAGATGGCCTGAAAATGATAAAAAAAAATTATAGAACTAATAAAGAGTGTAATTTTCCTTAAAAATATCTAGATAGATAATGGTGTAGAATAAAATATTAAAAAAATCGAAGCATATGTTGAGAAGTATGTTATTAACCATGAACATAGTTTACCAAACACACTACAAATTAAATGGTGTTATTGAAAAAAAAGAAAATAATTTCATTTGAGATGACCCAGACCTTATTGTTTGAGGATTATGCTTCTTATTATATGTATTGATGATAAATTTTTACTGTAGTTCACATTAAAATCCACTATTTATGATAGAAAAAATTTTATATGTCATCATAATAGGTATTTTAAAAAAACAAAAAACTATAAAATATTTAATGGTGGTTGGAAGTCTTTTTATAAAGAAATTGAACGGTGAATATTTTGTTATGTTTCAGTATAGTGGAGTTCATGGAATCATCCATGGTTTTCATCAAAATGGAAATTGATATCATTTTACAATTAGTTGACTTATAATAAGGTCATAAATTTTTATGAAAATTTTCTATAACAGTAAATGATTGATAATATACTTAATGTGTTAAACAACAGATATGATGATGTTGAAGTTCATTTTTTTGAGAAGAGGGTTGATGTTTCTGTAAATATCAATAAAATTGATGTTTTAGTGATTTAATATAATGATCCACTTAATTATTATGTTTAATAACAAAAAGATTCAAATCATTAAATAATTATAAATCAAGTAATATCCCAAAATATTAGTTAATAACCAATGTAACTTGTTATGACATGAAGATCATTGAGGGAAAATTACCTTTATTATTTCTCATGATACACCACTATTTAATAGACGATATTTGGAGAATCAATTTTTTATGGATTAAATTGAGGAATAAGACATTTATGTTGAGGTGAATAAAACATAATATTTTGTACTCAATCTTAAATTCAATTATTTTATTGGAAAAAAGGTGGTTGATTCATTACAAGCTAATTCAAAGAGGATATGTTACAAGAAAAAAAGATAATAGTATAGTGAAAATAGTAATCATAGTTAGATGTAATTAATTTTGATTAGTCCTTTCAACTATTATGTAGTATTGAAATCATGTTTATATTTCATGAATATATTGTATAATAGAAATATAGAGTTTTCAAAATAGATTTCATTGCATATTTCCCCAATATATAGTTGGATGATGAAGTGTACATTGAAAAACCATTTGTTTCTCTATATGGTGAACATGAAATTTACAATTACAGATTGATGATTAGACAATACTGTTTTAAATAATCTCCAAGACCACAGTATTCCATATTTTGTGCTTATTTAATGTAGATAAATTTCAGAAAAGAAATATTTTATGATAACCAATAAATTAATATTGATTTTGACGTATCGCTAATTATTATTTTTTATGAAAATAAAATCATTTTTTTCTATAGATATGAAGAGTTTTTCAATATTTCAGTTTATAGAATAATATTTTTGAAAAAATTATTTGATTAGATAAATGGGATACCATTTGGGTTAATAAATTTTCCAACAGAAGGATCACATAATTTTTTTTCTTAATAGAAATAATCGCATGAAATTTTGAGAATATGGTATAGATTTTTTTTAGAAGGTTGACCCCGAAGCCTCATTTTATTATTAATGCAAATGAAAGACCTCTTTTAACTAGGTAGAGTGAGACCCATTACATTTCCCGAAGGCCCAGTGGGCTTATATCCCATTATATAGCCGGTAGGCCCAATTGTTTTGGCTCAATTTCCATTCATTGAATAATTACTCAGCTGCTACAGTACCCGCACAGTACCGCCGCTGCTACAGTTCCCTGCCGCCACTACAGTACCCACCGATCTACAGTGTCACTGCTGCTACAGTGCTGCAACTATGCCGCTACAGCGCTGCTACAGTAGCCTGCGCCAATAGGTTTTGAACCCCCATTTTTCTTGTAGCATTACGGGGTGCTTACCACTAATCCAAGAATATGACATAGATGATTCAATGTATGTTTCCACGATAAATTTAGTAGTATGAAATTTTATGAACATGAAAATGATAATTATGTAGTCCTAATAGAATTATAAAAATGTTCTCATTGTTTCAATTATCTACCTACATGAATAAAGGATATTATAAATGACGTTACATTTTGTTCTATATAATAATTTTTATGAAATAAGTATCATTTCATAAATAGAAATAGAATTATCCATTGTATTAATTGCACAATGGACTATGGAGTAAAATATGATAGTAGTGTAAGATATTGTCTTTTTGGATATACAAATATATATTAAAAAAGAAGTTTATATTGATGAATATCAATATATTTTGGAGTTTAATTTTTATTGTAAAAGGTGTTTTTATTGAAACAAAAAAGAATAAAATTATATTGAACATGGGTTCTTCTGAATAAATATATGTCTCTTCCAATAAACATAAAATTTAATTTAAATATTTAAGGACTTACTTGGAATTTTTCAAGGTGGATGCGTAGTTTTATATAATGTTGGTATTTGATAATTTGAGTATTGGAAATCTATCAATATATATTATCAAATATTCTATTTTTAATAATATTTCTATAAAATATCACTTCATAAAATAGTTTACAAATATATCATTTTAATTTGGATTTTTTTTATAAAAAAAGAGAAAATAACTGATTTGTTTACAAAATCGCTATTGAAGGATATATTTCAATGATCATGGTTGATTGTGGGAGTTCAACATTATTCATATCAAGAATCATGTATGGTGGTTGATTCCCCTCTCTATCGTGTTCACTGGATATTTTTTTTCAATTTTGGGAGAATAAAATATAAATATCTCTTTATGTTTAATCCTATTTGAAATTATAAAACGTATTTATAAAAGTATATAAAACCTAATAGGGAAAGAAAATTAATAAATATATTTGAACTGAAGGGGTCTTAATATCATATTTTGAGTGATCTTGGGTTTAATAAGAGTTTGTAAATGGGATATAGTTTTGAAGTGATTATTTGGGTGTATGATTTTTTTAATTTTATAATTGTTAATATAATTTCTTGAGCATCAATGCATGAACATTCTTATGGGGTTTATAAATATTTTTCAATAAGTCAAAGTGAAATAAATTTGATTCTGATTTTATATCAATTTGTATCAATGGATCTAAAGATATTAATTTATGTTAGTTTTTATTAAAAACATTATTTTTTATATAATATCCTTATTCCAACTATTAGTTCACTCAAGCAGCATTCAAATTATGGAATAATAATTCATTTCTATGACTGATGAGAGTAGAAGATATTTATGATCCTTGTTTGATAAAAATAATCCATGTTTCAAAATCTATGAGAACATTAGGTGTTTTGGGATATTTTTTGATCCCATGATGATGAAGGGGGCCTTTGGTAGAATGAATATTCCTATGTATAATTTTATGATATTTAGTCAAGAAAAATTATCCCATATAATTCTGTAGTTATTTCTAGGATGGAGATTTATATCAAATATGGAGTGGATGTGTTTAAGTGTTTGATTTTTAGTATATAAATATTATGAAAACTCATATTAAATAGTTATTATCATGTGTGGTGATGTACATTCAATGGTTTTAGAGTTTTTGAATATTGTTTCAAAGAGATTGTAACAATTTTGAATTAATTTTTCAATATTTTTATTTAGGAATGTTCGAATTGAAAAATTTCCATGTTTAGGATTCATAAATTACATTTTTTCAATATATTAATAAAAATAATAAGCTCAATAAATTTTTTGGTAATATCATTTTAAATATGAGTAACACATGTAATTTATTTTGGTGATATTCCTAAATTGAAAGATTCATCTAAAAATATGAGTCATACATTGTGTAAGAGTTATTATAGATTGAGAATAATATTAATTCCTTTTTTCATATGGTCATATAAAATATATGTAAGGTTCAGATTAAAAATTTATGATTTATAAGATATTATTAGGGGTTATATATAAATCATACGAGTCAATTTATAATTTCATTAGATTCTTCTAAAATTTCAATATGTTTCATCTTTGAGGAGAAAAGAAAATGTATGTTTCTTTTACATATTGTGTAAGAGTCTATAGTGACCCAAATTTCATATCATTGAGATTTATGCAAATTTTGAGTTTTAAAGATTTGGGATCTCTCTATGGGTAAATTAATAACTTTTCCATGATAGAAAAAATTTGAAAAATTATTTTATTATTTTGATGATATCGATCTTCGGTGTTTACCCCGGGGCTATGATATTGGAGAATTATTGGAGTTGAAACCCCTTAAAAAATATAATAATCATAAATAATTGACAATGTGCATTTGTTATTTTGAGGAAAGTATTAGATCTCAAATGGATCTCACATGTGAAAACTAAGATTGTGGCTTGCATCTGGGTTTGGATTCTTACCCTAGGTGTGGCAGAAATATTGGTTTTTGTATCAACCAAGTCCCAAAGTGCATGGAGCTGGTATCTACTACCATTACATTGACATAATTACAGGGAAACATATCTAGAAGATCTATCAAGTTTAGTATCCTTGGTAAACCATATACAAACAAGGGTCTTGTATTATAAATGAATACACTAATTACAATATAATTTTAATTCTTCTAATATAATTATTTTATTCAGTCTAGTATATCCATGTTTTACTCTCATAGAAAACATCATTGACTTATATGGAAATGAAAAACAATAAGTGGGATCTAAAATTCAATATAATGGTTAAGTATAGTGGAATTAATAATTATTCAATGAGAATACTATTTATAGAAAGGTATATAACATTTCACACATGCCTTGATATCAATAAATTGAGAACGAATACTATAGTTAATATAAGAATGTAATAATAGGAAAAACATTACATTCAAATATCTAGATAAGGAAAAATCAATATAGAATTATAGAAAACTGAAAACACATTAAATTTAATCAATATTATAAATGAAATTAATCAATGTATTTTAGCATAAGTAAACCACATCAAAAAATTAAAAAAATAGAAATTTCTTTGAATGAAAATTTTTATTATTCGAATTTATTTTAAGGAACATGGAAAACTATAAAATCAGTATCAATCCTCTAGAAAATTTAATATTACATATAGAAAGAATTATAATTTTAAGAAAATATTTCACTTTTGAGAACCTATTGATTCATCATGCGGCTATATAAAGATTTATCCCCACAGATTATTGCTGATCCAACGCATTCTTATTATTGAGTAATCACTTTAATTAATATAAAATATTCCACATAAAATATCCATATTAAATAAATAATATGGATTTATCAATATTTTCCAAAAAAAATAAAACAACATAAAGAGTAAACTGTGTACGAAAAATGGTCTATGATTTATGAAATAATCATTTCATTAATAAATGATATAGATATTTTGGGGGAAATTCAATTTCAAATTATGATATTAAATTTAATAATTCATGGTTAATAAAATGAATCAAGGATTATAAATTGAATACTATCATTGTCCAAATAATTCATATAGCATCTGAGGGAACAATATTGATCGAATAAGTACTACTAATCCCATGATGAGTAAAAATAAAGGATTTTTTGTTATTTATGAAGAGAAATACTATAAAAATATTTTTTAAAAACTTTTTTGATTAAAATAACCTTTCTGAATTCTATTTCTAAATTAATTTCATTGAAAATAATTATATTTTAAAAAAATTATTTAAAATGTATCCTTTAAAAAATGCAATGGAATAATATAATAAATATAAGTAGGTAGATCTGTAACGATTTTGTGAGGTAAGAAGAACAGTTGTTTTTCATAGTAAAATAGTTAATATTGTTTTTCATAATGAATGTGACTAGAAGATACCATTGAAAAAAATTGTAAAATGGAAAATTGTAAAATTGATTATAATAAATCATTTCTAAATTGTTATTTTTTTTTGAAAATATGGTTTTTATTGTAGGATCAAAATAAGGATGTAGATTCTCAATATACAAGAGGGGGGTTGAATTGTACACTTTAAAAATTCCTTTGTAATCCTTAAATTTAGTAACAAAAAACTATGTTTTCTTTAAGGAAAGGAAAGGGCTAAGTTTGAAAAAGTTAAGCTAAGAAAATTCACAACACCTCTAACACCAAATGAAAACATAGAATAAGTAATGATGTTATAAACTTCAATTCCTATGAACTTTCTTAAAACTGGAAAGAGATTCCGAATGTAGGTTCCGAAAATATGGTTCCGGAAATTGAAACTTAACAAAAGTTTACAATATGAGATTCTACCTTAAAGAGTATAGAATCTAAATGAAACAGATTACATGTAAGGAAGTATAAGAAAGTTATACATTCCTTAAAATACAAAATGCAGCGAAAACCAACAATTAGTAAAACTACAAGTAACAAGATAAAAGTCTTTTAACCCAAAGAGAAGGGTATCCAAAAACCTTGGATAAATGTCCCTTGATTTATACTTTCATGCAATTCTGTCTTACCCACACCAGGGTAAGCCCTCGATACAAAGATCAGAATCTCTGTCTTGCTATCCCCGCAAGCCCTCAACTTCAAGGTAGTTGGCAACCTCTGTTTTCCTCAGCAAGGAAGCCCTCAACATCAAGGTAGTCGGCAACCTCTATCTTCCTATCCTCGGAAGTCCTCGAATGTAATCACCAACATTCGGAGTTGCACGAAGCAAAAACTGAACGAGCGGTTCAGTATGCAGAAGGCATGAAAATATTTCTCTCTCTAGAAATCACCTTAGCAGCGTGTGGTCTCTAGATCGATCAACTTCTCTATTCTTCTTTGAGCTCTTTCAAATGAGCTCCTATTTATAGGCAAGGTCGGCCACCTTTTCAATGGTCATATTTTCCTTAAAAGTCGGAGGGACCTGTACACATGTAACTTAACCAACGGTTAGTTTATAACAGAATAGACGACATCATTTTATAACAAAACAAGTGTAACAGAATGTACGACATCGTTTTAAGTATAACTTAAAAAAAGTTCGGAGTGAAGATTCAGAGTAAATGTTCGGAGTGTAAGGAAAATATTAAAGAGTAGAAAAATTATAAAAGGGTAAGCAAAATGAAATTTCGGAGTCAAACCAAAAAAAAATTTCGGAGTCTAAATAAATTTGGAGTGAATAACAATGATGGTCAGATTCTATTTAATAGGTGAATTTGGAATGAGAATTCAGAATGAGAATTCGTAATGAGAATTCTTCATAATAACTCGTAATGAGAATTCATAATAAGAATTCTTAATGAGAATTTCTTATCCTGAATTCTGAGAAGAACTTTATCAGAGTTCGTATCCGGAATTCAGAATGAAACATCATTACAGTTATCATCCAGAATTCGGAACCTAAAACAGAATGCTTCATATCAAAGTTTCAAATGATTCTGAGAATATAGAAATGAATCTGAATCTTATACTTAAGAAATATATGAATGAAAATATGATAATGATATTTTTTCTTACAAAAGTGATTTTCCTTATAAAAGCTATTTTCTTTATAAAAGCGATTTTCCATAAAGATAAGGTGTTTTTGATTTTCAAAACAAGAAGGAATGGAAAAGTCATAAGGAAAACCTTATTGACTAAACAATCTCCCCATTTTTGGAAAGCACAAACATCCTTACGAAAAATAAATTCTAAGAAGAAATGAAACATTAAGGATTATCTCACTTTTCTTTATGGATATTGATGAATATGACTAACTCCTCCTTAGGCTTTGAAACTCTAAGGATCGTATACTAGATTTCTGGAATGACATTTCATTACGAATAAGAAAGTATTCTTTAATGAGAAACCCCCCCTTAGATAAACTCTTATTAGAGTTTGTTTACTTTCTCACCCTTTATTATGATTCTTTTTCCCTTTATTAGTGTTCTTTTCCTTCTACCCCTTTGTGTTTTTCATAAAGAATTCAAGGGAATGGAAAATATAACAAAGTACCTAAAAAAATTGTAGCCACAACAAAAGAAACGAGCAAGCACAATTTTCATTAAGTTGGAAAGATCAACAACAAGGAAGCTTAGATACAACAAAAGATTAGATCTGTCTATTTTGTATCTTTTTCCTTCGCCATGAGACTATTAAGAATGGTCTTTATCTTCTTCAAGTCTTTATGGTCTTACTCAGCTTGCTTCTCTAACACAATAATTCTTGCACATTGAGATTCAATCTTTTCTTACAGAGCATTAAGCTTTTCTTCCTGATATTTAAGCTTTTCTTCCTAAGCATTAAGCTTTTCTTCTTGAGCCTTCAACTTTTCTTCAAAATCAATCCGATGATCCCTTTCAAACTTCCAGTTTTGAGAAACAGAATTTAGCTTCAAATTCAGATCTCTGACTTCTTGAATCCGAATGTTCTTTTCATCTGTCAGCTTTTCTTTAAAGGATGAAGTAAGCTCATTTATCTTCTTGTCTTCTGTCTCAAAGGAATCCTTCACATTATCATGAAATACATCAAACAGATTCATCTCTTCTATATTTTTCTTCGACCAGCTAGTCATCCTCCTGCATGATCTTTTGTGGGCGACATAGACGACAAAGAAAGTTTTGAACTGAGCTTCTATCTCAACACATTTGTCCATAACAATGGATACAGAGTCTGTTTTCTGATTCAAAGCATGTTTGAGTATCTGGAATCTTGAATCAATACTTGAGAAAGTCAGAATAGTACCTACCAACTTATTAAACGACTGAACAACAAATTCATTCCCCAACGAAGATGACTCCGAATCTGAAACATTGCATGGAGAATATTCTTCTTCAAAATGTTCAACTATCTTCTTAGAAGATTCACCAAATTCCCTTTTCTTAAAAACCACTGAGCTCGGGGTATCAAAAATAAGTTGTTTTCCCTTGTCCTTTTTCGGAACGGATTCCTGTTCCGGAGATCTCTTTTCACTGTCAGACACTTGACCAATATTGTCTTCCTCATCAGCAACTTTCTGAGCACCAACCTCTACATTCTCCATTTGAGCAATATCATGTAGAATTTTTTCTTCACTGCATGATAAGCTAATACTTCTTCTCCTTTATCCTTATACATCGCTGGAGTTACTAGCTTAGAAGACTTAGCTTTTGAGGTTCGGAGCGACAAATGTTCCGAAGGAGTCCCCTTATAATCATCTACTTTCTTTAAAACATCTCCGGTGTCACCAATACCTTCAGTAACAGCTTCTTCCTCTTCCATCTGCTCAACTTTCCCAACTTCCTCAACAGGCTTAGCAGCTTCCTCTTCCAGAGTGACAAAGTCTCTTCCTGGAGTCTCAGGTAGATATTCCAATGAATAATATCTCGGAACAAGAATGTTCACAGAAACCATCTCATTAAACTTCAACAATGCCTGAGCTACCACAGTTTCAGACAACTTCTTCTTAAGATTCTTTTCTTTCACTTGTTTTTCTAGCTCATCTGCAGTTCTTTCATTCATGGCCTTAGCCTCCGCAGGATCCAAGCCAAACTGAGGCTCCCCTTTAACTCTCTTATCTTTTATTTCCCTCCACTTAGAAAGTAACTCATCTGGGTAAGCTTTCTTCTTCTTCAGTTTTGGAGGTGCGGAATGAACTTCCTTAGACATGGGATTCTCTACTTCAACTTCAACTTCTTTCAACTTTCTCTTCCTCACTGTCTTAGAGCACTCCAGATCAACAACTTTCGGAACCGTTTCTTCTTGAGCAGGTAAATCAATCAACTGGCCAGTCTTCTTGTCGAAGGCTACATCCATCCTTTTGAGTGTACCATCACTCACCAGCATATTTTTGCAAACTCTTGGCTTAGACTTGCACGCCTCCTTGAAAGACTCAAGGAACCGAACTATCAACTTTGAGAGGATTGTTGGATACATTATGATCTGATCTCTTACATTCACTTTCTTAACATTCTCAAGAGTAATGAGAATGTGCTTCATCAGGTTATACTTCCTCAGATTTATCAGAAAATCTAGGATGTAGATATCACTCTTCTTTAAACTATCTTTGTCACCCTTTCTCGGTACGATAAGACCTTGTACCCAAAATTCTAGAATCCAGAAATTTGTAGACAAAGAAGCAATCTTCGGAGTCTTATCATCTGACAGTCCGAGAGTTTCCAAAATCTTTTCCTTGTTGAAGCTTACCTTTGAATCCGGAAAAAACATGAGAAATAAACTCAGCTTATCCTTCATTGTTCATCCCTACTAAGCTGGCTACCTTGGAATAATAAATCATATAAGTCTTTCCATAAGACTTAAATGACAACTTTTCCCTAACATCTTACTTAAGAAAGGAAAATGTCCCATAGAACTCTACAAGAAAATCTGAATAAACTTCATCTTTATTTCTTGGCTTGGACATATCAATATCTTCCCATCCGTTAAGCTTAATATTCTTGGATATAAGAGAATCATACTTGTTGAAGAATTCAGGATGAACCAAACTTTCCCTATATACTAACCACATCGAAATCGGATTAGAGGAAGACATTTCTTGAGAATCTACTTCCACAGATATTCAGATATGATGACCACTAAGAAGCTCGGAATGTAGAAAGCTGATGTTTGGAATGGTCTTAAAATAGAGAGGCAGAGCTTCGGGACACTGGAGCTTGAAAACCGATGTGGGACAACCATTTGGGGTCCCCTTTTTATAGGCAATGAGAAGACGGTTCAACTTCCATGGTTGATTGAACAGTTGTGACAAGCTGAGATCAGATCTGACGGTTGAAAACCAATTCTCAAGAAAACATGAATCCGATCTTTTGAGGATTTTATTTAAACAAAGATTTAAGAAAATTATAATCCGAAAACAAAATATAAGAAAATACCAGCAAGTAAAGTATGACTACGGAAACTTGAGTAAGGAAATCATACCTTTCGGATTGGCATTGAAGGATTATTCATAATGGGTAACATAATAAAAATAACTCAAAAAATGCAAAACTCACTACGAAAAACAAGTTCAGTACAGAGAACTCAGTACGAAAAACATTATAAGGATTTCAGTATGAAAATTTCAATACAAAATTTTTAAAACAAAAAGCTCATTATGAAACTCTCAGTACGAAAATCTCGTTATGGAAATACCAGTACGAAATTTCCATTCCAAATGTTTTGAATATGAAAATTTCCATTCCAGAATTTTTCTATACGAAAATATCCTATTATGAAAATTTCAGTTCCAGAAATTTCCATTCCGGAATTTTAGTTCCGAAAAGTTTGAAAACAAATTTTGAAATTTTTAGTTACTCTAACAAACAAATGTACCCCCCTATGAAAATGAGTTTATTATTGTAAGGAGATTTTTTCAACAAAAAGTTAATTAAGAAAGATTACCTTACAGTTATCATTCCTAACTACTCTTTAATGTATTCAAATCTATCAGATGGAAAAGATTTTGTGAAAATATCAGCAAGTTGATCCTGCGTTCCGATAAATTGAAGAATGATATCTCCTTTTAGTGTGTGATCCCTAAGAAAGTGATGCCTAATATCTATGTGATTTTCATGAGAGTGATGTACAGGGTTCTTACTAAGGGAAATGGAACTTGTGTTATCACACAAAATTTGAGTTTTAGTAAAACTCAAGCCATAGTCTGTGAGTGTGTGTTTCATCCACAACACTTGATCACAACAACTTCCAGCTATTACATATTCATCTTCAGCAGTGGAGAGTGCTACAGATTGTTTCTTCTTGCAAGACCAAGAAACTAATGAATCTCCTAAGAAATGGAAAGTTCTGGATGTACTTTTTCTATACATTCTACATCCACCAAAGTCATCATCAGAAAAGCTTTTTAGAATAAAATCATTTCCAGAAGTATAAAATAATCCTAGATCCATGGTTCCCTTAAGGTAGAGAAAAATTCTTTTTACTGCCATTAAGTGAGATTCCTAAGGATTGGATTGATATCTTGCACATAAGCATACTGAGAACATTAAGTCTAGTCGACTAGCTGTTAATTAAAGTAAAATTCCTATCATACCTCTAAAAGATGTATGATTTACTGGTTTCCTAGCTTCATCAATATCTAAAGAGTTTGAGGTACCAATGGGAGTACTTATACTCTTAGTGTTGTCATAACGATACTTTTTGTGAAGATCATTAATATACTTATGTTGAGATATATAGATTCCTTCTAGTTTTTGAGAAATTTGAAAACCAAGGAAAAAAGTTAACTCACCCATCATACTCATTTCAACTCAGATTTCATTAGACTCGCAAAAGAGTCAGTTAAAGATTGCTGAGTTGAACCAGATATGATGTCATAAACATAAATTTGAACAATCAAAACATTTTTCTTATCTTTATTTATAAAAAGAGTTGGATCTGCATTTCCCTTAACATAGTAATTTTGAATAAAAAATCCAGTGAGTCTATCATACCATGCTTGTGGGGCTTGTTTAAGGCCATACAGAGCTTTGGTATGTCTAAAAACATAATCAGGATGTTTTGTATTTTCAAAGCCAGGAGGTTCTTCGACAAAAACCTCCTCTTGAACATAAACATTAAGAAAAGCACATGTCACATACATTAGAAAAAGTTCAAAATTAAAGAATGCTGCAAAGGCAAGTAGAATACAGATAGATTCAAGTCTGGCTACTGGAGCATAGGTTTCTTCATTGTGTATTCCCTCTTGCAGATTATAGCCTTTAGCAACAAGTTTAGCTTTATTTCTTACTATGACTCCATTTTCATCACATTTATTTCTGAAAACCCATTTTACTCCAATTATAGAAGTTTCCTTCTGTCTTTCAACCAAAGTACAGAATTTATTCCTTTCGAATTCATTTAGTTTATCTTGAATGGCTTTGATCCAATCATCATCACCGAAATCTTCATCAGTGCTTTTAGGTTGTAATTGGGAAAGAAATGCTAGATGTTTTACTTCATTTCTTAAGGAACTTCTAGTCCTTACAGGTTGATTTACATCACCAATGATACTATCACTAGGATGATTTTTAAGAAACACCTGATTTGGGTTTTGAAAAGCCTCTTCATCAACATAGGGTAGAAAGTCTTCCGGGGTAAATGTTTCAGAAGTATCTTCTTGAACATTATCCTTATCAGAAGGTTCTTCTGTCAAAGGTTGACAATTAGTTTTTAAAAACACATCCGAGGATGTAGGCTGGGATGGTTTAAAAACAAAAGGATCAGACTCCTCAAATTTTACATGTACTGTTTCATCAACAATACAAGAATTTTTATTAAAAAATCTATAAGCCTTAGAAGTTGTGGAATAACCTAAGAAAATTCCTTCATCATATTTTGGTGTGAATTTATGTAAGTTATCTTTATTATTCAAAATGAATACTTTGAAACAAAAAACCTTGAAGTAGTATATTCTTGGTTTTCTACCATTCCATAACTCATAAAAAGTTTTATTAAGAAAAGGTATAGTAATAATTCGATTTATAGTATAGAAAGCAGTACTTACAGCTTCAGCCCAGAAATGTCTAGCTATAGAATATTCACTTAACATGGTTCTAGTTATCTCTTGATGAATTCTATTTCTTCTCTCAACTACACCATTTTGTGGAGGATTTCTAGGTGCTGAAAAATTCCGAGTAATAACATTTTTACTACAAAAAGTTTCAAAATCAGAATTTTGAAATTCTTCTCCATCATCACTATAAATCGTTTTCAATGGAATGTTTTTCTCATTTTTAACTTGAGCTCTATAACTTTTGAAATAGGAAAAAGCTTCAGATTTCTTTGCTAGATAATAAACCCAAGTAAATCTAGTGTAATCGTCTACTAGAACAAACACATAGTATTTGCCTCCAATACTTCTAGTTTGTGTTGGACCAAAAAGATCAATGTTCACTAACTGTAATGCATCAGTTGTTGAGACATCACCGATTGATTTAAAACTAGATTTATGTTGCTTTCCATATTTTCAAGGATCACAAACTTTAGAAGAATCCAATCTAAGCTCCGGTAGATCCTTAACTAGTTTCTTCTTAGATAGTTTACATAGATTTATAAGGTTACGGTGACCTAATATTCTATGCCATAACCAGGAATGATCTTCCATTGCACTTAAGCAAGGTAAATCTTGGCTCCTGAGGTCATCTAGGTTCAAAGTGTAAACATTATCTTGCCTATTGGCTGAGAGAATAAATTCTTCCTTGGAATTGTGAACTAAGCACTTATCATTCCTAAAATATACAAGGTAACCTTCATCACATAACTGACTTATGCTTATGAGGTTGTTCTTAAGACCCTTAACAAAAAGAACATTTGAAATCAAATTTTTTCCTAAAAGAAAAATATTACCAATACCAACAATCTCTCCCTTAGCATTGTCTCCGAAAGTTACCTTTCCTCCTTTCGTTTAGATAATATTTTCAAAATAGCTTTTGTTACCAGTCATGTGCCGGGAACATCCACTATCAATGTACCATTTATTGTTGCTGGTACTCTCTTTATTTTCCTGAAATCAAGAAGAGAATCAGACTTTCGGTATCCAAACATGTTTGGATCCGAGATTACCAGATAACAAAATTTTAGGAACCCACATCTTCTTGGAAAAGTAAGCATTGTGAAAACCTAAGGATTGGGTTTTGTTTAAGGAACAATTCTTTGCCCAGTAACCACCACATTGACACTTGGTACAAAATGGGGCACTTTTAGGAACAAAATAATTGTTACTAAAAAATGGTTTTGATGGGTATAACCAAATCCGGATTTATTTCTTAAAGGTCGTATTTGGGAATACATTTTATCAAAATTTTCCTTACCATGGGTAAAGTTTGACACACTTCTTTAAGGAAAGAATTTCGGACATGAGTTTTATAAACAAGTTTTTATC
This sequence comes from Viscum album, assembly GCA_963277665.1. Lineage (NCBI taxonomy): Eukaryota > Viridiplantae > Streptophyta > Magnoliopsida > Santalales > Viscaceae > Viscum > Viscum album. The sequence goes on along the minus strand of OY728119.1, from coordinate 1,032,361,315 downwards.
CTCAAAATCATTAGTTTTAGAACTAGAGCTAGGCTCGAAAACATTTTTCTTAGAAATTAATTTTTCTAACTCTTCAGAAAGTTGGTTCTTCTCAGAACATACTTCCTCAAATTTTTTTGAAATACTTTCAAAATCAGAATTTTTCTTATCAAGATCTATAGAAAGATCTGATATCTCTTTTGTAAGAATAGAATTCCTAGTGTTTGTGTTATCGTTTTTGTTTTGATTTTATCATTCTCAATATCAAGAAGTTCAGAAAACCTAGAGACTTATTCATAATTAGATAAAGTATTTTCTTCATAAGAAGAGGATTCTTCATCAGAAGAGTTATAATACATACTATCATTAGAATTTAAAGAAACATTGGTTAATGATTCAACATTTCGTACCTTATCCATAAAACAATGATTATCAATAGGTAATCTGGCTATAAGACCAAGATTCTTCTATCCTGAAGATTCGTAATCAGAAGATTCATCTGAAGAATCACAACCACTGGCACTCCAGGTGTCACTAGCTTTCAAAACATTCTTAGCTTTGGCTTTATAATACGTCTTGATGTTCCTGTCTGAATGCCTTTCTTTCCTTTCTTTCTTTTTGAGCAAAGGGAAATCAGGTCTAATATATCCAGCTCTCTTGCATTCATAACAAGTAACGTCTCCATCTTTCTTATCTTTCCTTTACTTTTCTTATACTTGGATTGGAAATTATTCTGACCGGCTATCTTGTTCATTCTTCGAGCAAGATTTGCTAATTCATTTTCAGAAATTTCACTTTCACTAGAATCTGATTGAAAAACCATCTTCTTAGACTCGGATCTGGTTACTCTCTCAGGAATCTTGGATTTGATATGATTTGATGTTTTTGTAAAAGCCACAGTACCATTTCCATTTTTCTTTTTGATGTTGTCAGCATCTATCTTCATTCTGGTTTCATGTTGGAGAAGAGTTCCAAATAGCTCATCAAGAGAAATTTGAGTGACCTTCCTGTTTTCATCTATAGCAGTTCTTTAGGATTCCCACTCATTGGGCATGATACCAATTATCTTATCCACAAGTGCTTTATCATCTAATCCTTTTTCTCCCATAGACTCTAAGATGTTGACGATATTCATAAACCACTGTTGATCATTACAAATTGGTTCACCATATTGAAAATTGAATCCATGATATTCATCTATAAGCATAGCTCTCCTAGTCTCAATAACTTTAGAAGTTCCAAAGTGTGTAACCTCTAACTTCTTCCAGATACAATTAGCTGCTTCACAAGAAGAAATTTGGCGATATATATTTCTAGTCATTGAACAAAGTAGAGTGTTGCGTACCTTATAATTGAGTTGATACTCTTTATTTTCTTGGTTAGTAATAGTTCTAACTTCCTTATCATGAATTTTATAATCTCCAGTAAGCATAACAAAGTTGTCCACTCCAGTATTGATAAAAATATTCTTCATTCAATCTTTCCAATACTCATAATCATCACCATCAAAGATTATTGGTCTTGTAGGATTTAGATTATCAATAGAACCAACATTAATTCCTTCCATACTTAGAATAACCTTCGGCACACAAACATGTTAGTGAAAAAAAAATCGTAATAACAAAGTTCGGAATGTCAAAGTTCGGAATGAGAAAGTTTGGAATGAAAAAGTGAGCAAGAAAACTTATATGTGAGTACAAGTATTCTAGAGACCTCCTCTGATACCAATTGTTGGATCGAAATAATGATGTAGATGCTCAATATACAAGAGGGGGGGGGGGTGAATTGTACACTTTAAAAATTCCTTTGGAACCTTTAAAGTTAGTTATGAATAACTATGTTTTTCTTTAAGCAAAGGAAAGGGATAAGTTTGACAAAGTTAAAATAAGAAAATTCTCAAAACCTCTATCTCCAAAATAAAACTTGGAATAAGGAATGAAGTTATAAACATCAAGTCCTATGAACTTTATTAAAACTGGAAAGAGATTCTGAAAGTAGGATCCGGAAATATGGTTCCGGAAATTGAAACTTAACAAAAGATTACAATATGAGATTCTACCTTAAAGCGTATAGAATCTAAATGAAACAGAGTAAAGGTAAGGAAGTATATGAAAGTTATACTTTCCTTAAAATACAAAATGCATTGGAAACCAACAAGTAGTAAAACTACAAGTAACAAGATAAAAGTATTTTAACCCAAAGAGAAGGTTATCCAACAACCTTGGATAAAGGTCCCTTGATTTATACTTTCAAGAAAGTCTGTCTTACCCACACCAGGGTAAGCCCTCGATACGAAGATCGGAATCTCTGTCTTGCTATCCCCACAAGACCTCAACTTCAAGGTATTTGGAAACCTCTGTCTTCCTCATCAAGGAAGCCCTCAACTTCAAGGTAGTTGGCAACCTCTGTTTTCCTATCCCCGGAAGTCCTCGAATGTAATCACCAACATTCGGAGTCGCACGAAGCAAAAACTGAATGAGCGGTTCAGTACGCACAAGGCATGAAAATCTTTCTCTCTCTAGAAATCACATTAGTATAGTGTGGTCTCTAGATCCATCAACTTCTCTATTCTTCTTTGAGTTCTTTCAAATGAGCTCATATTTATAGGAAAGTTCACCCTCCTTTCCAATGGTCATATTTTCCTTAAAAGTCGGAGGGACCTGTACATGTGTAACTTAACCAACGATTAATTTATAACAGAATAGATGACATCATTTTATAACAAAACAAGTGTAACAGAAAGTACGACATCGCTTTACGTCTTACTTAAAAAAAGTTTGGAGTGAAGATTCGGAGTGAATGTTCAGAGTGTAAGGAAAATATTAAAGAGTAGACAAATTATAAGAGCGTAAGCAAAATGAATGTTCGGAGTCAAACCACAAAAAAATTGGAGTCTAACTAAATTTGGACTGAATAACAAAGATGATCAAATTATGTTTAATAGGTGAATTCGGAATGAGAATTCGTAATGAGAATTCGTAATGAGAATTCATCATAAGAACTCATAATGAGAATTCAGAATAAGAATTCGTAATGAGAATAATATCCAGAATTCAGAGTAGAACTTTATCAGAGTTCGTATCCGGAATTCGGAATGAAACTTCATTACAGTTCTCATCAAGAATTCGGAACCTAAAACAGAATGCTTCATTTCAAAGTTTCAAACAATTCCAAGAATATAGAAATGAATCAGAATCTTATACTTAAGAAATATATAAATGAAAATATGATAAGGATATTTTTTCTTACAAAAGCGATTTTCCTTATAAAAGATATTTTCCTTATAAAAGCGATTTTCCTTAAAGATAAGGTGTTTGTGATTTTCAAAACTAGAAGGAATGGAAAGTCATAAGGAAAACCTTATTGACTCAACATTTATAAGAAATATGTATCTCTGAGTACAGAATGAAATTATGTGATGTTTTATTAAAAAACATTTTCTAAAAAATTTAGAGTAATAAATAATAAAAAATGTTAGAATTACTTTCTAATGTTATGAATTACTGGAGGAGATGAAAATAAAATGTTTTATTATTAAATTGTCAAATAATTTAATCCGATGGAAATACAATTGTAGACAGTCCCAAACAAAATGAGATATTATGAAATCTATTAAAAATATATTAATGTTGGAGTGAGAATAAATTAATAAGTAAATTATGTGCGTCAACTATAAAACCCCAAATAGAAGTTGAAATACATAATTCAATAATTAGAATCATTATACACATAATAATTAAATTTTAATGAAAAATAGTATGTAATATAACCAAATAAAATTATAAATGGTTATGGAATTTTATTCCACGTGGGAACATTTATCTTGAATACCCTTAGATATAATAATCCTTTTTGGAACTCAAAATATCAAGAAGAATGGATGAATTATGATATTAAATGATAAAATGGAAATATGTACATCATATATAAATATTTATGTGTACCAAAGTAATGTGATTGTTTGAATATAAATTTATTCATGAAATGAAGTGAGATTGAAAAAGATAATCATTAAAAACATTCTCAAAGTGAATAATATTTAAACATTCCATACTGTCTCATACCACTTTCATACATTTCAATCAAAATATCCTAGAATTAATTACAATATATAAAACATATTATATTATTATAATACAAATATTGATGATATAACATGACAAAGGGTAGTATATACACAAAATAAAATAAACTAGGTGTACAAAAACAAATATGTGTCAATGGAATGTAAATTGAGGCAAAATCCCTTACATTTCATTTAATTTAGTGTGAAAGGAATTTATCCTACTATCTCATTGAATTTATATTGTTAATAACTTATTATAAAACCAAATTCATGTTCATAATATCATATATTTTATTAATATAATAACTTATTACACATTTGATAATAATAGTTCATTATTTTAACTATTTCGGGTGTTAATTTCCTAGTCTATTAAGTATGTTCAAACATGCTAATTGCCATTTATATCATGTTATCATAATCCAAATATTTTAAAACATTATGTAAATATAATATGTATTCAGTATTTATGTGTTTAGAATAATCCAAAACATTTGGAGATAAAACAATTAAACGCACAATTCATGGAGATGGAGTGTCGTACATATACTGGAACACTATATTCATTCAACATAATAATAAAATAATAAAATGAATAATATATATATTTGAATATTATAATTAAATTATAATATCAAATTAATATATGTTACATAGGTTTATTAAAATCGTCCATTATACATTTGATTTATAATGTGAATGAACAACATCGCTTTGAAGGGTATTTGTCTATACTTCCATAAATAATGTTATCTTATTACCACAAAATGGTGTGCATAATTTTATGTCTTATAAAATAATTATAAAATAGTCAAGACATTAATAATATCATATATAACATATTGAAATGTTTTTACATAATAATTCCCAACCATTATAGGTGGTAATGTAAATTGAACAAATTTTTTTTTGAATGTGGTAGTTAACTGTATATATAAACGGTATGTTTGTTAATAATTACATGGAAGTGTGTGTATGTTTTTTTATAAAAAATTATATAAAAATATAAAAATATATTTATGATACCTTTTTAGTATATATTCATGTATTAAGATGAATTTAATGAGTGGATAAATAAATAGATCTAAAGAGCTTGAGGAAGGATGATACCTCTTAATCAGGTAACATCTTTTGGTTCACAACAAATGGAATCCATAGATGGATTTATGAAAAAGGTGAGGCTTCTAGGTTATGCTTATGGATGTTGAGTAAATATTGGTGAAGGTAATTTTTCATCCATTTTGGATTTATAGTTGTCAGTATGTGGGAGTCTTGAGTTCCTTTTTATAGTGGGGGAGGAGTATCACTCTTGTAAATTTTGAAATAAGGAATTTCTCCCAATTTTTCCCATTTAAATTAGATCCAATAAAGGATAAAATTATATAAAATTTTTCATAGAGTCGAGATATGTCCATAAAATTTATTTTTTACAAGCTTTTAGGTCATTTTGGCTATTAAAAATATGGTTTAGTACCTTGGTATGCTTAATATCACTTTCATTATAGTAATTAATTTTAATTACATTAACTAATAATATAGGACAAAAAATATTTTTAATATATTTTTAATTATAAATTATTATTATAAATCATAATTAATATAATTTTCCAATTACAATCAACGATGTAATATAATTTATTTTTAATTTAATCCTATCAAGATATGAAAATTCAATTAATTAAAGTAAAAACAGTAAAAACATTTATATGTTTTTATATTCTACTTCAATTTGTAAATTATTATAATGAAATATATTTGATTAATTTATAAAATAATTTATAATTTAAGATTAATGAAAATTTAAAATTTGATATATCTTTATAAATAAATTAAATTAAAATGTAATTTATAAACTAGAATTCATTATCTTTCCCTATTCATTAAAAAATGAAATTTTATAGGAAAACAACCAAAATCGACCACAATGTAATTTTTATGTTTCTATTTCAATAAATAAATTTATTTTGAAGAAAAGTATTTATAAAAGTGATTCAAATTGGACATAAAATATTTTTACCATTAAGAGGAATTAAAAGTGTCTTAATAAGAATCTATGTTTTTATGAAAAATAGTAGGTTTCTTATTATATTATGCTTTTCAAATATATTGGATTAATATCAAAAATATTTTATTGAATAATATATTTATATATATATTACAATAATATCATACAATAAATGTAATTAAATCTATTTATTATGTTAAAAAACCCTTGAGAGAATAAAAATAGTATTCTATAAAAATATTTTATGAATATTCCAAGGGTTGTTATACTCATTTAAAATTAATTTGTAACCAATTATTTAGTTTTAAATTTGTGTAAAACATATACTCTAATAATTTAGTTAAAAAATTTCACAATGGATACTTTATATCATATTCTATTAAATATTAATATCATAATGATATATTATTTTAAACTATGACCCAGCATTGGGGGCAATGAAAGTCATCGAAGAAAGTAGTTTATGTGTTTTATGTATGCTAACTAATTGACACGTGCATTTCAAGAAATAAAATATATTTATAATAGTAAATATTTTTTAATGCATCAAGATATTATATTTCTTTATATTCATATTAATGTGTTTCATACATGCTATTGAATACAATATTTTAACTTAAGAAAATCAAGGCCTAGAATTCTACCACCTTAATTAATTTTCATCCCCACAATTCAAACAAGATCATGATAAATGTTTTCTTGATATTTACTATGATCTAAATCCCAAATCATTGTAAGGGTTTATAAGAAATCCTCTAGAAAAAATAGATAATGGGAAATAAAAATGTCACCTGTAATAACTTATAACTGGGTCCCTATGTGGGAAAACATGAGTGAAAATTAGAGTTACGCACTTAGAGGAAAGGAGTTAAAATTTATAGGTAATTATTGAGGTCATAAATCACAATCATTTTAATGATAAATGTAATTCTTATGGACTCAAACCAAAATATCTAATTTGATTTATAAGTCTATCAGTATAACAAAATTAATTTCGCTAGAAAACATATTTTTATAACTATGTCCCTTATGTTGAGAAATTATTTTACTACATAAGAATATATAGAAAATTACTTACATGATATGTTACAATAACCAAAATTTTATCATTTAGTTTTTCTTTGATCAAATTTTATTTCATCCCTTACTATATAAAATGGGTATCTAAAAAATAACATTGATCACTGAAGCAATAAAATTAATATATAACAGATTATAAGCCAATAAAATTGTGAAATGTCATTAAATTTGATTCTAACTATTCTACTAAGGATATATGGTTAATAAATTAATCTTTAAACCTAAAATTATATAGTAATGGTTCATTATTAATATTTATTCATTAAATTATTCAAAAAAATTATGAAATATTAAAGAGGAAATTTCGATATTCTGTGGTTGGAATTAAACCCTTATCATTTTTTAATCATGGGTTGAAGTCTCATAACCCTATCGAATATGATGGTTTTTCAGATGGAATATAGGTTTTCCTTTTCTAAAGCCATATGTATATAAATTTGAAGATAACTATTATGGATATCTTTGAAATAATTTAAATCATTTAATGCTCTTTTAAATAATTTTTTCTTTACAACACCATTATATAAATACTTTATCCATTCAATTTTCACATAGGTACTTACTTGGTTTATGGTTTAACCTAGGTTTATAATTTTCATTATCTATTAAATTTCATGATAATGATTTAGAAATTAAATATGAATAATCGTAATCTTACCCTCAAATATTGTCAAAAAAAGGTATGCAGTAAGGCCTGTTGTCATATACCATGTTACGCAATTTCATTCATGACACACATTTTTCATAGTTGTTAATTCTAGGTACATATATTCCATACCCACGTTAACATTTAGTTTTCATATTGGGATGTTATAACGCCCCAACCATAGTTACACAGAGTTAGTGTATTACTTTAACACATTATCCTAATTACAAGGAATCATGACCCGAATGACTGATCAGTTTAATAGTCTTGGAAAATAGATTATATATATAAACGTTAAATTAAAATTTCAAAAATAAAACATAAAAAAATAATCCTTTCAGAACGCCATTATTACCCTATCATAACCCGGCATATCAATCATAATACAGTTCTAGGTATCCTGGAAAAAATAAAACAAAATAAAGGGGTGAGATTATATCCCTAGTAAGGATAACAATATATCAGAAGCTATCATAAATAAGAATAAACATTTAATCAATGTATAAGACTAAAAAATGATGATATTTAAACATAATAATTATAATAATATGGAAAATATATATCAAATAGTGTCATGTACTTATTCACATATATATTCTACTAGTCAAATAATTACATGTAATATCAATATCTAATTTAATTATGGAATGCATAATGTTGGACATCACAACCACATAGTCAAGGCCTCATGCACGGACTAAAAATAGAATTTTTTTCAAGGACTTATGCTAAGAAATTAATTTATCTCATGATACATAATGATCCATCGAGGTGCTATAGTAGGCTACACCAGTCAATTACTATGTCCAATTCATTCCTTAAATGAAAATGTTGAAACATAACAAAAGCATTAGTATTAATACTAGCATAAGAAATTTAAATACTTTAAACATAAACCATGGATGGTATAAAAATAGCACAACCACGTCCAAACATTTCACGAATCATTAAATACAAAATAGAAAATTGTTTTATAACAAATAAACCTCAATCATGAATAATATCTAGTAAAGGATGTCGAGATAGTTGAAAATGATCTGTAAAACTTTTTGAGATAAATATCCCTATTTGTGAAATCATTTAAATGTCATGAATTAATAAATAATTAATTTAAACGAGATTTTCGAATCATAGTGTCCCACACCACATTGAAAATTTTGAAATAAATTAACATTTTAAAATATTTATGTCCATTTAAATAAATCCTTAAAATCAGTTTTTAAATATTGAAATTATTTAAAATGATTTAGATCAATGAATCATTAAAACATTTAAAATGATGATCTTGATAAAATGACCCATACATTAAACCTTTAAATATTATATTTTAAAACACTTTTATGAATCATGGACATGTATTATAAAATGGTCCTATTAAATACTTACACAAAAACATTCTCAGATAAAAATGAGATTTAGTAATTGACCCTTACCCTATACTTTCCTTTAGTAGAGGGCACATTTAACCTCCTTTATTATGACCATACAATGTTATTAAATTACAGAATAACCATATTAATATTCATGATATTATATAGGATTAATTCATTACATTATACTAACCATTTAATAATAATTTCTATGTTAATGTAACGTTTCAGGTAATAATCACTTTCTTTATTGTACATGTTTTATCTTTTTAATCCTGATCGAATAATATAGATCATGATTTAAATACTTCCAAAATATTAAAAAAAAATTATATATAGTATATATTCGTAATATAAATATGTATAAAAGATATTAATGTGAAATGGAAACACTATTCATGGATACGGTAGTTTGTACAAATGAATGAACGTTGTTTCTGTTTTCATATTGTATAATATAGAAGTAAGTAAAAAATATATATTTGTATAAAATATATATATTATTAAATTATAGATATTATTTCATATACCTAATCACTCAACAATGTATTTTCTTATAATAATTCGTGAATGTTGATCATTGAAGATGAATCTCATCGGGTCGTGGAGATGGTAATATGTACGTACGCATGAGCGATAATATCATTCTATTGATATTGAAATGGGGTTCAATTGGATTTATATTACATATAAATAATAATTAACATGTTATATTCACTATTTAAATAAATTATACTCATTTTTATACACATACAAATAATGTGGTGTTGAATAAAAAACTAAACCACGATGTGGAGACAATAAACCGTTTGTATCCAAGTATGATGAATTTGTCATTAATAGGATGGATAGTATAATGAATATGGTTATAAAATATTTAAAATAACTTCACAGAATGTAGAAGGTACTACATTTTTTTTTATTGAAACAATAATGAAAGAGGGAGTTGAAGAAGGAAAGAACGTTGAATGAGATGGTGAAATGATTGCCTTTTCTTCGAGTTTTACTATTTGATTTGAACAAAAGGGATCTTAAGATGTATTTAATATCAAAGAAAGGAATATAGAATGAATTTAGGGTAGTTGGTATGATATTTGAACCAGGATAGGCCGATCCAAAAGGATTTGGAGGGTTAAATTTAAGAGAAGGGGAAGTATCATTTAGTAAGAGAGGTGAGACACACTTTCAGAATTGATTGAAAAATTAATTTATTATAAAATAATTTTAGGTTTATAATACCTAAAAATGGATTTATTTCTATGATAAGGTGGGGAAGGTTTGATATATACTAAACCAATATGGTCTAGAAAATTTTTAGGTCACCATATCATCCTTATCTGTTAGATTTTACCCTTAGTCAAATATTTTAACTTTTTCCATGTCATCTTGTATTATTATAATACATGGTTAATAAACATACTATAAAATGTATAATGAACCTATAGTGGTTCATTATTTTCATAAATATCATTATATAAGTCATTTGTCCAAATAAAATCTTTTTAGGAATATTTATCATTTAATAATCTAATATGTTTTTAAAAACACATTTATGTCAATGTTGACACTATTTAGTATTTGGTTTTGGTGAAACTCATAACAAGTTTATTAATTAAAAAATACATTAAATCATCCCTAAAATTCCATAGTCACCTAAAAAATTCGTGGATGGAATCAAAAGTCTAAATATAAATATATGTTGATATTTTAATATCAATTTTAATAAACCTTCATTGATTATATAATTATTACATCATAATTGTATCATATATAAATTTAATTATTTAATGTCTAAAAATTATAAATAATATACCATGATGTAGTAAATATTTTAAACTTTCTGATTAATATTTAAAGTCTAATTTATCTTATATGTAAGACTATATTAAAAATGTTTTGTTTATTAAAAATTAAATTTAACACTTCCAACTCTTCTTTAAATAAAATATAATAAATGTCCTAATCTTAACCCACGAGATAAAAATGATCTTAATTTTTTCATGAGTTTTATTATGGTTGAAATATAATTATCCAATATAACTAGGACATGTTTTGGGGTAATTGTAGTTTTATTTTGACCTTTAATAACTTTATTTACTATAACCCTGGTAAATCATATTCAAAGATTACTTTTCCCCAAAAATTATATTTATTTAGTTGAATGAAATTTTACATACTAATGTCAACTATGTGTCTTGGATTATTGAAATTTAATTCACAAAAGCGGTAATATTATGTTTATGCAAATTTGCAAATGTGCCTTAAAGGTGTGTAAAAGACGTTAAAAAGGTTCAATAAAACTTTATATGAACAATTTTATTATAAAATGACTCAAATGAATAAAATTTGACTAATATATGCATTATGTATCTATTTTTATTTTATGATAAGTTTGATATTGAAAAAATTATTTAAATGAAAATGTTGGTTTTTTTCTATAACATAGTGTTCTTCACTATTCATCAAAAATTTAATATTTTCTGAAAAATACAAAAACATTACCTAGAGCTAATTTTTTTATTCCAAATTAATAAATTATGCCTATTTTACCATATTTAAATCATTTAAGTTTCATTAATTAATTTAAAATTCATTACTGTTGTCAAAACCAGAAAGCGAGTTTTTAAGAATTAAAAACTATCAAAAGATTGACATGTGTTTATGTCCAATTTAAATGTAAAATTACATAAAATGACCTAAATTATATTATATGATAAATATATAATTTAATTACAGATAAAAAAACTTATATGAAAATTTTAACACTTAAAATTAATTTGATAAAAATGTTGTTTCCAATTAAAATTTTGTATTTTTTACTATTCATCAAAATATGAATGTTATCAGAAAAGTACCAAAAAATTATCCAAAATAAATATTTATATGAATTTTATAAATAAGAATATAATATAATTAATTTTAATATATTAATGTGTTTAATATTTTTTATAAAAGGGATCTCCATTAAAATGTGGTAAAATTTCATTTTTTGAATAATACTTACTATATGTTAAAAATTGAATTAATTATTATATTATGTAAAGGAAACACTTAATATGGATATTAATAATATATGAAGTATATAATATTCAAAAATAAGTTAATATTATTCATAACCGCAATTTGAACGACTAGTTTGGTAGGTCGCGGTGCACTTGAGCTTGGTGTTGTGTGAAGCAGAAGCTATTTAATTAATTTAAACAAATAACATACACTAAAATTATGGGTTTTTATTTTTTTATATAAATAAAAAATAAATATTCCATACATAAATAAATTCTACAACATTCTCCTATAATTATACTCAAATTATACGATAGGGTAATGTTATATAATCCAAGTTATCTAATTGTTATTTTCATAAATCTAGTACAAATGTTTTCTACTATATTTCCAATAGTACCTAATGTAGTGACCAAACACTAGAAATCCTCGAGTCAATGTCTACGATGATTACATTGGCATGATTATAAGAAATAAAATCCAAAATGGTTAAAGAGTCTAGTAGTCTTGGTAAACCAGATACATAAATGAGTCTTGTATTACAAATAAATACTCTAACTAAAAAAATATTTATTTCTACTAAGATAATAAGATTATTCCATCTAGTATTTCCCAACATATATTTCATATAATTCTGTAAGAAATCATGGTGAGTGGAAATAAAATACGGTTGAGCTCAAATGCAAATTAACTGTAAAGTATAGGGGAATAAATAATGAATCAAGGAGATTAATATTTAAAACAAGGTGAATAAATGTACACGTGTTCCATGTAATCAAATTAATTAGAAGGAAGTGAATAAACAACCTATAGCCTTAAAAACTAGAAACATGCTATCAAATTAACTTGATAAGGAAAAAACATTATGAAATAGTATGAAACGGAAAACACATTCCATTTATTTAAAAAATTATGAATAAAATTTATATATAGATTTTATTAATAGAAAACCTATACATTCCATATCCATCCTCAGTATAGTTAAAGAATACATGTATAAACATATTTAATTTTTACAAAAAAATTTCCTAATGAGAACCTGTCGATGCTTTGAGGGGCTATATAAAGTCAGGGCCCACCCATCATTATATCTCCAAAGCATTATTCATATAAAATATTCAATTTAGTTAGTAGAAAATATGTGTTATAATATATCCTAATTCAATAAACAATATATATTTATCAATATTTAACAGTATAATAATATAAATATCAATGTAAACACCATTTGAAAAATAGTAAACAATTAATCCAAAAATCAAATCCTTGAAAATTTATACAAATATTTAGGAGTGAATTCAATGTTAATAGATCATAGTAAATTGAAAAATTCAAGGGTACAAAATGATATCTTTGAAGTGAACATAAATACTATCATGAAACAAATAAATCAGAAACTATCCATATGGAGAATAAGGATGGTATTAATACTAGGTATCCCATATGGAGGAAGAATAAATTATTTCTCTCATTGATAGGTATAAATTAAATAAAAATATCTTTTAAAAATTATTATGAAATATATCATTTTAATATTGATATAAATTTTCAATATAAATTATGTTTAAAATCACTTTTTAAGTGAATTTCATTAAAATATATCCTTTTAAACATCCAATTTTCATTTTGATGCCATGATGGTGGGAAAATCTAAACATTTTTTATGAGTTATGAAAAACATTTCTTTCTTATGGTAAAAAGGATAGAATAATGTCTTGTTTATAATGAGACATGAATATTCTATTGAAATCATTTTTAAAATCACTAGGTGTAAAAAATCGTTTTTCAAACCATCTCTTAATGGCTAGTATAATTTTTAAAACCGTTTTTATAAAATAGTGTCCTTAAAAGAAAAAAATTCTTAGATTAAAGTGGATAAAAAGGTGGTTATTATTAAAACCATTTTTAGTACTAATGATTTAAAAATGGTACTATTACATGAATCTATCAAGAATTACTATAAGAGACTAAATTAATCGGTTTATTAGAAAATTATCAAAAAAATATCCCATAACGGAAATGAAAATTCATACAATACAAAAAATGAGATTGTAATGAAAAAATTGAATATATTATTTTTTTGGAGTGAGAATCAATCAATGAGCAGATTTTTTGAATCAACTGTAAATCAAAATATTGAATTGAAAATACAATAATAGATTTTAAATTTAAGTATACACATAATCATAGAATAATAATCAAAATTAAGATGAAATGTAACCCAATGAAATGAAATTAGGTTTTGAAATTATTTTCCACTTTGCAACATTTATGTTTAATGCAATAAGATGAAATAACTAATATTGAAACACAAAATGTCATGAAAATGAATAAACCATGATATTATATGAAAAAATTGAAAGTATTTCCACCATATATAAGAATATATGTGATAAAAAATTGTTTGTTTTATTATAAATTTAACAATAAAAAATTCAAGTGATACTGAGAAGATAATCATTAAAAAAATTTCCCGAGGATATTAATCATTAATCATTCCAAATTGCCCTATACCATATCGAATCATTTGACATATAATATCTAGGAACAAATATAACAAAATGTAAATTGTAATATCATGATAACAGTTAGATTCGTGATATAACCTATCATAGGGTAATATATATATCATATAAAATAATCAAGGTGCAAGAAAACAAAAATATGTCTCAATGGATTGTACATTGAGACAAAATTCATTTCCTTGCATTTTCCTTTGTGTGAAAGGAATTAAAACTCATATATAATGGGTTTTAGAGTTTTACTAACTCATTACATAATCTTATTCTTGATTACAATATCATATATTACCTTATAAAAAAATATTATTACCATTTTGATAATAATGTTTCATTAATTTCAGTATTTCTGGTGTTAATTTCCTAGTTTATTGAGTTTGTGTTAAAATATTATTTTTTTTATTCCTATCACGGTCTAATTACATGATCATTATAAAGCATGAAATAAATATAATAAATATTCATTATATATGTGTTTATAATAATCCATTCTTTTTGGAGATATTAAATTAAAGTAACCATTCAAGGAGATGGTAGGTCATACGTATACATGTAAGATACTTTTATTTTTTTTCATAATCAATGAATGAAAAAAAATTATGTATATGTATATAAAAACAATATTTTCATAGATATTTCATATATGTTACATAGTTTTATTAAAATTATCATTTATTCATTCCATGAATAATGTGAATGAATCACATCACTTTGAAGGGGTAGTAGTCCGCCCTTCCACAAACTATATTATCATATTCCAACAAAATGGGGTTAATGAAGGAATGTGTTATAAAATAATTGAAGGAGTAAAAATACATTTTATATATCATATATAACATATATAAAAATATTTTCCATTATAATTACTTATAATTAGGGGAGTTAAAGGAAACCAAATTTATTTTCTTGAGGCGGTAATTTGTAATACATAGAAATGATAAGTTTCTTACCCATTACATAGACATGTGAGTAAGTGTAGGATGAAACCATGATATAAAAATATATATGTATATTTATGTTACTAGTTTTATTATATAACCATGTAAAAATATGAATTAAAATAGATAACAAATAATAAAACAAAAATATCATGAGGGAGGATTTCACCACTTAATCGGGTAAATCCTTTTGGTTTGCACCAAAGGGCTTCCATGGATGGATTTATGACCATGGTGAGGCATCTAGTTTTAAGGGAGGTTTTTTATGATCTATTTTCGAGTATCTTTTTCTATCAAATGTTTCTTGAGAGGTTTTAAGAAGTGGGATGCTTGAGTTCCTTTTTATATTGTAGGATTGTCAATATTTTAAATTTTGGAAAAGGGAATTACACCCTTGTTTTCCCATTAATAGTTTTTATAATAATGGAAATGACTATAAACATTTTAGTATAGGGTGGAATCATATTTTTTTAATGGACTCTTGAAAATATTCTAGTTCATTTTATGCCTTTAGTTTAATGATTATTGTTTTATTTATTTTAACATCACCTCAATCTTTGTAATGAATGTTTCTTACATTCAAAAATTACTGTGTTGAAAAAATATTTTGAACATATTAGACAATATAAATTATTCTAATTCCATATTTTTTATCAAATTTTACAAATTTCAATGTCAAAAGTGGAATTAATTTAAACATATTCCTGTGGATAAGAAAACATTACAGATTTTGTAAGTAAAAACTTCCAACAGTTTGCTATGTCTTTATATTAAATTTCAATTTGATCTTGATTAAAATTCCATAATTTGGATTAACATATATAAATTTTACCAATTTAAACTTTAAAACATAATTAGAATATGATATAACATTAATAATTAATGAATATAAAAAAGAAACAATGAATTAAAATTCAATATTAGTCACTATTTATTAAAAAATTAATTTTCATAGTGAAAAATAAAAAAAATCACCCTAACCTATTTTTTATGATTATATTTCAAAAATTTAGTCTATATTGATGTTTTATATTTATAAATGTTTCATTTATTTTTATTTGAAGATATTTTCCATTAAAAGGCAGTAAAAATACCTTAATAAAAATATAGGTTTTTAGGCGAAATATTGGGTTTGTGATAATAATATGTATATTAAATAAATTGGATTTATATCAATTTTTTTTTTATAAAATTTAAAAGATATACTAAATTAATATAATGGAATAATTTTAATTAATTTAATTTATTAATATAAAAACCCATTGTGAGAATAAAAATATTTTTATATAAAAAAATTCACTTTGTTTTCAATTCCTTCTCATATTCATTTATAATTAATTTATATCTGATGAATTAAGTGTATATTTTTTTTAAATAATAAATTTTAAAAAGTTATATAGTACTATTAATAATGGATAGTTTATATTTTATTATATTTAATATTAATATTTTAATAATATGATAATCTTCAGTAAAAAATAGCCATGTATGTAGGGTAAGTCACCGAAGATACACATTATTTACTATAGTGTTTTCAAATTTATTATCATATTCATTAAAAGATATAAAATATATTTTCAATAGTAAATGTATTATAATGTCTATGGATATTGTATTCCCTTGTGTGAATAATGTTTCATGTGATACGTGGTATTGAATACAAATTTCAATCTTTATAATTTCAAGGCATTACATTCACCCCAAATTAATAATATTTCGTTTGAGAAAATTAAACGTGATCATGGGAAGATGTTTTTTGATATTTATTATGTTTTAATTCTCACATAATGAGAAGGGTTTGAAATAAATTTTATTGAAAATAGATATTGATAAGTACAAAGGTCACATGGAATAACATATCACTATGTCTCTATTTTGGAGAAAATTAGGGGTATGAAGTGATACATACATGGAGGAAGAGAGTAAATATTTATAGGGAGTGTGATTAAGGTCATCAAACAAAAAAACTGAATGTTTAGTGGAAGGTTTATGACATCAATTCCATTGATCGAAGATTACTTAGAATACCCTTGGTTTTACAAAAACTAGGTTAGTATGACATCATTTTTTTATAATCCTTTTCCCCATGTTCTAATTTTTTTAATACCTAAGAATATAAAAAAATTTAATTACTCGATATATTTCTATAAAAAAATAATACTTTGGTTGACCATTGATTGAACTTAAATTAATCCTTTACTCTATGATATGGGTTTTAGGAAACTAACATGGATCACAAAAGTTGAAAAATAAAAATTCAAGAGATCATAAGGCCAATAATATTGTGAAATGTATTTACATTTGTCTCTAACTATTCTCCATATCTAATATGGTTAAGTAATAAATCATTAAATATAAAATGATACACTACAATTTCATCACTAATATTTATTCATCAAATTTTTGATCTATATATAATGACATATTAACTAGGACATTGCATAGGTCAGTGTTTGGCATTAAATCATTATCTTCCTTAGGTCATGGGTTAATGTATCACAGCCTTTACAAATATGTTCCATGGTCATCCAGACTATAGGTTTATTTATTCTAAATAAATATTAATATAATTTTAAAAAATAAATATTTTGGATTTACTTTAAATAAGGTGAATAACTACGTGTAGTTTTAAAAAAACATTAAATACAACCCCACTACATAAATACTTCATATGTAATATTTTCAAATAGGTCTTTCCTTCATCTATGATTTGACATTGGTTCATTATTTTCATTATCGATTCAAATCCCTTATAATGGTTTGTAAATGAAATATGAATTATTCTATGAGTATCCCATGGGAGTGTCAAACCAATTGTGCAATAAGGAAGACTTTTTTTACCAAGATACAGTGAGTAAGGCCTGACACACATTGCCATATTTTTTATCCTTGGTACATTCGTATAGAACAACATTCAATAATAGTATCCTAACATTGATGTAATTATAGGAAAACTACATAATCTATATCTAAAAAATATTTTATGAGGTTCTTATATAATAATCCTAAAGTTATATCATTGGGTAATGTTCTATATTCCCTGTTATGTAATCTACATTTTTCTATATCAAGTTCAAATGGTTAATACTAAATTTCCTATGTTAAAAATTGGGGGGACCCAATCTTAGAGAGCCTTAATCTGGTGTCTACAACAATTACATTATCTAGATTATAAGGAATGAAATCTAAATGGTCACAAGTGTTTATTAGCATAGGTAATCCAAATGAAAACATGTATTTTTATTACAAATGAATACACGGATTATAACATTTTTTCTTCTTGGATAATAACAGTATTAAATCTTTTATATACTAACATATCATTCATTTTACGCTTCATGGATTCTTAAGGTAAATAAACAATAAAAAATGGGGGATTAAATTCACATTAAGGAAAACTATAATTGAATAAATAATGAATCAATGTGAATAAGAATTAGTGCATGGAAAATAACTGAACACATATACCAAGTAATAAACTATCATATATAGAAGTTGAAAAAAAATATAGAAAGGTAATAACTAGAAACACATTGTATTCAAATAACAAGATAAAGAAAAATCAATATAGGATAGTGTGAAATTGAAAACATGTTCTATTTAATTAATAAACCTAGAATAAAATGAATCCACATATTTAATCATATGAAAACCTCATGGATAATAACAATGATAACTAAAATTGATTTGATAGAAATAATTAATTATTAGACATTATTTTAATGTTACACTGAAATATATATTGTCAAGATCAATCCATCATAATGTAATAAACAGTCACTAAAAACCTATTTAATTTGAGTATCTAATTTTCCTCATGAAAACCTATCAATTCATCAATTGGAAATATAATGTTTAGGAAACACTTGAAATTTCATGCCCAAATCATTCTCCATATCATGTAATAAATTTAATTAATATCTAATATGCATTCTCAAATATCTGTATTGTATAATGAATGTGAATTTATATTTATTTTCAAAGACAATAAAATAACCTTCAATGTAAATTCAATATGAAAATTGTTATATAGTTCATGAAATATTCATATCTTTGAAAATTAATATGGATATTTAGGTGAATATTCAATTTCAAAATATCATTTCAAATTGAATATTTTAAGGGGTGGAAAAGGAATCAAGAATGGGAATTCCAACACTATCCTTGAAAAAATAAATCATAAACCATCTAGTGGAATAATAATTATGGTTACAATAAAACATATCCCGTGTCAAGTAAAAATAAATGATGACTATTTTGATATATACCATATCAAGATAATTAAAAACCTCATGATGAAAATATCATTTTTATATTGAATGATATTTTGGGAATCATTATCTTTAGATATAACTTCAATTACAAAATTATTTAAAAATTAAAATTTTAAACATTCAAAGGTAGCTTAACATAATTTATGGCTATAAAATCCACACAATCCATAGAATTAAATAATAATATACATTTTTTTAAAAGGATATAATAGTTATTTTTTCCAAAAATCATAATATGATTCATGGAAAATAATTTTAAAACATAAGAAGTGTAAAATAACATTAAAAAATAATTTTATAATGGTTAAAAATATATATTTCAATCATTTTCATTAAATTGGGTTTTTTGAAATAAAATAGGTTCTCTTACTGAAAGAATAAAATGATGTATGGTGTTTTTGGAAACATTTCCTAATACATTTTTTCTAAAAAATAGTGGGAAAATGATACTTTTACATGAAAAAGATTATAAATAACCAGATGAGAAAAAAAAATGTAAGGGATTATTAGAAAATCATCAAATAGTTTTCTTTCATGTAAATTCAAGTGTATACAATCTCGATTAAAATTCGTTTGTAAATTGAACCCTTGAAAATATTATTATATTGAAGTGAGAGTTGATGATTACATTATGTAAATGAACTATAATTACACATATAGATGTGGTAGTAAATTAATAGATATTAAATATAAATATACACATATGAATACAATTTTAATGAAAACTGTGATGTAATATAACCCAATGAAAATAAACTAAATTATGAAATTATATTCCAATAGATAACTTTTATTTCAAATCCCCAAAGATTAAATAATTCCAATTGTAATAGAAAATAAAATAAATAATGAATGAGGAATGATATTATATGAATCATTGGAAGTATTTACACCATATATAAGAAATTAGGTGAAACAATTATGTAATTATTTAAATAAAATGTTAACAATCAAAAAAAAGTGAGATCGCAAAGATAATCATTAAAAAAATCATCAAGAGAATAATCACTGAACATTCCATATTTTCCCAAACCAGTTGAATCATTTGAATGATAATATCCCTGAAGTAATAAAATTAAATGAAACATATAATATCATTATAATAGAGAGATTAAACATATTACATTTCAAATGGTAGTTTATACACGATACAAAGGATACAACGTGAATAAAAACAAATATGTCGCAATAGAATGTATATTGAGAGAAAATCCATTTCCTTGGATTTCATTTTTTGTGAACTACCAATGAAATCCTATATAATAGTTATCATATTTTTAATAATTTATTATATAAACACATTCATGATTATAATATCATATACTATCTTCTTATTGTATCTAATTTACCGTTTGATAAAAATCATTCATTATTTTCACTATTTCGCATGATAATATCCTAGTTTTTCTTGATTGTTTAAACAAGTTATATAATATTCGTATCATTGATAGACCATATAAAAATTTTAAACCATGATTTAAATATCATATATATTCATTATATATGTATTTTAATAATTCATAATATTTTTATATAAGAAACAAAATTCATCTTTCATTGAGATGGTAGGTCATATGTACGCATGATAGATACTTTCATTTAATTTTTGTTTTAAAATAATAAAAAAAGGATTATATATAAATATATAAATATATATATTATAATTCTAGTATCATATAAATTTCATATATTTTAAAAAGGATTAATAAATGAATCCTTATACATCTCATGTATTGTGTTAACGAAACACATCATTTTAGGGGGAACTAATACACACTTCGAAAAATGATGTTATCATCCCAAAAAAATGGATCACATAATGGTATCTGTTATAAAATATTTTAAGAAGTATAAATAAATTATAAATTTCATAGAAAAAATATATAAAAAAATTTACTAATAATTCCTAACATTTAGTGGTGTTAAAGAGTAAAAAATAACTTCATTTTCTAAGGCGGTAGTTCACCGTACACAGAAAATGTATGTTCATTTGTAATTAGATTAATGTTTAGGTATGTGTAGGTATAATATGTTATATAAATACATATCAGTATATTTATTATACTGGTTTCATTAAATAATAATTTAATATGATGAGTTGAAATAGTGGATAAATAAAAGAACTAAAGAGATTAAGTAACGATGTTACCACTTAATCTGGTAACTCTTTCTAGTTTTCATCAATGGTATTACATAGATGAATTTGTTTTCCTTGTTAAGACTAATTAATCGAGGTTATGAATTATTT
This sequence comes from Viscum album, assembly GCA_963277665.1. Classification (NCBI taxonomy): domain Eukaryota; kingdom Viridiplantae; phylum Streptophyta; class Magnoliopsida; order Santalales; family Viscaceae; genus Viscum; species Viscum album. Next base: position 1,032,339,187 of record OY728119.1, on the reverse strand, counting down.
TGAGATTTTTGGGAATTTATTTATTAATAATGTGTGTCTTTAAATGTGTGAGGAAGTGGGGGTATATAGTGCCTTTTTATGGTGGACGAGGAGTGATAGTTGTCTAAATATCGGAAAATGGAATCCTAACAATGTTTTCCAATTAAAATTGGATCTAAAAAATGGAAAAAATCATAGAAAATGGAGGACATGGTTGAAATATGGGCATTCAATTGATTCTGGAAATGTTTCATAGAAATTTTATCGAGTACATTTATGGTTTTGTCTCTTGTTAAAATTAATTTCCCCTTAATCGTTATAATTAATTATAATTAATTTCACAAATATTCCTACTCAAACACAAATTTTATAATAAACAAAATTATTATTTATTATTATTAAAAATATGTAATCCATTTTTCAAATTTACTATAAAATTATTGCCACAAATTAATGTAATTTTAATCCCGCTGATGGGATGACAATAGGGGGTTTTAATCTTAATATGTTCAAAATATTGCAAAGTTGTTATATTAAATTTCAAGGTGATATGGATTCTAATGACCTAAATTGTAATAACTCATAAAAAAATAATCTAATTAATCTTTATAACCAATTTAGAATATGATTAATCCTTAAAAATAATTTTTATGAAAAAAATATTTTGAAATAAAATTCTGTATTTTTCAATATTCATTAAAAAATAAAACATCATTGAAAATTACAAAAAATTAACCGTAAACTAATTTTTTTCAATTTCAATTAATAAGTTTATTTTAATGTATAATAACTGTAAAAGTGCCAAAAATTAGACATAAGTGTTGGATTTCTTTAAATGAAAGTAAAAATGCCTTAATAAAAATATAGGTTTTATGGGAATTATTGAGCTTATTCATATATTATTATTATATATTATGATGGATTAATATGAAATAAATTTCATTTTTATATAAAAGTTATATTACATTAATATCACTCATTAATTGTAATTAATTTAATTTATTATGATAAAACCCACTTTTTCATAAAATTGAATATTTATATAAAAAATTCACTTTATATTAAATTGGTTCGTTAATTCATTTATATGTAATTTTTAACCAATTAATTAGATTTATATTTTATTAAACCATATTTTTTCATAATTTCTGTAATTCTATTCATAATAGAAAATTTATAACTTATTAATAAAAATAATTATATTTTAATAGTATAATATTTTTTGGAAAAACATTCTCTTGCGTGTAATGCAAACCATCGAAGAAACTCGTGGTCTTGTATGGATTACTCTAACATAGTTTCATGTGCATTGAAATATATTAGTTATATTTAAAATATTAAATATATTATTATTTATCAGGATATTATATTCCCTTATATGCTTAGTGTTGCATGTTATACATGCTATTGAAAATAACATTCTTACTTTAGAATTTTTGGGGATCATAGTTCACATCTGAGTATATATGTTTTGGGTATCGAGTTAGTACAACTTGTTTAATTAAATATTTAATTTTACTTTACTTCTTAATTAATTATTTTAGCTCTTCATGGTGAAATCACAGATCCCCTCTCACGACTCTCCCTTAGAGTTACCCATTTCTATTAATGTTGACCCTAGGTAGAGAGTGAAATATGATTGATATTAAATCATTGTGGGATCAATGAATTATTTAAATAAGAATAAAAATATCGATCCCTAGATTAACCAAAAACATGGTGGCATAATAGTTTCAAGAATCGATCATTATACCAGGTGCTATGGCCATTATTTGAAATTGTTAATCTATTCTATTTATTCAATATTGGAATTTTAAAATGAAATATAAATTTATAGTCAATGAACCAAACTATATTTTTCATCAAAACTACTTATTAAATTATTGAATATCCCAATTTGATTATTAATTGCCTATACCATTTTATTTCTCACACGTTTATCCATGAATAATATTATAAAATTTATATTTTCCTTAAATGTTTTATTGTTTTTTAGAATCGGTTGATAGGAATATGAAGAAGGCGAGAGACATGATGAAAAGCGTCAAAATTATTATCCTTTCACACACATATTATTTTCCTTCAATATATTAATCTTTCACTATGGGTTATAAATGTTGGGGATTATGTTTATATGACGGTGGTGATGTTGGGTGTCAGCTCGATATGTGAGGTTGATGGTTTTTTGTTCCATTGAACCAAATAATATGACTATAATTCTCTACCATAATTTATCTAATGCAAAAACAATACCATTTGATCCTATATGTTGGAAAAGTTAAAAAATAAATAATTCCCAAATTAACACAAAAAATAATGTGCAATATAAATAAAAATATTTACCTTTAGAAAATCAGGAAAAAATAAAATCAGATATGAAGAGGCTAAAATACTATTTGTTGAAAATATATATTGACACCATAAATTCATAACATTAAAATAAGATAATGAATATGATTAAGTAAAAAAATTATAATCAACTAATAATAAGGTGTACATGTAAAAGAATCAAAAATATATGTAGGATAAAAACAATTAATCAGATATAATATCTAATCAGAGGTAGAAATATAATGTATCCTAAAAGAAGCCTAAAACAAATAATGAAACATTTTAATGAAATCCAAAAAAGATATGACCATGATGGGAGGATATTCACTATCTGAATAAAAGGGTTTAGTGGAATACATCAGGATAATATAAAATTGGTTCATAGATTAAATCCAATGAAACCTAGATATTTCATACAATTTCAGATATAACAACCACTTTCTGATTCCAAAAAAATACTGTTCTTGTGTGAAGATAGGAATAGTGTTGGTTGATCAAAAATAGGCCTCCTATGATAAAAATTGTCAAAAAATACCATTTTTCATTTTTCAAGTGGAACATGGGTCCCCATTTGAGGAGGAAATTCAAAAAATACCACATCAACTCATGTGGGGATAATCATTAACCAAGAAATCAGTTTTGAAGTTTCAAATTTTCATCTGGATAAACTATTCATAAACATGTCTAAAACATTATCATCAGTGTGGATTTTTTCATGCTCTAACAATCATGAATGAAGGATGTTTTATATCAAATGATACAAAAAATTAGTATGCTTCATCCTTCAACGAAATATGGAATTCATTTATAAACAAATAGCACTATGACTATCACAAAATTATGCATACATTTCCTAACTAAAATAGAGTTTCCAAAAAATATATTTGATCTAAAAAAATATTTTCATTCCCTTATATTTGAAATAAACTCCAAACAAATTGTATATAAATAAACAAATCATGTAAATATAGACTACCAAGATAAAATACCCTATTTTGAAGTGATCAAATAGACTGAAGTAGACTTAATTAAATCATATTCTACTACAATATTGGAATCAATAAATACATAAATCATTTGATCCCCATTTCCAAAACATAATCACATATTATAACTACCATAAAGATAACAAAATGGAAACATCAATGATCTAAGATTATCTCTACAATGAATATATACAAAAAAACTGAATACACCAACTGTTTCAAATATAACATCAATAATACATACCATCACATACACCAAGCAGCCAATGACATACAAATAAGGTTTGTTACAAATCATCTTTCTCTCTTCATCAGTAGAAGGAAACTAATTATAACGAGAATATAATATATATCATGAGGAGTAATAAAAACATTCACACTATCCATGTACAGTCTCTAATATAAATTCTCAACATATCTATATTAAGATAACCACAATTGTTCCCCTTTATATTACAATAGAACAACATACCATGAATATATCATTCTCTCCTTATGTCTTTAATCGCAATCGGCTGATAATGATCTTTATCTGATATGTCCACTATAGAGTCATAGTGGACAAATATAATCATATAATCAACATGAATCAATGTTAGAATAAAATAATCTTTAGTAAATCAATGATATTATATATTTCTAAGAGAATTTATTCCAAAAATCTAGATAAAATTAAATTATTCAAACATCATTTAAAAGTGATTTAGAGCTTTCGTCGAACCATAATGAAACATATTTAACCTAAAGGAAAAAATATATTTACCTATTTAAACAGAAACGTCTAACATATCTATATGAATTTATTTTTCTAAAAACCCATGATGAAAAGTAATATTCACACATATATGCTCAATATGAAGATCCAAACCATCTTCCAAACTAGGAAAAAACTAAATTGAAATCATTTTGGAAAATGAGAAAAAAATATCTTCAAAACTAATACATGTCTATTGAATGAATAAATTCATTACGAACTAGGACTTGTATTAGGAAAAAAAAGCAGGATTAAACATTTTTAATCAGAAAATTCCATGAATTTTGAAAAACTATCTTACATGTACGTAATTTCAAAAGTTCTAGATTATGGTTGTCTAGTAATGATCTCATCTCAACATCTATTACTAAAACCCATCTTCCATTATAAACACATTCTACTACCTCATAAAAAGATTCTAGTTATCCACATTTAGCAAGGAGTACATACTCATAAAGAGAATAAAAAATGAACTTTTATGATTATGAGATGCCATCCAGAGTGGAACTGAGGGTTTATTAATATCACATGAAACCTATTCATCTAAAACAAAACATTTATCAAAAAAATCAATTATAACCTATTCACCATACACCTCGATATTCACAACAACACAATCATCAAAATTGACAACATCAGTTAAATTTGATTCACAAGATGGCTCAATATATTATAATAAATCAAAAAATGGAGAAAAATATTTTCCTTCATATCAAATGTATTTAAAATTATACTCCTCCATAAACCAGGAATAACCTATTCTAAAAAATTTCATCAAATCATGATCATAAACTTGTATCAAAGCTCATTTTGTTCATAGATAATAAAAATACAATTTCATAGCTTACCTTATTGTTTTGATGAATCATTTACATGAACATCAACAAACTCTTTACAAAAAAAATTTAAATTATCATACTTTCTCTCTATTCCAAAACTAGAACATTCCAAGAGTGTCTATCTGCAAAGAAACCATAGGTGAAAATTGATAATATAAGAATTAGTAAATGAAGACACACCCTAAAAATGAATAAGAATATTTTCATCAGAAATCAAACATTTAACTCTTCTATAAAATTCAATTTCATTTGCTAAGGTACTACATTTGGCTATGGTGTCATAGGAGGATTCGACAAAGCAAGAATACCTTCCTTCCAGCATTATTGATCAAATAGGACACAATACTCCACCTCATTGATTCTTCGAATACATATCAACTAGTTACCAGATTGACTCTCAACAAAGACCTCATATTTCATAAAAATACTTGACACTGATTTTTTTAATTCAGAACATTCTCACAATATTTATTGAGTATTCATCAATAAATGGGAACAAATAAATACCTCTAAAATGATATAATATTTCAAAAGACCAAAAACATAATAATGAACTAATTTATATAAATACGGCTTCTTATAAAATGGATGAACATGAGAACTCAGTATGCTCTATTTTCTAGCCATATAACGATAGTACATGTCTAATTTGAAACACTTCGAATATGAAATTAGATTTCTCTGAGCAATGCAACCAATCCCACATTCACAAATGTGGGTGAGCCTCATATTCTATAACATGTAAGAAAAACCAAACTCTACAAATAATGAAATATCACATGAAATAATATATCTAATCTAGTATAAACCTTACAACTACATCCCTTGAGCTACAATCCATAATACCTAGGAAATATTTGAAATTTCATCCTCAAAATTCATGATAAAAGTATCCTCAACAAAAAAATATAGATAAAAAATTCATGTAAACAACAGAATCATGTCATAAATTTATCTAAATAAATTTAATTATAGTGATAGTCTCTAAAAAATAGTCATGATACTTACAATATCCACATAACCATTATTACACATCTCCAAAATCCCAGAAACATCATTGTATATAATATGTAAAGAACTCATTCCATGATGTCACATTAAAACATGTAGCACTTTAGATAACCCTATATTATTTATCTAGATAAATATTAATGGATTCATAATCAATAACAATATCACCTCTATAGAGTTTGAAACACAATCCTCTCTATCGCCATTTTTCCTTTCTTCATTTTTCATCATTTTGTTTTAACATTAATGATGATACAAAAACTTATTAAGAAGAAATTTTATACAATAATAATTATATTAATACTCTCTTGGATTCAACATGGATTTTATTCAGCCTTTTCATTTACCTCAACTTCTTTATCCCAATTTATTTCCAAAATTCCCCTATTCTTTGGGACTAAAATCCCTAAAGAATATTTATCATGGGTACATTTCCTAAATTATTCATTAAATATAGTAGATATAACAAAACTATGTTCATATTTCAATTAAGAGAATAACTATTTTTATTAAAATGTATATTCTCTAATGAATAATGTAATGTATTTAGTAATGAATGTTCTAAAATCACATATTCAAAAGAAACACCCATACATGATAATTCATAAAAACCCCAATAATGAACTGAAATAGTGAAAAATAGTAGTTCCAAATTTTTTCCTCAAATTGTTAATTTTTTTGAGAATAAAAAACATATTGTCTCCAATATTTTATGTGTAGGGAGTCCCAACCTTTTCACAAAATTCATAGGAATAAGAGATATTGAAAACATTGTCCATCACATATTATTAGATCCAATAATAAATTATACAACATAACATCTCATACTAAAACTCCCAATATTAATCAGAAATTATTTTTTGGATTCTAAATAGTAAATAATAAAAGATTAATTATCTTGATAAATATGAAAATCCATCATTCTTTGTAAATAGTAATAGTTGTTGATACCATCTAATAAAAACATTAAACTTTAATTAACTTCCTAAATAGTTATGAACAAAAAAATAAACCCTATGATTCTATATGTTGGTAAATAAATAAGTGGACGAGTGTGAAAATGAACACTAAAGAAACTGTGTATTAGAAAGAAAAATATTTTCCTTTAGATAATATTAGAAACTAATGGTTTATTTCAAATGAGTAAAAACATTTGTGTTGCAAATAAAAGATGAAAATAGAAAATTTTAACATAGAAATCCAAATGGGGGGATACCATGAGACAGAGTCCCTAAAGAATAATCCAATTATAATCAAGAGTATAATGTATAGACACCCATATTTGATCAGTTTCAAAAAAATAATAATCATATAGAATAGCAGATCAAATGTAGAATGAATATGCAGTCTGGGAGTAGTATAAGGTGAGTAACATATCCTGATAAAGAGATATAAATATATCATACAACAATGTGAGGATGTTCACTGTCTAAATAAAATTTTTTTTGAAGACCTATAGAATCATATCAGATAGAATCATAGATGAATGAATGTAAATCCCAAATAATTTCATGAGTTGTAGATCCAAAAAATACAGCATGAAAACGTATATGCACCATGGATGATAGAATATACGGTGGTTGTGTGGCAATCTAAAATCATTTTACTACTACAATCATAACATTAAAATTCATCATTAATTTGTCCTTCAATTAAGTGGAACATAGGTTCCCATGTGCGGTAGACCCCGCAACATGGTTGATATGGGAGGATGATGTTTGGGCTTCCCTGAGAAGCAATGACACAAAATGGTAGGAATGTGGTGTATGAGGGGAGACTAAAAACTCACAGTGAAGATGGTGTGCGATGACATAGGAACTCATCGAGAATGATGTGGTTATGGTGACTCCATAGTGAGAGGTCAACATGTGAAGATTAGAATGTGGTGGCCATCAAGGTTTTGTGTGTGTAGTAATTTTTGACGGATCCCTACATATATGTTAATTGAGTTGAAAATTATAAAAATTTAAATAAATTAGAAATTCGAAATTAGAATGAATAAAGAAACGGGGAGATAGAGAAGGGGTGATTAGGTGACGAGGCATTGAATGGAAGGCGTCCACATGAAATCCCACCTTGTATAACTTATACAAGTTTTTTTCGATTAAAAATAAATTAAATATTAACAAAATTTATAATAATATTATTACAAGTATTATTATTATTACAATATATTGTTACCATATCATGGGGTCATTTCCTCGAGCCTTTGTGATTACTAAAGGATAATATCATTCATTTTGTTCCCTAGTCATATGTGTAGTCTTCATATTATTATTTTAAAATATTATTCCACTTGTATCATTTTAATGAGACTTTGGATTGACATCCTATTTATGATATTGTGACTTAGAATTTGAGATGAATTCTTCAAGAATAATATGTGATACCTAATTCCAACTCAAGGAATAATTCCCATGTATCGGGAACTAACACCTCATATACATGATATGATGAAAAACATATTTTTAAGTTCATTTAATATAAAATTATATCCAATCTATGTTCTTTACTCATATAATGTAATGTAGTAGTCCATTTGTATATCTATTCCCATTTTCTAGGTGATATATGATGATATTAGTTTATCTCCATGGGTTAGATGATGGGATTAAAGAGTAATATTCATAATGATATTTGAGTTGATTCTCCATTATATGTATAGAAATTTTAGGTAACGAGTCCCCTCACATCGATTATACTGATCAGCTCAATACTCCACATATAAACATCAGGTGTGGTTCTTCTTTGTGTGGATTATATACTCTTCCATCTAATAGATACAGGGGAATTTAGGTACCAAAATTAGTTCGTACTCCCTCTACAATTTTTATGGAATGATAGAGAACTAGTACCCCATAGTAGATCCAGAGAGTCTATATGTATTTTTTTACATTAATATTTCAAAAGCAACAAAAAAATAAGATTAGTTGAGGTCATTATTAGTACCAGTGGTTGTTTAGTTGGAAATTATATTATTTAGCACTGTTTCTCAATACTGTCACATATTTCACTGTCAAAAATAATTTAGAAATAGTTCTTGTTGTTTATCGCTGGTTTTTATATGCATAATTTTAAGAACGTTGAGGTGGTTTTTTAATTAATTAAAATCAACATAAACAACGCATAATTATATGGAAGAAGTTTACATTATAGGAGGAAAAATAATATCAATATGATGTAAATCACACCTAAAAAATTATTGGTGGGTTATTAATACAGCTGCTAAATATATTAAATAATTTTTCATAATAACTAAATAATATAAAATAATGAGCATCAAATACTCAATAAAAAAATTGAACCAAAAATACATAACCATCATGCATCAATAGTCATACAATGTGAATAATTAATACTAAACCATCAATCAACAATGAGATAATTAATCATAAATATATATATAAATATATATATATATATATAATATTTCTTACCTATACCAACAACCCATTGGCAATACATCCATCCCACTACCTCTACTGCATCTAACTACTTCTATAGCTAGTGTCATCAAAAGGAATACTGAAAACATCATATCATCAATTATAATAAATAAATATTAATATTAGAATTGAACATAATAAATAATAATTATAGTATATTCGTTAATAATATTCAATAATACTGAAAAGACAATGAGCCATTATGACTTCATTTTTACTAGTGTCATAGATCAGAGAAGTTAACCTCCTACAAACTATTGATAACTATCACTTACAATAAAAATTAGAATTTTTTTATACAGAAATATTGAACATAATATGAAAAGAATAAATTGTTATTTTTTCATATAAAATTTATTATTTATTTAATAATGTAAAACATATTTTTACATATAACATATTATAAATAAAGGATACCGGTTTGAAAACATAAACACACCTATATAATATATGATTCAACAGCTGGAAATAAAAGAGTATAGGTATATGACAATATAATAAATTTGTAAATTTACATGGGTTTCACTTGAAAATAAATAACAAAAAAGAAATGAATTTAAAATGGCATCATTTCAAACATTTCAAAAATAATTATATAGTGGTTGTCTTATGTCATTGAAATCTATCAAAAAAATTTATTGAGGAATTCTATGAATAATTCATGTCGAATGGATATTGCTTCTACTTATACAAAAATTAATAATTCAATGATGGTTTCTCCATGATTTTATATCACTATAAGATTGATTTCAATGTTATTGGCCATTACATGCACAATATACTATTTTTAAAAACTAAAAATGTGTTTACATGAATCTTGAGAAAACCATATCTAAGATTGACATTGTTTTGGTTCCTATATTACAAAATAAATCTAAAGTCATTTTCTAATGATTTTCTGACAATCTAACTCCATTTTCATGGTTTTATCCCCTTGATTCATAATTCAAAACACTTTGATATCTTTTAAATCCACTTATTGATTATTTCTTATCACAACACGGGTCATATGGATGTGTTTCTTACTCATACACATCATAAATAATAAAATGGTTGTTTTTGAAAGATTCCATGTGAATATTTGGTTGTTTATTGTGGTTTTGACCATTATACGCACACTTCAGTGTTTTAAAACACTAAAAATATATTTATTGGCATCTACAAAAAAGTCTAACATTGATTGTCATGGTGTTGATTCCAAAATTACAAAAATTATACTATAATTAATTTTATAGGATTTTGTGGCCATCTAATGTTGTTTTCATTATATTTACCACTTGAAGCTTGTTTTTAAAGACATTGTTGTATTTTAAAACTACATATTGAATAATTTTGAGTGCATCACTCATTAGATAGTTTTGCATTCTACTCATACATATCATATATAATTCAGCTTTAGTTTTCTAATGATTCCACATGAAAATGATTTCCATTTCTATAGTTTTTTATCATCACTAACTTGTTTTACAATAGGTTAACAATCCAATGTGATTATGGACATCCTAACAAAATGACAACTAAAATTTACATTAAATCATTTCCTAATGATCAAATATCAATATGTATTCATTATTCAATTTTTTTTCCCATTCAACTTTTTTTCTCGGTTTTGACCCCCTCACAATTTTATTAATAGACATTGATATCTTTCAAAACTACATATTGAGTACTTCTGAGTGGACCAAATGTTATATGTACATGTTTTCAACTCATAAGCATGGAAAATAATTCAAGATTATTTTCCCCACTATTTCACATAAATGGGTGGGTTTTGGTATTGTTTTTTCCATTATAGACATCTTATAGTGTTTTTAAACACATACAATACATTTAGAAGAATCCAATTACAAAATTAACTCAAATTGACATGGATCCATTTTCTAATTTTCAAAAAAAAACTATAGAAATTTTCTTTTAATTTCCTACCATCAGATATAAAATACATGGGTTTGACCCCTTGAATGATGTTATAATCACTATGATATATTTTACAACAGCTAATTATGTCATTATTAGCACAGCCCATGTGATGTTAGTGTTTTTTAAACTCTTAGATATAGAAAAGAAATTCTACAATGGATTTTATATTATCTTAGGAAATTATTGAGTAATTTTCAATAGAAATGTCCATTACACACATGCTTTAGTGCATAAAAACAATAACATAACATTTATACGTATTCTATAATAATCTCAACTCATATAGATGTGGTGTTAGTTTAAACATTTATAAAATAATTAAACATTAAATTTCCTATGATTTAATAGTCACATGATGTGTTTTTCATGGGTTTTACGCCATGATTCATCTTTTTAAGGACACTTTTATCTTTTGAAAATTCATATTATGTCATTCTGAGCACACCACCCATCATATGGATATTGTTTCTACTAATACCCATAAAATAAAATTAAAATATAGATTTATCATGATTTTACAACTATTTGAAGTAATTTTATATGATTTGTAGAGTTAAATGCATTCTTTAGTGTTTTGAATGCTAAAAACGTTTTTATATGCATCCTGAGAAAATAGTTAGTCATGATAACACGATGCCAATCCATAAATTTCAAAATGAATCTATGGTGGTTTTTCTACGATTTCATGACAATATGATTTTTTGATACTAGGTTAGACCCCATGAAACATGTTTTTAATTACATTTCTATCATTTAAAATCACCTTTAATGTCATTCTAATAAAAATACACATCATATAGACATCTTTTATACTCATACACATTAAAAATAATTCAATTATTATCTTATCATGAATTCACATAAATCTAATGTCATTTTATATTAGTTTCACTATTACATACACTTTTTATCATTTTAAAACAATAAAATTTTGTTTAAAGAATCCTAGAAAACCCACGAAATTGAGTGATTTGTGTGAGTTAATACATTCCCAAAATTAATATATAGTCATTTCCCTTTAATTTAGAGTAAATTATTCCAATTATCATTGTTAATGGAAGTGTATGTGAATAAAGTTTGATTCTATATTTATATAATTCTTTATCAAGGGAAGTATATAAAAGGATATATATGTTATTGTTTGGAGAAATCATGATTTTTTTATTATACATGTTTCCTAAAATGATTTCATTCTTATAAGCATAGAATTATTGAATAATGACACATTCTTATGTGTAATGTATGTATAAGTGATATATTTTCCTTTTTGATAAAAATAATCTATAGGGGAGATCTGTGAGACCAAGAGATTTTTTTGTATATTTTTTGATCAAATTAAAAATAGGGTGAACTGGAATATAATTTTTAATCCCCTGGATAATGTTATAATATTTTTATTCAATGGAGATTCCTTTATCATTTGGTAGTCTTTATAGGGATTGAGTTTTGGTGAAGAGATGGAGTGGATGCGTTTTTGTGTTGGAAACATTTTTCAGTTTATAAATCATATAAAACATAGATTAAATTATGTTAATCACGTCAAGGTAAGAAAATTCAATGATTTTATGGTTTTTAAAGGTATATGGAATGAGTTTGGAATTATTTAGAATTAAATAGTACAAGTTTTTTGTTAATATATATTAAACTAACAAAAGGCCCCATTGATGTATTATAAATGACATTATGATATATCGTTGAGTAAATCTAATAAGATAGATGATAAAAAGCTCAGTTCTCAATTTAATATAATATATCTATTAGTTTATTTGGGTAATTTTCATAATTCAAAAGAGCCATCTATAATAAATAGGAGTGAGAATTTACATTGGATTATTTTTTCTCAAAACATTAGTGAAATTCCATTTTTCATAGGGTCGTCAAATATTTATATATGTTTTGGAAAAAAAATAATATTTCTTTGAGATCTGTAATGGTTAGTTGAAAATAATATGTCTCATTTTATTTTTTCATAAGAGTCTTCAAAAATTTCAAAAAGAATCATCATTAAAGAGAAGGAAAAATTTAAGAGTCCCATATAACTTATGTGAGAATCTATAGTGATCCATGTTTTTTTATAGTTGACAAATATAAAATTTTTGACTATTATTGTAATGGGACCTCGCTGTGTGTAACATGGTATATTTTTAGTGATAAAAAACCTCTAAATATTATCTAATGATTTCACTAACACATGGGGTCTGGATTTGAAACATTGGGATGATCCATTGTGAAATTTTTGGAGTAGAAAAGATTTATTAATAAGATACTAAAAATATATTAAAAATATACAATTTTTATACACATGTGTTATTATGAGGAAATGATTATATCTTCTAAGGATCTGAAATGTAAAAAATGAAATTGCAGTTAGAATAATGGATGGTGTTTTTACATTATTGGTTACATAAACATGGTTTCTCCTTTGAGTTTCTACCCATATGTTGACAGTGTAGCATGAATGAGTTTATTAAATAATCATTTTGATTTAATTTATTTATTAATTTAATTATTCATAATGAAATAATAGTACCACTTTTATGACTCTCCAATAGGGTATGCTATTTCAATTAACACAAACCCTAGGGGGAGAGTGGATGTGGAGACACATCAGATCATAGTGGGATAAAGGGATTATTATTTTAATGGATAAATATTTTTATCGCTACAATGATCAAAATGTTGGGGGCACAATGAGTTGAACCATTTAGGTAGTTCTATTATTTGAAATTTGAAAGCCATCCTTCTTATACAATATTAGAATGGTAATATGAAATATCTATTTACCCTTAATGTACCATAGTATATTTTTTATCTTCTACCCTTACTAGATTGTTATTATCCCAATATGATGTTTAATTCTGAAACCTCATTCTCATGATCACATACCTACCCCATTAATAATATTACGATTAAATTATTTTTTTAAAAATTTTTCTGTGAATCCATTAATGAAACAATGACGAAGGAGAGAGATATGATGTGATGTGATCCCCTCTATCCTATATTATATTTCATCATTTACTTATGTTTGTGATATGGTTTGAAGAATGTTGGCCTTGGAGTTAGATGATAGTGGTGGAATAGGGTGTCTGGTCAAGAGGGTAAGATAATGGTAGGGGCACCTCAAGGAGCAGTGTCACATAATGAAAGGGAAATAGTGAGGGGAGGCAAACACCTCACAACGAAGATGGTGTGAAAAATTAGAGCTTAGTGAGAAGGTTATGGTTATAATGGCTAATAAATGATAGGAAAAAATGTGGAGATAGGCATGTGGTGGCCATCAAGTTCCTCAGGGTGAAGTGATTGGTGAAGGATATGTGTTTTATGTTTTTTTGTTTTTTAAATTGAAATCAACATTAATACTAGTTTATAAATCTTTGTTAAACTAATTCATATTGGTTGCATCATCTATTCTTCCTTTTAGTTTATGTACAACGGTTTTAAGGAAGAGGAATTATTATCACATTATTTTAAAAAAATATATAAAATTATAGATATGTTTGTTTGTATGTCAAATATATATATAAATATATTAATTTTTCAGAATACATGTATATACAAATTATTTTTTAATATTTCAATTATTGTTAGTAATTAATTTTTTAATATTAATAATATAATTATGATTTATTTTCAAAAAATATTTTTACATACTTTACTAATTACATTAATAATTATATTTCTTAAATAATTAATATGATTTATTATTTTAATTATTATGAAAATTAAATTAATTATTTAATAATTCTTAATACTGTAATTAATATCATTAAACATTAACAAAATAAATAATAATACTTTATAATAATTTAATTAATAATATAATACATAACAATAATTATGTCCACTAATAATTTAATGTGAAAATGTTATGTTTCAAACAATAAATTTTTTGTGACATGTAAATAATTTATTGGTTTATTACAACGATGCAATTATTTTTATTTTCAACTTATTTTTATTTTTATTGGATATGTTTTAAATTATAACTATATTTTTTTATATTTCATATATTACTATCTTTTAAATTTACCTAATTGAAATTTAGTAATATTTTTCATATTTTAGGTTATTGATGTTAAAATCTTATAGAAGATACAACATAAATAAAATACAAATATAAAGTAACATTATTTTAATCATGTAAAAATGGTTGATTGTAAAAATAATTTCATAAATATAATTAATAGTCAATAATAAAGAAAATAAACTACACTTTTGTATCAAATCCATTATGTCAATAGAAAACATATAAGGGAATGATTAGAATCACAATTTATGAAAAAGTCAAATCCCACATGATTTTGTTCTAATGGGATTATTATATCAAGATCAACAATCTATATATTGGGGAGGAGTATGATGACTTGGAAAGTTCTCTTACATGTGAATAAGAACCTCACATATTTGATGAATTGTATGAGAATCATCGGGAGGAGGTGGCATATAGATTTCATCATGTGCACATGATCGTTCACCAAATGTGTAAGTGGAAATACCTATCATCGTCTTCTCTAGGAACCATATGTCCTATGAAGGCTAGGTCATGAATGGTGGTGGAATAAGAAAATACCCATGATATAAGATCTGGTCGGATATACTCTGGAAAAACAATGGAGATCCTAAAAATATAAATGGATCTCATGCCTCCTGGTTCACATATGTAATCATATGAGGTTTTATTGAGATAGGTTCGACTTTTTTGGGGGAATAGGTGAGGGATCATGTGTAGAACGACATGGTCTGTGATTTTCGAGTCATGTATATTCAACATTAGCAATGACTAGAGGAGGTTCATGAGCAAGAAACTGCACTCCCTCGGAAGTGACATCATCCCCCTGAGGTGGATGATCAATCATACTATCACATAAAACAATATATAGTGGCATCATCCCTTGTGTTGTTGAATAGTATTAATCCTAGATAAAAATCTCCCCAATATAATTTAGCTTTGAAGATTATATTTTTTTGTTGATTATGTTGTAAATAGATTCAAATTAATAAAATAATGTACAACAAATAATCTAATAGATATTTATTAATATACCAGATTAAGATCCCTCTCCTCTTCGAAGTGTGATATATAATTGACTATACCATATATGATTAACCATACTTAAATTCCACTACTATAAAGATTCACATCGTACACATACCCCCCAATATAAAATGATTATTGTTTGTCCTGGAGGTCTAGATACTCGCCATGTTGTAAGTGCAGGTTGACATCATGTCTCCCTATTATCTTCCTGGAATGAAGTGCTACTGACTTTCCAAATGGAATGGGAATATGATGAAAAAATCCAAAACAGAATAGTAACCTATCCGTCCATTTCCAATAAACAATATGAAATCGAATGAGATGCAATATAGTAATGGGACTGTGAAGCCCATGAGTGCAGTATATGGGAAGCTGGTCAAATAGAACACACTATGGAAATCATGAAATATTAAATGATATGATCCATATATTAAAAAAAAAATTATATTTTTCAATTTATTATTATGGTATGTATTTCATATACATACATTAGTGCATACTACACCTTTCCATAAGAGATAATATACACCTAATTCATTCATTGGAATCTTAAATATGTGGTTTTTCTTACTCCACAAGCAACATACAACACATAAATCTGTAAATAATAATGATTTAAATTTAATAACTCATAGTGGCATCAAAAAACCATATAAAGGAGTGATCATACCCAAATCCACACAAATCGTTATGAAACACATCTATATAAAGCTCTGAATCTTCAAAAATTGGGGACAGGGGAGGGTTGCACTCCCATTACGACATCAAAATAAGGATGAAACATCACATGAGATCAGTGTTATCTAATTATAAGGTCATGAATAATGTATTATATGTTAATTCAAATAATTTATATCCAATATTGTATCTCCATGCCTATTCAAAATATTAAAGTATCATAAGATAAAATATATAAAATTATATAATATAGTGATAAATGAAAAATGTCTCTCAAATCAGGTAAAAGATATATGCATGGATGTAACACAAGACAATATGTTTATAACTATTACTAGGTAACTATGAAAACTGCATCTCTATCCATCTGATGGATTTCATCCTTCCATTTGTAGCATCATCATCCCCCAAAACGACGAGTCCTATAAATAAGCCTAAAATTTAAATCCATTACCCTTAAATGGGTCCAAAAACTTCATCCAAATAGATAAAGAATCCCAATTAGGTCCAATACAATCTCAATGGTGATTGTCATCTATCATTGGTGCAATTGGAATGTGTGTTTCTTCAGTCCACATCTCATTGTATGGAAAACAAGGATGTGATTATAATGGAATATAAAATCCAATAATGAAATTAAATAGAATCTAACAAAGTATTGGTATGGTATAATCGAAGATGAATGTAGAATGTGATGTTAATGGTGGTATCTACACTCCCTGGTCATCCAAACCACACAATCTACTAACACGTCATATGAAACATGCCTATACTGCTGAGTGAGAAGAGTATAATCCTTGATCTCTATATATAAAACTAAAATATATATTATGTTATTGAATAAAATAAATTTAAAATATTTAATGAAAAATTTCATTATTGGTATAATGTATGATATAAAATTCTTTTTACCATGGTTTTATGGATTTTTTCATTCCTAAAGAAAATTAAGTTTTATCATGTTTTGTAAATCATAATAATTGGTTTTAGATATGGGTTTTCCGTTAAAAGTGTGTTTTTTTCTAAACTTTTTATCTTTGATTTATGAAATAAATTTTTTTATCGATTTACAAATATGGGAACGTTTTGGGGATTTTTCAGTATGTTGAAGCACATGCTATAATCTCGATGGAAGAGACAGGTTTTTCTAAGTGACCATGGGAGCCTTCGAGGGAGGACCATGAAAACATGCATTGTTTTCCACAGTACAGAGATAGCCTTTTGGTAGTAATATCATGTGACATTCCATGATGTTTTTCGACAGACCTTAAGAGATATTAGAGGTAGTTCTGAAGGAAGATCCTATGAGGGTCATTTTCTAAGATAAAAAAGAATTCTTGTTTACATAGTCATGATATGATTAACGGTTAGAGTCCCAAAATTCACATTAATCTTGATGGATATGTTTTTATTATTTATCATTTATTTATAATTTCTCATGTTATTGTATATTTCAAGGTTATTGTCTTGCAATATTTCTTTATATGGTATTCATGGATATTTTATTATTCTTTCATGTCATCTCACATATAATTTTCGTATTCTTTATAATGAGTACACCTAGGTAATATTGGTTAAATCCACCTTATTTATTGAGAATTTATTTTATCCTTTAACCCAATAGGATATATCCATTATGGTGTTCTTTTTCTATTTTGTTTAATTTCTCACAAGTTTTTTTATTGTGTATCCATGGATAGTTTGATTACACTATCATTTTATCTCACATGTACTCATCATCTGCCTTTTAATGTTAATAGGAAAAGGATTAATATGAAAACCATATTATGATTTATGAAATGGTTTTATAATGTGAAAAATATTTGTAATGGGAAGGTAATTTTATTGAAGAATGTTTTATTTATTAAAATGATGGGACAATTATGAATATTTATCTTCTCTATGATTTATGTAAATGTTTTTATAATTTATCAAAAATATGTTATTTGACATTAAAATAATTTTGAAATGACATTGATTTCTAAAAAATTATGGATTTTTTTTTATTTTAATATGGAATTTTCACATTGGATGGAATACATATTTGGGGATGAGAGTGTGAACTTGATCAAACGATGTCAATAAATCTTTTCCTGTTATAACCACACTGAGTAAATATGATGTAACTCAATTTATTACACTGTTATAGAGGCCAATCGCTCTCCTTTTGTATCATAATAAACTCTGGTCTCCTTCACTATCATAAGATGCTGTCGTTAGATATTAAAATTGGTTTGTTTTTGTAATTTTGGAAATGTGGAGACTCACCAAAATACTTACATGGTGTAGTATATTAATTAAAAATGGAGTCCATCTGGTACATGTGATAATTATATTATTTCCAAGATATGTTTATAGAAGAACATTATGTAATTATGTGGGTGCATGGAAACCTAATTTATTGGATTCTTCCATATTGGCAATGCCTCGATTCTAGAAATAATTCTATGACTCGATCACAACTACCCCTGATGGGGTGTTGATACATTTACACTATATTCGAGAGTCTTATCACAAAAAATTTAACGGTTAATTATTTGATGAATCTTGAATTTTAAATAAGATATGAATCATCTAAATCATTAGACTAACAAATAAGTTCTGCAGGCAAGCCTTAATTTTATCTAGTTATCCATCCATGATCCTGTGTTAATTCTATATTAATTTGATGTCAATCAATAAATTATTGTTATTTAAGAATGATTTAATAGTTCCTTATTCATTAATAAGTCATTTATTAGCATTCATTAAATATAAGATCTTCAATAGTTATTCTAATGTTAATTAATATTTAATCATTAACTTATTAAAATTTTTATCATTACTTCATCATTAATTATTTCCTAGGTAGTCATTCCACAAAAAGTAAAAAATAATTATATAATCAATGATTAAAAACTAGGTGATCATTTGTTAATCATTCCTTAATATTTCATTAATCATTGATTTATTACTAGATAATCAGTACTCAATCGTTCATTATCCATTATCTAATAAAATGTTATCTATAACTTCATCATTTGTTAAGAACATATTAATTATTCCTCAAATAATATTCATTAAAAAATTTCTTTACATATAATAATTCATTAAAAACTATGTATTTTATTAATTATATAGGTTATTGTTAATTAAGTGTTAATCATTACATTATTGATAGTTAATCATTACATCATCATTTATTAATCTCATTCGAATCATTACCTAATAATTGATTAATCATTCATTAATCAATTGTTAATCATTATTTTCACATTCATTAATCATTAGCTAATCTTTAGTTAATCATCACATAATTATTAGTTAATAATTTTTTAATCCTAAATTAATTATTCAATAAATATTTATTAATCACTCATTAATAATTAATGAAGTAATATATATTTAGTAGTTGCTTAAAAGTTAATTTATAGTTAATTAATAGATAATCATTGTTTAATTATTTGTTATTAAACATTTAGTCACCAGTCAACCATTTGTTATTCATTAGTTACTTATTAGCTAAAATTTTATAAGTATTACTTAATGGTAAATTAATTATTCCATAATCAAACACTAGTCACTCATTTATCATTACTTAATTAATTGAAATTTTTTCTATCCATTCTAGATTACTATTAGGTTTTTAATAATTATTAACTAAGTAATTATTAGTTAATATTTATTTATCCTTAAATAATAATTTTTTATTCTTTTTAAATTTAGTATCTAATCCTTATTTAAAGATTAGAAAATGTTAAATTAATAAATCCATAATCATTAATTAATAATACTTTAATCATTACTTAATAAAATGATCTCATGTTGTTACATTAAAGTAAATTAATATTTCAACATAATGTTTCTTTTATTTTATCATTATTTAACTCATTAGTTAATAATTTTTTATTCATTAGATAATTATTATCTAATCATTATTCAAACATTAGTTAATTAAAAAATTTATAATGCCTTACTAGTTCAATACTATCTCGTTAATCATTACTTAATTACAAATTAGGTACATTATATGTTTTTATTTTGTCATTGTTGTAAATCAATATGATATTATTAGTTAATCATTCTTTAATCATTAGTAAATCATTTTTTAATCATTATCTAACCACTATCTAGTCATTATTTTCACATTATTTAGTCCTAATTTAATCATGCCTTACTCATTCGTTAATCTCTCACTATTCATTAAGATATTAATAGTTAATTTATTTTTAGTTGTATTATGTTAATTATTCTTCATCATTATTTATAGGGGTTTGTAGAAAAGAAATATCACTAATTCCACATTTTCCGTTTCATCAATCTTGGTCAATGAGTAGAAATAGTAACATTGAGCCTGCCGCCATTCAATATAACCGACATGAGGCATCAGTTATGGTGCCATTGTGTATTAGTTATTAAAAAATACACTAATAATATATAAATAATTGGACAAAATCTTATTAAAACTCTTGAAGGATGTCTACTCATATAAGGATTTAGCGGTAAAAATGTGAAAATAAATACACAAGAATTAAAAATAATATGCAAAAAGAGAATGGGGAGAGAGGAAGTGATTTGGCAAGGGGGTGTGAAAGGAAGACGTCCACATGGAATAAAATCATGTAAAACATATGTGTGTTTATAAAAAAATAAAAAAAATAATAACATTATTATAATAATAATCATTTTTATTATTATTAGTATTATTTCTATTGTGATCATTATTAATATTTTTTATTATAAAATTATGTTTTCTGGTCGCAAGTTCATGTCCCTAGGATTGTATGATTTCCATAGTTTTTTTATGTGTTGGGTTCCATGGTGGTTGGTGTACTATAACTACTATTATTATAAAATATAGTTTTGATTGTTAAAATTTTACTCTGTTATTTGATTTATGTCCCATTTTCGATGTCATAATCTATAAACTAATACGGTTGTTTCAAGATAGGTATGTGATACATAATTCCAACAAATGGACTGAGCCCCAAATCATAGAATGTAACATGACATAAATATGATACGAAGACAAGAATATTTTTATCTGATTTACATTTTCAAGAAATAGATATCATATCATGTGTTCTTTCTACATATAAACTAAATGTGAAGTTTATTTATTCATATGAGGCTATTTGTGAGGTGATATAGGAATATTTATTTTAGTTCTATAGGGTTGATGATGGAATTAAAGTATGATATTCAGAATGATATTGGTGCTGGTAATAAATTCGAAGTAAATTTATTATATGGGACCAGTCCCCTATAACCTTTATATAGATAGGCTTTTTACTCCCCCATATAAACCTGGGGTAGGGGACATCTATCTGGGGAATCTGTACTCTCCCTTCTTAGAGATCTAGATGAATCCATGAAATTTACCTGATTTTTTTACTTCCTTGACCATTATTTTTTGATCTATAGGGAATGAGTCCCAAAATATAGTTCTAGATTGGCTAGATCAATTGTTTTACTTTTTTAGATGACACAATAAAAAAAATAGTGATTATCAATGATTATTTTTTTCTACTCACGGTGGATTCAAACCCCACTATTTTATTTATAGTTGGTTCTCTAAACTTTATAATATTTTATATTTTATAAACATATACTTGTGGTTATTATTGTTTACTAGGTGTTTTTATATTAATCATTATTTAGTACTGATCTGTGGTTTTTTATATGGAGGAAATTAACATAACCAAAACTAAATTATAAAGTCTTTGTTTACATTTATGGGGGGAAGAAGAATGAAATGACACAAATATGATTTTTAAAAAATATGAGGTGGTTTCCTATGAATATCTCTAAACATTTTAAATAAATTTTAAGAATATGTTTTAATAAAAAAATGCTATGCAATAAATAAGTCCTTATATAAATTAATCCATAAATACTGAACCAACATAAATCAGTAGTAATATATCCAGAATCATAAATATAAAACCATCATTATATGATAATCCAATTAACAATATATGTACAGAAAAAATATGTCTAAAATTCACCATAAACAAATGGAAAATACATTTATACCACCACATCCAATATATCCATCTAAGTCCATATCAAGAGCCATCATAAATGAAAATGACCACACCATATCCTAAAAAAGAATTTATAGAATTCGTAACTGATAATAATAAATAATAATTATAGTATTTTTATTTATAATATTTTACCATACCAAAACAATTATGAGTTATCATGACTACTTTATTAATAATGTTTTGGATCAAAACAGTCACACTTTTACATACTACCAACTTTTCTCACATGAAATACTTTCAAAAAAATTTAGGAAAATAATTTCGAAGAATAATATTTATAGAATATATTAGTGTTTATTCACTAATAATTTTTATTGTTTTATAAAACATATGACATTTTGACATTAAACAAATAATATAATACACTGAACACACTGAAACACAAACATACATATTTAATATAATATTCAACACATGAAAGTCCAAAGGGATATGTATAAACAATTTAATAATATTTAAAACTAAGAAGTGGTGTAAGGAAATTACTCAATAAAAACCATTAATGTATTTAATATATAATCATTTACTATACTACATAAATAACTCAGTAGTGGTTGACTTATAAATTTGATGTCTTTAAAATATAGTTATTGAGTCATTCTGAGCATAGATATTATAAAATGGACATGTTTTCTACTTTTACAAATAAAAATCAGTTACAAAATTTTTTCCCATTATCGCACACCATATTTTTTTCATTATATATGTTATTTACTATTTCTTAATTGATTTATTTTTTTACAAAACAAAATTTTTATTTAATGAAATTATAGAGAAATAATAACAGATATTGACATGTGTTGGTTACTAAATCTGAAAAATCAATATATATTCATTTACCTATTATTTCAAGGTCATATACCACCATATTATTAGTTTTTCCCATCAATATATTTATAAATGAAATATATTTATTTTAAAACTGCTTATTGAGTCATCCCAGGAACAAAACATGTCATATTGACATGTTTCCGACTAATAAAATTAATTATTAATTGAAAAATTGGTTACTCCTATTTTTTCTTCAATATTAGGTAAATTTTTATGTTTTTGACTATTTCATGCAGTCTTTAGTGATTTAAGCACTAAAATGCTTCTATGTTCTTTTAATTACTAACATATTCCTTTCCTATCATCTATTCCTTCACTAGGACATAGACGTCGGTAGCTATCATGCTGGCCCCTCCCACCTCATTGGTGGAGAACCATCATCCTATCATGGATAAATTATCAAATCCATTATATCCCTACCTAAATCTAGATTACATTCCCTCATTCCCTCATGTTTCCCTCATCCTGATGGATTCGTAATGGTTTTATGGTTCCCCGTAACTATCAATATTAGTTATAGTAATCACAAATTTATCTTATCTATTGAATATAACATTGATTGAATGATTCGGGCTCCTCTAGGAAAAGGTGGACTCTTTGGATCAACATATTTTTGGATCATGGGGTCTATAAGAATGCACCAACATAGGACTCCATGAATTAAAATTCAATTTGATTACATTTTCTCTGGAAGAGTATAAAGTTCTAACATGGTTTACTATTACTCATAAAAAAATTAGATCTCAATTATTCCTCCTGATATGGTCTTATATTTTCAATATGAAGCATGACTCACAGTCTGTGGTGATCTAGATGGGACTCCCTGATCTCCTGAACCTGTTTCGGAATTCCTTGATTTTTTGTTTATTACAGAATCTTGTAGGGAGTTATCTATATTCATATAGTAAGAATCATGATTTGTGTAAACTGAACAGACCAAGAATACGTGTCAAAGAGGATATGTCGATACCACATATTTATTCCTTTTGGATTACAATTAGTGAGGATTTTTGTTAGCATTAGTCAATCATGTTTGATTCTTCATATTATTTTTTCTCAATGATCCAAAAGGTGGAACACATTTAGATTGTTTGCAAGCATGATATGATACAGTGGAATGCATGAAATGTTTTTTTCCACTTGTACAACATCAGCTTCAACTTGGTTATCCCTTGATCATGGATGAGTTCTAGATGTGGAATGATTTGGAAAAGATAATGGACAATGGTTGAAAATGGGATGATCATTTTGTCTCTTATAGTACCGTGCTCCCATGTGATATAGTAATGGAATCTCAAAATTAATCGAAGGATACATAAAGAGATAATAAAATCATTGATATTTATGTTACAATAAAATTCAATTTTGGTGGTGATTTCTCCTTATTGTATTAAGATTATTTGATTAATGATGTGACTTTATGTGATTTTGAAGATTCTCATTTAAATGATGAAGATTCATGTTGTAATGAGAATATAAATAATTCTGAGGTCAGTGAAGACCGTTTTCCAGTTCATGTCATTGATATCAAGAATTAACATAGGGTGGTCCATATGGATGATAAAATGGTCATGTAACTGGATTCATCAAGTACTATAAATGAAGCTGCGGTGAAGGGGGACTTTTATGATGACAATGTAGTTTGTGAGGATCTGAAATGATTGGTTATCGAGGTCACCAATATACAACCCCATTTTATAGGACATGGATGTGTGCATACAAGTGGTTCAGATATGCTAGTTCAAGACGATATGGATCATGGCACTAATATACATGAAATTAATCTCAATCGGATGATTCAGAAACTCCATTGCAATTTTCCAATTTATGATATGTGGGTAATGTTACTAATGATGGTGAAGTGACTGAAAACAACCCTCCGAAAGGCCAATGTGGTTGTAAACCCTCATTTAAAGTCCTCATCACACATGGGAATAAAAAAATTGTTGATGGATAGGGATTCATTTCTGTTCCTCCAAGGTGAAGGCAGAGGAAAGAATACTCAAATATTCCAGAAAATCTGTCAACCGGGTCCGCTTATATGGGGTGAAGATGAAATGATTCTAATATTATTAAAACTCTAATGAATGTAATTATAAATCTTAATGGAATAAATATTAAATGTATAGTTATGGTAATAACATATCATATTAATATTTTTAGTCTTTCATCTACTAGACATGTGATAGTTGGTAGTATTTTCGTCTTTCCTGGTGTAATTTTTCATTCGTATTAATAAATGACCTGAAGGTTTTTCTTATGACTAGACATGTATAGTAATAATGTTTTTATGCTAATATAGTAAATATTATAACTTATATTTATGTGGAGTTTGTTATTACACCTGAAAAAGAAATATAATTTAATTTTACAAGGTTTTTACACCCATCTAATGCCATTTTATTTCTTTTGAGCCCATGATGCAGATTTTAAAAAGAAATTGAAATATTTTAAAAATTCTTATTGAGTCATTTTGATCCCACTAAACCTTATATGGATGTGTTTTCTCCATGTAAAAATCAAAAAAAAATCAGGGTTTTCCCCTTATATATCATCATTTTAATGTTGTCGGATTTTAGTTTCGACTTTTTAAAAATAATTTTAGTGTTTTAAAACACCAAGACCATATTTAGGGGAATCCCAGAAAAAATATTACATCGATTGACCTGACCATCATTCCATATATTAAAAAAATATTTGTTAATAATTTTATTATGATTTTTCATCCATTTAAAGCTTCTTTCTTGGTTCTAAACCCCTAAAACATTTAAAAAAGAAATTTATAACTTTTTACCCTACTTATTGAGACATTCTGATTACACAACACATCAGATGGATGAATAATATACTTGTACATATCAAAATAAAATGTTGTTTTAAAATGATTAAAAGTAAATATAAGGGGGTTTTATATGGTTTTTACCATTAAAAACATGTTTTAGTGTTATAGAACACTAAGAACATGTTTATGAATATCTAGTGAAAACCATAACTATGATCGATGTGGAGTTTGCTCCTAAATTAAAAAAAATCAATCTACATCCCTTTTCATATGACTTCATAGCATTTTGATGAAGTTTTCCTAGTTTGGACCCCCCCTAATTCATGTTTTTAAAGACTTTGATATCTTTTAAAACATTTTATTGAGTTATTCAAAGACACAGTACATCAGGTTAAGAAGCTTTCAACTCATGCACATCAAAAATAATTGAGAGTTGTTTTCCCATGATTTTACATGAATATGTGGTTTCATTATATGTTTTCCCCTATGATATGAAATATTCAGTGTTTTGTTAAAAAATTGATATATAAAAAACACAGAAAAAGTGTAACTCAGATTGATGTGGTTTGAGTTATTAATATTCAGAAAATAATATTTAATATTTTTAATATTTTTTTGGGGAAATAAAATGAATATTTCTTGGATTTGACCCCTGAAGTAGTATTTTAAACATCTTCTTATGTTTTAAAACATCATATAAAATTATTCATGTCTCATCACATGAAAGATAGATGTGATGTCTGGGTATTAATAAAAAAATTATTCAATGATAGTTTTACCATGATCTCATTTCAATATAATTCCATTTATATGATTTGGACTATTATACACACATCTTATTATTTTAAAATATTAAAAATGGTTTACTATCATTCCATAGAAATTCTAACTCTTATTTATGTGGAATTAGTTCTTACATTTTCTAAATCAATACATGTTCATTTCCAATGATTTCAGGGACATAAAACATTATTTTCATTGTTTTGAACCCCAAAATAACATATTTAGAGATATTAATATTTTATAACACTACGGATTGAGTCATTAAGAGTATGATGCATATTCAAAGGTTATTTTTCTATATCATTCAATTAAAATTAATTATCGATTGCTTTACCTTGATTTGGCATCAATATGATATTGTTTTCTGTTAATTTCACCATTACATGGTCATTTTAGTTTTTTAAAGCTCTTAAAACATATTTATGGTTATCTTATGAAAATATTAACTGGAATTTACATAGATTCAGTTCCTACATTCAAATAATGAATATATACTGATTTTCCTATGATTTCCCAGTCATCCTATGACTTATTGAGTCATTTTGAGCACATCAAATGTCATGTGAATGTGTTTTATATATGTATGCATAAAAAATAATTAAACTATGTTTTTCCCATAATTTCAAGTCAAACTGTTGTAATTTATATGGCCTTGTCTATTGCCCATACATTTTAGTTATTTGAAGCACTAAAAACACAATTATGGGTTTCCCAAATAAATAATTACTCATATTTATGTGGCATCAGTTCATATATTTCACTAAAAATATATGATCATATTCCGATGATTTCATATCGATTGACTTTTATTTTCATGGTTTCGACACCATGAATCATATGTTCAAATGTTTTTGAGATCATTTAAAAGTGGTTACTGAGTCATTTTGATCATACCACACAGTGGAAAGATGTTTTGTCTACTCATAAATTTTAGAAAAAATTTAACTATGGATATATCATTATTTCAAATAAATATAAGGTTATTATCGATAGTTTTAATCATTACTCAAATTTTTATGTGTTTTATATACTTAAAACACATTTATGAGAATCATGGAAAAAAAATATCATATAGATTTTAAAAAATTTCCAGTATTTCAAAAATAAATCCATCATTATTTTTTTTGATTTCACGACAATAAAATTCTTTTTTATTTGTTTTGACCCACTAACATGCATTTTTAAAGACTTTGATATTTATTAAATCATATTATTTAGTTATTCCAAGTAGACCACATATTGGATAGACATGATATCATCTTGAGAACATAAAAATTACTAAATAATGGCTATAACATGATTACAAATCAATATGAAATCATTATATATGATTTTGGAATCAATATTCATGTTTTGGAATTTTAATGCACAAAAAAACATGTTTATGGGCATCCCAAAAAATCTGCGAATCTAGGTTTTATTTTTGGGTTATAAAATTTAAAAAATCATTATTCAACCATACTCATATTATTTTATATCCTTTTGATCCCATTTTCATGGTTTTGGCCCCCTAACACATGTTTTTAAAGACATTAATATGTTAAAAAACTATATATTGAGTCATTATGAGCGCATCACACTTGATATGTTTGTTTTATCTTACATTTCATGTCAAAAATTATTCAATAGTGGTTTTTTAATTATTTCACGATAATAAATGGGTTTTTTATGGTTTTGAAAATTACACATATGTTATTGTGTTTTAAAAAACTAAATATCATTTTTGGGAATCCTAGGAAAAGAATATCTTGGATTGGTGTGTTGATATTTTCTAAATTTCATTAATAAATCTATTTTCATTGTCATATGATTTCACAACCATCGGTTTTATTTTTAATGGGTTTTAACCATTGATGATTGTTTCTGAATAATTTTATTTTTTTTAAAAAAGTTATCGATGGATTTAGTTTTTATTTTACCACGAATGAGTGATATATAAGACTAGAAATTTTAGTGGTCATTCTCAACATCTTCTGAAATAAAAAAAAATATATTTTCTATTGATGTAGACCAAAAATCTTGTGTTTTCATATATTATTCATGTTCGTGTAATTTTTCATTCATTCTTGATACTTTCCTATGTGCTTCCCAATTAAAAGCCTTCACTGGAACCCATAGTATATAAAGCAGGTAATGACGATGAAATCCTACCATATACAACCTATATATTAGTCATTGAACCCATCTAATGTACCCTCCCAGGATTCTCCATCCCAAAAATTATTCCATCCACATCTTTCTTGGATATAGATGATGAATTTCAAGGGTTCACATAACATACTTCTTAAAATATACCCTCTTAACAGAATAATATTAACAATTATTATTTAAATTATTTTAACATATTAATATTAACTTATAAATAAATATTTTATTTATATTTTTTGATATTTCAATACTATAATAAATTATTATGAAAACTAAGTTATAAAAACAAACAATCCATAATCCTAATTAATTAGTGTTAGATACATGTATAAAATAAAACCAAAATATCTAATTGGAGCTGTTTGATACACGTATAATCCACATTTAATTGTGTTCAATGATTTTTTGAGGTAATTTAATTATTTTTTATTTTTTATAGTAATGAAATAACATTAAATAGAAATGAAAATTAATTTCCTTAAAATATCTAATGGCTTCATTCACCAAACTTATATCGGGTTTTTTGTAATCTAGAAGCCACTTGTCTAGACTTCCAACTAAATGACCAAATTAATTAACCTTTATTAAAAATATATAATATTTATAATAAAACCATTAGTTATAAAAAAATATAAATAATACTAGAGAAAATAAAACAAATATTATTGTTTTTATAAATAAACATTATGACATAGTGATACGAGGAATGAATTTTTTCATGATTCATTTTATTTTTAAGAGTATTACTGAAAATGAACCCATTAATAAAAATTCTAATTATATTGTTTTTATTTTAATAAGATACTAGAAAATATACATTTACCTTAAGAGATGCATCTCTCTTAATATCAACAAATATATTCGAATACGAATGACACACAACTTATAGAACGTTATCTTAGATTTGTCCTGATCATAGAGATGTATCATTACATTAATTATAAATTATCAATTTAAAATTTATGAATTTATTTCCCAATATTTCCCGTGTACATTGAGTGAAATAGAGTATGTGATATCAAAATGAAAACAAATCATGAAATAAAAAACATTTCACATTTTAAATATATTAAAATTTGTAATAATGTATTTTAAATTAGTTATCAATGAATATTAAATTAATATTTTATTTGTATAGGCATCAAACACCTCAATTATTCATGTTGCTGTAAAAGGTCTGTAGTATTAGTAATTAATATAAAATATCATAATTTCGAAAGAATGATACCCAGAAATCAATATTTGTATTCAAATAAATTCATTAGTAGGCACCCCAATCACATTAAATGGAATAATAATTTTTATTTCATTGAAATCCCATTCATATAATATGTTCGTAATAATACCTCGTCTATTTTTTTCATATGTATTTCTAAAATGAATTAAAAATTTAAGGAAATATAATTATTATTTGTAATAACATAAACACTAGTAATAGTATCATTGAATATGGAGGGGTATCAAATGATCCATCACCTATGGTTCATCAGATGATGGGATACCAAAAAAATCTATGGAATCTATTATCTCCTTGGAAGTCCCTGTAACAATGAAATAACTCTTATCCCGTGATATTGAAGGTAGTATTGGGGTTCATAGAGATTTTGATTGGCTTGGATCTTGAATTTTTTTCTCACATTTCTGTTAATTTTTTTTTTGAATATAGAAAATGTATAAAAAATAAAAATTAATATTATTTAGAAAAAAGGGGAAACAAATATACAAATATATATTTAGAAAACGTTTATAAATGTGTAATTACCATATATTTTCAGTATAAATTTATGAATTTAGTTACCGTCATCTTCAATGTCTTTATTTCTTTCATACTCGATTGTGATGAGTACTTCATTTTAATTCACTCTTGAGAAGAACTATTATTTTAATATTGTAATGAGAAAATTATTGATGGTTATTTTTTCATGATCCAAACCGGGTAGACATTGAACCTTTCAACCAAGCTGATACGCTACAACACATGAGAGGTGTTTATCATCTTCTTGAGAAAGCGAAAATCTCCTTGGAATAGACATATTGACAATTGTAATGTTTTATCCCAATATAAAAAAATAATAAATGTGGATAATTATAAAGAACAGATCAAAATAAATAACCTAACCAAATGAAAAAACACTAACTGAATCAAACCAAACCTATCTTAACTAGATGATTGAACAAATTACACGTGACCTCATGGTCCAATATCTGACTCAATGATCAAACATCACCTAAGGAAAACAAACCCATATTTAAACTAGTATAATGAGAAAAAATAGCAAACAACTATATGTGCGAGTATTAAAAATCAGTATGTTATCCCGTTAATCTCTTCATAATTCAATACCTATAAATAAATGAAACATCCATTTTAAAGTTTGAAATACAATGTATAAAATTATGGTTTTTTACATGTTACAAAAAAATGGAGTACGAGTCATTTCCCTCATTCATTTCTCAAAAACCCAAATCATTATTTAATGATATATTAGAATTTTCAATGGGAAAGTTATATTTACATTTTAAATTTTCACAAAAAGTGTAATACATAAATTTTTTAAAACAGTTTTCATAAGCCACATTACAAACACACATCACATTCTATTAAAAACACTACACATTAAAGTATTACTGAAGTTACATCACATGGTCAATGAAAAGAAAATATATATACAAGTAATACATTCAATTCTACAAGCACTAATAACATGTAGAAATAGGTGAACCTAATAGATCAAGAATAATCCATAAGACACCAGTACATGAGACCTCATTTTCATTGACATGTCACAAACAATGAAATACAAATTCTCAAACTTCTAGTCCATCCATTCTTAGGAAGGCTGAGGGAAAATCCCATAGCAATGTACCTAAACATGTCCACTTATTATGCCCATGATTCGAAACGATAAACTACTTGTGTGACAATCATTCTATGAATATTCTCTCAATATGTCAGGTTCATATCACTCATGTATATAATAGGGGTGAACCAAATGATACTATCCAATCATCCATTCATGAATAGAAATATATAATAAAAAAATAACAACAACCATCACCCGAATATACTATTTCAGACCACCTCTTTCCTTTAAACCATTAACCACAACAAAGGTAAGATATTTATCAATGGAGGGTTTTCATCAGCAGAATATCATCATTTCCAAAAAGGTGCCAAACTAGAATTAGTCACATTTTACAATCCACCACTTTTAAAAGGACAAAATTATTTTTACAAAAAGGGGAAAAGGCCACCACGTAGACTTCCACAACCATTTATAAAATCCCATTTTCTTATATAACCAAAACCAGTTTGAAACCAATTAAGGAGAACCAAAATATGTCATCGCATGATGAAAATATTTAAATAAAACCGTACTAAATCATTTTATTTACCAAATCCACCATAAGATCCATTCATTCATTTTATAAAATTCATTGTGTATAATATATAACAAGTAATTTCTATTCATCACTTGAAAAATCCTAAAAAAAAATCATCAGAAAAAAAAAACGAAACCAAGATTCATAATTACATATTTGTTAATCAAACTATTTGTGGAATCTATGAAATAAATGAATCTTGACTAAAAAAGGAAGTGTAAAGGGTGATCCTACCTCAAAACCAAAATGAAACAGAATGAAACACATATGAAACCACGTGGTATGGTCCAACCCCGTACATATTAAATAGCAAGGACTCAAAACACATATAAAACCCTCAATAGAGTATGTGAAACCAATAGGTTGGGAGAAAACCTTCGCCTCATTTGGAGGCACATCCCAGGATTATTCAAAACATCACCCCTTCAATGGAGAATACTGACACACACCTCATGTTGTCTTGAGAGAAAAGTTAAAAAGCCCCAAAAGAGTGTGGTGAGAGGCGGACCGCTAGACGGACATGTTGCAAGAAAAAAAAATTGCAGCAAATGAGACCAAATGCAGGGTCTCAATAGGGATTTTTCATGGCCAGAGGGATGTCTCACAATAGGGGGGGGGTAGCACGATGTTGATGTGTAGAGGAAAGGAGGTTTCATTCTAGCTTGAAGAGCCAAGGGTTTTTGGAACAGGAACCATTAGTTAGGGGTGGAACTAGTGAAGTTCATGCTGGTCAGCGGAGGGCCATGACTAGTAGGGAAGTACTGGTGCTGCGTGCAAGAATGCTGATGGCCGGTCGGATGGAACTGGGAGGGAGCCAAGTTGGGGATTTTTCATGGGAAGTGGGGAGAGAACATGGTCATCAGAGAGACGGTCACACCAGCTTCCGTGCCCTGAGGAGCAGAACTGATGGACCGAGGCTGCGCTTTAGGGAGAGGAGGCAATTTTCGGGGAGCCTGCAATAGTGATCATGAAGAGGAGGCGTGGGGGAACTGGTTCGAAGGTGGTCCGAGGGGGTTCGATTCCATAACATGAAAGAGGTATAGGGAGTGAGGTTATTTATGGGTGGAGGAAACCGGGGTGGTAGGTTGCTGTGCTATGAAGGTGGGCGATGGGAAGGGGCGCCTGGGTGCGCTAAATCGTGCTACACACACCAAAAATGAGGGGGGCCAACTGAGAAAACTCTTATAAAACAATTAAAAAATATAATATAAACAAAAAATAAAATAAAAAATAATTTTAATATAATAATAAGTATAATTATAATAACATGGACAATAATAATAATCATAACAACAATACTAATAATATTAATAATAGTAAAAATTAAAATAATAAAAGTATTCACTCATTTGAAATATAATAATATATTTAAAAACAATAAAAATTTAATATGACACAACAATTAATGATTAGTTAAATAGAAAAATCTATTTATTTTAATTTCTTAGAATAGGAAGTCACGCAGTTCTCAAGGTGAAGCTGCACGACTTCCAAATTCGTGCTCGCCCTTGTGCCCGACGACGTCCACACCAAAAAGAAAACTTTAATATAACCCAATAAAATATTTCATCTAGGACTCAACTGATTCCCAACATAGATTAATTAATGAGAGAAAAATTATAAAATGAAAGGGTCACATGGGTCAGGATCTGATTATTCACCCCACTGTCACACTTTCTTCCCCTGAAAAGCCACAACACCATCCAGCCGATTGATAAACAACGAAGGATTTCACATAAACAAGATTCAAACTCGCAATCCATGGAAATTACAAAGACTAACATTGATAATAAACCTCATTTCCCAAAATTTATTACCAGCAGACGGGAGGTCTGAACGGGCTCCCATCCATAAGAATTCAACTAGAACCAGATAACAACTTAAGAAAAAACCCAAAGAGACGTTGGGTATCCCCACCATTAAGAACCAATATATACACCAACAAATGGAAAACCCACATGAACCAGAACCAGAAAATAATCAAGAAAAAATAAACTCAATAAGAACCTTTAAATCACCAACTTACTTTTAACCTAAGGACAAATAAATACGAACACCTCACCCGATTCACAGGGGCAGTCCACGCTAGGACACTGATCGGTAACTCACATCAAAAAATGCAAAATTACTAAAATTTCATGAGGTATAAGTCCATCACACTAATTGGTACAAGATGAAATTTACAAAAATAGGTAAACTATAATAGAAATGCTAATACTATCTTACAGTATGATAAAGGCACAACTTTATCCAAACTCCTCAAAATCCTACAGGGTTCCTCACTACGTGTTGACTTCACTCAGAGACCTTTTGGATGGATCTATAAGAGATGAAGCTTCTCCTTCCTTGCATTCATGTTTTGATAATCCTAATAAGAAACATAAATCTTTTGATCTGACATATTAGTGGACATAATTTGGGAATAAAACCATGTTGGAATTGAAAACTATAGTTTCTGAAAAGACCCAGGACATTCCCATACATTTTAAAACCCAAAAACCCATCAGTAAAACTACAATGAAAAAAATAACATACACTAAATGGAAACATATAAAAGAAACATTAGAAAAAACTACTACTCGTGACATTTTAGAACTTCTTCCATGAGACATCTTAGAAACACCCTGACAGAATTGCCGCAAGTAAACCAGTCATCCACAAGACCGGCTGGGCTTTTGAACATTTCTAAATGAAGGATTTTTTGACCTGTCTTGCTGCATTGATAACAGATAAGGATATCTTGCTCTGAATATGTTGATGAAAGAACCCAATTCCTTTTTAATCCACTACTTTCTCCCTCAAAATTCAATCGCTTCCTCATATACTTTATCGAATCTTCGCCAGTAATCCTAATAATTTATGGAGGGAGGACTACTTCGATCAATCCTGCAATCATGGCTTAGATATTAAAATCATGTCTGACCAAATTGACAAAAGATGTTAGGTTAGACACTGACACCACTGACTAAAGATGAGGAATGAGATCCGACTTAAAACCCTGATCCTTTATAGTGTCATCTATAGAATATCCTAAATCATAAGGTACTATCTCCAAAAAGAACTGGAAATACTACAACATAGATACATCACCATGTGGCGGACAACACATATCCATACCCTTTCTCACCCTTTCTTTCTTATAGAAATACAGACGAATGAACATGTCCTTGACTAACTCCCAAGTCATCTCTTGATGGGGATTATTCCAAGACATTGACTTACACCACATAAACAGTGATCCTCTAAGCGTTAATGTTGAAAACATTACCTTCAAAGACTCATGAAACTCAATGAGGATAATGTCCAGTTTGATATCTCACATCCACTCCTCCTATATAAAAGGGACTAGTTGACCAAAAAATATAGGATGATCTAGATTCTGAATCTCATGCATAAAATAATAAATTTTATCAACCACACTACGATCACCCATCGAAGATTCAATGGAACAACTATTGGACAAGTTGTTTTAAGAACCCAATCAGAGCCAACTCAATAAATAAAATCATCATGATCAAACACCATATAGGTTACAAGATATAAACAAAATAAAACGAACCATCATAACATCAAATCATTCCTATTTGAAAATGTCATTAATTTTTCAAAAAAATGGTTGGTTTATCACTCACCATTGGTATTCCTTATAGTCTGACCCACATGCATGTTTATGTGCCACCAAGAGCATCCATCCACCATACCAGACATCCAATCATATTACAATATACCATTATGCATGTGAGAACACATACGAACACCAATTCCAAAACAAACCAACGTTATTGTCCAAAAAATCATTTATCATATTTGTTTTACATCAATCCACAAATTTAACGTGTCATTTAGAATTAATTTTTTTTAAAAATAATTTTTCTGATTCAAACACATTTCCAAATTTAGAGAAGACCCAAAACAACTATAAAAGGTAAATAGTGTCAGTGGGTGACTTTACCATATGGTTGGAGGCCATATTCCAAAAACGTCACCGATACAAAGAGCCTTTTAGAAATATTCCCCTAGATCCACGTGGATTCCCAGGTTGTGCGACTCTTAATGACTACTAGCCCAACCACCCTTATCATATCCCAATTACAAAATATTCAATAAAAACAAAATGAAACGAATTAAACTGGACTTCCCATTGAATCATGATTATCAGAATGAGAAAGAGTTCGTGATTCCATTCTCGTTCGTACTCCTTGAGTCCCGAAAATTTACCCCATCTACCTTGACATTTTATATAATAAATGGTGCTCTAAAAAGAGAGCTCTTCTTAGATAAAACCTAGATCTGATACCATTGTTTCACAAACCAACTGGGCTTGTCCTTGAACCTATTACCAAATATGTTCCACAATAATAACTGAGAGGAATTTCCAATCCACCCAGGCTAGTGACAGGTTCCTGGGAATTGATAGAGTTACGATTGGAATGGGTTCTTCCAATATAAATAGAAAAATAAGTGTGAAATAATTATGTGGAGCTCAAAATAAATAACCAAATCAAACTACAAAACATGAACTGAAGGAAAATAAATCTAAACAAAATTGACGGACAATCTAACATCGTGTGACCCCGCAGGTCACTATCAAACTAAATGATAAAACGTTTCGTGAGTTGAACACGCCCATGTTGAAACCTACCCAAGGAATTAAAACTGAAAAAACTATAGCCATGAGTATTGAAACTTAGTAGTCTAGAATGGTAATCTATTCTCAATTTACTTCCTTTAAAATAAATGATTCATACATATTCAAGTTTGAACTATAATGTATAAAATTATATTTTTCTACATGTTATTCATAAAAAATATGAGTAATTTCTCACTTTCATTTATCAAAAAGAAAATTTATTATTTTAGTGATACATTAGCATTTTCTATGGTAATGTAATGTTTAATTTTTTATTTTTAACAAATAGAATACCACACATTTCTTAAAAAAAAAATTCTGTAAGCCACATTATAACCACACATTACATTCATGTAAAGACACTAAACATGAAAGTAATACTGTAGTTATACAACAGGGAAATTAAATGAATAACTATCTACTAGTAACTCATTCATCACTACTAGCACTAAGAACGCGTCGACAAAGGTGAACCCTAGAGATCAGGAATAATCTATATGACACCAATACATGAAACCTAAACATTGTTGACATGTCACACCCGATGAAATCAATACACTCAAAATTCTCAACCATCCATTCACAATAAGGTTGAGGTAAAATCCCATGGAAATGAACTCAAACCATTCTGCCAACTATGGGCCACTTGTCAGTACCATGACCTACCAGTGCGACAATCAATCTCATAATATTATCTCAATATTCCCGGATCATATGACTCATTTATATAAAAGGGTTGATCCAAATTATGCCTATAGAGCCTCTAATCATGAATACATATATAATAAATAAATAAAAACAAACATCACCTCGAGCCACTCAATGGGACAACCTCTTTCCTTTAAACCATTTTGAGTACCAAGGATCCTCTAAGAGTGGGCCTCCCAAACAATCAGTCAAAACCAAGGAATGAGAGTTAAAAAATGACTGTTTGCATTAAATCAATTTCATCATATTCCACATGGTGCTAAATAAGAATTAGACACATTTCATAAACCACCACTATTAAAAGAACAAAATTCTTTTTTTAATAAATGATGAAAAATAACTACATTATCTTCCACAACCATTAATAAAATCCCAATTTTTTATAAAACCATAAAGGATCCCCAAATAAAATACTTTTCATGCTGAATTTTTTTATAAAAAAAAAATATTATTTTAAATCCCGAATAATAAATAAGATCCAACCTGTAAATTCATAAAATTTAATGTGTACAATATTTAACAAGGGAATTCTACTGACAACATAAAGAAGCCTAAAACACAATTTTTCTTGCTAAATATTGAAACCATGAATCATACTTCAATATTTCATAATCATAAAATTTGAAGAAAGCATGATATAAATGAATCTTCAATTAAAATTTAAGTGAAAAGGGATATCAAACCTCAAAACCAAGATGAAACAGAAAGATGCATGTACGAAACCACATGGCAAGGTCCAGCGCCCCACATTTATAATATCAAGGACTCAAAGAACATACAAAAAACTTATTAGTGTTTTTTAGAACATGTGGTTGGTAAAAACATCACCCTGAATGGAACTATAACCCGGGATGATTCAAAACTTCTCTCCTTTGACGGAAAACACCGACACACACCTCAAGTGGTCTCATGAGACAAGTCGCACACACACAAAATAGTGTGTCAGAGGTAGAACACTTACCTAAATGGTTTCCAACAACCAATAGGGGTGGTTGCAACCAAAGGTGGAGTCGTGGGATATAGTCTTCATGACATGAAGGATGTCTCGCCCAAAGAGGGGGGGGGGGTCACATTATGGTGATGTGTTGAGGGAGAGATGTTACACGCAATCTAGGAGAGCCGAGGTCGGCTGGAAAGGAAACCACCGACTAGGGGGGTTCTTGTGCAGTGTGTGCTGGCCGGTAGAGGGTCCTGACTGGTACGGAAGTGTCGGTGCTGCACGCAGGAAGGCCGGGGGCCAGTCTTCTAGAGAAGTGAGGGACCCGGGCTGGGGCAATGACAAGGGAAGGAGGGAGAGGCCCAGGATGCTGGAGGGAAGGACGCACCAGCTACCACACTGGTAGGAGATATACCGAGGGGCTCAAGAGGCACTATAGAGGGAGGAGACGTGGTTTAGGGACCGTGATAGGGAGGGTGACTGGGGGGTGCTGGAGAGCTAGTGTGATGGAGGACTGAGGAGGTTTGATGCCAGAATAAGGAGGTCATGGCAGTGAGGTGTTTTAGGGGAGGGAAGTCGATGTGCTGAGAAGGAGGGCGATAGGAAGCGGTGCCTTGGTGTATTTAATCTAACCGAACACAACAGAAATTATGGGGGATAACTGAGAATCCCTAAAAACAATTAAACTAAAATAAAATAATATGAAAATAAATATAAAAGTGATTTTAATATAATAATAATAATAATAATGATAATAAAAGGGATAATAATAATAATAACCATTATAATAAATATAAAAATAATTAAATTATTCACACAATTAAATTATAATAATATACCTAACAATAATAAATATTTTAAATGAAACAATAATTAATGATTATATTAGGTAAAAATGAATTTATTTTATTTTTCCATGAACAGGTAGTTACACAGTTTTCTGGGTGAAGTTGTGCGGCTTCCAAATTCCCGCTCGCCCATGCGCCTGACGAAGTCAACTCCATCAAAGTTCACATTAATTTAACCAACTGAAATACATTATCTGGGGAATACCATAACAACAAAAAAATTTATTTAATGGCTGAAATGTAACAAAATTAAAGAGTTTCAGGGGTCGGGGTCTGACATATTTGGTTGATGAGGTTCATTGTGACAAACTACCAATTGAAATTCATTACTCATAACGTATAAGTATATATATTTAAAGTGTAAAACTATGCTCTAAACAACCTGTATTTCATCATCTATATAATAAAACATATTTAATCATGAGCCCATTATTAACATATCATGATTTTCATCATCTCCAGTATAGAGAAAATGGGATATTTTGAAATAATGAAAATGTCTCGAATAATCTATTATACCAAAATCAACATTCATCCATTTAAATTTGAATAATAAAATTAAAATTTGAACATGAATTTTTTTTTAAATTATATTAGTCATATTTCAATTGAATCAAAACTTTTCATGTTTAAATACCTGAATATTTTTATTTTTCAAAATGTTATCAAGAAAAATTGTAAAACACATGAGTCTAGATGATTTTGGGAATCAAATCTCTTAGCTTGAAATAGAAGAACTCGATCTAAAAAAATTATATCATTTGATATTTCATCTTGATTCACATAATTTATTATAAATAAATGAATATATATATATATAAGGTGTTAATATTATCAAAAAAATTATTACATTTAAATAATATTAATTGGAGTATACACTCACATGATCTGGGGACCAATTGAAAATTTCATTGTTAACAACTTATATTAATTCAAGATAATTTAGGATTTAACCCATTATGTATCTCTTATTTTTTTTCAATTTACATTATTAAATAAGTGGATAACAAATAATACTAGCATGCACACATATCTGTGCACTTGTAGTATGTCAAATTCAGTACGTGTAAATTCTGAACCATTTACAACGAGTATCCCAATAATTAGAAATATTAATGACACGTTGTTTGAATGAAAATTATTTGAGATTCTATCAACATGTCCAAAACTATTGAATCTAGTCTCAATTCCATAAAAATACATATAACAAAATATTAAGAACTCTTCAACAATAAATCCTTTAGTATTATAGCCATATGTTTAATATGTATTCCTCACATATAATTTAAAATGACCGATATACCAGATGAAAAAAATGAAACACATTAACTTTTTTTAAACAAAGATTTTATAAAATTAAATTCAATAAAAGAAACTACTTATCATTTTTAGGAATCCATTAATTGTGATAGGATCCAAAAAATATATCTTCCTCTAGTTAATAAAACAGTCAAATGAATCATGAATGTTAAAATGGAGGGGGATCTAAAATCACGAAAAGAAATAGTTTCAGAAAAATGAATTTTTCATGATTACCAAGAACAATTAGGTACATATCTTTTCTATAAATATGTCTATAAAATATATAATACTCAACTAGAATTGGATTTACAATATTTGGATACATATTATGAATTATCAATGTCAACAACTACTGCATGAAAATATGGGAGACATGGATTTTCAATCTATTTAACAATCAATGTCTCAATTCATTGAAACAAAACCTGTTACATAATATACAACTAGTTATTTATATGTTTTTAATGTTATAAAAGAACAATACATTTTCAAGAAAAATAATTTTAAATTTTTTAAGGATACACACCATTCATGATTTCCAAAAACCTTATTTTATATTCCTTGACTTGTATTACATAAAATAATTAATGTGATCCTTTGACTTAAACTAATCATTATGAAATTTATAAATTACATATTCAAAGATATTATTATCAAATATTAATTATTTCATGATTATGAGTTATCAAATTTAAACCCAAATTGCGATGTTTAGAAAATATAAAAATATTCTTCCAGGATTATTTTTCAAATAATTGGAATAATATACCTCATACACTCTTCCCCCTTATTTAAACTAAATACATTTTTCGAATTGTATAGTGACATTCGGTAATTATGACATATTTTTTGAACTAGATAAATCCTTTAGAGACCTTATATATTAATTATATATTTTTAATTATGTCGAATTAAACCTCAATTTTTGAAAACCATTAGGAATCAATGATTAACCATAATACACCATTTCAATCTAAGAG
Organism: Viscum album; assembly: GCA_963277665.1. Classification (NCBI taxonomy): domain Eukaryota; kingdom Viridiplantae; phylum Streptophyta; class Magnoliopsida; order Santalales; family Viscaceae; genus Viscum; species Viscum album. Next base: position 1,032,296,840 of record OY728119.1, on the reverse strand, counting down.
AAATTTATTTAGGTTAAATATATAAATTACCTAAATGATTAGACCAACCAGTATTACAATTCACATTGGACAAGTCTCCTAGTCTATGAAAGTAGAGAATTTTCAAAATTAATGTACTATTCATTTTTTATAGTTTTATCATTTAAGCATCATATTATATCCAACCATCATCCCATAATTCTCAAAAAAATTGATTATCGGTTGAAGTTATATTTCGATTTCATTTCCAAGAATTCTTTTGTTAACTCACGAAGGATAATGGAAGAAGATCAAGATGATTTTAAAGAGAGAAAATTTAAAAATTATAATGAAATCGATTAATTATCTAAATTTATTATGAAATTTAAATAATAGTTTTAATTTATGTAAGGATAAAATAATTAACACAATATTTACTTATAGTAGATCATTAAAAATGAGAGAAATTATAATCTTATACCTCTATTACAGGTGAGAGATAAATTGAGAAATTTTTAATATTTAAACGTGGAATCATTACCCGATTATATAATCTATTTCTACAAAATGGAGGGATAACTATAGACACATGGACTTTTGTATGGGGTTTCACAACCAAATTGAAACATAGAATATATATAATGGGATTCATAATCTGTATTATCCTAATATTACAATATGAATGATAAATCTTGGGGAATATAGAATGAAATTCAATAATATGTAAAAACATGAACAAAAAATAGATTGTACATGAAATAAAGGAAGAATTGTTATAGGCCCAAGAAACCTGATAAAGTAAAATATGAATTAAAAAGAAAAATTAATAAATAATTGATTTGAGGGTAAGATCATACAATAATGGATTTTGAGGGAGAATCAGATGTAATTATGCACTCTATAGATTTTCCAAATGATGAAACATGTAGAAAATAATAATTTACATAGTGGCCAAAACATTGAAAGATCATCTTTATTCTCAGTGAGAAAATATTGTATTTATCATGAAACCTATACTTTTGGAACAAGGAAAATTTAATTCTCCCCCTTTTTGTAAATAAAAAAATGATAAAATAAAAACTCCACCAATTCATTTAAAAGGTACCTCAATTAAACTTACAACATCCCAAACACAATATTATTTTTTTCCAAACTAAGAATAATGTAATTATTTAGTAAAAATATATACAAGATGATTATAGTCCGGGATAATATCCAAATAAATATCATCCCTATTCACATGATCTCAAATAAAATTAAATCTCATATCAAATATTCTACTTTCAGAAATATTGTAATGGATTTTTTGAAATGGCGATTAATGAGATGTTATCGAAATATATAAGATATTTATCAAAATATACACAAAAATATCATATATACCTCACTTAATATGTAATATTTGAGCTCAAAAACATGCAGCATATATTTACTCAACTTATTATCTGATAAGAAATCATAAAATTTCATTTTAGCTGACCTTGAAATTAAAAAATTTCATGCGAATATAACACGCCTAATATGCTTTTATATAAGTTCTAGAGACTCTAAAATCAGTACAAGAATAAGAAATTAAATAAAAAGAGCATATCATATAAAAAACTAGAGTATTAAGATTCTTTAATATATCTAATTATAATTTTCATATATTTAATACGACTCTCTTTAGGGTAAACATTAAAACATGCATATAGAGAAACCCTAAACATGATATTTTTTCATGATGTAGTGTAATAAAGAAACTTACCTACCAATACTCTATAATATCTTATATCAACAGATTTACTGGATACATCTAAATCTAATTTAATACTAGTACTAAATTTATTTTTTATATAATTATAGGAAATATGGACTGAACATGTAACAAACACTTTTGAATACATATATTGATTCGGAAAAATTCAATCTTCTATTTTAAAATTTTGATATCTATTAATTTAAAATAATACTCTAATTAGTATAATATATATCCAAGATGAAATAAAAGTATAAAAATCATAAAAAATTATTTCACGAGAATATCCCAATAAATACCCAAAAAAATAAATTTTAATAATTAAAAAATATATAGAAAATATTTTAATAAAATTTCAGTATCAATATTACCTATGTTAAAATCATTATTTAATAGTAAAAATAAATCCTTTCATACAAAAAACTAGGTACTTCATTGAGACTACAATGTGAAATATATTATTTAAAAACCTGGCTACAAAATTGTTAATTTATAAAAACATTAATATAGGAATCAAAAACATCATTAGTAATAAAATCATCTAAGAAATAAATTTTTAAATTAATATTTTTTTTTAAAATTTTCCCAAAACAAGAAAAATAAAATAAAATCCCAATACCATTGATCCTAGAAATATGTGAAAATTAATCATAAACGTGTATACCTTCTCTGTGATTGTAGCCTTAGTTAATACACGAGACATTATTTTTGATAATCTATCCAGATTCATCCACCTTGTTTCAAAATAATAATTTAGACCCAATTACCCTTTTATCATCAAATAATTATACTTAAGAAAAAAAAATATTACTAAAAAACATGTTATGCTTATCACGCATTGAAACTTCCGAGTTAAAATCATTTAAAGGTTAATGAACATTAGTGGGAATAAAATCCAAAACAAAATCATAATGGGCTCCAAATTTGGAAACACAAAATATATTTTTAGTAAAAAAAATTAATAATATCACACTAAATATGATGAAATTTTTTAATCTCCAATGATTCTATATCCTTTTGAGAATTTTTATGATCCCTCTTAATTAATTCATCATTTTCATGAATTTTTTCTTCATAAAAATTAAAATTTCATAGCTCGTCATTAAAAAATTATAATCAAAATTGAATTTTACATTATTTGTATGAAACATAACATAAACCGATTATTCGGTAACAATAGTTCTTTTATAACATGTTATATTAGATTTACTATCATTAAAATAACAGTAAATAATATATTCATTATTTTGAGCATTACATCTCTCTAAATTATCATTGAAATTAAAAATAAAGAATTTAAAATGAAAAATCTAAAATACCCAACTTAGGGATTCATTTTTTTAACAATTAACAAGATTTTTATTCAGAAAAGGTTAAACTATAATTATATTTGAAATTTAACAAGAAACAAAAATGGAATCTGGGAACAAATATATAAGTAAATCAAATTCAATTAACGTTGTTTTGGCCATTTATATAATAGTTTTATTTTTATGTTCTACAACCCCATTTTACCATAGTGTCCTGGTAGAATAGAATTATAAAAAACAACTATTTTTAAAAAAAAATATTTAATCTCTAAATTATGAAATTCACCCCATTTTACACTACCAATATAAACCATTGTATTATTTTTTTTCTTTCAGAACTAAATTAAAAAAAATTAAAAACCTTCTTAATGAATCAATTTTATTTGACAAAAAATTGAACAATGTAAGTATACTACGATAATCGACAATAAATAATCTATATTTCATTAAACAAATTCTATAAATTTTATTAGGATCAAACAGATTATTATGTACTAACTATAATGGTATATTAGTACTTATATTATTTGTAGTCCTAAAAGAAATAGAACATTGTCTTTCATTCATGAAATTGTTAAAAAGATGAAGCCTTCCATTCATCATGGAAGGTAACTATAAAAAAATATTTTATAAATACATATATTGGATCATATTAAAATTAACATGATTTAATCGTTGATTCCAAATGATTCTCTTACTCTTCACATCATTCAAATACATAACCTGTTAAATAATTAATTCTGCAAAACTAATAGTATATACACATTCTTGTTGATTATCATAGAATAATAAAAAATCATATTAAAAAACAAAAAAATCATCATTTTCAGTTTAACTTATATTATATCATAAAAAATGGGTTATACTTATTATATTATATTTTAAACCATCAATATATAAAACTCTATAAATAAAAGTAAAATGAAAAGTACCACATTTACAAAAAAACATTTCACATTTCTGTTGTAATTTTCTCTAAAAGTAACAGTTCCTCTATCACATGTGTATTATGTGATAAAAATTAATCAGTCTCCATTCATATGACTATATAATATATTTTCTTTATACCGCATTTAATTCTTGAGACATCTATACACTTATTCTTGAAAAATAAATTACCTTACAGTTTTTGTAACTATGATAAGTGGCATGAAATTTGATTACAAATAATAAATTTGTTACCCATAACTAATTTACTCATGTATCATTTGTAACTCTAGATAAAAAGTATTTAAAAATTTTAATATTTTTTTTATATACCAAATACTGCTTGAATCTAACAAAACAATTATTTTTAAAGATTCATTTTATGCTACATAAAAAATGTAATACTATAACTACTATACTTTTAAAATTTTACAAAATTAATTTGACACATTTCAGGAATTATAATATAATTATAAAGTTTATATTTTATTTTATTTATTGTAAAAATTTATTTCATGACATGATATTTATCATGAAATTGAATAAATAATGATAAATATTTCTCAATACATTAAAATTATAGATTCATTTATTATGATAATCTCAAGATGATTTAAAATTACCATTAATTCTTTAATGGTATGGGGAAAAGTACTAATTTTAATCATTTTATAATAACATTAATTTATTTTAAAAAAAAATTCATTAATTTTTTATGATTATTGTATAAATAAATATCGTTGAAATTTTTTTCACATCATTTCAATTTGATTAATTAACTCATAGAAATTAATATTTTCAATATCATAGTGAGAATTGGAGTACCTAGAATAAAATATAACTACAATATCCTTATCTAGAGATGATTTAATGTATAATTTAGCAATTTATTTCATATTTACAATACTTCACTAGAATAAAATGATTCAACACAACTTCAACTAGTAATCTATTACAATATTCACAATTATATTATTTATCTTTATTATTTAGTTTTTTTAGTTAGGATTGATATTATTGTCATCTATTCAATATAAAAAAGTAATATATAATGTTTTATTTTTCACATTTACTCTCTTATACACCTTAATGAATTTCTTTTGATGGTTTCTTCTAAATTATTTCATAAATATTTTTTCTATTAATTTTTAAAATCTAGATATAATATGATCCATATATTATTTATCACTATCTTGTAGTTCAAAATCACTGGATTTTGTAGAAAAACCCTTCAAATTTATAAATTCTACACATTTTCATTTTTTTCTCCAACTCTGACATATTCTTTAGTTCTAACACATAATACAACAGTGATCATATCAATTCATCATGAGTATATTCATTGATGTTTTTCAGTTCTTTAACAATTATATTTATTTGACACCATTTATATGTTAGTAATTGTATGAATATTTGAAAAATCATTGTTTTATCCACATATTTCCAACAGAATTCATTCATTCATAATTATTTTAAATTAGTGGAACATTTTTTTACTATTCTGCCATCACCCATATTGAAATCTTGGTACTATTATTATAATATTCCATGTTTGGTTCATATTAATTCATCAAATCCATGATGTGTAATTATAATATCTTGATCCATCTTACATTCATACACTTGATTAAACATACTTATATTAATAGGATCGTATAAAATAATTACTTATTTTTTAATTTAAAACGTATCAGTTAGAATCATTTATAGTAAATGTATCTTGAAAATATTTGGGTATTGTTTACTATTTTTCCATAACCACCCAATAATCTGTGATTATCTGTTTGAGGTATGCCTTCATTTTGTTTCTCTATAAGCTATAGTCATTGAAATTAATGTGAGATATATTATATGGAATTGAGACAACATTTTTCATGACTCTATCCATCTTAGTATATCATGTCCTTAGACTATGAGGTCTACAAATAGGTTATCACAATAAAATAAAAAAATAAAACATATAGAGGATATGATAATTCTAAATGGAAAAATATATTATACCAATTATTGTTTATTAACCAAGATAATGACATAGAAAAATAATTCATAAAATGGTCAGGCAGTAATACCAGTTATTATATCCCAAAGAGTAATGTTATATGATATAGACGAGGGTGAGTAGGCAAGATTATAAAATTTCAATGAGATATATTAACTATATAAATTCATTATGAATGATAATTTTTAGACTTAATTAGTGTAATATTAAAGGAATTAAAATAAGGATGTTTTAGATAATAGTTAAGTCCATAGTTTACCTAGACTACTATTATATCTCTCTTCTCAGAAAAGGATATGTTGTGCACAAATATAATTTTCATGGAGATTCATAACCCCCTAAAAATTTCTTTTATAAAAATTAGAGGGATAACGAATTTCATACCATCTATTATATTGGGATTCGTAACAGGGATATTCTTGAAAATAGAATCTGGGATTCATAACCCAAGGATCAAGGAAAAAATTATTTTGTATGTAAATGAATTATAAAAAATAGTGTGTATCTATAATGATCATAAATTATTTCAATGAATGTTCCCTTATTATAATTATTTTATATTTTATAAAACACATATAATAACATATTGAACATAGTAAAAACATTATAAATGAATAATGGATGAAGTAAGAGTTATTTCTAGAAACTAAGAAACCTAAACCAATAGAATAGTAATGTGTCCTTCTAAATAGTAATGTGAAAATTAGAAATAGTACTCTATCCTATAAAATATATACCTCACCCATGAAATTATAAATAAAATTTAGATATCTTATAAATTATAATTTGATATAATTATATTATATTATAAGTTTGTAGATGTTTTCTGGAGTAATTATCAAGGAATGATACTTTTATAAAACTTAATTGTTTTTTTCAATTTTATAATTAATATAATGATTTAAATGAAAATTTATTTTAGTAAATAAAATTTGTAAATTAATATATTTATTCATATGATTATAATATTTTATTATGATAACAAAATTAATTTTTCAATGTTTTATGAAATCAGTTATATTTTTAAAATTGTTATTTTCTATGTAAGGGATTACTTTAATTAAAATTAAAATTTTCATATATATAAAAATATTTTCATAAAATGGGGATCAATTTTAAATTTTGTACCCTATATAAAATTATTCTAAAATTTAAAATATTTTTCTAAAATAGATTAATTTTTCATGAATATTGAAATATGGTAATTTACTGTATATAATAGTATAATTTAAATCCACTATTTTTAGAGTTATTTTTGATATAAGAACACTAATATCTAATTACAATTAATAACATTAATATAATTATTTATAATGTTCAAACAGTTCATATTCTTGAGCCAAAACAATAAAGAGATGTGTAAATTAATAAAAAACACCCCACTCTTCTAGTATAAATACTACCCCTCACCACCTCTTTTCATTTCACATATTAAGCCATGATGCATGTCTAATTTCAAATTATTGTTATTACCATGTATCCTCTCAATATCAAAGTGGGTTTGGTCCCAAAATAAGGACCATACCCAATTTCCCTATGGATGTTTTCAATGAGATTAATTAAAGAGGTAATACCATATTATTATTTCATTATTTTATTTTAAGATTCATTTCAATTGTTTTAATACCCTCACCTAATCTATCAAAAAATTAATGATAACTCCATTATCTTATGTATAATTTATTTTATTATGATAATTGAAAATCCACCATCATTTTTATGCTCCACTTCCTTTTATGCAAAATATAATAATATTGTCTGCAAGGTGTAGATTTATCACCTTTGAGGATGAAAAGATTCCATTTTCCCTTGCCACCTTAAAATAATGAAATAATACAATTATAATGGGTGGTAAATATTTAGAATTTATTTAATAAGACTTTATATATTCTTAACTAAATTTTATACACAATAATGAATAATGAAACAAAACTAGTTTTTGATGACTATGAAACCCCCAAAATAATCTAAATGATTATCACTAACATATTTTCAAATGATTCATCCCCACAAAAAAAATAATTTCTTATATAAAAATTAATATTATATAATATCATTAATAACATTTAACTTAAATTAATTATAACTATTCCCATTTTACATGAACTTTTAAAATTGTTATACAAGTGAAAAATATTGAAAATCAATGAGATGAACACTTCTGAATGATAAAATTGTATCATATAAGTCATCCACAAGACCAAATATTAACCTAAAAAAACATATAACAAACCATATACATGTAGAAATAGTTTATAATTAATTAATTTATTTATTTAATTTTATTATTTAAGTCATTAAGATGATGTTTTTAACGGATTCATACCAAAGACAAGGGATCATCTCCAAACCCTCATGTTTCATTTAGGTTATTATTTATCTCTCTATAACCCAATGTAATTATTAATTATTATTACTAAATAATTATAAATTCAATTGTTTGTTAAAAATTCATGTTCTTAGGTCAATTATTCTTTATTTTATTGGAAACATACATGCTAATTTAAGGTTTCCCTTTCAATTCCATGAAATATCAAAACCCTATTAAAAGGAAACTTCTAGATTCCCTACCCATTTTATCTTCACCCCATAGAAAATTTTATGACACCATTATTTTTATGAAATCACTCATTTGATAATGAAAAAAAATCTTCGTTAAAATCTAGTTTTATGAAAACAAAAAAAAATTTCTCTCTTTATATTCTCTTTAAACTTCCCAAAAAACTACACTGCGATCTTTCATTTCTAATGAATGATAATCAATCTTATTAAATTATTTCACTTAATATTGACATCACATATCATGATCTATTTCTATTTTACATTATGAATTTCCATTTGTGATTTAATTCAATTATTTCATGTACACCATCATGATATTCCCCTTTTTTATTTCTTACAACATTATTTTGATACACAATGATTTCAATGGGTAACCCATATGATTGATTAATTGTTATAAATGAATATTCCTAAACATGTTATGATGGATGTGACTATATTGTTCTCTAATTAATTGGGTAATGTTTAGTCTTATGAAATTTCATATTGGGATAGGGATTGGATATGATTTATTAATTTTTCGTTGTCTGCCATGTGAAATGGACTGGATCTAAACCTTTACCCATGATTATGTCATTTTGTGTGTTGTTTCTACATTCCCATGATTCAAGGATTACATGTCCCTATGTGCATCATGTTATGATTCTTAGGATTATTTAGGTTTTCTTCCATTTTATGCCTTTATGTTGTAGATTCAATCCCACATACATTTATTTATTATGATGTTTATACCCTTATTTATCTTTTAAGCATATCCCATTGGTTCGTGTATTCCCTAGGTTATTCTATACATATGGAGGAGATAAATGGAAATTATGAGATATTATTGTATGATTAAAAAAACGTTTTTTTCTTTAATTTTTATGTATTCAGTTTTATTTACCTAATCATCCAAATACAAAAGACATTATGATCCTGGGATTATAATATCATGGAAAACTATGCTTACAATCATGTACTAATATGTGTTAAAGGATAATGTTTCCATATTTGGTATCAAGGATGATCTAGTTATTTTGGGATATTATTATTGTATCACTTTAGAATGATCCCAGGGGATAATTCTATCACAATGGATATCCTAGACTGAATCTTAGGGTATCATATTTCAGGATATAATTTTTTTTAAATGCTTATTATTATCTATTCATAATTTTAGTTTTATGATCTTATTTACCTAGTATTCAAGGCCTTAAATTGAATATTAATTTTTATATTTAATGGCTATAAATAGAAGAACATGTTCCAACAATCAATGTCATATGAAGTGTTTTTATTTCCCTAATGATATTTTAAATATTATGGTAATTGGTTCTCAAAAAATAATGAAAATACACTCCCAGTGGACTGAATTTTTTAAAAATAACATGATTCTTATGGAATACCCCTTCTTCTAAGAGGGATAATGTTGCAGTTGAATACTTTATTCATCAAATCCATCGTATCATCATTGAGTCTCTTGATCCGGTCATTACAAAAAAAATTAAATTCCATTGAGTTGATATCATATGCCCTCTTGTGTTTAGAATAAGGGATTGTTGTGCTAGTGGTATGTCATTTTTTTGGGAATCTGATTAGCGTTGGAAACTCATACATAACAAAAATTGTAAAGAGGAAATTTATTCCACATATTGGGAGGAATTCATGAAAAAAATTCAATAAATATTTACCCAAAACCATCAATATGAAGATAGAAAGGGGATTACTCATACTGATGTAGAAGGAAAGAAATTATATTGGGGCGTACGAAGGAAACATCCAAAGGAATGAATTATATGCTTCCAGTTTTTCATGAACTCAAAAATAAAGTTGGGTCTCTTCTTTAGTGGACTATAGCTAAGTATACAAAAATTATTGGTCTTTAAAGACATTCGTAGCTAGAAAACAATTATTCATTATTCCATTAATGTTGAAATAGAGATCAGAGACACCTAGGGGTCTTATGGGACCGAAGATAAAATGAGTAAAATAGAGTTTAATATGGGTGGATAAAAAGATAAATCCAATGGTGGAATGAAGACCAAATATCTGATGTGTCAATGCTGTGGTAATAAGTATGATGTAAAATTATTATAGAGAAATAATAGACGCTAAAAATGATGAAGAGAGTGGAATATGGATAAAAAATATAGAAGGGATATAAAGAATACACCTTATACAGAAGAAGAAGAGAATGTTTAGATCAATACTCAGTTTGTATTGAAGTGATGCTATGGTAAGGATATAGGGAATTATGAAATAAATTTCCCTAAGCAAAGGGTTTTCAGAGGCAATCAAAAACCAAAAAAATCCAAGGAAATAATTTAAGGAATATGATATCACTAATGTTGAGGTGGAACCCAAAAAATATGGGATGATAGGTACACTAGTTATTAAATAAATAATAGTGAACATAATATTTAATTCTAGTTCTATATATTATCTCATTTTATATAAAATTAGTAGAACTATTAAAAGAAATCCTATAAATATAATGGTTGACTTATCTGCGAGAATATCAAAGGGGGTAGTTATTACATCCAAATTATTTAACCCTTACTTAGTTATTATTTTTAAACCGAACCTCCTTGAAAATATTATCTTACCTACTTTGGTAATGTTTGATTATATAATGGGAAAGATTGGGAATCTTAATAAAAAGGTAGTATAATGTTTTTGGAAAGGGAGATCACTGTTCACAACAATGAAATACTTTAAATTAGTAAAATAGTAAGTAGGATGATGAATCTCATTAACAATATTCATCTCAACTGTCGATATTACTTATTTATGAGAAAGAATATCTATCATAAATGATTGAGATAATGGAATGGATCACACTAAAAGATATTCCCATTGTGTGGGACATCAATGATTTTTTTACCAGAACAACGTTAAATTATTCATCATGATTGAGAGTTTTAGTTCTCAATTGAACATATTATTGGATCTCATAATATATCAAAGACACAAAGTGCTTCATTATGGGGTGAATACATCACATTTTACAAAAGAATAATTCATGAATCTCTTATACAATGATTATAAAGAGATTAATAAAAAATTATAATGAAAAAGTAGCCCCTTACATAGAAAGATGAATTTTTTCTTAAACTAAGTGGGTCCAGATAATTCTCAAAGGTATACCTTCAATTTTTAACTCACCAATTAATTGTTAAGAATGATTTTGTTATTAATATTGCATTTTGAACAAGTTATGGACACTATATGTTCATTTTTATCCCATTATAACTCACTAATGATCCGAAAATATTTATATATTTAATTAACATAGTCTCTTATTATTTCCTCAAAAAAAAATTGTAGTATATATTGATGATATTCTGATACACTCCATGACCATGGAGGCACATGATGAAAATTTCAATATTGTGTAAATGATTTTTTGTAGGGACAAAATATATGAAAATTATAGTAAATTTTAGTATGGTATAGAGGATGTATCATTCATGGGTAATGTTATCTCAAAAAATAGAATATCTAAAGACCCTTCTAATACAAAAGAAATCATAGATTGTTCCATGCAAACATCTATTATGGATATATATAGTTTCCCTTGTTAAGCTAGGTAGTTCTGATGATTAGTGAATAAATTGTTATGATTTTATTATTTAATAACCAAATTGATTAAAAAGTGAGTGAATTATGTATAGGACAATTAATGTGTAGAATACCTAAAATAGTTGCATATAAGGCTTATCATAACACCAATGTTAATGGTACCAAGAAGTGGGGAACTCTTTGAGGTGTAAAGAAATGATAAAAAGATGTTCTCTTATTGTGTACTGATTAAAAAAGATAACATGATATCCTACACTGAAAAGAAGTTGAAAAATAATGAGAAACGTTATCCCACACATGATCTGGAAGTGGAAGATTAGATTTTTTTCATTGAAAATATAGTGACATTATCTCTATGGGGAGAAGTGTAAAATATATAAAGATCATAAAATCCAAAAGTATATATTCTCCTAGGATTATATTAACATGCACTAGTGAAGTTGGTTATAGTTCATCAAGGATTATGATTCTCTACCAACTACCATCCATGAATAGTGAATAAAGCGGTTGAGGATCTATGTAGAAAAGATCAAGTAAAATTATCAATGATGAAATATGAGAGGGGTACAATCATCATATATTTTATAAGGAATGACATGGTAATCATTAGGAATGGAAAAAAATCAATCATTTTTCAAATAATTTCTCAAAAATCCCTTATAGATAAAATAATGATACCTCAAAGAAATGATGGGGAAATAAAAAAAGAATGCGGATTCCCTAGAAAGGTGAAATCCATTGATGTCAAAATTAATGAGGATAGTTTCATGAGAGTTGGGTCATGACTATTTGTACCATCCACTCAAGAGATAATAAATGAGATAATTAATTACACACTAAGATCTACATTCTCTATTAAACTAGGGAGAACAGTGATGTATCAAGATTTATGAGATAAATATTGCTGAGAAGATATGAAACAAGTGAGAATTGAAAATATATCGATGTTCCTTATATGTCACCCAGTGAAGTATGAGAAGAAAAATTTCTATGGGGATGATTCATTCATTATCCATATAAAAATAGAAATGAGAAAACATCTCCATGGATTTATTCTCAAAACTTATGAAGACTTACAGAGGAAATAATTACATATCGGTGTTTTAGATTATATCAAAATTTCATCTCACATTATCACAATTTGAGGGTAATTTTCACTAGAGAAACATTAATAGACATACATTAGTGAAATGATAAGGCTACATGGACTAAAACAATAAATTTTATTAGATAATGATTTGATATTCACCTCCAAGATAAGGAAACATATCAACATGCAATAGAAATTGATCTGAACATCCATAAAGATTATCATTCTAATATTGATGTCCAATTTGAATAGATAATTCCATCAATGGATGAAATTATGCGAGAATGTTTCATTGACTTCAACAGAGGATCTGACTAATATCTTCCTCTAGATGAGTTATCTTACACTAACAGTTTCCACATGATCATCCAAATGGCTCCATATAAATCCCTCTATAGGAAAATATGTGGAACTTCCTAATTCTAGGATAAAGTAGGTGAACATATGATTGTAGTACCTAAAATGGTTGAAGTTGTGGTAGAAAGGGTGAAAACCATTCATTAGCAAGTTAAGGAATCCTAAAGTTGATAGAAGAGATGTATAGGAAATTGTTGATAGGACCTAGAGTATAATGTTGGATACATGGTATTCCACTATATATCTCCGTGAATAAGGGTAATGAGATTTGGAAAGAAATAAGGTCTTAAAAACATAGGCTTCTTTGAGATTCATAATAGTATTTGAGTCGTGGCATATTAATTGGAACCTCCACCAACCATGTCTCATGTACATGATGTATTCCATGTATACCTCTTGATGAATTTCAAAGGGATCCCTCATATATACTAAATTCAAATGTGGTACGGTTGGAGATTGAAATCTCTTATGAGGAACAAATATTCAAAATATTGGATCATAATGAAAATGCTAAACCCCAAAAGGCTACTCTCCTAATCAAAATACTATAGAGGAACCATAAGTATAAAGAGGCTACATGGGAACTAGAAGAAGAAATAAAGGGGAAGTACCCTCACCTATTTTCCCTATAGTTTGAAAAATGAATATTTAGGGTAAACTTTCATAAGGGGAATAATATAACAACCAAAAATTGAATCAATGAATTTTAACTACATATAATTATTGAATATATTATAAATCGCATAACATCATAGAGATCACACAATAAAACATTATAAACAAATAATGTATGAAATAACATGTATTTATAGAAATTATCAAACCTAAACCATTGGAATAGTAATTTGACCATTTTGAATTATAATATGGACTATAGAATAGTATCCTCACCCATTAATGTATAAATAAAATTTAGGCATCTTATAATTGGTAATATGATATAATTATATCATAGTATAAGTTAATAAATTATTTATAAATTATTAATTAAGTGTTGATATTTTTATAAAAAAAATATATTTATTTTCAAAATTATAATTAATTTAACTATTTAAAAGATAAATTACTATCATAAAATGTATTCATAAATTAAAAATTTATTTTATTGTGATTAATATAATTTTATGATACCTTACATAATTTTCCAAACTATTATAAATTAAAATATAATTTTAAAATTAGTATTTTCAATGTAAGTGATTATTTTAAATAAAAATTATATTTATCATAATTATAAAAATATTATCTCTAAATAGTGTTAATTTTTCGATTTTTATATGTCATAAAATTTTAATGTTGATTTTTTGGGGTTTTTATAAAATATCTAAATTTTGAGAAAATACTGAAATATGATAATTTAAGGTATAAGGAATTATAAGTTAATTTAACTTTTTAATGATTAAATGATGATATAAGAAACATAATATCCAATTTTCATTATTTATTTTAATAAATTTAGTGATATAGTTTAAACTATTAATATTCCTGATTCAAAATAACTAACAAATTCATAAAATAATAAAAAATACCTTCTCCCCCATAATAAATACCACCCATCACCACCACATAAAATCACACCTCTTAAGCCTTGATGTTTGTCCAATTTCTACAAAATATAAATCTTATGTCTCTTACCCACGTCCAAGAGGTTTTTCTCAAAAAAAGACCAATATAAATTCCTTTAAAGAAGATTTCCAGCAGAATAATTCAAGAAGAAAAATCCTCTTTCGCTTTCATTAAATTGTTTTAACATTCATTTTAATTATAATATTTCCCTCACATCATATATAAATATATATTTCATAACTATAGTATCTTATCTATAATGTTATTTTAGTATGATAATGGAAAGTTCATCATCATATCTCTTTTCACCTTCCTGTAATTCTAAAACGTAAAATATCATCTGTGAGGTGTTCATTAATCACCATTGAGGATGACATGTTTTCAATTTACCTTACCACCTTCAATGATTGAAATATAATCATTATAATGGTTGGTAATGAATTTAAAATTTATTTTATATCATATATCATGTCTTAATCTAGATATTATACACAATAATGAATAATGAAACAATACATGTTTGTAGTGAACAAACAATGCACCAAAATAAACTAAATAATTATCACTAATGACTTGTCTAATGATTCATACTCAAACTAAAAAAACAAATAACTTATAATACCATTTAATTTTTTTGAAATTAATTAATAAAATATTACTTAATTTCTAGATATTTAATCCCATTCTACATGATTTTTAATTCATTTATACAAGTGACCCAATCACGAAAACCAAGGAAATTCACCCTCCCATATGATGAAATTTTATCTTATAACTAATTAAAGGCGATAAATGAAATTAATAAGCTATGAAAAAATAAAACAGATGTAGAAAAATTTATGATTTAATTAATGGATTTAATATTATTATGAAGACAATTATGATCCGGTGTAGATTACTTTTGGAAATAAGGTAGGGGATTCTCTCTGAAACCACATTTTTCCTTCAGGTTATACATTCTCTCTTCACACTAATGTAATTATTATTTATTATTATTTTATACTACTAATGTTAATCTTTATGTTCCAAACTAATGTTTCTATCTCATTTATTCATTCAAATATCGCTAAATACATGATTTTATATGGTTTCATTTTAAATTCCATCCAAAATCCTAACCTAATTAAAGAGAGCATCCCGATTTATTAGAAATTTATAAGTGAACTCAATAAATTTTTTAAGAAACAATTATATTTCTATAATCACTCATTTCATCATGACAAACTATCTTGGTTAAATTCATGTTTTATGAATACCAATATTTCTTTAAATCGTTGAACACTCTTTAATATTTTCAATAAACCACCATAAAATGATTAATTTATGATGACTTTTAAGTACTATTTTCTTCATGGTTTTAGTTAATATTGACATCACATATCATGATCATTGGATATTTTACCTTATTAATATCCATGTATGATTTAAATCCAGTATTTCATGGAAACCAATAAGATATTCCCTTTTTATTCCTTTCAACATGATTATAATACCCAATTATTTTCATAGGTAACACTTATGCCTGATTATTCAGGTCACACACGTATTCCATAACATTTTATGATGGGTGAACCTAGATAGATCTCTAATTAATTGGATGGTTTTTATTCTTATGAAACATCATGTTAGGACATGTTGTGAACCTGATTCAGTTTTGGGTCATTGTCTTCTATGTGTGTTGGTCTTGGTAGTTAACCATGAATCTTTATTGTGTCATGTTTTGTATTGTCTCCAAATTCCTATGATTCCATTATCCCATGAACCCCTGATCTATATGTTATTTTCCTTTTTTATTCGTTTTCTATGCATTTTTATGTCATCATTTTGTGGCTTCTAACAAAATTAATTTGTTTTATTCCTAAGTTTTTACCTTTATTGGGATTTTTTATCTCATCCCTTTTGATAATATATTACATAGGTTATACTATTATGATTTTATAGATCAATGGAAGTTATTAGATCTTTTTGGATGTTAATAATAATAATGATTTTTTATATTTATATTTTTTAGTATTGCGCTCTTAATCAACTAAATATACTCGACTTTACAATCCTTGTAAAGTAATTTGATTTCTAATTATGTTTTAAATCATGTAATAATTTGTGTAAAAGTAAAGGATCACTATAATAAGAGAATCACAGGAACAAGCATTGATGAAATAAGAAACTATATGATGTATAATATAAATAAAGAAATCACATAAACTAGTTATTGAGTTAAGTATTATATATTCTATTGTTAAATACCCTAAAATACTATTAAATATACTTTATGTTATTTAATATAAATTTATAAATGAATTAATACACTAATATGAATATTTTGATTGATATGTAAATGCAGTTAATCTCTCTATGAATAACTACAAAAATAAAAACAATATTAAATTCATTTTAAAATAAATGAAAATATTTTTATAGACTATAATTGATAAATAATTTGATATAAGATAAATAAAATAGATAAAATAATTATACACATGCAACATATAAATATTTCTTCCAGAAAAATTAAATGATCGATTTTCAATGAAAAAATAATTTCAGGAATGTTAAAAAATAGAAGACCTAAGGGAAGTAGAAAATTTAACCGGTGGTAATAAAAATCTTACAAGAAGTTAAAAAAATAACGAGAGTTTTAAAAAATTACACGGGAATTTTTTATAAAAAATATCATGTATTTTAATAAACATAATTTCCTTATTACATTAAAAAGTTATGACATTTTAAAAAAACTAACTCGAAGTTCTAAAAATACCTGCAATAAAAAATATTTGGTTTAAAAAAAAATTAACTCATAGTGGCTACAAATTTTATTACGTGGATAATTATTTTTTTTACACTATAATAGAAGGATTCTGAAACTATTTCCATTATAGTGTAAGATACCCCAATCGATAGAATGTTCTACCATAACATGTTACTTATGTCATGTAAAAAATTGGTGCTACCTTGGTGCCACCACACAATGCTAGTGTTAATATAAATAACCGCGGATTAATTTCATGTCACCGTAACTTTATAGGGACTCTACTATTGAAAATTGTTAATGGGAAATAGAACTACACATTTTACGAGAGAGACCAATACTACATGGTCTGGGAGTATATGATGATGCATGAGGGAAGCTTATTGGAGTAAGGACATGATGAACAATTAGTCATTTTTACAGGATCATTTTCAACATAAACATCAATAATTTTTTTTCCGATAAAAATGAATTAATTAGGGATATGTATTGAATAAATAAATATAGATAAAATGAAGATATATCTAAAATATCAAAGAATGAATCAATCAGTTTGATATAAAAATAGATATATTATAAAAGTATAAACTTTATAAATTAACAGCTGAATAAAAATTATACAATTAGTTTTGATATATAACATATTTTTATGTTATCGAAATCTCATTTTAAATTATATTATATTTTCATGAACTGTACAAAAAATATTATATTTAAATATCCTAATAAACATGTGATTTAGATTCATATCGAAATCCTTATCACTGAAATAATAATGCATTAAAATTTAGATAATTCCATCATTAAAAAACTATATCATAAAATGTGTAAAATTTATAGACCATTACAAATCAAATTTCAGTAATCCATCTTAATTACTAATATGTAAATAATTTTATTTTCTACATTATAGAAAAATATTTTAGATAATTTGACCTACGTTACCCAGGATATAATTGAGTAACTATAGAATATTTAAAGCGACATAAAATGAAAAGTATTGTTCAAACCAAAAACATGAAGTATATATGGATGAAAATGAGACCATCATTAAGAAAGAATTACACTTTTAAATTGTAGAATAAAATGACTACATAGCTATTATATTTTATATTAAATATGAATTATAAACTATTAATCACTATAACTCATGTTATAATAAAAAACCAATAATCTAGTAAATCTAATTTCCATATAAAATAATGGATCATTTTGGAATATTCAAAATCATAATATAACTACATGTTTTAAAAAATTTCATAAACACATGCCTGAAAAATAACACATAAACAAATAATCTCTCCTTTTTATTAGAAAAAAATTAATAAAAACATGATCATTTTATTTTTTGTTCCTTTTTGTAAATAAACAATTGGATTAAACAGAAACTCAACCAAAAGATATGAAAAGATGAATCAATTAATATTAAATCATCTTAAGAGAAAATATAATTTTCTTAATCTGAGAAAAATCTAATAGCTTAATATTATGTTACGAAAGATAATTTTTAATAGGGATTAATTCCACAAAAATATAACCCTTATTCAAATGATTGCAAATAATATGATATTTATGAACAATATTTAATTTTATATAATGATGGATGTGATTATTAAATATTGATATAACTGGCGGGTTATCACAAAAGAAAATAAATATATCAATATATAATCTAAAATCACATAATGTTTTATTAATAAATAATCATTGAGAAAATAACCAACAATAAAGATGTACTTATTTTTTATGATAGATATAGATAAAAATAATTACTTTTTAGAAGTTTACGAAATTAATCATTTTAATGAAAATAATTCAATATTGATGTTCTTTTTCTATCAAATATATTGCCTCTAAAATCAAAATCATAATTAGATATTAAATCCAAACCATTTTATTCCGGATAAAACAAATAAAATTTATCTATTTCTTTAAGATATCTAATTTATTTATTGCATTTATATGAATTTTCATATAATAATCTTGAAATATTTAACATAGGTAAAAAAAAGATATACTAGTTATAAATATAGATAAATAAACAATGAAAAAAATCATTTCCCTATAAAAATTAAAATCAATAGATCTACTAAATCCATCATCATCTAATTTAAAACTATTTCTCATAATAGTTTTATATAAATATAGGAATCGGGACAAATCCTATATACCTAATATTTAGAATATCTATAATTATTATAAAATTAATTTATTTATTGAGAAATATAATGTATATGAATGATTGTTATCTCTCCCATTAAAATATTGTCAATACCAAATGACATCAATGTTGAAAAAGTATTAAAATCATTTCACTTTTACAACCAAAATCTATATCTTCAAAATGGATTTGATAAATTAAAATATCATTCCAAATTCATTTAATAAAATTTATAAGATCAACATTAATAATTTTAAACTCATTTTATAGTAGAAATAATGAATTTTTTTTACACTAAGAATAAGTATCATGTTTTAGACAATACAATGCCTTTTACACTTTAAAAATTGGTTTTTGAAATTTTTTTTTCAAAACCAAGGGGTTGAGAAACATTATATTTTTTGGATATAAAACAATTTAATAATGATATTTTTTCGTATAATTTATAAATTTTAAATCCTAGAAAAATATAACTACATAATGATATTCTTAAATCCCCTAACATAGAAATAGATGAAAATTAATCCAAAATGTATATACCTAATTTTTGTGAGTATCCATGGGATTAAATTTGAGATTTAGTTTATAGAATATTTCTATATTCATCCAGCCTATTTATAAATATCCATTTAATTCTAATTATCTATTTATCCACAAGAAATTATACAAAATGAAAAAAATAATTTATAGAAAACTGTTTAAAATCATATTATATTGTTATAATCCAGTTATAATTATTTAATGAATCATTAAAAAAATATAATGCAATTTTAATTTAAAGTTGAATTGAAAAAAATAGATAATAATTTCTTGTTTTATTACAATAATCAATATTACAAAAGACATTTTCAATAGGAAAATATTTATGAATATTCCACTACCATTGAACAAGGTCATAATCTGTAATCTCCCAAAAATGGAATAATCATTATCATGAATTGTTTCTTCAACAAAATTAAAATCTATAAATTCATAAAAAAAATTAGAATCCAAATATAATTATAAATTATTTTAAAGAAAAATTACATGAACAGATTCTAAAATAATAATATTGTTTTTATTATGAAATCTATAATATTTACTATAAATGTAATAGATTAAAAATAACTGTATCAATTTTAGAATCAAATTTAAATAAATTATTTTTTGAATTATTAATTAACAAAATAAAACCAGAAACCCTAAAATAACATTGTACTTATGATTTTTAAACAATTAATAATATTTTTTTCATCTGGAAATGAAAATATAAAATTCAATTTGAAATATAATACGTATAAAAAATGCCCTCTATAAAACAATACCGAGGAAAATCATATTCACTAGTCATTGTTTTTGTCCTTTAAATAAGAGTTATATTTTTTTTTATTAATCATTTTTTTTGGTGTTCTACGTGCATATAACCTATGTAAATAACCATTATTTTCAAAATATGATCAAATTATAAAAAATAATATTCATCTCTACTATCAAAATGAAAAAAACGAGCATACATTCTTTTTCATTTTCGTCTAAAATAAAAAAAGTTTAAAATATTTATAAATAATCATTTTTTGTGCAAGAATCTAAAAACATGTAAACATACTATAATCCTAAACAATAACATAATTATTATTCTTTTCATTATATATTTAAATTTTAATAGAATAAAAAGATCTATATTTACTAACAAATAATGTTTTATTAGTAATTATCTGGTTGATATGACTGAAATAAACTTTAATATTTTCCCATTAATTAAAGCATCCCCAACATTAACTATTTATTTCATTAAGGAATGAAACTAAAAAATATTCACTTATTTATATAGTATATATAACATTTTGAAATTAAAATTAGTTAAACACTAATGAAAAAGTATTCTACAACATTACATAGTATCCAAACACATAAAAAATAGAATAGTTAGTTCGGAAAATTATATAGTGTATATATTTTCCATTCAATTAGAATATAATAACCAATAATCATATTAAACAAATAAAAAAAAATTCCATTTTGAAATTTCAATTCCATTATATTATCTAAAAAATTGAGATATCTAAATTAAACTATTGTTTAAACCTTCAATATATAAATCATTTGAAATAAAATTCAAATATGAAATACTAACATTATGAAATCCTATTACTTCTCAATTAAATTGTAATCCCCCGGACCAATTTTCCCAAAGTTTGTGGATTTTTCAATAACATTGGAATGATCACAATACATCATGTCCTAAAATAAAAATCTGTTTAGTAGCCTTGATAGTATTATATACATACATATGTTTTAAATTTCCGTATGAAATGAACAAAATCATTGTGTCTCCATTGATCAGACTCCAATTCCTTATCATATCCCATCAGGTCAGTCATTATACACTTCTTTGCATCCTGGGAAAAATAAAATAAAAGATATTGGTGAGCTCATATGCATAATAAGTTACATAATATAGTGAAAATTATTATAAATAAGCACAAAAATTTAATGAAATGTATAATACTAAAACACAAGACTTTTAAACATAGAATTAAGAATAATATGGAAGGGATAAATCAAATAATTTCATTAAATTATGCACATTGATATTCTATGAGTAAAATAATCACATTTAAAATCTATAATTGATATCATAATTACGCAATGCTTAATGCTGAAATTTTTAACCAAAAAGTCAAGGCCTCATGACAAGATCCTAAATATAGATTTTATCATGGCCTTGAGCCATGACACTAGTCAGTCTTATGGTACCTACTGATGCATCTAGGGATTATAGCGGACCCACCCATCACTTACTACATACAATTCATTCTTTATATGAAAAGGGTAAAACATAACATATACATTTATATTAAACTATCATATGAAATGATAATACATTAATTATAAACAGTGAATGACATAAAAATAGCACATCTATAGTCAATCATATCCTAGAACTATTAGTACAATATGGAGTATTGAATCACAATAAATCAACTTCAATTAATCTTAAAATCCAACATTAGATATTGATAAAGATGAAATCAATACAAAAATTATTTTTAGAAATAAATCTTACTACATTGAAATCCATTAAAAGTCACATAATTAAAAAAGATAAAAAATTTATTTTTAGAATATTTAAATAATCTTATAAGGGATTATTTAAAAGTATTATAATGGTGGAAAATAGCTGCACATGCACTATATGTTAGAAAGAATTCATTCATTAATTTGTCGATAAGGTCATAAATTCTCTTTTTTGGAAAATGACGGAAATATTCCCTTCCAAAAAATATATAAACATTCAATCAAGGGTTTAAATTAGTTTAACACATATTCTAGGAAATAATAATAATTGTTTGAATTTCATTTTTGAGAAACATGTATCTGGATGATAAATATGTCCCAGTAGATACTTATATATATACAACCTCGGATAATAAAGTGATTGTAAAATTAACCCTTACCATGCACTTTTATGTAGTCAAGGATACATTAAACTGATGTATAATTGTTAAATAATTGTTATTATATTATAAAAGAATGACACAAAAAGTATTATATCTTATATGATCCTCTAATATTGATTTGTGAATAAAATTTCTGTAGTATCATTGTTTTGGGTGTTAACTTATTCATTTTTCTTTGTATGTTTTGTTATGTAAATCATGTTTTTAATGGATGTGAAGTATTTTATTCATATTGATAATGATGATAAGTTATTAAACATTATTTTTTAATCACCATATGAAAATTATTTTTTAATGTTTACGATGGGGAATTAAATCTCATCGCATCGAGGGGATGGTAAGTCATATGTACGCATTTGTGAGAATATCAATATATTGATAGTGAAATCGAATGTAATTGGATGGTATAATATATATAAATAATAATTAATATTTTATATTTATTATTTACCTAATTTATACTCATTATGATACTAATCCAAATAATGAAGTGTTGAATAACAAACTACACCACGGAGTGGAAACATTAAGTCGTACTTACGCACATATGGTGACATTGTCATTCATAGAATGGAAATAATAATTAATATGGTTAAACCATATTTATAATAACATATAAATATGTATAAGGTACTTGAGTTATTATTTTAGTACTGAAACAACAAAGAATTAGGATGTCCAAGATGAAAAGAACATTGGAATAGGTGATAAATAATTTCATCTTCTTTGGATGCTTCATTATGATTTGAACAAAATAGCTCCTTAGGTTGGATTTATGATCAATGCAAGGCCTATATTTTGTAGTGAGGGTAGTTGAGACATATTTGAGTGGGGTTTGGCATTCCAAATGGCTTTGGCGGTGTGAATTTAAGAGAATGGGAGGTGTCGTTTTATAAGAGAAGTGAGGGTAACTTTACAAAAACCATGAAATCTTATTTTATAATGAAATTATTTTTGGTCTCTATTATCTCCAAATGAAGTTTTTCATGGATAAGGTAGGGTTTAGTAAAATACTATAAAAATAGGTTTTAGTTTAGTTTATGTCACTAAATTAACGTTATTTCTTAGATTTTACTCTTAGTTAAACAGTTTAACATTTACCATGTCTTCTGGTATTATTATATTGAATGGTTAATATGGTTACTATAAAATTACAAGAGATAATAAGGTTGTTAATTAATAACATATATAAAAATATATAATTAATTCTTCCTATCCTTATATTTTTAGGATGATTATATCATTTAATAAATTTGTATTTGTTTTAAAAACTCATTTATGTCAAATTCGACACTATTTAGTGTTTGGTTTTTATCAAATTCATAAAAAAATGATGAATTCAAAAATGAAAAACATTTAATAAACCATATCATGGCATATTCACCTATAAAATTCATGGATGATATCAATATTTTCAATTTACCTATATTTTAAATTTCATAACATCAATTATTTTATTCATTCATTAATAAGTTAATTACTGCATCATCGTTGTGTCATAAATAAATTTCATTATTTAAAGTCTAAAAATTAATAAAAACCATGATATAGGATATATAATTATATTTATAATGAATATATACTGTCTAATTTATCTTATGTATAACCCTATATAAAAAATGTTTTAGTAAATAAAATTTGAAGTTAAAACATTTAACACTTATTGAATAAAATATATTAAATGACTTAATCTATTCCAAGTGGATCAAAAAGGATCATATATTTATCCTAAGGGTGATTTTGGTTGTTATTAACTTATAAAATAGAATTATGACACGTGTAGTTATAATTTAATATCATTTTAATATTATTTTTACCTTCAATAACCCTATTTAATTTTAACTATGGTAATTAAAATTCAAAACATACTATTCCCAAAAATTATTTTCATCCCATTGAACCAAATTTTTCATAATAATTACAACAGTTTCTCTTAGATTTCTTAAATTCAAATTACAGAAGATTTAAAATTATGTTTTAAGCAAATTTATAACTGTGCCTAGAATGTGGGTACATGACATTACAATGTTCAATAACATTATCTTTATAAAATAATATTATAAAACGACCACAATAAATTACATTTGAAAAATATAGGTATAATTTATCTATTAGGTCATTAAAATAAATTTACACAAAAATTTTAATTATTAAATAAAAAGTTGTTTTTAAACAAAAACCTGCATTGTTTATCGTTATTCATAAAAATTTAATGTTTTCGTAAAAATTCCACAAATTCTGCCTAATCTAATTTTGATATTTCGAATCCAAAAATAAAATCATTTTTGAAAAATAAAATTTACAAAATTTTAAAATATGGGTATCACTATTCATAACATCTTTTTAATGGCTAGTATGATTGTTTGCGGTGTGCTAGAACTTGGAGTTGTGTAAATCCCCAGCTATTGTATTATTTAGAGAGAAATGTATCGTTAAAGAATGTGGTGTTACATTCTTCCCACCATCAAATAATTACATCTTAAAAATTTCTAGAAGATTATTTCATAAAAAGATTTGAGTGGTTCTTAATCATGTGTTCATAAGGGTCCGACATTTCTTGTTAAATTTTATGGTTTCACTAATGAACATTTACCAGAAAATTCATCTGGTTTCTGAAAACACGTTCTATGGTATCAAGAATTTTGATAGGATCTTCACAATAAGATTGATCAGGTTCTAGTTCTATTTCTTAATAGGTGGGTACATGCGTTGGGTCAGGAATTTATTTTCTCAACATTTATACATGGAACACATCATGGTATTTGGAGAGATTTGAAGTCATTACTAAACAGTATGCTACAGCTTCAATTAGTTCCTGAATTTTACAAGGTATGATATACATGAAACTTAATTTACCATTTTTACTAAATCGTATAACACCCTTACCTCATGATACCTTCATGAAAACATGATCTCCTAGTTGAAATTACAAATCCTTCTTTTGGTTATCTGCATATCTATTTGGAAAACTTCGAGCTTTTTGGATGTGGGTTTTGATATTCTTCACCTTTTTCAATTCTTCCTCAACAATTTCTAAGCCTACATGGTTTCTTTCACTAACATCATCCCAACAAGTTGGTGTGAGACATCTATTTCCATATAATTCTTTATATGGTTACATCTAAATACTTTAATTGAAGCTACTATTATAGGAAAATTCTACAATAGGTAAATAATGATACGATAAACCTTGAATGTCATGTGAGAATGATATAAACATGTCTTCTATGATTGGAATAGCCTGTTTTAATTGTTTATCAGTTTGATGGTGGTTGGATATGATCAAACAAAGATCAGTATCAAGGTATTTTTAAATACTTTTGTAGAATTTTTATGTAAACGGGGATCACGATAAGAAAAATAGATAGGGGTACACCATGAAGTCTTACAAATTAATTAATATACAGTCTTTCTAAACATTCAAGTGGAAAATATTCTCTTTTTGAAAGAAAATGTGTTGAATTGGTAAGATGATAGAAATTTACCAATATTTAATCATTATATCTTGGAGACATTGGTATCCCCATGATAATGTCATTTGTAATATCATCCTATTTACACTATGGTATGGGAAAAGGTTACATTACTCCTCTATAGTGTTGTCTTCCATCATTAACCTGCTAACAAACCATAAATGTTGACACATAATCAACAATCTATTTCTTCATTTTGTTCCACAAATAATGTTCCCTCAAATATCTATACATATTAGTGCTACCAGGGTGTATAGATAAATTGTAGCAATGACCATCAACCAAAAATTAAATTTTCAGATCAGTTAGATCTGAAAACAATGACTTTTCCCAAATTTAAAAATTACATCTTCATATATGAAGTCAACCAATCTAAAATCATTCATAGATTTAATTTTTCTTTAAAACAACTCATCATTAGTATGATAACATTATATCTTTTCGTGTTAATATGTTTTGAAAATAATTTGAAAAAAAAATCAAGTTTCACCATCCATGATAATTCCCATATCCATATTCACAAGATTCAAGAACATAGGATCACTTTCAACTATAATCTTCTTCAAAACTCCATGATCCATTATGCTAAAATCATATAAAACTTTATTTCTTTTCCTTGTGTGGTAGTGTATTGTGAAATAATAATCCTTGAGTAGTTCAATACATGACCATTGCCTTAAGATGAGTTGTTTCTATGATAAAATATACTTAAATATATTCTTAATGGTATATATCTAACATTTTTCACAATAGATATTGTGTCTCATTACCTTTAAATAAAATATTACTACTTCTAACTCAAGATCATGAGTAGGATTATTTTTATCATTAATTTTTAGATTCCTTTATGCATAGGCAATAACTCTATCATTCTGTATAAGGACAAAACCATGTCATTTAGATGAAGAATAAATATAAATAACAAACCCATCATTCTCCGATGGTAGAGTCAAAAAATAATCATTGACTAATATTCTCTTAAATTCCTAAAAACCATATTCACACTCTTTTGTACCAAAAAATTTCACTCCTTTATGTGTGATATTGGTTAATGTGTTAGCTAATCGGGAACAATTCTTGACAAAACACTGATAATAACCTGCCAAACAAATAACTATGTCTACCTTAGTTTTACTCATCGGTGCTGGACATTATTGGATTTCTCCTTTCATGGAAGGATCAACAGAGATTCTATCCATAGAGACAATATTCCCAATAAAATAAATTTGGTGAATCCATAATTCAAACATGCTAAACTTTCTTTATAATTCATTTCATCTAAGAGTTTTTAGAATATTACACAAGTGATTTTCATGATATTCATATATTTTCGAGTATACCAAGATATCACCAATACATACCAACAAAAAGTCATCAGGATATTTCTTTGAGAACTATATTCATTAGATCCTACAAAAAATAGGTTGTATTAGTCAATCCAAAAGGAATTAATATAAACACATAATGCCCATAATTGCTTCGAAATGATGTATTTTGAATGTCTTTATTCATCAAGAAAAACTGATGATATCTAGATCGAAGGTCAATCTTTGGAAAATATTATTCTCCATGATATTGATCAAATAAATCATCAATATGAAGTATTAGATACTTGTTCATTATTGTTATTGCATTGATCTCCCTGTAGTCAATTTACAACCTCATAGATCAATATTTCTTCTTATCAAAAAGAACATGGGATCCCCATAGAGAAACACTAGGGTGAATAATCCCATTATTAATCAATTCATCTAGTTGTTTCTTTAGTCAAACTAATTCTATAGTGTCCATTCAATAAGGGGTATTTGATATGGTCATTTTACCATGAATTAAGTCAATATAATACTAATTTAATCATTTGGAATATTCCTGTGTAAATCTTCTAGAAACACTTCAAAATATTCTTGTACAATAGGTGCATCCTCTATTTGAACATTCTTTTCGACGACCATAGTTATTTTACTCTCTTATTCCATAATAATTGATCTATTTAGAGCTAATGGGGGTGGATCTATATCAGAATTAGATAGTGATGTTTCTAATATGAAGATAAGGGATTCCTTATCATTATAAAAAAAAATTAACCTCATTCTTCTTACACTATATTTTTGTATCATTGTTCGAAATCCATTCCACACTGAAGATTAGATAAATATTAATCATTGGTCTGAAAATCACATCAGTAGATAATGCACATTATTATTCCATTATTATAACTGATTGAAAAAACATAGTTTCAATGATACATCTCTCAAGAGTTCTGACTGACAACTCCCTTGTCAAGTCAAATTGGAAATATCTAATTTTCCTGGAAAACTGGGAAGATATAAAAGAATGCAATGATCCAGAATCAAATAAAGCATTGGATAATTTTGAGGAAATCATTAATGTTACTACAACCATGTCATTCAGAGCTTCAACCTTAGCAGTTTTGATTACATAAGCTTGGCCTTTCTCCCTTGTCCTTTTTTGTGGTATGTTTTTTTGAGGCTTAGGAAAATCACTTTCATAATACACCATTCCTTTAAAAGTGTAACATTGAACATCATCATCCTATTTATTCACATTGAAGTCAGGTGGTTGGTTCCCTTATTCTCCACACAAGTAACAAACTCCCATCACCTTAAGGAATCTATCATGGTTCTTTTTACCACAATTATAGTTGGATGAAAATTCATCTTTTCCCTTCTTCCCCTTATTTTCATGTCTAGAGTGTTTAGTAGATCTCTTATTTTCTTAATTTTCATTGATGTCATATGAATTTTACAATTCTTTCTTAGTCTTGATAACACATGATACTATATATTTCAATGAGTCGAAGGATTAGAAGAATACTCCTTGACGGAGAAATATTTTAGACCAATCAAAGAATCCATCAATCATACATCTGAGGTTATGTATATAATATTTAGCATTCCTTTATAACCTCATAGTGTTAGCCTCATACATTGCGACATTCTCGTCCTCTTTTTTCTTTGGACTCAGAAGTTTTCTTTCCATATTTTCTCGATCATCATGATGAATATATTTTTCTAAGAAATTCTATTTAAACTCCCTCTATTAAATATTTTAATCTTATTTATCCTCCATTCTATTTTGAATTAATGATAACCATTGATATGTATCTCCAGATAGGTGATAAACTACCCATACAACCTTTTCCTTTTTTTTACTCCCTAAATTGTGGGATATTTTATCTAAAGAAAATATCCATTTCTCAGATAAAAACTAATTTTTAGTTCCATTGAATGTTAGTTGTTGTTGCCTCATGAAGCAGTCTAACATTGATCCTCCTCATTTTGGATCTTGGTGCAAAATATAGGTAAGGTTATTATTTATAACCTGAGTGAGTTGTCCCAGTATGGTTATAAGGTGTAAAGTACCAGTTTCATCACCATCTCCACTATAATAATCATTAAGAGGAGGTAAATACCTAAATGGATTATGTGCATTGATGCAATTTCCATTCTATCCACTATGTGTCAGATCTAAACAATTCCATACACTAGATAAGTTTTTGAATCACAATGAATGTTTTTAAACTTGTAATATACTTAACATAAATTGAATAGTTTGTGCTTATAATCTATAATCATAAAAAAATATTTTCATCGGGGAAGTACTTACACATAAATCCTTCATAATGAAATTTAATAAAAATGTGATTTATCCTAAAATTTGTTCACAGGAGTCTCAAACTAGGTGTATAGTAAAGACTATTTTCATGCACCATGATACCCAGGTTCATGCCCGAAACACCATATCAGAGTTTTCACTCCTAGGTACATATGTGTCAGATCCACATCTACTTGTAGTATCCTGATAAAGTATATATTGCTTGTAAAAAGCACACAATATCTAAATTATTAAAAAAATTGATGTTTTTTTAAACAAATACTCAAATAATTTCTTAGGGTAATGTTCTCTAATAAGAGTTTTTCTAAATATAGTTTCTAAGGATTGTTCTAAACATCCGCTGATACCAACTATAATAACCCAACATTATATACATAGGTTCTGTTCATTATTACATATCATTGACATGATCCAATGAGATCATGTCCTGAAAGATCGATCCATTTAGTATCCTAGTAAGTACTAGATACATATATTGGTTTCACATTGCATTATGAAAATAAAAAAATAAACAATGTGTCTCCAATGAACACGATCATATTCCTTAGACAATCCTTACAGGTCAGTCAAAATATAATTTTCACATCCTGGAAAAAACAAAACATATGAAAGGGGTGAGCTCAAATGTTCAATAAGGAAAATAATATAGTGTAAACTAACATAAATAATCATAAAAATTTACATCCACGTGTTAGACCAAATCCCAAACATTTTATACATAAACATCGTCATAAGATGATAGAGATATATCAAATAATTATATTGACATGTTGACATGGATATTATACAATTAGAATAATCACCTGTAAAATCAATATCTAATCTCATAATAATGGAATGCATAATCTAAGACATCATAACCGAAATGTCAAGGCATAGTGCCAAGACCCTATATATTAATTTTCTCAAGGCCTTGTGATAAGAAACTAGTTTATATTATGAGACCTATCGATGCATCAAGGGGATATAGAGGACCTCTTCCATCACTTACTACATCAAATGCATTCTCCATATGAAAATGGTGGAACATTGCATAAAAATTCATATTAAACTAACATACAAAATGATAATACTTTAACCATAAACCAGGAATGAAATAAAAATAGCACATCCACTATCAACCATATCATAAAACTATCGATATAACATGGAATAATTTATCATAATAAATCATCTTCATTAAAACACAAAACCCAAATATAGATGTTGAAATAGATGAATTCAATACAAAAACTAAACGAAAAAAATATCTCTTCGTACTTTGAAATCATTTAAATGTTGAATAATTATAAAAGAATTTTAAAAAAAATATAATCATATAATCTTGTATTGTATTCTTATAAAGTGTTATAATGGTGGAAAATAATTGCACCCACTTTATATGTAAATAAATTGTTCCTTAGTTTTTTGAAATGCTTATAATGTACAATATTTGGAAAACAATGGAAATGATTCCGTTGAAAACACTTTATAAATAGTCAAACAAGGGTATAATTAACATTGACCTACATTCTAGAAAATAGTTAGAATGTTTTGAAATACATTTCAAAGAATCTCATATGTGGATATTAAAGAAGTCCAAGTAGATACTTACTTATAAACAACCTCAGATGATAAAGAGAATGTAAAATTAAACCTTACCTTATAATATTCCTTAGTAGAGGGTAAGTTAACCTCTTTAGAAATGGTTAAATCAAAGTTATTAGATGATAAAATAATCAAATACATAAATACGATATCACATAGGATATGCTAATATAGAATTGTGGATAAAATTTCAACAGTATCACTGTATCGAGTGTTAGTTGATTCATTTTTCGTTATATGCTAGGTTACGTAAATCATGATTGTTATGGATATGATGTATTTTGTAAAGACCTGTAAAATTCAAGGAAAATTATTTCTAAATTTTCTTTGGGATTTTACAAGAATGCAGTTTTTGACGGCGCCTGATTCCGAGACCCAGTGTGCCCGGAATTTCTATCCGAAGTTTAGCTCGAGTACGTTCAGTGAACAAATGAGCGGGAATTTCTAACATTTGAACCGGTGCCCGGAATCGAATTCTGAGGGCACTGATGGAACCGCAGCGCCGGTAATTACTTAGGAACTCCTATTTCGGAGTTGCGTTTACACGAGGGAAGTTATTAATTTTTGTGGTAGTTGAAAATAAAAATTATCAATTTTTATTTTTTTTCCCACTTGGTAGTTTTATCCTAAGTAAGGATGTTGGGGGTGGGACCCACTTGTGATAACCAACCTTGAGAGGATAAAGTAGGGTGGACCCACACGAGCCCAACCCCTCACTTTCCTAACTACTCTAAACCCCCAATTTATGTTTTGTTAACTTATCACCTCATTAATTTTATAACATCTTATGGTAATAACGTAAGTGAGTTAAATGTGGTTTTTGAATTTTCAAACTTTTAAAATTCAAAACCTATGTTGGGTTAATAAAATAAGTGGGTGGATTATTTTATTTTGGGGTTAGTTGTTCTTGTGGTGGAGACTTGGGAGAGAAAGGGATATGTTTCAAGTCTTCTTCTTCTTCTTCAACATCGACGAAGAATGTGAAGAACACCATTCTTTAACGAAGAAAATCTCCGCCGAAGAACACGACATCTTCTTCCAACGACGTTTCCTCTTCGAACGCACCTCGACGACAACGGAATCGACGTTCGTTTTCCACAATGCCTGACTTCCGCGATGCTCATCATCCACGGCTCGTTAACGTGCACCATTCCTGAAACGAGGTAGGGGTTTTATTTATTTACTTGTTCGTGAATACCAACTTGTTGATCTTCGTGGATTTAACCGCTTGTCATCGAATAACGCGAGGGGTTTGGACCGCACAAACATGGCCGACCCTCCTCCTTAATTTTTTTTATTGATTCCTTTGTGTATTGGTTTGGGAAGGTGTGGTGTTGTCGCACCACACGGAATCGAGCGAAAGGAAACGCGTGGCGCCGTCACGCCGCTCCGTGGAAAGAAGTTTAAGAACGCGACGCTGTCGCACCGCGTCGAAGAAAACCAAATACGCTGCGGCCGGAGCGGGGTCGCGGCGGAGGGGCGCGGTTTCGTCGCACCGCGCCGGATGACAAGGGTCGCGGCCGGTTCCGGGCCGCGGCGGAGCAGGGTGACCGGTGGCCGGTACTGGGCCTCCGATGACGGAGTTGGAAGGGGACCGGCCATCGCCGGTCCCGTTGAGCAGAAACCGGCCAGCCAGGTTGCGCCGGCCGGACAAGGGGGAGTCGGGGGAAATTAATTCCCCCGGCTGGATTTCAAGCGGCCCCAATTAAAGGGGCCGACGTTTTCATAAAGGAGGGAAAACACCCCTCCCTTGGCAAGCGCGACACAAAGGCCGCGCAGGCCGCACGCGTCACCGCGCTGGCCGCGCCGCCGCGCCGCTGGCCAGGCCGGAATTCCCGGCCGGGCTAGGTCTTCGGGCCGGGTCGCCGCCCGGGCCGGGTCAACCTAGTTTGGCCGACCCCGGGGGGTACTTGGTCGGGCCGGGCCGGGCCCAGACCCCCTATTTTCGGATTGAGTTGGTTCAAACGCCCATATCTTGGGCTACGGACCACCGATCGACGCGCCGTCAGCAGCGTTGGTGATCACGTTGAGAAACGAACCCTGTGAGTATATCCTATGAGTGTTTGGGGTATAGTTGAATTACGACCGGATTGGTTCGCAAATGAAACCAACCGGGCCCCTTGGAGGAAAAGGCTAATAACTCACAGACCGGGCGTCCGATTGACGCGCCGTCTGTTGCGTTGAGACTCCTATGACGAGGCGGTCCTTTGAGATACTTCTTAGTGGGACTTTGTGATACTTGGAGTATCGACCTGTATCTCATGGAGCGGACCCTCCCAGAGAAGAGCGTATGGAGTACGGAGACCGTGTAGCCGGTTGAAACCTGACGACTGCTTGACCGACTCGACTTGGAGTGAGTCGACTAGCCCAGTGGACGGAGTGCCCGGTATTTGGAGACAGACCCACGGCGGACGGAGCGCCCGGTAGTTGTCCGCAGATGCGCGGTACTCGACAGGAGGAGTACCTCTATAGGCTATTAGGGGAAGCGCCCGGTATTTGGCGACAGACCCTCAGCGGATGGAGCGCCCGGTAGTTGGCCGCAGACCCGCGATACTCGACAGGAGGAGTACCTCAGCAGTCTTAGGTTAGGGAGCAGTACCTCGGAGTCGTGACAGGACCACTTTACACTTCAGAGATGAAGCTCTTCAACAGTTACGGTTTCGATAATGAAAATCCTGGTTTGAGCTGAGACTTTTGACCTTTGTGTTTACCTCATGATTGAGATGGGTCACTTGAAAACTTAGGTATATGTATGGGCGTATACCAGGGTAGTGGTTATCCGTTGATTTCATGCTCCTTGTGTTTCCTCATGATTAAGATGGGTTACTTGATAACTTAGTTATATGTATGGGCATATACCTAAGTAGAGTTTATCTGTTGATATCATATATGTGGTTATATTTATTGGTTTTAGTGAGACCTTGAGGGTCTCGGGGTCCCTACTGAGTATCGTTATACTCACCCCTGCACGGGCTATGCCCGCACCTCGTTGTGTTGGTTGTAGACGACGACAGTGCTGACGGAGGCTGAGTGTTCGAGGACTGGATGGTACCCGGAGGTGGACCACACGACGAGTCAGTATCCAGAGGTGGACTTCGCGACAAGACGACACACGGAGGAGGTTGAAGGGCGAGAGCATTGTGGAGGCTATATGTACCTACCCTTCAGGTAGGAACCGTGGTGGATGACCCAGGAGCTATGCCATCTGTACCTACCCTTCAGGTAGGATCCGAGGAGGATGACCCAGGAGCCACTTCCGTTCTTCCAGCTGTTGTCTTTTTGCTGTTGTACTTTGTTCAGTTATAGTTGTACTTTTACTTTGGGTTTGTATTCTGGCCCATTTACCTTTCAGCACTTCACTTTGTACTTAGTGTTTTACTTCCGCTTGTAATATGTGGTGTTTTGTTTACTTTTATAAAGGCAATTCCTTCCCAGTTATCTGGATTTACGCCTTTGGTGCTATTCGCCAGCCCCTGGCCTATGGAAGGCGGGCATGGGGTAGTCACGGTTCGGGCCTCGAGGACGGGTCATGACAAATTGGTATTAGAGGAGCTGGTTCTACCGCAGAACTTAT
The DNA here is from genome assembly GCA_963277665.1 of Viscum album. Taxonomy (NCBI): domain Eukaryota; kingdom Viridiplantae; phylum Streptophyta; class Magnoliopsida; order Santalales; family Viscaceae; genus Viscum; species Viscum album. The sequence continues at coordinate 1,032,261,152 of OY728119.1, read as the reverse complement.
AACTCTAATTTTTTCTTTCTGTGAAGCAATAATGTTAAGGGTACCGAGTGTGGTCTTCAGTTCAGGGAATCCAGTGTTGGTGCGGGCGGCCGACGTATCCATAAACTAGGACCCTGACAACTGATTTCCGTCTTTGTGCACAAAAACACGGATTGTGTGTGTGTTTCTAGAAGTCTTATTTAAATATCAGCTCAAACCAGGTCAGCTCACCAGGTATAAGTCTTTTGACCGTGGCATGTTTGTTCCTTTCAGGATGCCTCCCCGTGGACGACCAGTTAGAGCCCCGAGAGTGGTACATACTGACAGCCCGCCGAGCGACGTGGCCTCAGTACAGTGCCCTATCACAGTTGAGGCACCAGCGGAGGCACCAGCGGTACTACTACCCATTGGGCCACCGATGCCACCAGCCCCAGCAGCAGAGGGTGCACTTCGCTTGAGTGCACTGCACGAGTTCCAGCGCCAGAGACCACCCAGGTTCCAGGGAGGGATGGACCCACAGGTTGTTGAGGATTGGCTGGAGGCTGTGGTGAGAGTTTTCAGGCTAGTGGGGACACCGGTAGACTTCATGGTTATCCTTGCTGCCAGCCTTCTTCAGGAAGCAGCCGACAGATGGTGGAGCCTGATGCTCCAGATGCATGACGAGGCGACACTTCTTTGGGAAGACTTCGAGAGACTGTTCTGGGCAGAGTTTGTACCATCCACCCTTCGAGCGGTGCGTATACATGAGCTACATCAGCTGCGGCAGGGCAGCATAACAGTGGATCAGTATTCAGCGAGGTTCACAGACCTCTTGTGCTACTCCACAGATATGGTACGTGACCCATTCTTCAGGGCTCGAACCTTCGAGTAGGGGCTCAGGAGGGAGATTACAGTTTCTATTGTTTCTCACAGCATTCCGACCCAGAAAAACGTGTTGGAGAGAGCCCTCTTAGTGGAGATTTTCCTTACTGAGCAGTCTCCAGAAGCATGACCCACCACTAGCCGACTTGCGGTAGAGTCTTCTGCAGCAGACAGTAGACAGATGACGCAGAGGTCCAAGAAGACCAGACCTACCGATGGCCGACTGCATGACTCAGGTTCAGTTGTGTGGGGAAACCGGGGTGGAGTCAGAGCCAGACGTGCCGAGAGTGGACAGTGTTACTCCTGCGGCGTAATGGGTCACATGGCACGTGACTATCCAACCCGCCATGCAGATGACCAGCAGTTAAATGAAGAACCTTCCAGGCAGAGGGAGAGGTTCGATCAGGGCAGACCATAAGGAGAAGGCGGCCATGGAAGACGAGCTAGTCGTGCAGCTGGAGGTGGACGACGCTTCGGGGTGTTTCCACCCCCTCCACCAGGAGGCCCATCTCGACCGCAGGGGACAAGAGGACATGGGAGAGCTCAGCTTCAGGCAGCTGAGGCCTATGGTCATGGAGCTCCGGAAGCAGATGGACAGGAGCGGGACTAGCTTCCAACCTGGAGGCTATTGATCATGTTGCTTCCAGTTTTGTTGTTGTTACATTTGTGTTTTTTTACTATGAGCTGCAATAATGAAAAGACACTTCTCTTTGTAAAGTTTGCTTCCCTGTCCTTTTTGTTTGGTTGATACTGAGTGGTACCGGTTAGGACTGTTGACTTGAACCTCACTTTCGAGATTTCTACTAGAGGAGACCTAGTGACCTCACACTGATGCCGATAGTGTGACTTGACCCTTGGAGGAGAGAGTGATAGTTGGATCTCTTGGTAGTTACGTCGAGGCCTTACGACGTCATCCATGGCATGAATGCATCATTCATGTCAGGATTGACTTTATTAGGCAATGAATGTGGTTCATCGAGGGGATGAGACAGGATTTCTCTTATCGGCAAAGAAGAAATCATAGCAGCTCTTTTGAGACTAGAGAAGGTCCAGGTCATCTAAGAGCGGATGAGGATAGCACATGGCTGACAGAAGCCTTATGCTGATTGGACTTGGAGGCCTCTAGAGTTCGAGGATGATGATCTCATCCTTATACGGGTCTCACCTCGACGATGTTTACATGGATAAGGCTAGGGAGGCAAGTTATCTCTGAGGTTCAACAGACCTTTCTAGGTCCTCAGCTGGGTAGGTGTGGTGGTTTACCGCTTGACACATCCACCTCAGTTACACTAGGTGCACGACGTTTTCCAGGTATCTCAACTGAGGAGATACATGCTCGACCCTTCGCATATCATCGACCATGAGGAGCAGGACAATGGCGATGGGGTTACTTCCACGGAGGTTCTAGTGGGGATCAAGGATCGACAGGAGAAGATCCTATGAGGACGATCGATTCCTCGTGTGCACTTTCTCTGGTAGTCCGGGAACCTCCGGGTGAGCACATGGGAGCGGAAGGCTCAGATGCGTGCTCTGTACCGCTTTTGTAACCCTAGTTTGTGTTAAAGCTTTATGAGGATGTAAAGCCCTGAGGTGGGAGTAATGTAAAGAGCCGTAAAATTCAAGGGAGAATTTTTCTAAATTTTCTTTGGGATTTTACAAGAATGCAGTTTTTGACGGCACCTGATTCTGAGGCCTGGTGTGCCCGGAATTTCTATCCGAAGTTTAGCTCGGGTACGTTCAGTGAACGAACAAGCGGGAATTTCTAACTTTTGAACCGCTGCCCGGAATCGAATTCCGAGGGCACCGATTGAACTGCAGAGCCAATAATTGCTTAGGAACTCCTGTTTCGGAGTTGCGTTTAAACGAGGGAAGTTATTAATTTTTGTGGTAGTTGAAAATAAAAATTAACAATTTTTATTTTTATTCCCACTTGGTAGTTTTATCCTAAGTAAGGATGTTGGGGGTGGGACCCACTTGTGATAACCAACCTTGAGAGGAAAAAGTAGGGTGGGACCCACACGAGCCCAACCCCTCACTTTCCTACCTCTCTAAACCCCCCATTTAAGTTTTGTTAACTTATCACCTCATTAATTTTATAACATCTTATGTTAATAACTTAAGTGAGTTAAATGTGGGTTTTGAATGTTCAAACTCTTGAAATTCAAAACCTATGTTGGGTTAATAAAATAATTGGGTGGATTATTTTATTTTGGGGTTAGTTGTTCTTGTGGCGGAGACTTGGGAGAGAAAGGGCTAAGTTTTAAGTCTTCTTCTTCTTCTTCAACATCGAAGAAGAACGTGAAGAACACCGTTCTTAAACGAAGAATATCTCCACCGAAGAACGTGACGTCTTCTTCCAACGACGTTTCCTCTTCGAACGCACCTCGACGACAACAAAATCGACGTTCATTTTCCACGACGCCCGACTTCCGCGACGCTCGTCTTCCGTGGCTCGTTAACGTGCACCATTCCAGAACCGAGGTAGGTGTTTTATTTATTTATTTGTTCGTGAATACCAACTTGTTGATCTTCGTGGATTTAACCGCTTGTTATCGAATAACGCAAGGGGTTCAGACCGCACAAACACGGCCGACCCTCCTCCTTAATTTTTGTTGATTGATTCTATTGTGGATTGGTTCGGGAAGGTGTGGTGCCATCGCACCACACAAAATCGATCAAAAGGAAACGCATGGCGCCGTCGGGCCACGCCGTGGAAAGAAGTTTAAGAATGCGACGCCGTCTCGCCACGTCGAAGAAAACCAAAGACGCCGTGACCGGAGCGGGGCCGTGGAGGAGGGGCGCGGTGTCGTCACACCGCGCCAGACGACAAGGGCCGCTGCCGGTTCCGGGCCGCGGCGGAGTAGGGTGACCGGCGGCCGGTACCGGGCTGCCGGCGATGGAGCTAGAAGGGGACCGGCCATCGCCGGTCCCGTTGAGCAGAAACCGGCCAGCCAGGTCGGGCCGGCCGGACAAGGGGGAGCATGGGGAAATTAAATCCCCCGGCTGGATTTCAAGCGGCCCCAATTAAAGGGGTCGTCGTTTTCATAAAGGAGGGGCAACGCCCCTCCCTTGGCATGCGCGACACAAAGGCCGCGTAGGCCGCACGCGCCATCGTGCTGGCCGCGCCGCCGCGCCACCGGCTGGGCCGGGTCCTCGGGTCGGGTCGCCGCCCGGGCCGGGTCGACCCGGTTCGGCCGACCCAGGGGGGTACTGGGTCGGGCCGGGCTGGGCCCAGACCCCCTATTTTCGGACTGAGTAGGTTCAAACGCCCATATCTTGGGCTACGGACCTTCGATCGACGTGCCGTCAGTGGCGTTGGTGATCACGTTGAGAAACGGTCCCTATGAGTATACCCTATGAGTGTTCGAGGTATAGTTGAGTTACGGCCGGATTGGTTCGCACATGAAACCAACCAGGCACCTGGGACGAAAAGGCTAATAACTCACAGACCAGGCGTCTGATTGACGTGCCGTCTGTTGCGTTGAGACCCCTATGACGAGGCGGACCTTTGAGATACTTCTTCGTGGGACCTTGTGATACTTGGAGTATCAACCTATAGCTCGTGGAGAGGACCCTCCCGAAGACGAGCGTACAGAGTACGAAGACCGTGTAGCCGGCTGAAACATGACAAATGCTTGAACGACTTGACTTGGAGTGAGTCGAATAGCCCAGTGGACGGAGCACACAGTATTTGGCGACAGACCCACGGCGGACTGAGCGCCCGGTAGTTGGCCGTAGACCCACGGTACTCAACAGGAGGATTACATCTGTAGGATACTAGGGGAAGCGCCCGGTATTTGGCGACAGAACCTCAGCGGACGGAGTGCCCGGTAGTTGGCCGCAGACCCACGATACTTGACAGGAGAAGTACCTCAGTAGTCTTAGGTTAGGGAGCAGTACCTCGGAGTCGTGACAGGACCACTGTACACTTCAGAGACGGAGCTCTTCAGCAGTTACGGTTTCGATAATGAAAATCTTTCTTTGAGCTGAGACTTTTGACCTTTGTGTTTACCTCATGATTGAGATGGGTCACTTGATAACTTAGGTATATGTATGGGAATATACCTGGGTAGTGGTTATCCGTTGATTTCATGATCCTTGTGTTTCCTCATGATTAAGATGGGTGACATGATCACTTAAGTATATGTATGGGCATATACCTAAGTAGAGGTTATCTGTTGAGATCTTATATGTGGTTATCCTTGTTGGTTTTAGTCAGACCATGAGGGTCTCGAGGTCCCAACTGAGTATGGTTATACTCACCCATGCACGAGCTCTGCCCGCACCTCGTTGTGTTGGTTGCAGATGACAACAGTGCTGACGGAGGCCGAGTGTTCGAGGACTGGACGGTACCCGGAGGTGGACCACACGACGAGTCAGTATCCAGAGGTGGACTTCGCGACAAGACGACACACAGAGGAGGTTGACAGGCGAGAGCGTTGTGGAGGCTATCAGTACCTACCTTTCAGGTAGGAACCGTGGTGGATGATCCAGGAGATGCGCCATCTGTACCTACCCTTCAGGTAGGATCCGAGGAGGATGACACATGAGCCGCTTTCGTTCTTCCAGCTGTTGTCTTTTTGTTGTTGTACTTTGTTCAGTTGTAGTTGTACTTTTACTTTGGGTTTGTATTATGGCCCATTTACCTTTCAGAACTTCTCTTTTTTTACTTAGTGTTTTTACTTCCGCTTGTACTCTATGGTGTTTTTTTACTTTTATAAAGGCAACGCCTTTCCAGTTATCGGGATTTACGCCTTTGGTGCTAGTCGCCAACCCCTGGCCTATGGAAGGAGGGCTTGGGGTAGTCACGGCTCAGGCCCCAAGGACGGGTCGTGACATATTTGATTCATATCAATAATGATATTTAGTCTTTAAAAATTATTTTTTAATCATCAAATGAATATTATTCATGAACAGTTACTATATGGAATTAAATCTCATCACGTCGTTGATACGGTAAGTCGTATGTACACATGAGAAACAACATTATTATATTGATTGTGAAATCATATGTAATCATATGGTATAATATATATATATATATTCATCAGAATTTTATATTAATTATTTTCATCAATTATACTCATTATTATTCTCATCCAAATAATGAAGTGTTCAATAACGAACTACACCACGACATTGAGATGTCAATCTGTACGTACGCAAGTATGTTGAGTTTTTTATTCATAGGATGCATAAAATAATGAATATAATTATACCATATTTATAATAACGTCTTAGTATGTTATAGTTACTAGATTTATTTTTTTAGTATGGAATCAACAAAGAAATTGGAAGTGGAAGAAGAAAAAACGCTGTATGATTTGATGATATAATTACCTCTTCTTAGGGTGCTTCTTTTTAATTTGAACCAAACAGATCCTTAGGGTTGCAATTTGATCAATTTAAGGAATCTATATTGAATTTAGGGTACAGGGAGGAGATTATAGTAGGCTTTGGCCAATCCAAATTTCTTTTGCGGTGTGAATTTAAAAGAAGTTGTGGTGCCCTTTTTTAAAAGATGTGAGTAGCACTTTAGAAAAAACAATCAATATTATTTTATTATAAAATTATTTTTCAGTTTATAATAGCATAAAATGTATTTATTTAGTGGATATGGTTATTATGGGTATAAATACTTTAAATAAATAGGATTTAGACAATATTAGGTAAATATATTAACCTTATATTTTAGATATAACTCTTAGTTAAATAGTTTAATTTTTACCATGTATTCTTGTATTTTTATATTACATGGTAAATATTGTTAATTTTAAAGCACAAACTAACCACAAGTGGTTCATTAATTAAATATCTGTCAATATCTATGTTCTTTGTATTGTCCATATATTTTTATTAATATTATTTCATTTAATAAAATATTATTTGTTTTAAAAACCCTTCTATGTCAATTTTGACAATATTTAGTATTTGGGTTTTTTGAAAGTTATAAAAACGTGAATACATAGAGAAAAATATATTTAATCAACCCTAACATGTCATATTAAGATATAAAATTCGTGGATGTTATCAAAAGTTTCAATTTACATATATTTTAATATTTATAATACCAATTTTGTTAATCATTCATTAATATGGTAATTACATGATCGTCATTGTTTCATAATGAAATTTAATTACATAATGTGTAAAAATTATAAATAAAATACCATGATGTAGGATATATTTTTATATTTCTAATTAATATTTATAGTAGAATTTATTTTATGTATATCAATACATTATAAATGCATTTTTTAATAAAATTTGAATTTAACACTTTTAACACTTCATTAAATAAAATATAATAAATGTACTAATATAGTCTAAGTGGATAAAAAGGATCATTATTATGAACTAAAGATGATTTTGGTCTAAATTATCTTATCTAATAGAATTATGGCATGTGGTGTGGTAATTGGTATTACTATAATATTATTTTTAACTTCAATTACTATAATAATTTTAACTATGGTAAATAAAATTCAAATGTTACCATTCACCAAATATTATTTTCATCTTATTGAACCACATTTAACATAATGATTAGATCTGTGTCGCTTTTATTTTGAAAATTCAATTCACGAAAATGGTAAAATTATCTTTTATGTAAATTTCAAAAAATTCGTTGAAGGTAGGAAAAATGTGCTAAAATGTTCGATTAAATTTTATATGTCTAATCTTATTATAAAATTACTATGATGAATTACATTGAATTAATTTAGTTATTTTTATATATTATGAATTTAAAATTCATGTAAATAAAAGTAATAATTATTAAATAAAATTTTAGTTTTAAAAAATAATTTATTGTTTTTTACTATTCCTAACAAATTTAATGTTTTCCGAAAAATTCGAAAAATACACCCTAATTTTTTTTTATTATGAATCAAAAAATGAAGTATATTTTTAAAAAGAAAATTTTAAAAATTTAAAAATGTAGGTCTTACTATTTATAACTTCTTTTTAATGACTAGTTTGGTTGGTCATAGGGTGATAGAACTCGAAGTTTCATACATTGCATGCTATTGTATTAATCAGAGAGAAACGTATCATGGAAGCTTGGGGAATTAAATGAATTGGCTCAAAAAGTATTATTTTCTACAACTCATGTGTTGAAACGGATACTCATTAATATATCACTATTCAAATTTCTAATTCATCTAGTGTTCATATAACATAGGACATTCTTATGAACTCAAAGCCATTTTTAAAAAATCAATTACTTTAAAATTTTGGTAATCCAAGCTACATTTGGGACCAATTGGATTAGTAATATAATTTTTTGTTACCCATATATTATTTAAACAACTATATGATGGTACTATTGATAATAAATAACTTTATATTTATTTTTTCGTAAATCGCCATAACTTTGCCTATAAGAGAACAATAATTTTTGTCGTGACCTTTTGAACCCTATTTAAAATAATAGTCATTGGGAGTACATACAGTTTAATTTGAAAAATCAAAATTATTTATATACATTAGGGTTAATATCTGGTCATATAAAATAACATATTTATTGATATTTAGTGTATAAAAAGGAATCATCTTATGATATTTTTATGACCCTTACTAAAATCAGATAATCATTGTTTTAGAATTACAACATCTTTATCAATTTATCATTAAAAATATTGATCATATTTCCAATTATCATAAACTATAGAATGAAAATTATAAATATTAATAATTAATTATTCATTTTCATTTAATGATTCATTTTTTTCTAAAAATGATTTTTCATTATTTTCCATAGGATTATTACATAAATAAGAAGAATTAAAGAAAATCCCAGTCATTCAATTTCACCACTTAACTCATAAAAATTGGAATATCATTAATCATTCTTAGAATCATAACATCTAAAGTAAAATCCCACATAAAAAATATTAACTACAGAATCCATGAAGTGTAGGTTTGAAAATGCGTTCTCATTTCTACATTGTTCACTAGATTCAGATTCTTTGATACTACTCTACTAGATTGTAATCACTTTTTGTCTGCATTTTTGAATTTATATTTATTCATTAGTTTTAGATACCCAGGATAGATATTACTTTTCTTTCTATACTCATTAAAAGTATAATTTAATATATTATAATCACTATTACTTTCATTAACCCCAACAACTTTTTCCTTTGGAGGATTTCATAAAAATATATTTTTGAATCCTTTAATTTTCATTTCTTTTAAACTCTAATCACAATCATAACCACGTTATCATTTTTAAAATCATGTGTTTTAGAATCAGAATAGTTATCAGAACGACCATTCAAAAATTTGATTCTATAAATTCTATTTTTTTTCCTTTTTGGGTATATTCTTCGGTTCAAGTTCATAATGTAGTTGTGATCCAATTAATTCATCAAGATTGTGTTCTTTGAAGATCAATACTTTATAAATTTTAACATTAGTTTCATTCCTTTTATTTAGTTGTATATTAAGAATATTTGAAAAATGACACGATTATCTAAATATAATATATTGTAATTCTTTCATTTCACGTTTATTGTGACTCATTTTAACAATTAGTTTACTATTTAATTTTCACCTATATTGTTGTCTTGGTTTTCTTCTCAAACCATTATATGCTTGGTTGGAATCAGTTTTTTTGAGTTACAATGAGAAACATATAGAATTTTATAATTCTCATGAGATTTATTACATGTAGACCTAAGACAAAGTACATTTTTATTAATATAACAATATAAAATATTAACAAAATTTAGGTTTAAAACATATAAACAAGAATCGATTACAGCAAGTGTGTCTAGGTAACCTTGTTGTAATGTCTTATGATTTTCCATGACCAACTTGTGTTTTATGCTTAACTATTTGAGTTATTAAATTTTTTTCTATTTCTAGAAACCATAATAATCACCATAAAAGGGAGGTAGACTGTACAGAATTGAAGAATCATTTATAATCAATCCATTCATCATAAAATACAAATTTCATTTATTGTGAGGTTTATGAATATGTTTTACAAATAAATATAAAAAATAGACATTATATAATAATAGGAAAAGGTCGAAGAGAATAGTCTCTTATATCAATTTTTAGGTATTAGTTAAGATATTTACATTGATAAAAAATTATTATAAAGGTTGGGTGCTAATATTAAGCATTAGGTCATAAATAGAAATGACTGATGGTGTAGTTGTAGGTTAATAGACTAGATTACAAAATAATTATTTATATTAATTATAAAACTTAATAACAAACGATAATTTTCATATTTAATTACACGTTGGATTAAATAATGAATGTTGTGATGTTTTTATAATAGAATCCTCCAGTGTGGGCATATTCCACTATTACACATCTGTACTCAGTGAGAGATATATTTTTCCATAAATTTATTTTAAATGAATAATCCTCACCCTATTATAGAATAATTTTCAATAAAGTGGATGGATAACCACTGCATCATATTTTTTTATGGGGAGTCACCACATTATTACAAGACTCACTTTATACAATGAGGATAAGAACCCAATTCCAATACTGAATTTAAAAAACGGCTGTAAAAAAAATGGTCCTGTATATAGAATCAAGAAGTCACAACCAAGGGATGGTAGAACGAATTTATATTATATGTAAAAACATAAATAGAATAACATTGGGTATATGAAATACATGAACAATTGTTAATGAAAAACCATACTAGATGAAGCATCATATAAATGAATAAAACACATAAATGGGTTCTTGAGATGAGGATAAAATCATCTCATAAAAGAAGTTGATGTTTATGAATATATAATTCCTCACAGTAGAGATCATATAGGTGTTGAAATAATGATTTCATTAGGATTTGCATCTTCTACAACACTTTTACTATTCACGCATTTATTATCAAAATAATAAATAGTGTTGAATATTATATTGATAATGTTTGATATCATTTAGGGATGCTCATCCTCCAAATAAATATTCGACTAAAAAGATTAAAAAACACCATACATGGTCAGAAAAAATCAAAACACAATAATATGATCATTAGTTACTAGAATATTAGAGACATAGAATTTATCATTACAATAGTTTACTAAGTGAGAGAAAGATATCGTCCAAAATAATAAAAAATCATGAATTTAAACCTGAAAGATCAATTGAAATCAATTTGAATTACCAAGTAAATATTTCAAATTGAGTTGTAAATATGTATCATCAATATGTGATCAATGAAAAAATTTCAAAGCAATATTAAAACATGTTCAAAATATTTAAAATTATTATTTATAGACTAAACATGTTTCATAATTAATTAAAATAAAAACAACATTCTTAAATTAATTATTTACATACGAATCATCTAAAAATATTAAAAAATAAAAAACATATATAATATTATATATTTCTAGAAAAAACTGAAACTTGGAATGATATCTGAATAAATGAACTAGAAGTAGTAAAATTATGAAACTTTTGTAATAAAAAATATACTTGTAGTTTAAAAAAATTCACTCGTGGTTTAATGAATTTATATGGATATTCTAAAAAATATAATTGTTGTGTAAAAAACTAATATCTGTTTGAAAAAAAATTAAATGGACTTTAAAAAAAATTTAGTGGTTTAAGAATAATTTAATTATATTTTATGAAAAAATAACATCTGATTTATAAAAACTATAACAGGTGGTATATAAAAGATCACCATAATGTTTCTAAAAAAACTTGAGATGGAAATAGCTAGATAACACTACCAATTAAGTGCTAGATACTTCTATTAGTGCATGTTGATACCATCACAAGATATTACCGTCACGTTGAAAAGTAGAGTTATTTTGGTGTTGTCTAATGGTGATATCATTGTGATTAAAACACAAGGATCCTTTGCAAACTACTATCAATATTCATACGATGATATGGTTTCTACAGAATGAGGGAGAATTAACTCTGACAATAGAAGTGAATTATGACTTCTAAATGTTTTGGGATTAGATGATTGGTCATGGAGGATGTCTGAATGAGGATGTATATGATGAACATTTAATCATTTTACATAAGATATTTTTATAAATAAACATTAGTTTCTTTTTATCCGTTCTAGAAAACCAATTTAGTGAGGTTCAATGAGGTATTAAAATTATATAAACTCAAGATATTACTAACTTTTCATGTAACTCGTCAATCTAACTTATATATCAAGGGATATCATTGGAAAATTGTGAAATTTATAAACTAAATCATATAAAAAAATACATTAACTGTTGCAGATATTCTACAAGAATTTAGGGTATGAAAATATTATTTTTGGAATTTCATTCATCTTATTGAAATTTAAATGAAATTGTTAGATTTCTAATTCAATAAATGATATCTGATTTATATGTGTGTCGAATGATGATTCATTGAAATAAAAATTATTTTAAACTATGTAATTTTGAGAATTCAAGAATTATTGCATAAAAATTGGGAAATTTTATGATTATTAAACCTATAATTCAAGACATATATTTATTTTAATGAAATGTAAAGAAATATATTCTATATTCAACTTAATATGTTTTGTTTCAAAGTGATTTATATAGATGAAGTTTTAATAGTACAATTAAGTAACCTTAAATAACTACACACTGAAAAATATTTTTCAAAATATAAACATACCATTTGTGTGGATAAAAATGAAAACATCATAGAGATTGAAAAAATTTATAAAAAGACATACAAACCTTTTTATTTCTGAAATAAATTACAAAAAGAAATAAATGTGGTTATATTATCATATCCAACTCCATAAAACTAAACACAGGTATATCAACTGTAATAATAAAAAATAATTAAATTATATTAATCTTCACAATGGATATAAATTTTAGTAGAACCAAATAGTTCAATATGAAGTTATAAAATAGGTCTATTAGTACATATCACTTTGAAATGACTAAAATAAATGTTACAATGTTTCCCTTTCTTTCAAGTGTCAAAAACATGACTTTGTACTTCATTCATGGAAATTATAAATAAAAAATTCATACATTGATAAATATTATGTAATATTTCAAAATTAACTTGAATTTATCGACTATGTTGAAGGATACATTCATGCTTCTCATCATTCAAACACATAACATGTAGAACAATTATTTATAAAAAATCAATAGATTACATATTTTCCTTTATGATTAGAAAAAAATAATGTATAAATGTATTTAAAGACTAAAAACTCATAATTTACAAATTTCACTTCCATTCTATCATCACAAAATTGATATATAAAAATGAAATACTTTTTAAGCCATTATATAAAATAATTTAGAAATAAAAAATGAATTATAAATACCATATATACAAATAAACTATTACATTGATGGAGGAATTTTCTATAAAAGTATTAGTTCCTTTATCATAAATGTTGTAAGTGATAAAAATTAATGTCCTTTATTCTAATCCCATGATCATTCACTTACCATGTACTATATGTCTTTAGAAAAAAAAAATTCATGACAACTTATTCTCACAAGGTACATTATCCCCAATTGAATTAGTAGTATAATTTTTAGGTACCCAAAAAAAATTAAATAGCTATTGTATGGTACTATAGATAATAAATATGAAATATGATTTTTATTTGTAAATGGAAAAGTCCTTTTGAATAAAAGTGAGGAATTATTTATATAGCAACCATTCATTCCACATTCAAAAAAAGTAATAGTGGAAGTACCAAAAAAAATTTACTTTTAAAAAAATAACTGTGATACATTTGAAGAAATATCCTATCATATCTATTATAATATTTTTTTTATTTGTTTACTTATGTCACGACCCGTCCTCGGGGCCTATGCCTTGACTACCTCAAGCCAGCCTTCCATAGGCCTGGGGCTGGCGACTAGCACCTAAGGCATAAATCCCGATAACTGGGAAGGCATTACCGTTATAAAAGTAAACAAACACCACCGAGTACAAGCGGAAGTAAAACACTATGTTCAAAAGAATATGCTGAAAAGTAAAAAGGGGCCAGAATACAAACCCAATTGAAAAGTATAGCTACAACTGAAAGGAATTACAACAGAAAAGACTAAAAGCTGGAAGAAAAGATGAAGCTCCTGGGTCGTCCACCTCGGATCCTACCTGAAGGGTAGGTATAGATAGCGTCCACAATCCTCTTGCCCGTCAACCTCCTCCGAGTATCGTTACGTCACGAAGTCCATCTCTGTATACTGACTCTTCGTGATATCCACCTCCGGGTACCATCCAGTCCTCAATCACTCAGCCTCTGTCAGCGCTGCCCGTCGTCTACAACCAACACAACGAGGTGCGGGCACAGCCCGTGTAGGGGTGAGTATAAAGATACCCAGTAGGGACCCCAAGACCCTCAAGGTCTCACTAAATACAACAAGGATAATCAAAATGAAGATATCAAAAAATATCCTTTACTTAGGTATATGCCCATACATATACATAAGTTATCAAGTAACCCTTCACAATAATAAAAAAACACAAAGATTATGAAAACAATGGATAACCACTACCAAGGTATATGACCAAACATATACCTAAGATGTCATGTGACCCATCTCAATAATGAGGTAAACACAAAGGTCATAGACTCAACTCAAACCGGGATTTTCATTATTGAAACACTAACTACTGAAGAGCTATATCTCTGGAGAGTACAGTGACCATGTCATGACTCCGAGGTACTGCTCACTTACCTGAGACTGCTGAGGTACTCTTCCTGTCGATTACAGCGGGACTGCCACTTCACATAGTAGTGCTCCTCTTCCATGGGTCTGCCACCTCACACAGTAGTGCTCCCCCTCATAGCCTATAGAATTACTCCTCCTATAGAGTACTGTGGGTCTACCACCTCACACAATAGTGCTCCTCCGCCATGGGTCTTTCACCTCACAAAGTAGTGCTCCCCACTGGGCTATGAAAGTCACTCCAAATCGAATCAGACAAGAAGTCATCAGGTCTCCGCCAACAACACGGTCTCCATTCTCTGTACACTCATCTCTGGCAGGGTTCTCTCCATGAGCTACAGGTCGATACTCCATGTATCACAAAGTCCCACTAAGAATTATCTCAAAGGACCGCCTCGTCATCGGGGTCTCAATGCAACACACGTCATGTTAATCGGATGCCCGGTCTGTGAGTTATTAGCCTTTTCATCCTAGGGGCCTGGTTGGTTTCATGTGCGAACCAACCCGGCCATGTCTCAACTGTACCCCGAACTCTCATAGGGTAAACTCATAGAGACTGTTCCTCGACGAGATCACCAACTCGGCTGACGGTTCGTCAAACGGACGTCCGGTTTGAAAGATATCAGCATTTCCGTTCTAGGGGTCGGGATGGATTTCAGGTACAATCCAACCCCAACATACTCCAACTACATCCAAACCTCGGTCGAAGTATGCCAAAAGTTCTGTATCATCAAGAGGATTCCCAAAAAGTTTGTGTCATGTCAAACGGACGTCCGGTGCTCATGATATATCCATTTCTTCTCCGAGGGCCCAGTTGGTCTCGTGTTCGAACCAACTGGACCATAAACAATGTTCTCTAAAATCTTATGTGTAATATACCAAAACTACCGTCTCGATCCAAGGATCTCATCTCAACTGACAGTGCGTCGATCGGAGGTCAGTAACCTATGATATGGGAAAAAGACTGAAAACCGTCTGAAAATTGGGGGTTCGGGCCCTGTCTGACCCGACCCGATACCCCCCCCCCCCCGGGTCGGCCCGAACCGGGGGGAACCGATCCAGGTCCGGGTCCGGCCTTTTACGGTGCGGCCCGGCACAGTGGGGCCATCCCGGCCTCGCTCTGCCGCGGCACGGTGCTCGCGGACCAAGCGGCTGCGCTCAAACGGCCGAGCAGAAGAAACGGGGGTCGCGCTACCCCCCCTGTTGGGAAACCATGACCCCCATGTGGGGGCCACTCCTCTTCCAGCAACGCGGTGGATCACCCCGTCTCTCCTCCACAAGATCCCACGTGGCCACGAGATCCCGCCTCCGCCGCGGAGGCTTTTTCCGGCGGCGCGCCGGCGCACCGCCGCCTCCGGGCGCCCGGCTGGTGCCAGCCGCCGCCTTCGGCTGCCGGCACCGCCGTGCCGACGACCCCTTTCATGGAGCACCGGACGCGCTCCGGTGGTCCGATTTCAATTCTGTCTTCGCCTGCGGTCCTCTCAGGACCTTCCCTTCGCTGTAAAGACATCAAATTTCCCCTTTGGCCCATTCATCCATGGCCCGTCGATCCGCACGCCAAATAAACAAACCACGTCTCTTCATGGTTTTCCGGCGCGGCATGACGGTGTCGCGGCTTTTTTCGGCTTCAACGGCGCGGCGCGACGGCGCCGCGCTTCTTTTCCCAATTTCATAGCTTCCGAGCGGTGCAACGGCACCACCCCACCTTACACGTGCCGCAAAAAAATCAAACAACCAAGGGGGGAGGAGGGTCGGTCTTGTTCGTGTGGTCCGACCTCATCCCGTTATTGCGATATCAGGCGGCTCAAATTAGATTACAATCAGCGATGAAGGTAATCATGAACAAAAGAATATTATTCCCCTACCTTGAGGAAAAGTTGAACAAAGGTTCGTCATGGAATTGCACGTCGCAGAAGAAGGCGTCGCAGAAGGAGGATCGTCGCGTCGCGGAGAAAAGATTCGTCGGCATCGTTTCGTCGATCTACGAGGATCCAACGTTCTTTTCGACCTTCGTCGGAGGTTGGCATTATTTGCATTCTTCGCATTTTTGTGTTCTTCGTCGAGGAAGAAAAAGGATCAAGGCTTTGAGTAATTCTCCCAATCCCTCACTCAACAAGCTAACCACCAATAAAATAAGAGCTTGTCTTATTTTATTACTCATTCCAATGCTCTTGAAAGGTCAAAAACGAAACAAAAATTAATTAATTAATTGCAACGTTTATGTCGCTCAATTAATAGAGGCGTTTAATATTTAATTAAACGCACAAGTTGACTTTATTTAAAAAAAAGGGGTGCCGGTGTGTTACCTTAATTAATAGGGGGTTGATGAAATTTAAAGGGTGGCGCTCATGTGGGACCCACCCCACTAATATCCTAACCAGTAGATTAGTTAGGATATGGGTCCCACTCAACCACTTTAGCTTAGGTTTACACTTCCTTGATTAAAAATAAAATCAGTTGCATAGTATTTTATTTTATTCATTAGTTAACCCAATTACGTAGAACTCCATCCGAATAAACGCAACTCCAAAAAGGGTCTTCTTAAGAAAAAACCAGCGCTACGGGTTCATCGGTGCCCTCAGATTTCAATTCCGAGCACCGGTTCAAACGTTAGAAAAACATACTCGTTCGTTCACTGAATGTACCTGAGCTAAATTTCGAAAATTGATTCCGGGCACACCGTACCTCGGAATCAGGTGCCTTCAGAAACTGTGCTCTTGTAAAATTCCATATAAATTTAAGAAAAAAATTTTCCTTGAAATTTCCGGGTCTTTACATTACTCCCACCTCAGGGATTTACGTCCCCATAAAGCTTCAACTCAAACTAGGAATACAAAAGTGGTACTGAGCACGCACCTGAGCCTTCCGCTCCCATGTGCTCACCTAGAGCTTCCCATACTGCCAGTGGAAGCGTACCTGAGGAATCGACCATCTTCGTAGGATCCGCTCCTGTCGATCCTTGATCCACACTGGAACCTCTGTGAAATTCGTTCTGTCATCGATGTCAAACTCCCCATGGTCGATGATATGCATCTGGTCAACAACGTATCTCCACAGCTGAGATACGTGGAAGATTTCATGCACCCGGTGCAACTAAGGTGGAAAGTTCAAGCGGTAAACCACCCCACCTACCTTGATGAGGATGTAGAATGGTCTGTTGACCCTCGGAGATAAATTTATGCCTCAGACACATCTCTATAGACCTCGTCGAGGTGAGACCCATAAGGAAACATGGTCACCATCCTCAAACTCTAGTGGTCTCTGCCTGTTGTTAGCATAATGCTTCTGTCGGCTCTGAGCTATCCTCATCCGCTCCTGGATGACAAGGACCTTCTCTGTCATGGCTTGGACCATCTCTGGTCCCTTAAGATCTTCTATGATTTCATCTTTGACGATAATAGAAAACCTATCTCATCCCATGGATTAACCACATTCATTGCCTAATATAGTCAACCCCGACATGGATGATACTATTTGATACCAAGGATGAAATTTTAAGGCCTCGACGCTACTACAATAGATCCAAAAATTACTCTCGCCTCCAAGGATTGAGTCACACTATCGGCATCAATGTGTGGTCACTCGGTCTCCTCCAGTAAAAATCTATAAAGTGACGGTCAAGTCAACAGTTTAAACTGGATCCTCTTAGTACACAAAAAGAAAAGAAGAAAATGTCACAAAGGTAAGTGTATTTTTATTATTGCATCACATAATACAAAGACACAATTGTAACAACAACATGGAACTATAAGTACGAAGATAAAAAGGAAACCACAGTTCCGCTCATGTCCACCTGCTTCCGGTGCTCCGTAGTCGTATGCTTCTACTGCCTGATGCTGAGCTCTCCCATGTCCACCTATTCCCTGCGATCAGGGTGGAACTTCTGGTGGTGGGGGTGGCAACAACTCGAAGCGTTTTCCACCTCCATCTGCACAGCTAGATCCCCTCTCTCGGCCTTCTGCTCCTTGTGGTCCGCCTTGATTGAACCTCTCCCTCTTCTTTGGAGGTTCTTCATTTATCTGCTGGTCATCTGCATGGCGGGTCGGACAATAACGTTCCATGTGACCAATTCCGCCACAGGAGTAAAACTACCCTGTAGGTCTGGTTCTATCATTCCCCTTGGTGCCTCGCACTACCGACCCTGAGTCATGCGGTCGACCACCTGTAGGTTTGGTCCTCTTGAACCTCTGCGTCATCTGTCTACTGCCTGCTATAGGAGACTTTGCCGCATTCCGTCTAGTGGTGGGTCCTTCTGCTAGAGACTGCTCAGCATAGAAACTCTCCACTAAGAGGGCTCGCTCCAACACCCCTGTCTGCGTCGAGATTTTTTTAGAAAACAACAGAAGCTCTAATATCTCGCCTGAGCCCCTGCTCGAAGGTTCAGGCCCTGAAGAACGGGTCCCGTACCATATCTGTGGAGTAGCGCGAGGGGTCTGTGAACCTCGCTGAGTAATGCGCCATTGTCATGCTACCCTTCTATAGAAGCAGTAGCTCCTGTATACGCACTTCTCGAAGGGTGGCTGGTACAAACTCATCCCGGAAGAGGCTCTCGATGTCTGCCCATAGAAGTGTCTCCTTGTCATGTATCTGGAGCATCAGGCTCCACCATTTTCCTGCTGCTTCCTGAAGATGGCTGGCAGCAAGGATCACCATGAAGTCTCATGGAATCCCCACTAGCCTAAAGACTCTCACCATAGCCTCCAGCCAATCCTCAGCAGCCTGCGGGTCCGTCTCTCCCCTAAACCCGGATGGCCTCTGGTGCTAGAACTCGTGCAGTGCGCTGAAGCGACGTGCACCCTCTGCTGCTAGGGCTGGTGGTATCGGTGGCCCAACGGGTGGTAGTACCATTGGTTCCTCCGCTGGTGCCTCAACTGGGATAGGTCCATGTATTGAGGCCACGTTTCTCGGTGGGTTGTCAGTACGTACAACTCTCGGGGCTCTATCTGGTCGTCCGCAGGGAGGCATCCTGAAAGAAACAAACGTGACACGGTCAAACAATTTATACCTGGTGAGCTGACCTGGTTTGAGATGTTTTAAGGTAAAACCTTTGAAAACAAACATGCAATCAGTGTTTTCATGTACAAAGTCGGAAATCAGTTGTTAGGGTCCTGGTGTATGGATACGTCGGCCGCCACACCAACACTGGATTCCCTGAACTAAAAACCACACTCGGTACCCTTAACACTATTGCTTCACAGAAGAAAATATCAGAGTTATAAGTTCTACGGTAAAACCGAATACTTTGATACCAATTGTCATGACCCGTCCTCGGGGCCCATGTCGTGACTACCCCATGCCCGCCTTCCATAGGCCAGGGGTTTGTGACTAGATCCTAAGGCCTAATTCCTGATAACTGGGAAGGCATTGCCTTTATAAAAGTAAACAAACACCACAGAGTACAAGCAGAAGTAAAACACTAAGTACAAAAGAAAGTACTGAAAATGAAAAAGGGGCCATAATACAAACCCAACTGAAAAGTACAACTACAACTGAAAGGAAGTACAGCAGAAAAGACTAATAGCTGGAAGATAAGATGTAGCTCCTGGGTCGTCCACCTCGAATTCTACATGAAGGGTAGGTATAGATAGCGTCCACAACTCTCTCACCCGTCAAACTCCTCCGATTATCGTCACGTCGCGAAGTCCACCTCTGGATACTGACTCGTTGTGAGATCCACCCCTGGGAACTGTCCAATCCTCAATCACTCAGCCTTTGTTAGCGCTGCCCGTCGTCTGCAACCAAAACAATGAGGTGCGGGCATAGCCCGTGCAGGGGTGAGTATAACGATACTTAGTAGGGACCCCGAGACCCTCAAGGTCTCACTAAATCCAGCAAAGATAACCACAAATAAGATCTCAACAGATAACATCTACTTAGATATATGCCCATACATACACCTATGTTATCAAGTAACCCTTCTCAATCATGAGGAAACACAAAGATTATGAAAACAACGGATACCCATTACCTAGGTATATGACCATACATATTCCTATGTTGTCCAGTGACCCATCTCAATAATGAGTTAAACACAAAGGTCATAGACTCAGCTTAAACCAGAATTTTCATTATCAAAACCATAAATGCTGAAGAGCTCTGTCTCTGGAGAGTATAGTGATCTTGTCACGACTCTGAGGTACTGCTCACTTACCTAAGACTGCTGAGGTACTCTTCTTGTCGAGTACCGCGGGTCTGCCACCTCACAAAGTAGTGCTCCTCCTCCATGGGTCTGCCCCCTCACACAGTAGTGCTCCCCCTCATAGCCTATGGTGGTACTCCTCCAGTCGAGTACCGTAGGTCTACCACCTCACACATTAGTTCTCCTGTGCCATGGGTCTTCCACCTCACAAGGTACTGCTCCCCAATGGGCTATGCAAGTCACTCCGAATCGAATCGGACAAGCAGTCATCAGGTCTTAGCCAAATACACGGTCTCCGTTCTCCATACACTCATTTCAGAGAGGGTCCGTTCCACAAGCTACAGGTTGATACTCTAAGTATCACAATGTCCCACAAAGAAGTATCTAAAAGGACACCATTTTCATAGGGGTCTCAACACGACAGACTGTGCATCAATCGGACGCCTGGTCTGTGAGTTATTAGCCTTTTCGTCCCAGGGCCCCGGTTGGTTTCGTGTGCGAACCAACCTGGCCGTATCTCAACATTACCCTGAACTCTCATAGGGTAAACTCTTAGGCATAGTTTCTTGATGAGATCACCAACGTCGTTGACGGTTTGTGAAACGGACGTCCGGTTTGAAAGATATCAGCATTTCTGTTCTAGGGGCCCAGATGGATTTCAGGTACAATCCAACACAGCCATACTCTGACTGCATCCAAACCTCGGGAGAAGTTTTTAAAAAGTTCCATCTCATCCAGAGGATTTCAAAAAAGTTTACGGCACGTCAAACGGATGTCCAATGCTCAAGATATATCCATTTCTTCTCTGAGGGCCCGGTTGGTCTCGTGTTCGAACCAACCCGAACGTACACAAAGTTTTCCGAAACCATTAGTGTAATATACCGAAACGATAGTCTCGATCCAAGGATCTCATCGCAACTGACAGTGCGTCGATCAGAGGTCTGTAACCAAAGATATGGGAAATGTAATAGAACCATTTTGAAAATAGGGGGTTCGGGCCCAGCCCGATACCCCCCCCCCCCGGGGTCGGATCTTTAGGGTGCGGCACGGCACCCGCGGACCAAGCAGCTCCACCAAAATGGCAGAGCAGAATAAAGGGGGGGGGGGGGGGGCGCTGCCCCCCCCCACTCTGTTTGGAAACCGTGGTCCTCACGGGGGGGGGGGGGGGCGCTCCTCTGATCGCGACGCGGCGGATAGACACGTACCTCCTCCACCAGACCCCGCGCAGCCGCGGGATCCCGCCTCCGCCGCGAAGGCTCCTACCGGCGGCGCGCCGGGGCGCCGCCCCCTCCGGGCGGCACGCCGACAGCACCTTCCGCAGACCGTCGGACGCGCTCCGGTGGTCCGATTTCAATTCCGTCTTCGCCTACGGTCCTCTCGGGACCTTCCCTTCATTGTAAAGGCATCAAATCACACCTGAAACCCTTTCTGCCATGGCCTATAGATCCGCACGCCAAATAAACAAACCATGTCTCTTCATGGTGTTCCGGCTCTGCGCGATGGCACCGCAACATTGTTCAACTTCAACTGCGTGGTGCGACGGCGCCGCGCTTCTTCGCCCAATTTCATAGCTTCCGCGCGGTGCAACAACACCACTCCTCCTTACACGTGCTGCAACAAAATCAAACAACCAAGGGGGGAGGAGGGTCGGCCGTGTTCGTGTGGTCCGACCTCCTCCCGTTATTGCGATATCAGGCGGCTCAAATAAGATGACAATCAACGATGAAGGTAATCACGAACAAAAGAATATAATTCCCCTACCTCGAGGAAAATTTGAACGAAGGTTCGTCACGGGATTGCACCTCGCAGAAGAAGGCGTCGCGGAAGGAGGATCGCCGCGTCGCGGAGAAAAGATTCGTCGGCGTCGCGTCTTCGATCTCCGAGGATTCGGCGTTCTATTCAACCTTCGTCGGAGGTCGGCATTCTTTGCGTTCTTCGCGTTCTTCTTGTTCTTGGTCGTGGAAGAAAAAGGTTCAAGGCTTCGAGTAATTCTTCCAAGGCCTCTCTCAACAAGATAACCACCAATAAAATAAAAGATTGTCTCATTTTATTACTCATGCCAATGTTCTTGAAAGGTCGAAAACTAAACAACAATTAACGAATTAATTGCAACGTTTAAGCTACTCAATTAATAGAGGCGTTTGATTTTTAATTAATGGCACGAGTTGACTTTATTTTAAAAAAAAGGGGGTGCGGGTGCGTAACATTAATTAATAAGGGGTTAAGAAAGTAGAAAAGTAGGGGCTCGTGTGGGCCCCACCCCACTGATATCCTAATTAGTGGATTAGTTAGGATGTGGGTCCCACTCAACCACTTTATCTTAAGTTAACACTTCCTTGAAGAAAAATAAAATCTGTTGCACAGTATTTTATTTTATTCATTAGTTATCCAAATTAAGTAAAACTCCACCCAAACAAACGCAACTCCAGAAAGGGTCTTCATAAGCAAAAACTGGCGCTACGAGTTCATCGGTGCCCTCAGATTTGAATTCCGAGCACCAGTTCAAAAGTTAGAAAAACCTGCTCGTTTGTTCACTGAATGTACCCGAGCAATACTTCGGAAATTGATTCCGAGCACACCGGACCTCAGAATCATGCGCCGTCAGAAACTTCGCTCTTGTAAAATTCAAAAGAAAATTAAGAAAACAAATTCCTTGAAATTTCCAGGTCTTTAAAACTTATGACATATAATTATTATATTTTTGATGAATTTAATAAAATATGACGATCTTTGATTAAGAACATCATCTTCATTTTTTAATTTTCAATTCAAATATTTAGAAGATTTAAAATTACCATAAACTCTAGAAGGGGAAGTAGAAGACATTTTTCCCAATATTCCATTTCCTTTTTTTTTGTTTATATTGAGAAACGTTTTTGTCAAAATTTTCATTAAACACAAAAAATATATTACTATCGTTGAAAACAAAATTTATCATCATTTAACAATATTTGTTTAGCTCATTAAAATTTCAATTTTCAGATTCATAGTCAGAATTAGAAAATCTATTATAAAATCCATAATCACAAACCTTATCTATATAATCATAAATGAATGGGTTATTAGAGTCATTCTCAATTTCATATAGATCACTAGAATGAGATTATTAAGTACAAATCAAATGGGTTTTCAATGCATTTTTGTCCTTCATTTTCATTTTTCATTATTATTTAGTTTTGGGAATCGAGGATTGATATTATTTTTCCTATTAAAATTCATAACACATATCATCAGTATCATTATAATTTTTATTAACATTTTTTTCTACTTTTTTTACTTCTAAGGGTTTTATCTAAATCTATTTATGTATCCATTAATTTTCAATCTTTTTTAAACTCCCAACACAATGTGATATATATAAACATTTTCAGTATCTTTTATTTTAAAATCAGAACTGTTAGATGAAATAACATTCACATATTTAAATACTAAAAATATTTTTTTACTAGCTTCTTCGGATTTGTTATTCAGTAACAGTTCATACTGTGGTAGTTATCAAATCAAGTTATTGATAGTGTATTCATTGATGTTATTTATTCCATTAATGGTAACCTTATTTTCATACCATTTCTATTTTAGTTTATGTTGGAATATTTCAACAAGTAGATGGTTCAAAAAGTCTTATCTAATTTAATTCATTCTATCCATAATGATGTGGATTAATGTAAAACATTCATTACATTTTCAACTTTTCACATCTATAAATTTTTTAAATCTTCTTGATTCATTAAATGTTTTGTTCAAATCAATTTTCCGAAAGAAATGACAAAAAGATATAGAATATTACAAATCTCATGATACATCTTTCATATAGGCACATTACTAAAGAAAAATATCTTAATTATAAAATATAATATATTCAGAACATTTTAATATAAATAATATCATGTAGCATCACATTCAGTAAGTGTATACAGGGAAGATTATGGAATTGTGCACTAATTTTCTATGATATAACAATGTTCTAGGATTAGTTTTTTTATATGTACCTCCATTAAAAATCTTTAATATCCTGAATCATTTCTATTAATGTTATATATCTTTTAAGGAATCAAAGATACCTTTTTATTAATTCCCCCAATTTTAAAGTAGTTTGTCCAGAGACTATGAGGTATAAGAGTTGGTTATCACAATAAAATATAAACAACATACATTATAGAAGGGTATAATAATTAAAAAAAGGAAAAATTTATATAAAAAATTATTAAGTATTTGGAAATATAATAATCGAGCTAAAAAATTCATAACAGGGTAAGGAACTGATACCAATTGCTTGTCCCTAATGGTTAATAAGAGATAGTCTAGAGGGGGTGAATAGATGAAATTTAAGAAATTAATAGAATAGATTACTTATCTAAATTAATTATTATAGTTAATTATTATTTTTAATTTGTAGTTGGATAAAATAAGAAACACATGTATGTTTTTATTTTAGTCTTTTTAAAAGTGAACCTAGTATAGTCATATACAACATTACTATATAGGTGATAGGTTAAGAAATAATATTATTTTTTTGGTGAATTTTGTCCTGCTAAAAAATAACTTTCTACATGTTAGAGGGATATCCACTATCACACTGACATTTATATGGGGTGTCACAACCTATTTACAACTCTGAATTTCGAAAACATGAGTCAAAACATAAATTGTCACATATTAAGAATCCAGAACCCATAACACGAGAGAGATATTTTGAAATGATTTTGTACATGAAAGTGTAAAAAAATTAGAGTATACATGAATGATATGTAGAAGTCTTATAGACACAAGAAACTAGGCGAAGTATAATATAAATAAATAAATTACATGAATTAGATTATGAGTTTAGGATTAACTCCTCTCATTAAGGAAGAAAAAATTAGAGATGATTTATTTAAAACTAGGGATACCATATAGATAATTGAAAATGGATCATAGAGGGAATTGCATATTTTAATGTTAATTTAATGTTCAGTACTTTATTTTCATAGGGAAAACATTGATTAGAAGATATTATCGATAATGTCTGATCTCTATAAGGTATTCTCAACCTCCGTTTAAATAGAGAATTTAAAAGTGTATAAAACTCTTTCCATGATTAAAAAATTTGAATAAATTGAAATAATAAAAATAATTACTATAATATCAGACAAAGAGAGTCAGAATTTATCATTCAAATAATTATCTAAGAGAGATAATGTTATCGTCTGTGATAACATTTACAACAACTTTTGGATATTAATAAACAAAGACTAATTAAATCAATTTGAATTACACTTTAAATAATTTAAATAGACTCCATAATAAATAATCATGGATGTTCTATGAATATGTTAAGATAATTTGACTATATCAATTACAAAATATTTTAATAAAGTTCCGAACAAAAACATAAATATCAGTCAATTAGATATGATAAATATTTGTTAATGAATTCCATTTTATTAAATATTATTTAAGAAAAAAATTAAAATAAAAAATTTAACAACTAATAAAACAAATTATATTAATCAATAAATTTGTTTCATCTTTCATTAGATAAATAAAAAAATTCGAAAAATACTAATGCATGTTCAAAATATATTAAAATTTTATTATAGAATAAATATTATTAATATTTAATTACAATAAAAAAATTACGTAAAATAAAATGAACTGAAATGAATCAGAAATTTTTTTAATAAAATTTATAAGAATAGATCATTATATTTTTTTAGAGATAAAATAAATATTTTTAAAGTAGCATAATAAATGATCTAGAAGTAGTAAAACTTTTAAAAGGATATAATAAAAACATCACAAGAAATAAAAAAAAGTACTGGTGGGTTAAATGAAAAATTAACGATGGGTTTCAATACATTATCTTTTGGTTTATAAATATTACATTTCGTTTTAAAAAATATAATTTTTTCATATAAAAAAATTAAATGATGTTTAAAAAAATGATGGTGTAAACAATTAGCTCACAAACGGTAAGAAAAACATAACCAGACGATTGAAAAAAATTACATGATGGTAGTTGGAGTCTAATAAAACTTCCATTATTGCATGATATACCTATAATAGTGCAAGGTGAAACCATCAAATTACAATGCGGTGCTACTATGATACCACTAGACAATGATATAGTAATGATAAAAACTGAGGATACACTACATGCTACCATCACTATGAAAAAGATGATACTATTTCCAATGGACAAAGGGATATGTAGTTACTTTCATAGAAACAAGAAACCACCAACACATGGATAGGGACGAGTCTTTGGTATGTGGATGAATATTATAGGAGAAAGAAGAAGATGAAATTTTTTTAATTTTATGTAGGATATTTTTTAATATATATTGAAGAGATTGTTTAGCCCATTTATATAACATAACTATTTATTGTTATAGAGTTATTTAAATGTATGTAAATATTATATATTTCCAATGGATAAAATAATTATTTTATCCAACATATATATCATGATATATCATCTCAGAATAGTTTAATATATAAAAAATATTTTATAAAAATTTAGTACAATTATTTTTGATATTTGGAAAATGTGAAGGTATCTAAATGAGATTCTTAAATTTAATTTTATTTTAATGAAATTTATAACCATATTTTGTTTATCTAATGAAAAAAATTGTGAGATACCAATTTATATTGAAATAGTTATCATTGAATAAAAAATATATTATTAATTCTACAAATTACAAAATTACAGAACAGTTTCATAACTTTTAGACAATTTTTATAGCATTAAAACTATCATGTAGTAATATTATTAATTTTAATTAATATCATATAAATCTATTGACTATCTAATGGAAATTTTTTTTTTCGAATAATATATATATATAACTCATTTTATAACAAAGTAACTATATAGAATTTAAAACACTATAAACTAAATAATATTATAGATAAAAAACATAATGTTTGTTCCAAAAAATGTGAGCATCGTAAATAATGATATTTACTATTTTAGTTGAAAAAATGAATCTATAATTGTTAAATTTAATATTAATTGTGAATTATAAAATTATGATCACTAAAACTCATATTAAAATATAAATAATTACAGATATTAAAAATTGCACCTAAAATAATGAGTTGTTTTTTAATATTTCAAGACGTAAACTAACAATATATAATAATAAAAATTATAAATACATTAATAAACCCTAAAACATGTAGAATTTATTTCTCTCTAGATAATTTAATTGATATGATGAAGGGAATATTGTTTATACACATCTATAGGGGTAGATTATAGGGAATAAAAAATATTGTCACGTGATATAATTATTACATAATGTACGAAAACATTGTAAACCATAAAAAATACCTCATGTCCATTAATAGGATCCAAAAAAATCCAGTTATAATTAATCAAACACATTCCTCAATTCCAAATCTTTTGTATGTCACATGAATATGTCTTGGTTTCTATCATGATCCTAACACATTATATCGTATGAAGCCTTTAGACAACCTGATTATTTTTCACAAGCATGGATTCAAAGGAAAAGCATGCCTTACGTCTAATTTGTGAATAAAGGAGTTATACCTTCCTTTCACCTACCTAGGTGTACCAATGTTTTAGGGAAAGCCAATGAAGTCTTTTTTTTCAGACATTATGGATCAAGTCAAGAAAACTCTTGCTTCTTGGATAGGTAAATCCCTCTCAAATGCAGGACAAATATTCCTTATAAAGTATGTTGTTGTTTCAATGCTAGTTAACTCATTCCTGGTTTATATTTGACCTTCTTCCATCCTTTGTATTCTCAACAGGATGATGAAAAACTTTGTATGGAGTGGAAATATCATGGAAAGAAGAATCATTACTCCTCAATGGAAAAATTGATGTCTACCTTATTCATTAGGATGACTATTAATCAAAAAGCTGGAGGCCTTCAACCAGTTTCTATATGCAAAGTTCATATTGAAACTGGACAATTACAAATATCCTGATTTGAAATTCCTTTAGAATCATTTTTTGTCTATTCTTATTCCTGGGGAAATAGGCTATATGGAGTCCTCTATTTATCCAGGGATCAAGGCTATTTTCCAAAAAATCCTCAATAATTATAAATGGATGGTGAGTAGAAGCTCTTCCCTCTGGTTTTGGTATGATAATTGGAATGGGGAACCTCTCATCTCATAAGTCAATTTTGTTGAAAATGGGATGGATCACAATATTACTATCAGAGAGAAACTGGGAAATTTGGATATGATTCCAGATGACATTGTCAATATTGTGTGAAGGTATTATTTTTTTGAACATGATGACATGCTGATCTGGAAGGGGTCGATTAATGGATGGCCTGACTCTAAATCCTTATATCAACACTTAATCATGGCATAATTACATTGGATTGGTAGACTGAATTAATAATTGTTGACACCTTCTCATTTCACTCTTATCTAGATACTAATCTTTAATAAAATGCCTATTGAAACCGACATTCAATGAATTGGAATTTCAATATGCTCTAAACGTATCCTTTTCATGCAACAAAAGGAATATGTTGACCACCTTTTTCTTAGTTGCAATGTATCTTCCTCTCACTGGGTATCAGGGCAACATATTTTTTGAATCTATTTACCATGCAATGGTCCAATTTAGTACTATATCAACATTTTTTTCAACATGACTTTTTCTAAGAAGATAAAATTTCTCTTCCACGTTGCATGTGATGAAATTCTGCATTACATTTGGAGCAGCAGAAATGAAAAGGTTCACTCTAGATACAGTTTCCAACCAGGATGCGGACTGGACTGAATCATTGATGCTATGGGAGCAACGAATAAACTGCATAATGTAGAATGGATCAATTTAGTCGGTGACTGGAAGATCCTAGGGAGTCTGAAAATTAACGGTAACTATCCTAAGCCTTGTTAGACTTTGAATATTATTTGGGTTTCACCTTCTGGAGGATGGATTAAATGTAACCCGGATGGAGCTGCCAAGGGAAATCCATGCCCCTCAGGATATGGAGCTGTATTCAAGGATGATAATTAGAATGTTGTTTAATGCATTTATGGGCCTTGTGTTATGTCTAAAACTCTTGAATCTGAGATGTTGGGACTGATAATAGCGGTAGTCAATACCCAAAAAAGTAAATGGAACAATATATGGTTTGAATGTGACTACAAAACTCTGGTTCAAGCGGTTAGAGTGGGGAAAAGACAACTTTCATGGAATCTGGCCGCTAAATGGGTAAAATGCCTTAACATGATCTCAACAATGAACTATTTTAGAACACAGTCCTATCGGGAAGCAAACAATATTGCTAATGGGTTAGCTAACAAGGGTGTTTATTTGTAAGACTTCCAACACACAAACAGCTTACCTAAAGACATGTCCTCTCTATTACTAAGAGAAAAATGTAAAATTCCATCACTCCAAATTGTGTAACATTTTCTTTATATTATGAATGACACTAAGTACTCATCTTTCTCAAAAACTAAATGAATACCTAGGGGTTATATTTCCATAATGGATTATTTGCGGCTCACAGATATATTTTTCCAACAATCACATTTTAAAACCTACCTCCCTGAATCTCAATGATGAATGAATTATCATTTGATAGATCTGGCTATGTAGGGCCTCCATCAATCCTGAGTAGGATAGATCCTTTGAATAGACCACAGCTAACTCATACATGATCTATATTCTTCTAAATAGTTCCTCTATAGATATAGGGATATCATAATTTGAAGAACTCAATTGTTCAAACCTCAAAAAATCATCCTCGTCGATGAATCTGATGTCCAAAAAGATGGATGAGTGATGATTTACTGTCAATCCTGATACTTAATCTATTCAAAAAAGAGATCAGATCTGTATGTTCTCAGTCTTTGTTAGTATTTAATACTTAATGAGACAAATCATTGATATTACATGACCATAAACCTAAAATTACTCCCTATTGGGGAACGACCAATTATAAATTAGATCTAATGGAAAAATTATATTTTTATATTATTCTAGATTACCTAGAATACTTAGATAGATTAAGGAAAGTTTGCAGTATCCAATAGAAACCTAGTTTACTCTTGTTATCAAAATGGAAATTTTCATTCAATCCATTCACCCCTAGAAACACTTTGGACAAAATTTGGGCATGAATTAATGGAATTAGTAGGTACTTTTGGAAATATAATTTCATGAACGATATCATATATTTCATTGGGTTCGCCTTAAAGATATATATGAAAAAATTGAGTGGAGATTTAGTGCATTATGCAAGAGTTATGGTTGATGAAAATTTTAAATTGTAATATCCCCATGTCATAACTTTTTGGGACAATGATTATCAAACTAATATCAGAATTGATTACGAGAATATTCTACCATTTTGAATATTTTAATAACATTGGATAATATATCATGAAGTGTTCACTATTGAAAAACTGCTAAATCATCCCATTTATTATGAATGGATTGAAATCATGATACAAAAGAAAGATAAATGGCATATTTTAGAGAAGAATAAAAACTCCATGAAAATAAATGAAGGATGGGTGAAGGAGAATGGTGATCCATAAATATCAAAGAACCCCCCTAAACAAACATGGGATACATTGTATGAATGGGAAAATTAAAATTTGAACATTGTATTGCTGATTACATTATTATGCTGGTCTTGGACATTGTTAAGAAACCTCAAAAAAAAGTAATAAAATAATGATAATAGACCCTATAGAGAGGCTAATGTATTTTACATGAACAAAGATGAACACATGAAAATGGGAATCACTTATCAGTTAACTAAAATTGATGACAATGAACATGTAACTGAGAATAAGCTCTCGCTAACTTGTGATTATAGTGGTTTACATGCCAGTAAACACATCCTGGTGTATTCAAACAACTCTATTATTAAAAAAATCAATGAATCACCCTAACATGTTTTAGATGAAGTCACACTCCCCCATTATGCATATGGGATTGATAAGAACATAATTTCATAAGGTTGGGTTTCTATTCAACCTGTAACTGATAATTCTATCACAATGGAGATAAAGAGGCACAAAAACTAATCCTACAACAACAACTCTATTACATTGATGACTGTTCCAGGGAGGAACACTAAGAGGATACAGAAGATGCCTTAACTGAATTGGTTGGAAAAAATATAAGTATAAGGACTCAAATTTGGGGCACATAAAATCATATTCTAGCACTTTTTCTGATGAAATTGAAAAAAAACCTATTTTAATAAATATAGGTGAATAGAAACTGTTACAAATGTTTCTATATGCCTGCAAAGGCTATATATAGACAAAAAATTCTAGGTCCTATAGAAGTTGTAGTGGTTGGTTCAAATTACTAGTGAACTATAGATGATAAATTCTCCCATGAATAATTTTGAGACCTACATTACTGTAATAGACTCAGATTGATATTGGAAACATCATCTTCATTCAAGAATAAGACAAGAGAGGTAATATTGATAATATTGCATCTCCAAACATGATCATCATAAAAAATGATAGAGAATCACTATTGAGAAATGATAAATATGTCAAACCTCTAAATAAATACACAAGGAAGAAGAACTCCAGAGGTAAAGGGGGGGGGGGACTCCAAGTACATGTACAAATGAATATCCTCTATTGTAAATGGTTGTCTATTTATGACTATTAAACCATCAAAAATTTATAAATTATTATATTCAATCATAAACCAATATGTATTTATATCGACAAAAAATAATTTTTATCCTAGTTTTTTTCATATATAATTTTAGTTACATATTTATTGATGCTTCTTCTAATAATAGTCTTATGAAATCACATTGGGAATTTTCACACTCTTGTTTAAGATATTTTTATGTTTTTAATAGTGACACTCAATCATTCACATGTGAACTGACTTTTAACAACAGGCAAATATTTTTCACCATTATATATTAAAATAAAATTTTCCAAATAAGAGACATTTATTAGAAAATCAATCTCTTCCAAACCACAAGTTCCATGGTCTTTGGACCATCCCAGAAGACATCAATGCCATTCTTGGACCTAGTGAAAAAAAGTGTCCTTCAGACTACAATATTTATTCAACGGAATTTAAAACATGAATTGAGGAAAAAAATATCTTGGAGATAAATCTTTTGGGATCCAAATATACTGGGGATATTAGGAACCATAATTGGTTCATGGATAGTAAACAT
The DNA here is from genome assembly GCA_963277665.1 of Viscum album. NCBI lineage: Eukaryota > Viridiplantae > Streptophyta > Magnoliopsida > Santalales > Viscaceae > Viscum > Viscum album. The sequence continues at coordinate 1,032,228,357 of OY728119.1, read as the reverse complement.
GATTGAGATCTCATAAAAATGAATTCCATTAAATCCTAGGATAATATTTCTATCATAACCCAGCCCCATATAAACATGGATCATTACACTATTCTAGTTATACTCGATGCTTGAATTTTCATCAATATTATTCAATTAAGATTTTTCAATTATTTAACCTCTCTGATTGATTGTGAAATGATTGTTAAGGACACATTAAATTCAATAAATTATAATAATGAAGATCTTTATTGTATTGTGAAAAAAAATTCTTAATGAAAATGCTAAATTCCTGGTGAAAAGAGAAATCCATCCCAACTGATACTGAAATTTCATCCCATGGAAACAATCTCAAAAATATTCATGTTAAATGTATGAATAATTAATTTTATAATGATCCCAAATTGAAAAAGTTATGTTAGTAAGTTAAAAACCCTCCTCAACCTTAAAGATAATCTGTGAAAACAAACCTTTAAAATTAACGTTCTTTTTGAGGGTGATAGAAACGAAAAAATATACAACACTTTGAAAAGAACTAGGAAAACATATAGGCCCATCACCATCCATAAAGACGAGCATAACATCATTGATAACAGTGATTTTTTGGTTAATAATATTATCTCCAAAATTAATAATATCATTAATGGGACTAATCATAATTAGTACTTAAATATCGATATAATTCCAAACATAGTTAGAGATAATGAAAAAAATATCTTGACATGTGTTCCTATAAAATTGAAATTAAAGAGGTAGTATTTATATTGAAAAGGATTTTTCCCATAGTCCTGATGGTTTCACTAATGTTTTTTTCAGAACAATTCTGATATCGTCTAATATGATGTTTGCAAAATGAATAAATCATTGGTTTCTAATGGAAACCTTTCTTATGAGATTAATTATCAATTCTAATACATTATTCCCAAAATGGATAATGATTCAAAAATCCTTCTCTTCATATCCATTGCACTCATCAACATTATTTATAAAATAATCACTAAAATTTTATCAAATATTCTTGCTCCTATTACTAATAATATTTTCTCATGAAAACAATTTGGCTTCTTTAAAGGATGTAACATTGAAAAATTCATCTGGATTTCTTCAGAAAGTAATAACATGTTAAAAAATTAATATAAGGGAAATTATTTCCATTAATCTTGACATAAGAAAAATCATTGGTCATCATAGATATGAGTTTTATTTTTAGCATCCTTACCATGTTGGTTTTGTTGATAAGTTTGTTAACAAAATTAAAAACTTATTTGGTTGTTCTCGCATTTTTGTTTTTGATTACTGGTTCTCCAAAGAGATATTTCTATTTCACAAAAATCATAAAATATAATGACCATCCCTCTGTGATATTTTTTTATTGTTGAGGATTACCTCACGAGAATAATCACCAAACAAGTTTCCCTAGGTAAAATAAATCCCATCATTGCCTCAAGAAACCTAATTAAACACCCTCATATCTCTCTATGTGGATGAAATTTGTTTATTAAATCAAGGGGAAAAACTAAACATCCAAAATATCAAGATACCCTCTCTCACTTTGAAGTGGTGTTGGGGAAATCTATAAACTAGAAGAAATCATCCATTTTATTTGGGAAATATTTCCTATAACTAAAAATGATTGTTTTATAAATGAACATGCCCTAAAAGAAGGAAACCTCCCTTTATAGTAACATAGAGTTCTTATCTTCTAGGGAAACCCCAAATGAACCTATTTATAAAAAAATAATTGATGATATTAATAATCAACTCTCCTATTGGAAAGTAACTTTTTTAATGATTGAAGGTTTTATTTTTCTTTCCAAATACATTATTTTTTCTAAAATTTATTACACAAGGATGGTTTATGGATTTACAATTTAATTAATTAAAAATATTAATATAAGAAGAATGATTTTTTTGTAGTGGAATCATTATTGAGAGAAAACCTATCACTACCCCTTGGAAGAACTATTATAAACCCCTTGAAAGTGGTTGCATCTATTTTAAGAACGGTTGCCTATTTAGTGACTTTTTTCAAGATAAAATCACATGAAACCTTATAAACAATAATTTTGTTTTCCATCAGTTTCCTTAAAGAATGATTTTATAACAATATAATCAATGGTAGGAATTTTCTCATGGAATATCTTATTTGGCCTTCCATCAGTATCTCGTATTATAAAATCATGTCTCACACTTGATTGATTTTTAATAAAGAATATTCATTGAAATTTAGGTTGGATAATAAGAACGAGAATCCATTATCATCTATGATAGATTCTAGACACTTATCTACTGATATTATTATCTACAAAAATATCATCCTTCTCTATTCAGATATAGATTAACCTAATGTTATCAACGCCATTATTTCCGATTACAATTTTGACAACATTGATGATTTTTCCATTTGTAAATAAGCTCATAATGGTGTTCTAAATTATAATATATAGTATAATAATATTTTAAGAAATACAATATATGATATTTCTTTGATAAAAAACAATAATAATCCATTTTTTGACACTAAAAATTCACCTCGGTAGGGTTAATATCACACAATATAGACCCAATTGATTGATATCTTATGCTAGTTGGTATTCATCTCTGTTAAATGTTTCATTTCTGAAATAAAATCATAGAGGATTCTAACCTACTATTATTATCATTTTATACTAATTATTCATTATGGAAATACATATTTGACATTTTTGGATTCATATGGATAGGTCTGGACTCCACTTGGCTTCATCATCAAAGATGCACTGCATTGGAGACATGTCCCTAAATTGAACAATTATTTATTACCATTGTTTCCAAACATATACATTTCATCTAGTATGAGAAGAATTATATAATTCACAATAATAATAAATTAAATATTCATGTAGATCTGGTGATTATTTTATTTTCAATCAAAGAATAAGTAATAATTCAAACAAGTATCATCCACAACTCTGTTAAGTATTTTATTGTTATTCGTCAGATAAGAATCAAGGGGATAATCATCCAGATGAAAGGGATTATGGAAGTATTATGACAACCCCTTTCCCAAGGTGGATCAAAATTAATTTTTATGGTCCCTCAAAAGGAAACACATGCCCTATGAGGTATGAAGTAGTGTGCTAGAATCACAATGGTCATATTTTGGGGTGTTTTTATGGTTCATGTGGGTTTTCCTCATCCTTAGATGAAGATATGTAAATATTCATTATCATCATTCATCTCATCAAGAAAAATGGTTGGAAAAACTTATGGATTGAATGTTAATCCACTACCATCATTCATTCTCTTCAACATGGGGTGGTTCACCTGATGATTCCCCTCAAAACAATATGGATTGCATGCCTCCTACATTTGATATAAATATACAATGTTATAACTCATTCATACCATGAGGTTAATATGGTGGAAGATGGTCCTTCCAAAAAATAAGTTAGCATTGATATTGAGTGGATTTATTACCATCAAGTTGATATCATCCCACTCCATTAAACGGATTTTAATAAATTTACTTATGTCATACTTTTGTAATCAGGTTTTTTTGCATCTTTATATATTTTAGTGCTTTGGATTTTTACCAAGGTGTCATCATTTTCAAAAAAATAAATTATTCATTATTAAACACTAAAATTGTGGAAAATTATTCTCATGTAATTCAAAATAGACACTTGATATGAAAGACATAATTACTCGAGATGACTAGAAATTAAATTAAAATTTTAAATTAGTAAATGATTTAATAAAAAATGATATTATTTAAAATACATATCATACATTGGTTATTTTGGACCGTCACATGGCCTATGAAATTTAAAATAAATTTTAGTGTCTGAACCATGGATAATATAGCCACTATTAAAAAAAATTAATTTTATTAAGCGTAATGAAACATTCATTTTTGAAAAAAACAATGAGAGAGATATCCTTTATTAGTGGGATTGTATATTATGAAGCCTATTTACTAGAGCCTCCATGGTAGAGAGCATCACTAGGATTTACCCATATCTAATACCAAATAATGATTCAAAATCTGAATCAAAAGTAAAATAGCATATGGGAAAATTTCAAGCTCATCATGATCACCTGGCAAACCATGTTCCTCAAACCACCCTATTGAAATCTCTCATTCTCACACCTTACCATTAGATAATATTCTAGTATAATAATATCGTATGTATTTGGAACATTTTAATAGGAATTAATATATATTTAGAATAAATGATGAATATATTTATCCCTTTTAAACATTATTCTTAAAATTGTTAAAAAGAACTTGGATAAAAACTTTATTTTGATATAGTGAAACACAATTTTTGTATGAAATATACAGTTTCAATGAGGAGAATATTTTTTATGAATTAAATAATTTTTGAAATATTTGATATTTTAATATAATATTAATATTAAAAAATATTAAATAAATATATAATATAATATAATTTTTGGATGTCAAATATAATTTTTATAAGGGTTAATAAATGTTATTGTCCAAAAGATGCTTTTTTCAATAAACTTTTTTTTATTTATAAGTTTATATTTTCATATATAAAAAAATATTCTATTAATTAAAAAATTATTTTTGAAATCATGATGTTGAAATTATCAAATAGTAAATTATTAATAATTTTCTTATCTGTTCGAATATTTGGGTAAAAATTATCAAACTACTAATATTAATTTTTATTATAAATAAGTACTCAAGGAAGAGACACACGACCCTCAAGGGGGTTAAAATGATGGAGACCAAAAGAGTCTCCATGAATGCTAGCCTTACAGTCAATATGATGGGAAAATAAATTATCATCAAGCACAAGGACATTCTCTGGACTTCCTCTATGTTCAAGAGTGTCGGCTGTGATGTTTGACAAACTCCAACATTGAAGAAGAATATTCCCTTTATTGGTCTCCAAAGAAAACCTGAGAATTATATAATCCTACTCCCAAGGAACCATATGACATCTTTCAATTGCTTTCATTAAAATTTCCAAATCAGATTCCTCAACATCCACTAAAAGGCCACGTCCCCTAAAATGTGTGAGCCCGGTCAACAACGCACATGACTCTGCACCTAGGGAACTTCCATGATCGAAGTAGGTGCCAAACCCTAGAAGAACTAATCCACGTAAGTTTCTAAGGACCTCAATACCCCTAAATATCCCTCCATAGATATAAGCATCCACATTTAGCTTCAAACCACTAAGAGGGGGATCCCATTTAATCCACAATCCACTCACACTGGCAGACTATAATGGTCTGCTGAGTATACATGATTGATTTAATATCTGAAAATAAAAAAAATGGGTTTTATGTTATTTATTTTAATATTATAATCCATTATTGAATCATTCAAAACATATATTATATTTTACGATATTAAAATAAAATCATTTTAAGCATTACTCACATCCACACCACAAAGGGAATTATTTATATATGTTTGGTTCATAGACTTTTAAAATAATGAATTCCATACCAATTTTGTAAAAACCATCTAAAAACCTCATGGTAATGTCTTTAATTTTTTTTTCATTGTCATGTAGTGTCCAAAACCAATGTTTGTAAATTAATAAACCTTTATCATCTTTTGTTCAATATAAAACAACCCAACATCCCAATCCTATACACTAAAAAACCATTTGAACATTGAATATAATATTAGATTCACTCACTAGAGTCGACCCATGGTTCCCTTATTCTCTAATAAACCAATTCTAATGGTTGAATATTCATCTCATCAATGTAATGAGACCTCTCATCATTCTCTTTATTCAATAATATTCTCTATATAATACCATTTTATTTCAATTTTTTCCTAATGATATATGATTTTTTAACTATACATATGATTCAAAAGTAATGGTAAACACCTTTCTATCTCATTCATCCCTTCAACAAACCATTATGATGTATTATAATGCTACCTAAATAATCCTTCAATTTTACAACCTAGATATTTGTGTAGTGAATACCCGTTTTAATTTTCACTTATGGGTCCTAACCAAGTTGTACCTATACATCATAGATTCAGAATTTTTATTTATTTAAGCCTCAATAAATAATCATGGAAATGAAATTTACTGAATATATCCTCATGTTTTTTGTTTTTTTTGGCGCACTAATGCATGTAATAAAGGTTACGAGAATGGTGGAAGTGGTCATTGAGGCATACCCAATTAAACTATTTCTCATGATTGACATTCAATATGGGATTTACATGATGATAATCATCATTATCAGTGGAATTAAATCAATGAATATAGTTTATTGAAATATATGGATCCAAAGTGAATGATCAAACAATATTATTTATAATTTATTTATGCAACTAATTAAATAGTTTTATAAGAATTATTCCTTCATTCATGGATATGATAATGAAATTATCATGTTCTGCCCTCATTTAATTATAGGAATTCAAAATATATTTCCTCTAGTTGTGATCAATATGTGTTCCATTTACCTCAAAACATCACCATATGAATATCTTGATGGTATCATTGAAGATATTAATTCTTACGTCACTCCCCTTTATTCTCCCAAACAATGCAATCATGGAAGGGTTCTCTTAAAAATATCATGACATGAGAGTGGTGTGGGAGGATTTCACTCTATTTTGTGGATAGTGTTCATAGAGAGGGATCTCTATAGAGATTTGTGAAGATTTTATCTAGATCCCATTGTGCATAGATAATGTATTGTATCTATTAATAAAACAATATTATTTGGTTTATATATCTTGCGTTAGAAAATAATAATTTCCCAGTCTCTATAATTATTTTCATAACTCCTATGGAATACTTTATATAAAATAATATTAATTAATTATATTATTTCTTCTTAATTACTACACTAGATAATTAAAATAAATACTAGTTTTCAAATTAAATTCAATATATATTATTTATCATTATAAAATTATAGTTGGTCTACAATTCCTCCAATATATTTATTTGGCACTGAATAAAAACTCTTTATTAAATTAAAAAATATAACAATTGTAATGTCACAAACCTAGTTACCTTGAGTTGGTGCATCATTACATAACATTGGCATGATCTAAAGAGATCATGTCTCAAAATACCGATTAGTTTAGTAGCCTTATAAGTACCAGATACTGACTGACTAATTGTGATTTCATTTTTTTGATTTTTAAATAAACTTTTTGGCTAAGTGGGAACCGAACATGAAAAGAAAGGTAAAGGAGGCGTGTCCAAGGGGATGCACCATTAAACACACTTTCCATAAAAAACCAAAAAAACATACAAAAAACACACAACATGTATATGCTGAACATCATTGGAGCATTCGAAAGAAGATGACCGATGGCAAGGGATTCATCGATAGAACTCTGGAAAGAGGGGCCACTGATGGCTGAGAAACCACAGACAATGAAATCAAACAGAAACACCTGAAGAGTTCTTCCATAAAAGCCACCAACACCATCCTAAACATCATGAAATCCATTAATCATGATTAAATACTAGATATATATATATATATGTTTTCATTACATCATGAAACAAAAAACAGCAACATTATTCCCCCTATGAGAACACTGAAGTACCTTAGAATATCCGTGAAGGTTAGTCATAATATACTTTGTCACATCCTAGAAAAAAGAAAACATAGAAAGGGGTGCATTCAGATGCTCAATAAGGATAACAATATAGAGACATTTTTCATAAATAAGCATAAAATTGTAAGGCTATGTATAAATGTTAGACACAAGCATTTTAAACATAAACATCAGTATAATTTGGAAAATATAAATGAAAATAATTCCAATTAATTATTCACATGGATATTCTACTTGTCGAATAATCACATGTAATATCAATATCTAATTTCATAATGATGGAATGCATAATGTGAGACATCATAACCACATAATAAAAGCCGCATTCCAAGAATACAAATAAGATTTTCTCAGGGCCTTGTGCCAAGACACTTGTTTGTCTCATTTGACCTACTTATGCATCAAGAAGCTCTAGTGGGCTCCACCCATCAATTACTAAGTGGAATGCATTCCTCATATGAAAATGTTGAAACATAACACAAACATTGGTATTTTAACAATAATACAAAACACCAATAATTTACCATAAACCATGAATGGTATAAAAATATGACATCCATAGTCAATCATATCATGAAATAATTAATATAATTTGGATGATTATATCAATGTAAATCAATTTCAATAAAGTGTAAAATCCATCAAATTATGTTTAAATAGATGAAATCAAAACTATATGAGAGAAATATCTCTTTCTATTTCGACATCATTTAAAAGTATCTTAATTTAAAAAGAAAATATATATGTCGAGAATATTCTTATATGCTTATAAGGGAATACTCAAAGGTGTTATAATGACCAAAAATGGCCGCACCTACCCTATATGTCAAAAAACATTCTTACCTAAATTTTTAAAAAATGTCATAATGTACATTATTTTGAAAATGATGGAAATATTCTTTTCAAACAATTTTATAAAAATTAAAACAATGGTATAAATGAATAAATCCCATTTTCATCTAAATAGTAAAAAAGTATATGAGGAAATTCATTTTTATGAAACACGGATGTGGATGATAAAGAGGCCCTCGTAGATACTAATGTATAAATAACCTCATAAAATAAATTGATTATAAAATTAAACTGAACATTTTAATTTTCCTTGGTCGAGGGTTTGTTAAAAAATTATATAATTGATAGATCACTGTTATAAAATTCTAAAAGAACCAGATACATAAATATGACTTCATATAAGATATTATAGTATTTTTTTTAATAATATTTTCATGGAATCATTGTTTCGGGTGTTAACTGATTCATTTTACATTAAATATTTTGTTACGTATGTCATGCTTGTTAGAGATAAGATACATTTGACTGATATCTAGAATGATATTAAGTACTTAAAAATTATTTTTAATCATAAAATGAAAATTATTCTAGAATGATTATGATGGGGAATTAATCTCATCATGTTCGTGGAGACGGTAATCCGTACATACGCACGAGTACCAATATCATTATATAGATGGTGAAATCATATTTAATTGGTTTTTATATCATATATACAGAATCATTGACATGTTATATTTATTATTTACATAAATTATTCTTGTTATTATACCCATCTAAAAAATTAAGTGTTGAATAACAAACTACACCATAACGTGGAGATGGTAAGCCATACGTACGCATGTTTGGTGACTTTTTCATTCATAGGATGGATAGAATAATGAATATGGTTTTCAAATATTTAAAATAATATCAATGTAAGTATAAGGTGATGGTGTTATTTTTTTTAATCACAACAACAATGAATGATGAAGTGGAAGAATAAAAGAACATTGAACGAGGTGATGAAATTATTATATCTTCATTGGGTGGTTCTTTTTGAATTGATCAAAAATGTTCCTTAGTTTGGATTATGACTAAAGAAAGTAATATAGGTTTATGTGCTAGTAGTTTGGTGGATATTTGACTAGGGGATGTCCAATCCAAATGGCTTTGGAGGTTTATTTTTGAGAGATGGGGATGTACCCTTTTATAAGAGAGGTGTGGATAACATTAAGAAATCATTTAATTATTATTTCATTATAAATTATTTTTCAGTTTCGAATGGATCAAAAATAATTTATATTGATGAAAAGGTGGGCATGGGTTGTAAAACTCTAAAACATTAGATTCTAGACACGTTTAGGTTACAATATTGACCTTATCTTTTATATTTAACTCTTAGGTAAATACTTTGTCTAATACAATGTCTTCTGTTATTATTATAATAATTGGTTAATAAACATTCTATAAAAATCCAAGAGAACCCCAAGTGGTTCATTATTGACCTATATAACCTTTAATAGGTTCTTTAAACGGAATTTATATTTTTAGGATTATTATATTATTCAATAATATTATATTTGTTTTAAAAACTCATTTTTCTCAATTTTGACACTATTTAGTATTTGGGTTTTTTGAAAATCATAACAACCTTATAAATTCGAAAAAATTGGTTTAATCAACCATAACATGTTATATTAAATTAAAAATTTCGTGTAATACATCAAAAGTCACAATTTACTATTATATTAATATTTATAATATGAAATATTTAAATCCTTCAATAATAATGTAATTACTCTATCATCATTGTGTCAAAAATAAATTAAATTATTTAATGTATAAAAATTATAAATATAATACCATTAAGTATATTTTTTTATCTTTATAATGAATAATTATAGTCGAATTTATCTTATGTAGAATCTTATATTAAAACGGTTTAGTTGTTAAACATTGAACATAACACTTATAACTCTTCTTTAAATAAAATAATAATAAATATCCTTATCTAATCCAAGTGGATCAAAGAGGATCATGATTTTTAATATTTTATATTTTTGTAGAAATAATCTTATCATATAGAATTAGGACATGTTTAAGGTAAATTATAATATCATTTTCCCTTTAATTACAATATGTAATTTTAACTATGGTAAGTAAAATTCAAAAGTTACAATTCAAAAAAAAATCATTTTATTGAACAACTATTGAGTTACTGATTTCAACCATGTCTCTTGAATCATTGAAATTAAATTCATATATGTGGTAAAATTACAATTTATGCAAATTTGCAAATGTTCATAGATTGTGGGTAAAAGATGTTATAATGTTCAATAAAATTTTATACATCTAATTTTATTATAAAATGAATATAATGAATTAAATTGAACATATATATTTATTATGTACGTTTTTGGAAATTAAATAAATTTAGATAAAGTAAATAAATATTTAAATAAATAGTCAGTTTTAAACAATAACGCAATGTTTTTCACTATTCATCAAAAATTGAATGTTATTAGAAAAATAAAAAAAATACTCCTTAGAAAATTTTTATATTCATAATAAAAAAATACACTCCATTTTTTTGAAATGAAATTTATAAACTTTCAAAAAGTAGGTATTAATATTCATAACTTCTTTTTAAATGCCTAGTTTGATTTTCCATGGTGTGCTAGAACTCGAAGTTATGTACAATGAAAGCTATTGTATTATTAAAAGGAAAATGTATCATGGAAGCATGGGGTGTTACATTTCCCCTCCTTAAAATAATATCTTCCTCAGAATATTGAGAATATTATTGAATTTAAAGATTCGAGTGGTTCTTCATCATAATTTCTTCAGGTTCCTACATTGCCTCTCCCATTTTATGGTTTCCCCAATAAATATTTACCAAACGATTCGTCCGGTTACTCAACTCTTGTTTTCTCGTATCAAAAATTCTAATAGGCTCTTCATAACAAGACATATCGGGTTTCAATTCTATTTCTTCAAATGTAGGTACATGCATTTGGTCAGCCATGTTTTTTCTCATGAGTGATATGTAGAAAACATCATGAACTTTGGAGAGACTTGGAAACATTTCCAAACATTATGCTACAACTCCAATTCGTTCAAGAGTGTCGAATGGTCTGTTGTACCTGGGACATATTTTACCATTCTTACAAAATCAGAAAACACCCTTCCATAGAGATATATTCATGAAAACATGATCTCTTTCATGAAATTATTAATCCATCCATTAGTTATAAGAATAGCTCTTTTTCCTAATTTGAGGTTCTTTGATGTGGTTTTGGATAATCTTTACCATTTTCATTATTTCCTCAATATATTATGGGCCTATGAGTTTTATTTCACCAAAATTATCCCATAATGTTAGTGTCTGACATCTCTTTCAATATAACGCCTCATATGGTGCCATCTGAATACTCGAATTGAAGTTATTGTCATAGTAAAATTCGACTAGAGGTAGTTACTGATCCGACATTCCTAGAAATTCATGTGGGAAAGATCTCAATAGGTCTTATAAGGTTTGAATATTACATTTTTATTGTCCATTAGTTTGAGGGTATTAGGCGGTACACAAGAAATGTTTAGTATCTAGGGCCTACTAAAGACATTTCCAGAATCTTGATGTAAAATGGGGATCACGAATAGAAACAATTGATAGGGTAAACCATTAAGTATTGAAACATTATTAATATATATTATTGCTAAATGTTTGAGTGGTAAATCTTCTCTTATAGCAAGAGAGTGTGATGACTTGGTAAAATGATCAAAATGACCCATATTGCATCATTCCTTGTAGGAGTGAATTGTAGCCCTATGAAAAAAGTCTATCATAATATCATCCCATTCCACTCAGGTTTGTGAAGAGATTGAATGAATCCTCTAGGATGTTGTCATCCAGCTTGCACTTGTTAAAAAATAATACATCTTGACACATAATCAGCAAACTCCCTCGTTATGTTGTCTCACCAAAAATGAACCTTCAAATATATATACATATTATGCTACTAGGGTGTATAGAGAAATTGGATCTATGAACATCACCCATCAATTGCATTTTTAGACAAGGTATATCAGGAACAAAATGCCTTTTCCCAAATTTAAAAATACTATCTTCTTATACGAATTCAATCAACATCCCATCATTCACAGAATTGTTTTTATTTTGAAACTCATCATCATAAGTTTGAGAACATTTCATCCTTCCATGTAAATATTTTTTGGAAACCAATAGAAAAAAGTATTGATGTCTCTCCATCCATGATTATTACCACATATATCTTTAATAGATTCCTAAATGTTGTATCCCTTTTAACTCTCATATTATTCATAACTCCTTCACCATTTCTGCTCAATGCATATGCCACCTTATTTTCCATCCCTAGGTGGTAGTGTATAGTGCAATCATAATCCATGAGTAGTTCAAGTCATATCATTTTCCTCATGTTGAGTTCTTTTTGTGAGAAAAAATATACTTTAAACTCTTGTGATCGGTAAATATCTCATATTTTTACCATAGAGATATTGTCTCCATATCTTTAAAGAAATTATTACATCTGCTAACTCAAGATCATGAGTATGACAGTTTTGTTCAAGATTTTTTAGTTGTCGTGATGCATAGGAAACAAATCTATCATTCGGTAGAAGGACACAACCAATTCCTTTCGTTAAAGCATCACGATAAATAACAGACCCATCAATCTTTGATTGTTGATTCAAGATAGGAACATTGACTAATCTTATATTCATATCATCAATGAAATAAGCATACTATTTTTTTCCAATCAAATTTATCCCCTTTGCATGTAATCATTGTTCATGGGTTATCCAATAAGACAAAATTCTGGAAGAGATTCCAATAATAACCTGCTAAACCAATAAAACCGCGTACCCTTGTTATACACGTTGGTGTTATAAATTCATGTATTTCACTTGTCTTAGACAGATCAATATAGATTCCATCCTTACTGACAATATGGATAATAATGGAAATATACTCAAGCCCTAATTCATACATTCAAAACATCCAACATAATTCATTTCTTCTAAGAGTCTTTAAAATAATATTCTACTGATTTTAATGATCTTTGTAGATATTGATGTATACAAATATATCATTAATAAATACCACTAAAATTCATCATGATACTACTTGAAAACTAAATTCATTAGATCAATGAAGACAGAGGGTGCATTAATTAGTCCAAAATGCATTATTGTAAACACATAATGCATATACCAGTTACAAAATGATGTCTTCAGAATGTCTTCATTCTTCACACACAACTGATGATATCCAAAATGAAGGTCAAAATATGAAAAATATTGAGCTACATAATTTTAATGGAATAAATAATCACCGCGAGGTATGAGATACTTGTTCTTTATTGTTATAGCATTGATCTCCCTGTTGTCAATAAAAACCTCATATATCTATATTTCTTCTTAATAAAAATAATAGGGGCTCTCCATTTGGAAACACTAGGGTGAATAAATCCTTTATTACTCAATTCCTCTAGTTTTTTATTTAGTTCCAATAACTCCCTAGTGGCCATTCTCTATTGGTTCATTGATATTGCCCTTGAACTAGGAATTAAATCAATGGGAAACTCAATTTAATGTTCTAGAGGACGTCCATGTAAATCCTCTAGAAACACATCAACATATTCATGAACAATAGGTACATCCTCTATTTGAACATTCATTTCCCCACCCATATTTATTTCTCTCCCTTCCTCCACAATTATTGAATTCAGTAGAGCTACTGGGGGTGGATCTAAATTAGAATCAGATGGTGAAATATTTCTCTAAATATATGGTATTCCTTATCATCATCAATAATTGAAACATGCTTATTCTTAAAATAAATTTTCACATCATGATATTAAAGCCATTACATAACCATTATTATATAAAATTCAACCATGGGTATGATAATAAGATCAGAAGATAAAGCACGTTAATATTCCATAATAGACACGGATTGAAAAAACATTGTAGCAATGATACATTCTGTATGAGTTTCTACTAAAAACTCCCTTATTAAGACAGTTGGAAAAAATCTAATTTTCTTGGAATACTTGGATGATAAGAAATAATGAGATTATCCATAATCAAATAAAGTGTTGGATAAATTTGAGGAAACCATTAAATTACCTTCCACCACATAATTCAAAGCCTCAACTATAGAAGTAGTGATAACATAATTTTGGACTTTCTCTTTTGGCCTTTTTTGAGGTATATTGTTTTTGGCTCTTAGGACATTTATTTTCATAATTCCCTATTTCTCTACAATTGTATAAATTCAACATTAATAGCCTCTTTATTTCCAATTCAATCCCTATATTGGTGGCTTTTTTTCCACACTTTTAACAAACTCTCATTACATTCAAGAAAGTAATAGGGTGTTTCATCCCACAAATATTCCAAGATGGAAATTCAAAATTTCCTCTCTTCATCTTATTTCCATTTCTAGAGTGTTCAACAATAATAATCTTCTTCTACTTTTCTTTAACAATGTAATACACAGAGAATTCATTTTCATTCATGAGAGCACAAAAGACTATATTTTCTTACGATGAGAATGATTGTGAGACTAATGCTAAATAGAGAAATAGATTTTACACATAAAAAATCTTTCAATATTACAACTTGGGTTAAATATATAATCTAATACATTATTTTCTATCCTTGTAAACTTATCTCTACACATTGCGACAATCTCATCTTCCTATTTCCTCATACATTGAATTTTCCATTCTATATCTCTTCGATGGTCACGAGGAATGTATTTTTCTATGAAAATATCTTTAAATTCCCTATATTACATATTTGATACTTATTCATCTTAATTTATGTTTAGAATTAATGAAGACCATTGATCTATATCTATTATGAGGCGATAAAATACCATGAAAACTTTTTCCCTTTCGTTACTCCCCAATGTGTGAAATATTTTCCCTAAGAAACTTGTCCCTTTCTCAGCAACAAATGGATTTTTAGTCCCCTTGAAAGTAGGTGGATGATTCCTCATGAAGTATTATAACAGTGATCCACAATGTTGTGGATCAGGGTGATTTATATGGGTAATGTTATTATTCATAACATGAGTGATTTGTCTTAGTATGGTAATATGTTGTTCAATATCAGTTTCATCACTAGTTACACTATAATTATCCTCAGTAGAAGGGAAATACCTACATTTATTACATGAGTTGATATAGTTTCCATCCCTTCCACCAGGCTCCATTTCAAATAATGGAATACAATAGATTAGTTTGTGAATACAATACATAATTCCAAAATAGTAAATTACAAAACATAAATTAAACAATTTATGCCTATAATCCCTAAAAATAAACTAAATCCTTGAGGAAGTATTTACTCATAAATTCATCACAATGTATTGTAAGGAGAATGTGAATTATTCTAGGAATATCCCCTAGGAGTGTCATAACCAAGAGTGCAGCAATGCCTGTTGTTGTGTACCAGGATACCTTGGGTCAAGCCTTAAACACTTTGTCAGAGTTTTCACCCCTAGGTACATCAGTGGTAGACCTTCACGTACCTGCTCATATATTGAAATGGATGTATTTCATTTAAAACTCACTAAATATATACATAACAAAAATTATAATACGTTCTTCTATAAAAAGCCTCAAATTCTATCTTAGTGTAATGTTGTTTAATCACAGTTTTTCTAAATCTAGTTTTCATAGTTTCTACTAAACATATTATGATACCAACTGTAACGCCCTTACCCTATTTACCGAGATTCAGTGCATTGTTAAATAACATTGTAATGATCAGAAGAGATCATGTCTAGAATTAACATTTAGTTTAGTATCTTTGGAAGTACAAGATACATACATAAGTTCTACATTACATCATGAATGAACAACAACAACATTGGCCCCCCTTCGAGCACAATCATATCCCATAGCCTATCTTAACATGTCCGTCACAATATACTTCTTCACATCCTAGGAAAAATAAATCATATAAAGGGGAGAACTCAAATTCTTAGTAAGGGTAACAATATTTCAGAAACCTTCATAAATATGCATATACTTTTAAGGCAGTTTATAAGACTAAAACACAAGACTTTTAAACCTAAGCAATAAGATAATATTGAAAATATATGTAAAAATAATTCAATTTACTTATTCACATGGATATTCTACTAGTCAAATAACCACATGTTATATCAATAGTTATTTTCATAAGTAAGGAATACATAATATCAGATATCATAACAACATATTCAAGTCCTCGTGCACAGACTACAAAAACAAATTTGTCAATGACTTGTGCCAAGACACTATTTTGCCTCATGAGAAATACCGATCCTTCAAGGAGCTATAGTGGGATCCACCCATCACTTACTAAGTCCAATTAATTACTCATATGAAAATATAGAAACATAATATCATCATTCATATTAAAACCTGAATACGAAATATAAATACATTAACCATAAACGATAAATGGTATAAAAATAACACATCTACAATCAAACATATCACAATACCATCAATACAATATGGATGATTATATAATAACAAATAAACTACAAACAAGTGTAAAATCTATCAAAGGATGTTGACATAGATGAAATCAAAACTATTTGAGAGAAATATCCCATTTTATTTGGAAATCATTTAAAAGTCACGTAATTATAAAAGAAAACAATTATTTTGAAAAAAATCTTATAATCTTCTAATGGAATCTTCCATGGTGTTAAAATGGCAGAAAATGGCCGCACCTACCGTACAAGTTAAAAAAAATTCTTATATTAATTTTTCTAAAAGGAAATAAAGTAACCTGCTTAGAAAATGATTGAAATATTTCTTTCAAACCATTTTATAAAAATGAAATCAATGGTATCAATGAAATGATCACATAGTCTAGTAAATAGTTAAAAAATGTTTTGAAATAATATTTTATGAAACACAGATTTGGATGATAAAAAATTCCCAGTAGATACTCACGTATAAACAACTTCAAATAAAAAAATAATGTAAAATTAACCCTTATCTTATAACATTCCTTGGTTGAAGGTACATTAACCTCCTATATAATTTATAAATAATTTATATTAAATTTTACAAGGACCACATACATAGATATGACATCATATATGATCTTATATTATTTATTTGTTAATAATATTTCAGTGGTATCATGGTTTCAGGTGTTCACTAATTCATTTATATATATATGTTTTGTTACGTAAGTATTGTTTTTTATGGATTGGATGTATTTTATTCATATCTAGAATGATATTATGTTCATAAAAATTATTTTTATTTATAAATCGAACATTATTCTTGAATGATTATGATGAGGAATGTATCTCATCATGTTCATGGAGACTGTAATCTGTATATACACATGAGAAATAATATCATTTTATTGATGGTGAAATCGTATATATTTGGAAAGTATATTATATATACAGAATCAGTAACATGTTATATTTATTATTTACATAAATTATACTCATTATTATACCCATCCAAATAATAAAGTTTTGAATTAAAAACTACACCATGAAGTGGAGTAAATAAACCATACATACGCACGTATGGTGACATTGTCTTTGATTGGATGGAGAGAATAATGAATATGGTAGGGGTGACTTTAGGAAAAGGTTGAAATATTATTTTATTATAAAATCATTCTATGTTTATAATGGTCACAAAACAATTTATTTTGAGGGTAATTTATGTCTAGGTCTAAAACCTTTCATACAATAGGTTTTAGACAAGTTTTGGTCACCATATTAACCATATCTTTTATATATAACTCTTTGTTAAATAGTTTATCTTTTACCATGTCTTCTTGTATTATTATAATAAATGTTTAATAAATATACTATAAAAAGCTATGATAACCCCAAGTGATTCATTATTTACATATTTAACTTTATCTAGGTCCTTTGACAGATCATTATATTGTTAAGAATATGATATTATTTAATAATATATATTTGTTTTAAAAACACATCTATGTCAATTTTGACACTATTTATTATTTTGTTTTCTTGAAAGAAATAAAGACCTTATAACTTCAAAAAAATTATTTAATCAACCCTACAATGTAATATTAACCTATTAATTTTATGGAATACATCAAAAGTCTCAATTAAAAATTATATTATTATTTATAATATCAATTATTTAAATCATTAAATAATAAGGTAATTAATTCATCATCATTGTGTTAGAAACACATTTAAATATTTAATATCTAAATATTATAAATAAAATACCATTATGTTGGAAATTTTAGTATCTTTTATAATGTATATTTATAGTTGAAATAGTTTAATATATAACCCTAAATTAAAAACAGTTTAGTTATTAGACATTGAATTTAACACTTTTAATTATTCTGTATCTAAAATAATAATAAATGTTTTAATCCAATCCACATTGATCAAAGAGGGTCATATATTATTTCTATGGTAGATTTTGGTAGAAATACACTTATCAATTTGAATTAAGACATGTTTTATGGTAAATATAATATCATTTTTAACATTTATTGCCCTATTTATTTTTAACGGCTGTAAATAAAATTCAGAAGTTAATATTCACCCAAAATTATTTTCAAACTATTGAACTAAATTTAACTTATTGATGTCAACTGTGTTTCTCATATTTTTGAAATTCAATTCATATATGCGGTAATGTTATGTTTTAGGAAAATTTTCAAATGTGTCTAGAAGGTGGGTAAAAGACGTTAAAAAGTTCTATAAAATTTTCCACACTAATTTATATTATAAAATTACTGTAATTAATTACATTGAACTTATATTGGTATTATGTATCTATTTTGACTTAAAATAAATTAAAATAAAATAAATACTTATTTAAATTAATATTTATTTTTAAAAAATAACGGAGTGTTTTTCCGTATTCAAAAAAATGAACATTTTCAGAAAATTACAAAAAAGACACTGTGAGCTAATTTTCATATTATGAATACAATAATGATGTTCTTGTTGAAAAATATAATTTATAAAATTTCAACAACTTGTTATTGTTATCCATAATTGCTTTTAAAATGGCTAGTTTGATTTCTCATGGTGTGCTAGAACTCAAAGTTGCGTTCAATGCAAGCTATTGTATTATTCAAAGGTAAATATACTATGGAAGCCTGGGGTGTTAAAAATACATTATTATATAAAAAATAAACAATTTTTTTATTCAATGAATATAAATTATATACTTATTAAATATTTTCCCTGCATAATATTCTCTCAAATAAGTAGTGGTGGACTATAACTGATCGAGAATTAATGAATAATTATTAGACTGTATATTGGAATAGTATTAATTTAACTTTTTAAATTATAAATAACAATATAATTTAACTGAGATGATGGATTCACATATTGCGTGACCCTCTATATATATTTCTCAATTCTATTAGTCGATGATCCAAATACTCATGGTTATCGTCTATCAACATGGAAAGGAACTCATTTAGAAATAATTTAATGTAACATTTACCTAATACCTCACATAGATGATAACTATTTAATGAAATCCATTTAGCAAGATCTCCCTAATAAATATGGCTTCATTCTGGTTCCATTATCATATTTTCACCATTTCTCTTTCTTTTACATTACAAAAATTGTTCTTTACTATAGAAACCCATTGAATTGATTTCTATATGTTATATAATATTCATAAAAAGTCATGATATATCATATTATGATAATGAATAGAAGGTACAATCCTTTCTTTCATTATTCATTAATGAAATATTTATCATGGCACACCTAACATATCCCAACTCCTGGAAAAAATATGTCTTCATGGTATTAAAAAATACATATCATTATTCCACATATTAAAAAGATTAATAATATTTTCAAAGTATATGTATCAATAAACATGATTAAATATAGAAACATTAAATTACACTTATAAATATGGATGTCATATATGTGGCTCTCATTCTCATAATATCGTACAATGGATATTACCACGGGTATACACCATGAGTAAGTTCTTCAATATATTATTTGTATTCACCCTTTAGATCATGTATCATTTGATTCCCCCAAATTATTAAATCCAGCTATATAATATATATTTATGAATATTGCCCTGACACTTATGGGTTTTCATTATAGTAGGGAATGACTATGGCCTTTTAGTGTGACAAATACTCTTAACAAATTTTCATATTATATATTATATTATACAACTCTCATGATGTGATAAATAGTTCAATAATTTTAAAAAATGAAAGTTGGTTCTCATATAATACACATATGATAAATAATTTGAACTATATATAATAGTCTCCAACATATAGTAGAGGAAACTGAAAACAAATTTTAGTCCGATAGATCAGACATGATACGCATGCTTCTATGAATATAGGCATTTATTTAAGGAGACTTCTATGTTTTCTTATGTGGAAACTGTTCTAACTAAAACATGACCCCTCTGAGAAAAATCCTTATCGAGGTGATAATTATTATTTGTTTTATTCATTAATTTCTATGATATTGGATATTTTTCTAGAGGCACCATTTTAATATTTTTACAATTCAATTTTATATGGTTATTATTGATAGGTAAAAAATCATGTTAATTGAGAATGATTCAAATCCAGATGGCTTCATTGGATGCAAAAAGTCTTCTATAGACATATAATCCACAATATAATTGAAAAAAACTACCTTATTTAAACTATTAAAACTCATATCTACTCTATTTAGAGAGAAAACTTATCTATAATGTGGCTTAAGATGATTATGATTTTTTTGAAAAAAAGAATCATAGTATTCCCTAGTGACAATATCCTCATCTCCTCTACACAGTAGGACCATATAATCAGTTTTTCCAAGATACATATAAATTGACCTAATAGTAGACTAACCATGTTCTCCTGGGTCGTATTTTTATATTCTTACCATGCCTAATTAGTAGGCAACATCAATACTAGAACATAACATGTCATATATGATTTATCATAGAATTGAATCGTATGGGATCATACACATTATTTTTTCTAATTTTGTGTTTGACCACATATTTTCATAGTATAATGTAAAATAGATGACACTGGAATACATAACTTGTTGTATTTTTACACTCTAATTATAATTTTTATCTATTCAACGTATTTAGTTTGAATTAGTCCAAAAATCTTATTGGATCATTCAGGAATGATCTGTATCCAGAGAATATATTAAGATAAACTTATTTCATTTTTGTTGAAACACATGTTTATCTAATTTATCACAAGTTGTAAGACTAGTAATTAATTTTCAATTAGTAATATATCTCAATATATTCTTCTACTATAATGACATAATTCCCACTAAACCTATTGAAAACCCAAGGATCTCTTTCATTCACAATGATACATTTAATTTTATAGCTTTATAAAACTGAATGTTCAAGAATCTAGACAATTTTTTATATCCATATATTGATCTCTATAACCTAAATATCTCTTTTGAATCATGTAGAGTTACAAACCAATGTGATTGTGAAATATAGAATTCTTTTTAATGGTTCATATTAAGGAAATCACCATTGAAAAACATATTCCAAATTTCGTTTTCATGACCATAATCCATTAGAAGTAGAATTACACTGTCTTTAAACCTAGAAATTGGTGAAAAGGTTTCATCATAGACCATTTATGAAGTTACATATACCCTTTATAAACAATATTTTCTTTATATTTATTTACCTTACCTTTAATGTCTAATTTACACATTAACACATATTCTCTCCATTTGGGATTTACTTCAACCAGTTCATTAACCAGAAGCCAAAAATAGTTCTAATATAAGGAATACCTATAAAAATTCCTAGAATCACTCTATATTTAAGCTTCATTTCTCTCACCTATGAATTTATAAGATATATTTTCATCATTTTCAACCAATATTGTGGCATCATATTTGGTGACTTGGAAATCTTATCCTTATGGATCACTTACCTCACTAGTGATCCTATGTAGTAAAATTGTTTGAGGAACTACTTATTTCATGGGGGCCTAAGTAATCTATTCTTATATGAACTCTTTTTTATGTTAACCATAAACATAATCAAATTATATCTTCCACTATCTATCCTTTTTAGGATTTTGTCTCTCTTATGAATGATAGCGTGTCTAACGATATTTACAATCATGCCTAAGGTGTTTTATATGTAGTATCCCTTTGAATCATTAGGATAACCAGTAAAGATTCACATTGTGACCTAGGGCACTAGCTCGATTCCTAATAACACCTTAACAAATTTCTATATCCTCATACAAATGTATGTTACATACCACATTTTTACGGTCTATAACTTAAAGGGTATTTTTTAACTATATTTTTTATATATTTTAGTGCGTATGTTATGGGTTTTAATTATTATCTCCCAAAAGATAATTTAATATCTTCATGGATATTTAAATACCTTAGAATATCTATGATGTTATGGTTTCTACATTCAATAATACATTTCCATTATAGTGTGTATGTAAGAGTGACTTTAGAATGAATTCCAAAATCCAATTCAAATTTCATAAACTCTTGTTATGGTATTAAACACATTGATTTAGATGAAGCTTATTTATATTATTTCTATATTGATTTTCTAATTCAAATAAAAATATTGATCTATAAATTCTAATAGTAAGGTTCCACACCCATCAACATGTATTATTCCTCAAATCAGTTTTGAACTTCCACTTAGTTCAATGAATGTTGGTTTAGTCATGTTTACTTATAAATATGAATGACCAACTTCAATAGAAGTTATCTAAATCGTATCTAAATAACCATTTTGTTGGAGAATTTTCAAATGCGTATCATTTAGATGATTATGATGGTGATTCCATATCTGGGTGTTATATGAGTCCTGTGAATTGTTAATTATCTATTTCTAAAATTTTTTATTTATACATTAATAAATAAAGGCTATTATTTAAATTTTTTGTTCCATACCCTTTGTTTTCATTATAGAAAAAGAAAATTTTATTTGTAAATTTGAAATTAAAAACATTTTTATCATTAAGGAATACATAAATTATATTCCTGATAAAATTTGGTAAATAATAAAATTTCATAAAACCAATATCATTCATGTTGGGAATGAAAATTCGTTGTCTACAATACAAATAGAATCCAACTATTCAAAAATACAACTCTCTATTATATTTATTTCAGAATATTTAATTTTCATTCATAGGAATATATATATGAGTTACACAAGATATATCTAATACCCAAAGTGTACATATTGGAATATTGCATGTTATAAAAAATGGACATTTTGATTAACCTTTCTTCTGGGTGCAGTTCATCTTCTAGAGTACTTTCATTCCACATAAAATAATTCTACTTTATTTTCCTTTACATACCATGAGATATTCATCTTCTTAGAGGGAAGGTTCTCAAGAGGATTAAACATGTAATAAGTATTTTACCCCTTCATCTTAGTCTTCCTTTTATTATTCACAATAAGTATTATTGGTATTTCACAATAGATTCAATTTTTTATAAGGAGAATTAGAGTAAAAAATCCCAAAATTCTCATAGCATTATTAAAAATTTAATAAAAATAATAAAACTAGATAATGAGTTGTTCAGTGATGAATTTTGATATCTTTACACATATCACCTAATAATTTTATCCCTATGATGTCTAAGAATTTGATGAATCCAATAATATTTAATACATGAGGCCCATCTAGTGTTGACTATCCAAGATTAGTTGTGAGTATAAATTTTTTATTTTGTATCTCTCATGTTTCTCCTTCATTTCATAACAATCTGAATGTTAAGACATGATTCTATATGCATCCATGTACTCATTGTCCTTATAATCTCATTAGTCTAGTACGGTAGAAGGAAATACTAATCCTCTATTTAATGGATCAAAATTTTATCATAGAGGGACAAATATTCATCACTGGAATCATTACCATGAATTTTATGAATATATTCTTCCATCCGAGTCAATTTCCTTTCATGGAAATAGATAACATGTAATATACTTTTCTAGTCTTGGAATTTTGATCTGGTAAGAAGGTTATACGTTGCATGTAATATTCCTAGGAATATGTTCGATATAATTAATAATATCATTTTTAGAATTAAGAATATCATAATTTTACTAAATTATATTTATTAAAAACATAGAAAAATAAATAAATATTATATTTATGAATCTCCCATTATATTATCAAAATTCAATAGCCCTCACCATTCACATTATAATATACCATTTCATCAAAATTATAGTTTGAAGGATCCATATTCATCATCTTTTCATCTAGACCTTTTCGTTCAAGGAATTTGATGGTTTTCGGTAGGAATAAAAATTTACCACTATATTAATTCATAGTTTTATTATCAATTGAGTGAACTTCCCATTCTTGAAATCCTTAAATTTTATATCCTTAATCTTTTCCTATAAGTTACATCAATTCTTGATTTTTAAATCATACATTCATGCAAACTATGTTATGTTAACCCTAAACATCAAGTTACAATTCCTTGATAATTTAAAGCACCCCAACATTGGATGGTAAAGCAGTTTGAACTATAAATTAATGTTATCCAAAGTAGTAAATGGATACAATGTCTTTATATATTTAATTTATGGGATTTTTTAATGTATAAATCTACTATTTTAATATTTATAACATTATTTTTAATATCATGTGTATTTAATTATAGGATTAACTATATCATTGATAATAATTACTCATAACAAAATTTATTTTAGTTCTATCTTGAATGATGGATAGTTCATTAATTAACGTGATCCGAAAAAAAATCACAGTGAAATAACCACGTAACAAGATTGAAATAAAATAATAAAGTGGGCTAATCATGACACGTTACTAATGGTTAGTTTATCTAGAATGTAACAATCTAATCCTATAACTTTGGGAGAAAATGATGAAAAATTTAGAATTAAAGATCCAGATTTCCACCTCACTAACTATGTATATCTATTTGATTGGTTTTCCATCAGCCCCATACTTGAACCACCTATTTTATATAGAGAGATATATAAATTACATATTATTGTACTCAAATAAATGTGAGGGGATGAAAAGTATTAGATATAAGGTTCATATAAAAAAATATATGGGCTTGTAGGATGTTGCATAATGATGAGAGGTATTATACATAGGTAAAAAATATAGTTCAACAATAAATTAAAATAATCCAATCATATAAAATGGATTTCTACATGAAATTAATTACTAATTTAATAAATATATAACTAATTTATAATATGTCCCATTTATGATAAATTACACCCAAATTAATAAATAATTCTCATTAATTGATAAGTTCATATATCTTAATTCTCATCCAAATTATCATATAATTATCATATATTCTATTTTTTAAAAAAATAACTTTACTTAAAATTAATTGATTACAAAAGTTTACCCTAAATAAAACACAATGACCACACATCTGAAATACTTAATGTGTATTATATTTATATAACATTTATTCATGTGACATCTAGTATAAAATAATTACCATGTAATTTTAATCTATATATTATCAATTTAATGACAACAATGATCAATGGGTGATTATGTAGAGTGTAATATTTCAATGTTGATGTATTAATAACTCTATTACGATTTATAGAAGAAATAATGTTATTTAATTTACAAAGATAATTAATTATACTTTTAATATACATATACATATACATATATCCAATATCAAGGAACATACTATCAACATGAATATAACACACAAAAACATGTTGTTAAGGTTTATATTGGGTAACAAATTATGTTTTTATTCTGTATAATTTGTTAAAAGTAATTGGTGTGTACATTCAAGATATGATATTTGTATTATTTTTTATTTATATCTTTAGAACACTCTTAGGGTCATGTTTTGAAACCATTCCTTGTATATTATTGGATTAAACTATGTGTACATGGGCTATATGGTGTTTTGGTCCTTACTTTACATGGTCAGAAGACATGTACGTCATGTAAAAATATACATGGACCATCTGTGACTGGACTACACAATGTTTACATATGTTAAATGTTGTGTAATCCTACTAGACATGAGCTAGAATGGCCTAGTAAAATGTTGTGTGTAATTAAATGCTCTATGTCAAAAAATGAATATACCTTGAAATAATTCAAAATTAGTTCAGGGTTCATTAAACACAAGTACATGATGTGTACACCTGGGTTACATGGAATGTATTCTTTTGTTGTCCATCCAGACTCATAAACACCTCCATATGAGATCTTTCAATTTATTTAATACATACAATTAATTTATATTATTATATTTTCATGAACAATTAGAAGTAGTATAAAATCTCATTATTCAAATCGATGAATGATTTATCATGAATTGAAAATAACATCAAATTTTTAAATTGATCATTGATATTAAAATAATTATAACTAATTATATAATCCCTATGATGACACATAGGGTTTCTTGAATATCGAATGTAGTGGTCGGTGCATTCAAAACATATATTTTTGTCATGATTGATGGTAAATCTAACATTTTCATGATGATAAACATTATAATGAATATGATTTAATCAAAGAATATTTAAAATTGAAATAAATTGGGGCTAAAACGAAGGATCGTCATATATTACATATAATTGATCGAATAAATTATTGATTTTCCTTGCTAGTAATTATTTCTTCAATAAGGGATTTGAAAATATAACTATGGTGCAACGTCATTGCATTATATGAATCATGAATATATCCCCCTTTCTAGGGATCCACATGTGTTCCATAAAGCTTCAAACATAAATTTAATGACCCAATGTTTTATCAAGAAAACTAAATTCTTATTATTATTCCTTATAGTATAATATCATTAAGAACCACAATGGAATATAATGATCCAAAATAAAATGTTACAATTATACATAAAATTTTCACTTCTATGTTTTGAATTTTTAAAATCCTACATTCACTGTTGTAAATCATTCAAAATAACAGTGTCCTTATCCATGAATGATTAAATAAAATTTAGGAAATAAATATTTGAAACTAAGACAATATTAAAAGTATTGGTATTTTCATAAGTCATATATAAATAAATATGATTAACTAGTTTATTTAAGAAGTAATTTTATGTTCTTAAAAAGAGTTCATATATTAACAATTCTATGTCTTCCAGTTTTACGATATTTTTATAAGACCTTATTTAATTTTTGAAAGCATTATAAAATCTGTTTTAATTTTAAAAAACTGTTTATTTCAATTAAATTAAGATTGTGATAAAAATAAATATAATCAAATTTAGAAAAATATTTTTGAAAAATGGACTTCATTTTTAGATTTTACATGTCTAAAAAAGGTTAGAGTGAATTTTTTTAGATATTTATAAAATACTGTATTTTTTGATAAATAGTGAAAACCCAATATTTACAAAAATATATTAAATACACTAATTATAGAGTCATGTGTGATGTTCTAAATATTTAATCTAAAATAATTATGATTCAAATGATACAATTACTTTAATTAGTCTTATAATACTCACTATTACATGTCTTGTGAGGAAATAATATATTTATGAAAATTATATTGAGAAAACCCATCAACCCTCCACTATAAATAATACCCTTCACACCCTCATTTATTCACACCTCTAAAACTTCAATAAATTTCTAAAATGTGACCAATGATCATCCCTATCCCCTCTCCCACAACCAGGATCTCTTTTCATCATCAAAAGACAAAGCCTAGGCTCTTTAAGGAGGATTCAAGAGGCAATTACTCTCTCTCCCTCTTTTCATTCATATTCATTTCAAATTACTTTTCAGTTAATCAATTATCCCCAACATCTCTTATCTAAATTTCATGATAACTACATTATGATTGATATAATGGTTTGATATCATGTTAATGAATGATTACTCATTATACACCTCCATCTCTCTATTTGTTTATAAAATGAAATAGTTTCTCATGATGTGTTAATTTACCTAAATCATGGTTGAGGCCAATACTTTATCCTTATAATACTTCAAGGTATCCAATTAAGAAATAAAATCACTGAAAACTGATTTTAATGTGTATTTCATATCCATTTTTATGTTCTTGAACTATTTTATTTCAATGAAATTGTGGGATAAAATTAAACAAGTTAACTGTGATATAAAAACCACACAAATTAAGAAAAATGATCATTATTAAAAAAAATTCTAATGATTCATCCTGATTTTAGATAATAAAATTCATTATTAGATCATTTAAATTTCTGCACTTTCATTAATAATTTATATGAAAAATTCTTGTGTGTTCAAACTCATTTTAAATGAACGTTTATTCATGAATACAAGTGAACCGTTCATAAAAGTTATGGAAATTAACACCCCCTAATAACAAATTTAAGCCCAATAACTCACCAAAAGGACCATAAAATAACATAATGAAACCATTTAAACCATGTTTATCTATAAAAGTATCTATAATTTCTAATCAATGAATATAATGTCATTATACAAGAAATTAAATTGAATAAATCATTCTAATACAAAGTAAGGGGAAATTCATGAACCCAACTTTCTTTCTTCGGGTACTCCATCATTCATTGCATTTTTTGTATGGTCACTATGGAAAAATAATTTTATCATATTTATCAAAAAATTTATTTGATAATAATTTTTACAATGGAGTTTATATCAAAAAAATATTTTCAAAAATAACTCTTCTTTCAAAAACTCAACTTTTACTTCTCACCCAAGGTTGATAGTTCCTGTAGAAAGTATGTTATTCCCACATTATTATGGGAACCAAATGTTTATGAATGTGTTCTTATGAGATGAAAATAATTACATTAAATGGGTTATTTGTTTTCATTTTTTATATATGTGGCATTCATTATAATGATAATATTATGACGTGATGGGTGCACCCGAAATTATATAACGCACAATGATTGTTATCAAGTGATGAGTGTGCCCAGAATTATACAGCCCTCCATATCATTGGGTAAAGTGATGAAAGTCATTAATAAAATGTAAATGAATTGTAAACATGAATCTATCATTGTTCACAACTATTTTTTGTAGTTAACCACGAATATATGATGTTTTATTTTTATACATTTCCACATTTCATGCCTTTTACTAATGTTTCCTAGCATGATTTTGATGATGATGTTATGATTATGCTCACCCCATGTTATATTGTTCTTATATATAATATTACTGGGTTATTTTCCCAACCCTTTTGATGTAAATACTCTGGTGACAACATGTACTATGGAGATTTCATGTTCCAATAGGAAGATAGAGATGAATGAATTAAATAAATGTTTATGTTTGATCTCATAAATGTAATGCTTGGTTGTAGGTTGCTGAAGACACTAAACATCCAGATCCTTGAGGGGTAATACTATTATTTTTATTGTATTCATAATGATATAATAATAATGTATGAAAATTCCGGGTCACTATAGTTGGTAATATAGGAAAGGTTTAGTTATTTTCGGGCTAGGATAAGTGAACGCTCAAGAAAACATTTAGTATGAGACTAAATAATAATATGAACAGAAGAAGCTTTACATAGGGATCCCATAAGTTATTATTTTAATTAAAACTGTACAAATGAATAATTTATTTATTCATGAATTTTTGTTATATTTTTTTTTCTAACCTATTATATTTTAGAAAATTGTGGGAACCATGTGAAACCAGGCCAACAAGTCGTGTGAGGGCCAATGAAATGATTGCACGAACGAAATCCCCAATGCTTAGGGAGGCGGAGCTCTAAAATTCTTGGATATGACTACCCAACTATCATAGGTTACGAAAAATAACTATAAAAATTGTGAATTTCCTCCTTCACCATATATGGAGAAACTAGTTATCGATTATTTTATGTGGTAACGACCACCGGCATTTAGTGGATCTTCTGATCCACTGGTTCCGAAACACTAGGTCAACTCCATGGAGAAGATCTTTTTTGTTCCTCATTGTTCTGAGACGGAGAAGGTGAAAATATTCATTTATCATCTAGATTAATAGGCCTATAAATGTTGGGATTTGATAAACAACACAAAACGTAGTGAATAAATTGAAGAGATAGAATGGGAAGACTTTAATATCGTGTTTATTTACAAGTATTTCCCAAGAAATCATCGTACAAAGATGAAGATAGAATTCATAGAGCTCAAGAAAAAGTAAAAAGAATATTTCATGACCTACGATGTGTATATCACAAGGTGTACGAGGTAATTTTTGTGTTTTGTTATCAACAATTATAGTAAAATTGATATACTTTTTAGTGGATTAAAACTACCCTTTCGAAAGAATATTTCAATTAGAGACTTCGAGAGTTATGAAAAATTTGGTCAATGTGATCTCAAAGTGGATTGGATTTTTGAGAATGAACCCATGGAAATGGTGATATGACATTTAAGATGGAGGTTTAATAAGGAGTATAAAATGATAATGATGTAATGAAAACTCAAAGACCCACATGCCAAAAATTTGGAAAGTTGCATAATGGGAACTGCCTCAATGGGATGGGAAAATGCTTCAATTATGGGAATGAATGACACCATGATCAACATTGTTGAAAATACATGCGAACAATGGAAAATTTTATAGAATAATGGATAGAACCACCCATTTTTCAGTTCTATAACTGTAGGGAGAAAGGGCACAATATGATCTAGTGCACTAAACCTTGAGCCCTTAAGTATAATCAGCATCAGATGCCACCAAATCCAATGGAATAATAGATGGATTATGCAATCCATACTGCGGAAGTAGATCATGATAATTATGTCCTACAATGTACACCTCATATTCACTCAAGAATGGAAAAAAAATTGATTCTAGTTCTACTCATTCCTTTATATCTTGTATGGTTTCTAGAAGTGTAGAATTGAAGCATCAAAACCTTGATTTAGAGATATCTCTAAAAGCACAATGTGGTAAAATCATTTAAACCCAAGAGTTTGACTCATCACCTATTGGGGTATAGGGGATTATTCTTCTAGTGAATCTCATAATACTTGTTTGGTGAAATTTGATGCTTTAATGGGAATTTAATGGTTCTCATTATATAAATCACACATCACCTATAAGGAAAAGGAAATATCAATTCATATTCAGAACCATCCCATGCTACTCTATGAATGAAACGATGATGATGATTCTCATTTAAAAATTATTTCATTAATGTGGGTGTTGATACACTATGAAGAAACATGCCTTGACAAATTGGATGAGTCAAAGGAATGTTCTAACCCTACAGAAATTCCCATCATGAGGGAATAGAGTGATATATTTCCTAAAAACATACCCATACATCTTCTGAATTGTGAAGTAGTGTTTTCAACAGAACTCATACCTGGAGCTTCTCCAATCTCAATGTGTCTTTATAGGAAAGGTTCTTATTTATCTAGAGGAGTTAAAGAAAAAAGCTACAATGGAATTTGGAAAAAGTGTCCATACACCCTAGCGCATTACCTTTGGGTGAACCAGTGATATTTTTTATGAAGTATGATGGAACAATGTGGTTATG
Source organism: Viscum album (assembly GCA_963277665.1). Classification (NCBI taxonomy): domain Eukaryota; kingdom Viridiplantae; phylum Streptophyta; class Magnoliopsida; order Santalales; family Viscaceae; genus Viscum; species Viscum album. Next base: position 1,032,196,472 of record OY728119.1, on the reverse strand, counting down.
TATTGATTATCAAGAACTAAACAAGATCAAAATAATTAACAAGTACACACTTCCTAGGATTGATAGCATTTTCAATCAACTTAGTAAAGCCCAATACTTATAAAAGATGGATATTCATTCTGAATATGATTAGTTAAAGGTGACGAATGAAAGATATTCGAAAGGCTTCCTTCTATACAAGAAATGGGAACTATGAGTTTCTCATGATGCCCATCAGACTTACTAATACCCCTGAAATCATCATTGACATGATGAATAGAGTCATTAGACATTACCATGAATTTTTTTGGTAGTGTTTATCGATGATATTATAATCAACTCTACGAGAATTGATGAATAAGAATAACATCTAAGACTTATGTTGGTAACATTTTGAAAGGAGAAGTTATATGCCAGGTTATGCATGGGGGACTTTTGGATTACGAAATTATACTTATTGGGACATGTGATCTCAAGTGGTGGAATTTTTGTAGACCCATCAAAAACAAAGGCACTTGAGGAATGGAACAGATCCTCAATTGTCACAAAATCCATATTTATCTTAGATTAACAGTGAAATATTGATATTTTGAGAGGAATTTATCATGAATGTCAATCCCACTAACTATTTTAACAACGAAATGGGTAAAATATGTCTAGACAAGATAATGTGTGGGAAGCTTCAAGGAGCTAAATAGAAGTTTGATCACTGAAGCTGTGGTCACATTTCTGAAAAGTGTAATTTTTTTTGATATTCAGCTATGCTTGAAATAATGTATTAGGTTTTGTACTCATTCCAACTAATAATGTGATAGAATAAGCCTCACAAAAATTGATTATACATGAGAAATACTAACCAACACATGATCTGGAGCTAGGAGCCATGATTTTTTCCTTGCATATATAGCGTCACTACCTTTAAGGTGAGAAGTGTGACATATACCCCAACCACAAGAGCCTCAAGCATATATTTATATAAATGGAGATCAACATGTGACAAAGGAGATGGATAGAGATAATCATGTACTATGTTTTCATTATTCATTATCATGCTTGAAAGATGAACAAGGAAGCTTATCTCTATGTAGAAATGAACCTGCTACTCTATCGATTTTATGGATTGGGAAATAATGTATCTTATTTTATATGAAAAAGATGGATTTGGAAGTTATTAGTATAGGGGATACATCATTACCTTCCCATATGATTACACAACCATTAAACCAAGAGATGATTAAGCAAGAACCAAGTTATAATACAGAGTTACAAAAGAAGGAAAATGCAGTAAAGGAAGGAAAGATGATATAGTTACATATCAACGATAGTTGTGTGACTTAGTTTTGGAATGAATCTTTGTGTGCCTTCATCACCCAGGATAAAAATAGAGCTATTATATGATTCACATTGCTCAATATTCTATATCAATCCTAGCAGCACCAAGATTATCCGAGATCTCTGAGAATAGTTCTCATGGAATAAAATGAATTAGGATATTGAATAATATATTTCAAGGTTCTTGGTATTTCAAAAAATAAATGAAGTGAAAGAACAGTCTGATGAGATTATGAGACCCATTATAATACCCCTGTGGAAATGGGAGATTATTGATATGTAATTTTTCACTTGTCTCCTGAATAAGTCGATGGGAAATAATGGAATATGGGTTATAGTTGACAAACTCACCAGGACTTCAAATTTTATCTTTGTTTGGGAAGATCTATCATTTCAATAACATAATGTGATATATATGAATGATTTGAAGAGACATCATGGTCTTCCAAACCCAATTGTCTTTTATGTTGATCCAAGCATCACATAAAAACTCTATAGAAGTATTCAACAAGATTTGATTACTGAATTAAATTTCATCATGGCATATCACCCCCAAACTGAAGGCTAATATGAAAGGACTATTCAGAATATTGAAGACATGATCAGTGCCTTCTCTATATAATTCATAGGTGGATGGGATCTAAGTCTCCCATTAGTGGAGTTCTCATAAAACAATAGCTTCCACTTGAGTATTCATATGGAACCAAATTAATCTTTTTATAGAAATAGATGTAGAACTCCAACCCACTGAGATGATGTTGGAGAAAGAAAACTACTTGTACCTGAACTTGTGAAAGAAATTATTAAGATGGTTCATGTTATCTAGAAACTCATCAATGCTTCTCAGAGTCTTAAAATGTGTTATGCTGATAACCTTCGATGGGACTTAGAGTATGATGTTGGAGGTAATTTCTTCATTCAAATATCTCCATTCAAGAGAGTCTTGTGGATTGGAATTAAAGGGAAGATATTCCTACGGTACATTACCCCCTTTTATATCAGGTAACGCATAGTAGTAATGGACTATCATCTTTCACTTCCACCGATTATGGATAAATTTATAGACGTGTTTCATGTATCAATCTCGAGGAAGTACATTCCATTTACCTCACATGTTATGGACTAAAAGGTAGAAAAACTAGAAGATGATCAATCTTATGAGGAGCATCCAGTAACGATTCTTGACTGGGGAGATAAGGTTTCATGCTACAAGACAACCCTCCTTGTCAAAGTATTGTAGAAGAAACATTTATTTCAAGAAGCTACAAAAGAATCGGAAGAGGTAATAAAAATGAATTACCCTGACCTATTTATATAAAATGAAATTTAGAGGGAGAAATGTCATAAGGTGGAAGAATGTAATGACCCAAGGTTTTGTCAACGAGAGTCCCTTATGATAATTATTACTTATAGTATTATCACATTTAGAAGCACAATGGCATATAATGAAACTAAATAATATGTTACCATTAAACATAATTTTTCCACTTCTATGTTTTGAAATCCGAAAATCTAATATACACGGTTGTGTTGAAAATGTTTTTTGGAGTCTAACAGAACAAATATATTTTTTGGTGAATAGTAACATACCCTTACAAATATTAACCTAACATTATGAATGTTTAAATGACCCTTAAGAATATTTAATCATCCAATATAATTGTAACCTTACCCATGAATGATTAAATAAAATTTATGCATCTTATAAGTGACTATTTGTACATAGTAAAAGTATATGTATTTTTGTATGTTATAAATAATTATTTATAAATAATTAATTAATTTCAAAGATAATTTACTTTCATAAAATGTGTTCATAAATTGGAAATTATATTTCTTCTAGTTTTATGAAAATGTTATAAGACCTAATGTAATTTTGTAATGGATTATAATTTTTTTTAATTTTTAAAAACTATATTTTACAAGTAAATTATGATTTTAATAAAAAATTCAATTAATAATATTTTAGAAAATATTTTCAAAAAATATACTTCATTTTGTTATTTTACACATAAAAAAATGATTAGTGTTAATTTTTTGTATTTTTCTAAAATATTTGAAAATTTGATGAATATTGAAAAACCATAATTTAAAAAATATGTTAAATAAACTAATTATAGATTCATGTATGAGTTTATGCTTATATAAGCCCCATTGGTTAGTATTAAAATGATAAATTTACTATAATTGGTAAATAAAGACTGACTATTACTTGTATTGTGGAGAAATAATAAATTAATGAATATTATATTCAGAAAACCCCTCTCCCCCACTATAAATACAACCCTTCACACCATCATTTCCTCACACCTCTAAATCTTTATGCCTTGCCTAATCTCTACTCATCTCACTTCCATATCCCATAACCCATGACTAGTAGCTCTTTTCTTCATCTAAAGACCAATACTATGCTTTTCATGGAGGATATCAAGAGGAGGATTCAAGAGGTAATTCCTGCCTCAATTTTCATTCTTTTTCGTTTCAAATTTCCTTTACTTTACTCACTTATCACCAAATTATCTTATCCATATTTCATGATAACCCATTTATGCTTGATATACTAGTTTTATATAATGTTAATGGAAGATTAATCATTAAACTCCTCCCACTTTTTATTTGTTAATAAAATGTAATTGTTTCCCATGATGAGTTAATTTACCTAAATCATGGGAAATGCAATTCCTTTTTCCTTAAAATCCTTCAAGGATATCAATAAAACCTTAAATTGGTTGAATAAAGATTGTAATGTGTATTTATTATCCCCTTTTATGTTATTGAAAAAAATTATTTACATGAAACTCAGTGATAGAATAAAAAATGTTCATTTGGATTAAAAAACGAGGCAAATTAACCAAAATTGATCAACATTAAATTTTATCTAATGATTAATCATCGCAGTACATAATAATATTAATTATAAGATAATTTATATCTATTTAATTTGAATAATAATATATATTATAAATTATGTATGTTCATCCACATTTCAAAGGAACATTCGTTCATGGATGCACATGAAATGTTCATAAAAGCTAAGAAAATTAACATTCCAAAACAATAAATTTAATCACTATAACTCATCCAAAGGACCATAAAAATATAATTACACCATAGTAAACCACTTCAACGAATAAAATGTTTTGTAACTTCTTATCAATTAATATAATTTAATTATACAAGACATTAATGTGATGAATGTATTCTGATACAAGGTAAGGGGAAATTCATGAACCCAACATTCATTCGTTGGGTTGTCCCTCTTTCACAATATTTTTTGTATGGTCACTCAATAAAATCATTTTATCATTAATATCTTACCTTTTTGGGATTTAAATTTTTTACTAGATTTTATGTCAAAAAAATGTTTCCCAAAAGAACACTTCTTTCAAAATCAATCACTTTACTTCTCACAAAAGATTGATGGTTCATGTAGAAAGTCTGTTATTCCCACATTATTTTGGGAACCAAATGTTAATGAATGTGTTCATATGAGTTGAAACCCATTCCATTACAAGGGTTATTTACGTTCATTCTTTATATATGTTTCATGCATGATAATTATAATGTTATGATGTGCAGGTGCACCCAAAATTATATAACTCAAAATCAATGTTATCATGTGACGGGTGCACCCGGAATTATACAGAGCTCTAATGAACTGTGTAAATTGATGAATATCTTGATTTAAGAGGAAATTATTCATGTACATGATGATATAATTGTTCAAAACTATGTGTGGTAGTAATCCACTTGGACATGATGTGTCATTTGTTTGCATTTCCACATTACAAGTCTTTTATTAAAGATGTCTCTCATGATTTTGATGGTGATGTTATTATTATGCTAACCACATAATATATTGTCCTTATCTATCCTCATATTGGGATTTTATACCCCCCCTATTATTTATATCCTCATGTGAATACATATACTAAAGAGGGGCCAATTCCCAATAAGAAGCTAGCGAAGAAAGAATTAAATAAATGTTTATGCATGACGTTGTAAATTTAATGTTTGTGTCTAATAATCCCAAGACAATAAATATTTTTATCCCCATGGTGTAATAATATTATTTTGTTTATACTCATAACAATTTAATAGTAATGTAGGAAACGGCTGGGTCACTGTAGTAACCATAAGAATCTCTATGTGCTAGCACAGAAGATCTGAACTCTTATCCCCTTCACTGTTTATCATACTATGAATTTCTTCATGGAAGGTATCTATTTGATATCTCTATGCATGAGAGTTTGTGGAGAGGAGGATATGAATTTTTTCTGAAGATCATTCATAGAGAGGTGGATCTCTATGGATTTGATAAGAATCTATATTGATCTTGTTGTTCCCAAAAAAATGAATTTTCACTATTAATAAAATAACACAATTGGGTTTATATATCAATTGGGATAGAAAATATTAATTTTACATACTACACTAATATATATATAGTCCCAAGGGAACCCCATGTCAACATTAATAATTTTATTATTATTATTTCTAGATATTAACTAATATAGTAAATTAAATTAAATATTATTTATTTAAATCATATTTAATATATAATATTTCTTAACGAAGCAACAATCTTGGTCCTCCTTTCCTCCGCAATATTTATCAGCCCTTGAATGATGTATATTCTTATCATAAATACATAATATGGCATTATTATCCAAAAAAAAATAAATACTATATTAAAAAATGGGAATAAATATTAATTAAATAGTTTTATCATATGATATTCACTCAAAGAATTGGTGATGGAATATTTTTGATTAAGAAAACAATTACTAATCCATTTGTAGGAATAATATTTATTCATCTTGTTAAATAATAAATATTATTAGTCATTAACTTAGATTTCAGATACACTTAGTTTGTGACCATTTAGGCCTCTTTCTCTATTTAATTAGAAAAAGTATCCCAATGTCAAAGGTTATATTCTAGAAACACACCAAGGAATTCATTAAGAAATAATTTAACTATGAAATGATATAATACCACTATATTTATTATTACTATGTAATATAATCCTTTGATCATGATATATCTAGTCATGTAAGCTACATTATGATTTTATAAACCTATTTTCTTGATGACTCTTTTGTTTACTAATTTGGAAATCCATATTTCATATAGAACACCATGGACATGGACTTGTTTAGGTTACATCATTTTCATAAATATGCTTGAGATAACAACATCTATTAAAGAATAGAAGGGAATAAACCTTTGTAAAATTTCTAGTTAATGAAATGTTACTCTTGATGCACCTAATATATCTTACCACACATGGAACATTTTTCATCACGATTTTCATCAATAAATCAAAGTACCAGACATATAATTCAAATTAATATTAATATGAAAGTATAAGAATCAGTAAACATGTCCCAGTAGAGATAAATATAATGAAACAAATAAATATGGATTTTATACTAGAGAGTCTAATTCTGATAATATCCAAGGCCTGATATTACCAAAGGAGTACACCATGAGAAATTGTCTCAAGGTCATATTCGTTTCAACTATTGATTTCCTATATCATTCATGTCACTCAAATAATTTTATCAGTCTATAGAACACATATTTAAAAATACATTCATTAAATTTATGTGTTTTCATTATATCATAGAACAACTATAACCTTTAAGTATGAAAACTACTATATCAAAATTATCACATACTATTTTATATAAAATAAAAATCATAATTTTATAAAAAGTTAATTAATATTAAAACAAATGAATATGTGTTATCATATAAATCGCAAATATTGGTTTTATGGACCGAAATCCAACATTTACATTATATGAAAGTAATAGGTAGGAAAAAAATATAGCACTCTTATACATTGAGTAATGATTTTATCTTATTAGATTAGTTGTATGGTTCATAAGAGTTTATGATTAAAACACTATGTAATGTTGTAATTTTAGTTATCCTTGACATATGTTTATGATGTCATGTTTTATTTCATTTCCACATTCCAATGTATCTTTTCTGTTATCGTGTTATATAATGATTCATTCATCAATATTAGGATTATCAACTCTCTTATATTACTAGGATATTCCTTTTTCTTCACATGTACTAATTTGTCTTATGATTTTTTTATTCCACTAATTGGATTTATATATTTACCCTTACATGTGATTTTTCCTAGGTCATCTCATTATGTTTTAGAAGTTATAAATAATATAAGGGTGTTTGAACCAAGGCCTAAAATATCTAGAATTTTAAAATGGAGTCTAGTTTGGGTTATTTTGTTAATCTGAACGGGGTTGATCATATAGTTTGAAGGGCATGTGACCCTATAGTAAAATATACCTAGAATGATAAATTTGGCATAAATATCCAATGTTTTAAAATTTTCCATGATAAAAATATATATGATGTACAAGGAGTCATAAAAGGTTGTTTTATAGTATTGTATCATCTCAAATATATTAAATTCAGGAGTTTGATGAATACCCTATTTCATAATGGTTGAGCATCACAAATATGTGAATCATCATGAATGAGTTTTGTGAATGTGTAAAAGTATTATGGTGGTTCTACAAGACAATGATAATATTAAAGAATGTACGATGGCATAGTGGTTATTCTATGTGATTATGAGAATCTTTATGAATGGGATAAATTTATATTATTCTATAGAATCACCTTTTTGGATGTTTGAGGAAATACTACAGGAGGTGTGGTATCTTCGTAAAGTATTGTGCATAAAAATAGGTTCAATCTCCCAATTTATATAACATGAAAATAATTGATGAAAATGATTAATAGTTATGAATTCCTTGAAGATGAAAAATTTTGTGAAAATAGAAATAAAATTGATATTGTTAATCATGAAAAATATTATTTTTTTCTTTACTGATGCTTAGTTATCTCATAAAAAATATTTTCAAGACTACTAGGTATAAATAGATGACAAAATACTCATGAATGTAGTTTTCCATAGTAAGGTATTTATCTTTTTTTGGAGCATCATGTAGGATATTGGGTTAAAAAAATTTGGAAATTAGTTGATACATAAAGTGGGTTTCATGAAGTGTAGGATATTCAGGACCGACAATGTATAACATTTCGTTTAAATAAAAAATGATTTCAAATGCCTCAACTCAATTCTACGGTGTATGAAAAGTCACATGATATGAAGTTAAAATGACTTACACACCAATATAATAAATTGAGTATCAGGTAAATAATCTGACTAATATATCACCCATAGTGGAGGGTATGAGGGAGTTGTTGAATGTGTTCTGAGGGAGGTACTATGATGTCCATAAAATATTGTAACAGTAGTGTTCCTGGTATAGAGTGACCGTGTCTAATATTCGGTACTCTAAAATTACTATTAGTTATTAGTGGAATTAGGCTCAAGGAAATGATTTTCAACATATTTTACTTGGATTATACCTTTGTGGTGAATCATTAAAATTGCATTGTTGTCCTTATGCATGTGAATCTATAATTAATGAGTGATTCCACATGAAATCTCAAACTGGTTCATACAAACATAGGAACAATATCAATCACATTAAAATAAGAAAAAAATTAGAACCCTGATTCCCCATCCCCTATTAGGAAGTAATGGGGTCCTAAATGAGTTATCAAAGCATACAATTTCATGGTGTTTAATCTCTCAGATGTGGTTTTCATGGATAATAAAATATATTTTAGGGATGATAGTATATTTTATGGAAGAAACATACAGATTTGGATGAATGGGATGAGATCTCCTCTAAGATCCCTTAGGATGGATATACAGTTTCCCACAACTTAGTGGGATGACATCACTGATTCAATTGTACTTTCTATGAAAAAAACATCTAGAAAAATTATTATTGTATATAAAAAAGCAAAAAATCCCTTTATTGAAACTCTATATGATCAATATAATTTTAATTTCACTAGTTGAACATCATCCAACTGCATAGGAGATGAAAATTTAAAATTATATAGAATGGAGATAAAACACGATGGAGTCCAAACTCTTGGTTTTTTACAATAAGTTTCATTGTCAAAAAATGCATTCAAATAAAAATATATATTGTTTTTAACCAAATTACTAAAATCATTTGATATATTTATTGAAATGGTGAAAAAATTAATGATATAGACATTGTGAAGAATATAATTAAATGCATTATAACCCATTATAATTTAAAAGTTTTATCCCATGAAGAATGTTAAATTTCAAAACATTATCATTCTCATTTGTAAATTAGAATGGTATATTATGAAATCATAGTCAAATCAGAAGATGAAATTTCCTGAGTAAGCAGGTAAATGCTTTTGAAAGACATAGTCAAGCATTATATTCCCATTGATAGTGTTGTTGAATATAATGAGGAACATGAAGTTCCATCTAATTTCTACATGATATTCATGAAAAGAAAATAGATATTTGATGGATATATTCCTTTCACCCGTTTTCAATGTGGAATTATAGGGAAAATTTCCATTGGGTGTTCAAGAAATATTGATGATGAATAATGTTAGGAATAAATCATGTAGAAATACCATAAATGGTTACCCCAAAATGGATACATCAAATAATGAATTAAATTATAGAGAAATGGTTTTATCTATATTGAATAACTAGATAATAATGACTTTTTATAGGATGAAAAATCAGAGATTAAATATCAAACACATTCATCCTTGATGGCTATAGTTGAAAGGGTACAACCTATACAGGATCGTTATTATAAATTTTTTGCTTTTATATTATGTTTTTTATCCTCTAACCAACATATTTTAAAATGTTTGATTACCTATATTCACATGATTAAATATTTATAAATTCCTTGTCACATTATGATTGTACTAATATGTGACATTTTATGTGATAATGTCTTAAGGTTAACTGTCACACAAAAAGGTCACAGTGGATCCCTATTATGATGATAACCCAGATGTTCTATCAACCTATTCATGAATATATGTTCTATATCAAGATGATATCAATTCAGGGACACATATGATATAGGATATCATGGGTTGGACTCATATTACATTGAGGGACCTTCTCATGGTGTATGGACATGGTAATATCTAAGAGGATATTATGATAGCAATACATACTAGAAAGAAACCCATATTTATATGTGTCATTGAATGTTCCTATATGAAGATGTATGTATTGGACTTTAGACTTCATTATTTTTACTAATAAGTATTATCGGTCACACACTTAGACATGTTGACAAAAACATTGATGACATTAGTTCGCAGTGAGGTAGGATATGGGGGATGTGTCACATGGAAAATTGAGTTAATTAATAATGCAAGAAACGTTTTATCCCTTTTTTCTTTATTTAAAGGTAATATATAAGGCCCCTTGAATAAAATGATATAGCCTAAATAAAACTATGGCCAAGGTGATAAATATAAATGATATATTTCTGGAAAATAAAAGAAAGATTTCTTGAGCATATAGGATCATGGAAGTAGCATGCATGCCGTTCGATTTGAGATATTGTGATAAATGTATTATATTACATAGTAAATATTCATATGAGGTGACACAAAATTTTAGGATTAACATTTTTCACTATGGGTTCCTTGGAATGTTGCTAGATTCTAACCATAGATAATAGGATACTCCACCTAATATACTGAGAAAGCCTCCAAGAGGTTCAAAATAAATTGATTCATGTATCTCTGTTAAATATTAAGTATTATATTATTTTACAAATTGAATAAATATTATACCAGTTTATGGTACAATAATTATTCAAGGATTCCTGATTGCATTTATTTCGACAATATATATTCAATAGATTATATATTGTTGGCGTATTATTTAATAAATATTTATTTTATATTTTGTGAATATAATATTTATATATTTATTGGAATATAATTCTGTGAAATTAATTTAGAAAATAAATATACATTATTATTTGTATAATAAATATGGTGGCGGATTTTTGGACTAAGTCCAAGTGTCTGGTGGGAAATAATAATGTTAAATATTGTTTATTATAAATTGAATGTTAGGAGCATGTTAAGAAATAATAATAACAATACTATTATTTTTGACATTGGGTTTCACTATGATTAATAAAATAAATAAGGGAACCTGTGAAATTATTTTTTTAACCCTAATGATATAAATACCAAATTATGATTATTTTCTCATAACAGTATCCATGAAATCATTGTCCACAATGGATTATATAAAATAACTCAAGCCTAGAGAGATCAAACCTATCAATGAATGATATCAATAATGAGAGAGATCCTCTTCCAGATCAATGAAAATTATTTTGAAGAGGTTGTCATGGAGTTCAAAGGCAGGCATCACTAGTCCAAGGATCATATGCACTAGCACATAGATACTCTTTCAGTGATGCTTGGAGATTCATGGAGTACGTGTGGATCACCGCTTGAGGAATCCTATTCTATGATTATACATTGAAATGAGGCACATTACATATCTTTGTATGAACCCATAAATGATGATAGAAAAATCATAGAGGTAATTAATATTTAATTAAATTAATTATAAACAACATTTGTTAACCTCCTATCTCTTGGTTAAGGTTTAATAACCCTAACCTATTCATTAATTCAAATTATTTGGTCCTAGTGTTAATTGTCTATTGAGCTCAAAATATTCATTAATAATATAAAAAAGAAATGTTGTGATATTCCCCTCCCTCAGTTCAGTAGTGCCAGAAACCTACATGTTTTTTCATAAAGGTCAAATCATTATTTATAACTATTTAGTTTTATTGATGATTTATGCATTCAAAATTTATTTCCAATTCGAGTTAAATCATTCTTCAAATATGAATTATGAGATATATTTCTTCCTCTATAATTTTTCAAATATCTAACATAATAAATTGATTTTATGAATAAAATAAATCAAGGATCTCGTTCGGAGGTTCCAAGGATTTTGGCCATACAACAAGAAACTGGACACAATGTAATTAACATTACACATCATGTAGTAATGTTAAATTCATCGAGACTGATTTAGAATTCAGTTTGATATTTTTTGTATATTAGGGAATTAATTACCCATTTACTACACCACGTGTTGACTGAGATTTACTAAGGCGTGCTAAACTGAAAACCCAACAGTGTGGCTCACTGGACCTGTCATGTATTCCCTTTGAGATAGGGCTCTGGCTGTGTGTTACTTATACAACCTACACAATTGGTGACCATGTAATATGGATTAAACATGCTGTGTGACACACTGAACAATCTTGGTACTCCAAAATTTCTGTATTACACCTCACATGCTGAGGACCAATGTCTGTACAGTGGATAGATGGTGAAGTTTGTACACTCCATGTAGATCATATATACAATCTTTGTACTATTACATGGTTATTTATATTTAATATTTTTTTATTTTACTATGTAATCCTAGATACATGAACATGTGTGTGGTCATATATATAAGACACACCATTTGATATATTTTAATATACGTCAATATTTAAATATCTAATAAATACTTTTTAATTTCCAAGATGTTCATGTCATTTATGATTTTTATTTAGGTTATAATTGTACGTTCATTGAATTAGGATTAATTAATAAATAAATGTAGTTAGTTAGTAATCATCTATGAATTACACAACATAAAATATGTGACAAGTTGTGCATGATATATGTTACATGGAATAAATCATAAACACGTATAATGAATGTTAGGTATATTTTGGTGAGTATTCAGTGGGTTACCTCGAAGGTAAAAAATTTCACATGGCTAATTTTAAAGGAATTTATTTAACTTGTTTAAAATTATAAACGGTGAGAATATCAATGGAATTCAGATAAAGATTAAGATAAAAATATTGATCAATTACTGATAATAAGTAATCAATTCGATCCTGAATTATCATCAATAAGAATGATTATAAATTGATTTCTAGAATTATTTCATGTGCAACTTATTTCATGCTACTGGACGATCATGGTCTAGAACATGCATTTGTATGTGATTAGTTTCATTTTAATTTATCATTACATTAAAATTTTGGCATATGTGCCTTATAACATCATTAATATATAAGGCATGTGTGACAATGGTTTAAAATTTTGTAAACCTCCCCATAGTACCTCAACTGTGTCTGTGTTAAATCATATGTAATGGATGGTCCTCTCACAATTGTGTATGTGGTTCATGTTCAAAACTTATGAAAACCCAATCTAAGGTGATAAAAAGTTGGATAAGGGGAACACATTAAACACGAACCTAATTGGTTCATTGTGATTATACCCTAGGTCACTGATAGTTTATAAAATTCTATATAAAATTACCATTATAACATGATAATGATCATAACTCCTATATTATTTATGTTAGTTTCAATTTTAATCTTTATTGAATTTTTTTTTGTGATCACATAGTCAATGAATTAACATACATGCAAGATGGAACTAAAATAAACTGGTTTATGTGTAAATATTATCTAATGAGAATGATAATCACTTATATGATCCCACGTAATATTGAAAACAATTCAATAAAGATAAAAAATTAAAATTTAAGAATAAAGGATAATATCCCTCAGAAATATATTTTATAAGTATAGCCTTCTATTACTACAGTTAGAATCGAACCATCGTTCAATTTTCTTGATCATCCAATGTAGGAGGGATTTCAATTAAAATGGAATTTTACCATGAGGTTTTGGGTTGAATTTAGTGGGTTCACAACACTGGGGACCTAAAAAAGTGAGTTGGTAAAAATGATAAAAACTGGGTGAGGATATCACAAATTATGGATTTTAGGATTGGGGAGTCCACTCAACAAGGAATAATGATTTATTACTGTTGAAATTTGGAATGACTACCCAAAACCATTCATGTTTCTTGACCTGCCAAATTTTGGGTAATAATAAGTGGAAGATGGACCCTTACAACTTGAATATCATTATATCATGATATTTCAAAGCCAGTGGAGAGGGATATTGGGTTTAGATAAAACAACATGATACTATTGAATATAATATTTATTTATTTGTCTAAATTTCCCAAATGAATTATTAAATAAATTATTTTCTTATGTGTAGAAATATAATTTAAATAAAATCAAACATATTTATGTGATCTATACTAAATAAGGAAAACATTCTCACTATAACTAATTTACATGAGTGGAAAAGGCACATATATCGCATGCTTTTCCATGAAAGGAAACTATATGTGATGTAAGAACCATTACTAGTTGCACCAAGAAATTAGGAAATTATGAAAAGATCTCTCTCTATAAGACACATCTAAATGACAGTACTAACGTTATGTGATTCATGCTATCTTTCATTTCCGATGAAATTTTAAAAAATCAAGAGTATATGGATTCCTATAGCATGATGTATCACTTTCGGGATCTCTATCAAGATTATTAGATTCAAGAGAATTATTAGATTACCAATTATTTGTTTATTGCTATGAATGGAGGGTCCATGCCCACTAGGCCTCATGTTGTAAATTTTATTGGCTACATTGAATGCCAAGAAAACTTAGGGATAAATTACTGGACGAGTTGCATAAAGATCTCTTACTTTTCATGATGACTAAGACTTCTCATGCTTTTTTGTCAAATATAAAATCAGAAATAATTACAAGAGTTTATTAGAACTAATGAACTTGATTATCCAATTTGATATGGACTTGAGTCATAATAAACCCACAATCCATTTAGTGAATATTAAAATTAAGAAAAAGGAAAAGGGTGTCAAGCCCTATAAATAGTCTAAATCTCCTGAGAACCATCCTTTCATGAAGGGAAAGATCTATAGAGTGGGAAAGGAAAGGAGATAGTATTTCTTACATGTGGAAAGCCATCCCACTGGAATAATAACATCACCAAAAAGTATGGGGCAGTTAATAGTGTGTTCATTATTGAGTGCGATTTTACCAAATCTACGCATTGGGTATTTGATACAACTTTTTCTTCTCACATATGTATCAAAATGATGGAATCAATTATATTACAGAAAATTTCCATTGGATAGGTGGATATGAGTGCATCTAATGGAGCAACGATGGTTTCTCTTTACATTGGTGACTAGCACTATCTATTGACCAAATGAATAATTTTTGATTTATGTGATTTTTATTAAGTACATATTGTTACCAAAAACATAATTTTCATATCATGTTCAGATATAGTGGTTATTCTTTTCTGGTTTGGAAAATTTTTGTTTTTTTACAATGACAACATATGTTATGTCAATTAATATTTAAATAATGGCCATTATGCATTGAATTATGAAAACCATGTGTTATAAAAGGATAAATAATCATGTTCAAATTACTCATAGAACACAAAATTTTGGCATCCAATTTATGTATATTTAAATAAAACAAAATAACAAATAATTATCAAGATGGTTATTTATGATCTCATAAGATAAAACTCTAGATAGATTCCATGTTTGTTTACATGGAAAAATAACCAAACTACCATTTTTTGGACAGGGTGAAAGGGACAAAAAACATCTAGGATTGGTACACACAGATGTGTGTGGACCATTTATAGAAGAATATAGAAGTGGATATTGTTACTTCATAACTATTATTGATTAATTGAGTAGATATGGACATATCTAATTAATGGTTTTCATGTTTGAGATGTTTGAGAAATTGAAGGAATTCATGAATGAATTAGAGAATCAATTGGAAATAAGGTAATGAAGTCGTGATAGAATTCATGTATATAATATCATATCCAATAATCCATAGAAATTATATAGGATTTTGGGGTATATTTTAAGGAATTCTTAGGAAAAAAACAAGAACACTTGGTTACACAATGTTTCTTTATAGTGTATCCCAAGAAAATAAAGGAATACTACCTATACAACAGCCTAGGAATGAAAGTGAATGTTGAAAAATGAGACATATTTTTTCAGAGGGAGCACATCCTTATAAAGGATAGTTGAAGAAATGGTGATTTCGATGATGTTGATGATCAAGATACATAGAATTTGGCACCGAAACAAGTTCCACAGGTACCCAAAGTAGAATTAGTTCAAGAAACACAATAACTGCATTGGAGTGTAAGAGAGTTAAGTGAACCAGAGAGATATGGTTTTCTAGTCACTGAAGATGGTGACTCAATATTATTGGAAAATGATGAACCTCTCTCTTATAAAGAGGATGAATAGAGATCATAAGATGCAAGATGCACAAAACCTATGATTTCTATTATTGTTTACATTTATCATTACCATGTTTTTATTCTGGCCGATGCTCCATTTGATATAAATCCTATAGAATGAATGTAGGTATCAATGTGGAAACATTTTATTAATGTAAAAGTACATACCAATAATGAATGGATAGTTTCTAAAGGTTTTAAACAATGGGATGAAATTGACTACGATGAATTGATTTTTCCGTTCCCATGTATAAATCCATTAGAATCATAATTGTTATATAAACTTACCATGATGATAATTTTTTTCATATATATGTGAAAACTACATTACATAATGGGATCGTTCAGGAAGATTTAAATGTGACACAACCCAAAGGTTTTCTGACTGTAGGTGATTCCAAAAGGATTTTTAATTTGAAAAGTTCCATTTATGGATTGAAAAAAAGCATCTAGGTCATTGAATAAATGATTTGATGTATCCAAAAATAATTTGATTTAATTAATAATAAATGATAACCGAGTTTTTATAATGGTTTATTAGTAATAATTACATTATCAAATTAGTTTATATTGATGACATATTACTTAATGGAAATGGAATTCTAGTCATACAGTCATATATGTACTGGTTGAATAAGTTAATCTCCACGATGGACGTAGGACAAGTAGCCTACATTCTAGGGATCAAGATAATTCATGATAGATACATGTTGATTATTTGAAAAAGACAAGGTAATTATATTTTCTAGATACTAATGGGATTTTTTAAGTAAAATTCCAAGAGGGGATAGGTTCCAGTGGGCTAAGGTTTACATGTTTCAAAACACATGTGTCACCAGACACAACAAGAGAATGATAGAATGAGAAAGATCCAATACGATTCAGGGATAGGATAAATAATTTATTCCACATTATGTCTATATATTATGTTTTATATTCAATAATCAAGGTCGGTAGATATCAAGGACATCCTAGAGAACAATAATTGACTACTGTTGATAATATCCTTATGTATCTGAAAAGAACATAGGATATGTTCTTGGTGTATGGAGGAGACGATGAGATCATCATCACAAGTTATAGTGACTCTAGTTTTTAGACATATTATAATCAATTAAAATTGTAATAATAATATGTTATCGGTCTTACTAGAGGATCGTTGGGATAGAAGATTTAGATGCATCTAATTATCACCGATTCTATAGAGGATTCCAGGTGTATAGTGGGTAATGATGCAATGAAGGAAGTTATATTGACTCAAAATGTTTTCCATGAGATTTATGTTGTACATAGTAGTAAATAAAAATAACATTGTATTAGATAATACTATAGTAGTGTATCTTGCAAAAGAGCCAATGTTACAACAATAGAAAAAACGCATTCTATGGAAGTATCACATCATGATGTATTTTTTATCAGATGGGTGAAGTTGTATTGAAGAGATTACCCATAGAAGAGAATGTGGAGGACCCCTTGAATAAAGGCCTATATAAACAGAAGTCTGAATATCAACTACACCAAATTGATAGTTCAGTAGAGGATATTGAGAGTCAGTTTATTGAACCACCACTATTCTATAAAATAATTTAGCAGTGGTTTCAAAAAAACACTACTAAATGAATAATTTTTTATAGTAGACAACACCCCCCTCCCCCGACACCCCAACCCCCCCGACCCCTCCAAATCCCTACATTCCCCTCGGCTCAACTCACCACAACATACCATCGCGCCTCGCCACCCTCTCCTCACCTTGCCACCCTCACCACCCTCACCGCGCCTCAACATTTCTCTGCAACTCCCATGCTCTCGATCATCAATTAAATCACCCTAAAGGTTATTAGGAATGTTATTATTAGTTTGAAGGTGTTTTTTATCCTCTCATCTTTTCCCTCCATTGGTTTCGTCTTATTTCTTGTATTGGATCTCTCTTGGCTAAAACTGAGGAGATATGTTTGATGTTCTGATTAATTTTCTTATATTTTATGGTGTGAAGATTTTTCATCAAGCCCTGTTCTTTGTTCTATTAATGTTTTATTGAATTCTCATACTTTTTAGGTTGGTGTCGCTTTCTAGTACGTTTCTAGAATAATATTTCAATTCCAGGTCATTCCAAATTAAATTATAAATGTGTTTCCCATTATTACGGTCTATTTTATGGATTATAGTGCTATTTTCATGTTACATATTTGATAAAAAGGGGTTGAAAAGGATTTCATTTTGTAAACCTATATATATGTGCATATAAAGAGTTTGATAGAATGTGAATTTAGCTTATAAAGTGTACTTGAGTGTTTTTATTTTTATTTTAACATTGGATGGATTTTGTTAGTCAGTTCACCTTTGAAATTGATTTGGGTGAGAGATATGTTTTTCATTTTGGGGGTTGAGGACGATTTTTAAATTCCTATAGATGGATACAATGTTTTGTATGATTTCAAAATTTTATTAATCTATGTTCTTGTGAAACCTTATTGGTGTTACATTATATAGGGGTATATCCATATGTGAATCAGGTTATATATCCTATATGTGTGTTTTGTTCTTAAACCATGACCAATCTCAACCATGGCTAATCTCAACCACACAACCATAATGATCATAAAATATTAGTACACAAGGTCTCACTAAATTTTGATTCACATATTCGTTAACCAACATAAAATCCTAAATTATAGGTGGTACCTATCCAAACTAAATATTAGGCCTCTTGGAATCCAGACACCCCCTGAAAGGTAATCATAGAGTATATTCAATCACCAACTCTCTTCACTAGAAGAACACTGAGATCCAACTACAATCTAAGTTTTCTAATTACTTACATAGATTCCATCTGATTCTATTAAGAACCATGATGATAAGGAATCCTATGAATCATCTTTATTGTAACCAATTTACTCGAGGAACATTCTCAAGAGGGGTTAATCTTATCTACCATCTAATCCCATGATCATTCCAAGACCAACGACTTGTCACAAGATACTAAACACATTAATATAATCCATCCAAAATCAATTTAGGTGATTTTGTGTTCTAGGTCCATTCATGTAGATTTTACTAGAAAAATACCAATCTTCAATGGTAGCAAGTCAATTTCTAAAGGTTTAACCACAAGGATGCCCCTAAACTAGCTCACCACAGAACCCCTATGCCAAAAAAAACTCATCACCCCAATAAAGACAACACATATGCACATAAATTTTATTATGACTCCATTATCCCTACTGGTATATACATTTGTCCTTTTAAAATTCTTATTCCAATCATGAAATATCTAAATTAATTTTATATGGATCATCCTAGGCCTCCTAAAGAACTTTGATCCCAACTAATTCCTACCCACATTTCTGAACCCAGCCCCCTATCATTCACACACATGCACATTCATGCATGAATATTTCTATGTATTTAAGGAGATACCTAACATGATATTTGATTTTCCATATTCAACAGCCAATTTATTATCTTTATCCAGGATGAGACTATGATTCACTATGCTCTTGATCCCCTTTATCATACATCAAGGCTCGAATAGTTAAGTGTAAAAAATTATTAATAATTACCCATCATAGTACAATAAAAAATAACCATTGATAATTCAAAAATAATATTCATGAAATACTAATATAAACCAATGATGTGTGAAATTCTCATATCATTCCTTTCTTACTTCTTTGACAAAAATTCTCAAGAATTGTCCATTAATTCCAAACTAATCTGTTTGAATTCCCAAAAAATAATTCAGCAAGAAATTTTTCAAATGATATGAAACATGAATCATTTCTCCTCCATAGGAATACAATTATTAAATATTATAAATCTGATTAGTCAAATATAAAACAAAAATTATTTTTGACATTTTCATTAAATCCACAGATGAAACCATCCAAAATTAGAAGGAAGAACCACAATGAGAAAAATAGAAGATTTGTGGATAAGATTACATAGCTTTTGTATGGTGAGAAAGACTTCTAATCAACATCAAATAAAAGGTTTGGGGGATCCAAATAACGGGAAAATAGGGGTGTGGGATAAAAAAATACATCATTTGAGAACCTACCTAACAGAAGAAGGAATAATCAACCCCTATGTAATAGGACTAACAAATCCCAAAAATAGGACCGAATAACCATTTCAATATAGACCGTGGGGGAATGGATTAACTTCCCACTTTTATGGTTTTGTTTTAGAATGAACCAATGGATCGTGGAATATAACTCTTGTTGTAAAAAGTTTATTGAAAATAATATTGAAAATGATTCATTATTTACCTTATGTATTTGAATAGGTAAACCATATTAAATATATTATATTTTCATCTAGTATATTTGAATCTCTATCCCTATTTAGTAATAGTTATGTGTTTTTTTAATATTCTGTTGGAACATTGTGATATACATGGATAGAATATGGATCTGATTTCCGAGGAACACACCTCAGTATGTTTAGGGTGTAGAGGAATTTTTGATATTTAGAATTCCAATAGATCTGTTGAATGGGGAATAAGATGTCAATTTCCTTAATGTAAATTTAAAATATGGTTGAAGAGATATGAAGTTTATGAACACTTGATATTGAATCAATTTCCTACTCATTATTTGTGTTGGGTTTGGAAAATATAGTCAAATGTTACAAAATGGTAGAGCATTAATGTCAATCCACATAATGATAACCCAACATCATCAATAATGTAAAATTAATTAAAAAACCATATAAAAGATTCATTCGGAATTGAAAGACACAAACATCAACATCAAAACCTTTCACAGCAACCAGTTTAAGGAAATAAAAATAGATTTGTGACCAGTGAAGTATTTGAGACTGTAAGAAAACAATATCAATATTGTAATGTATAACTGGATCCTCCTCTATAATATATAGAGTCTAATTTAAGAGAAAACATCGCTATTAAGAATACATTTCATGGTTTAGATGACTATGTAAATCAAAATTTGTATAGTGGTTGTTTGAAATATTCAAAACACTATTTTCTACTGAAGCTATTCTATATCAAATGAATATGTGGAATTAAAAATATGGAAATGTCCAAGATATTGGAATTGTTCAATGATGCATTTCACGAAGAAAAAATCCCTAATTCTATTTATGATATAAAAAATTTGTTAACAGGTTTGGTTGGAATTATACACAAATACATGTGTGTCCCAATGATTGTATTCTTTATTTGACAGAGGATTCATGAAAAAATGTTTGAAAAATGATCTTCTTCAACATGGATGTCTGTGGGTGAAATTGGAATTCTGAATAAAAATATTACCATAATTAAGAATAAAAATTACAAACCTAATTTTTTCACTTTCTTTAAATTCAATCAAAGATTATGATGATTATTCTTGTCATAAAATCCCGTTGAACACATGAAGTGGCATTAAATATATAATATCAATGATGGTTGAATGAGACATCAATGAGATTCACAATCATGGAAGAAATGTTATTCCTTAGATCCATATTTCTCATTTGATGATAGTAATTTTAAATTGAGATCGACTTCTGAGGGATTCAACCCATTTGGGACATTGAGTAATAGTTATAGCATTTCGACAGTTGTTTTGATCCCTTATAATTTGACTCCATGGATGTGCATGAAAAAAACATATTTTATCATTTCTATAATTATTTCTTAAAAAATACTCAAAATGATATTGATGTATAATTTGAGCCATTAATTGAAGAATTATAGGAGTTATGGAGCAACGGTGTTGAGAAATTTGATGCTTCTTCTAAAACAATGTTCAAAATGAATGCTTCTCTAATGTAAACCATTAGTTAATTAACTAGACTTGGGATTCAACTTGTTAGAATACTTACACGTTTGGGGATTGTCCAATTTTTTTCTTTGATTTTGACCCCAAATGGATACCTCATAATAGAAAATGATGCTTCTTGTGCCATCAATTATTTCATGATGCATATCAATGATTTCCGATGAAATGTTTAAAATTCATATATTTTATTGATCTTAGACCACCTCTAATGTTTTTAACTAGTTCTAAAATATGGGAACTAATTGGAAATGAATAAAAATAATTTGGAATGTGCATCATTTGAATGAAACATTGAAACATGTTCGAATTGCCTCATTGATTCATGTTTGTGCATCTGAAATTTCCACATGTTTTAGTATCATAGAAATGGTTGTGTGGAAAATGATTCATTCTTTTTAAAAGATAAATATGTATTGTTAGGTCTTTTTGTGACCAATTACTGATGAATGAGACATTTAATTTTTTGAGTGATTAAGGAGGGAATTAGAGGCTTCTGGACACTTTTTCATTGATGTATGACGATATAATGTCACTTGGGCTGAGCACCCTAACATGGAGGCTGGATAGCCCTACACTTCTCATGATTGAGGCACACTGCATGGGCTCATCTTGGTTAATCAAACTGTATGCAATCCCAGCAAACCATGCAGGGGTGTGTTTTTGGAGAAAAAAGGCCTTGCACGACCTCCGCACAATTTCCAAACCATTGTGGCCTGACCATTTAACCTTGAGAGTATTGGAGTTTTTGTGGAAGAACCTCACACACGGTCTCCGCACGGTTACCCAAACTGTGTGAACCAGCATGGAATACCATGCACCATATCTTTTTGAAGACGTAAATGTTGGGATGGTTCGCGCACAGTTTACTAAACCGTGTGATGTAACCTTACGGTTGACCCCATATCTTTACCTACCCCAATCTACAATCCTACCCATCCTCCAACCCATGTATTCGCCCTCTAACAACTCTAGGAGAAATGGTTTATGGGAAATTATGTGCTTGGGGGACACTGGGGAGATATGAGACGACTCAGAGAACATAGTTCTTGTTGGAGGAAGAGTTACAAACGCATTTTAGTCATGTTTTAGAATTTTTCTTTTGTAATTGTGGATTATCTTTTTTTATATTCACTGTAATGGGTTATTAAATCAATATTATAATGTTTTTTCATCCATATCTCCATTAGTAACTAAATTTCCCTTTTGTTGGGGTGTGGGTTTAAGTGGCTTAGTTAAACGGTTTATTTTTCAACGTTTCTGTTTTTTTTTCTTTATCTCACAATTCTCCCACATTTCTCATTGAATTTATTAGGATACCCTATATCTGACCATGAACGCAATTTCTTGGGATTTTCTAGGGAATTATGAAAAGTGCCTCCATGATCATTGGGTTCATTTTTCAATTTGAATAGGATACTCTTAACAAATGTTAATTAGAAATCAAATTCCTGACTAAGGAATTTATTTCTATAGACTTCACCTGAACACACCAGACCAAGGGGGTTCCAACACATTTTAAACCCACAAATTTGGGTTATTATGAACTACACAAAAAAATTGGGATTTAATATTTTTCACGACACACAAAAACCTTCACAACCCCAAAACATTTTTATCCTTAAGAATCAAAAACCATATTGGGCATTTTTCTGTTTTAACTTTATTAATGTTTGAAATGAAAGAATCACACCATTTTTTATTTTGGGATTGAATCATCAAATTTATAAAAACAATCATTTCAAAAATTTGGAATAATCATTTTATTAATCACAATTCATGAAGAATGACAACTTAAATTATTTTGGTTGTTCGACCCCAAATGTGCACCAGACTAATTAAATATTAAGGAATATCAATTTAGGATTCCAAAAAAACAGCCTATCTTGAACGAAAACAAATTAGAGATTAATTTCCAGCAAGATAAATTAACTATGTTTTGTTTAATTGAGTTTTATTAACAATGGGAAATCAAAATTAAAACAAAATCTATAAATTCTAATCTAGAACCTATTTATATTTTTATAATTTTTGGTTTTTCCATTTTTATGTTATGTTTTGTTTGATATTTTCTAGGACCATAGGGGTATGAGTGGTCAGATCATGAATTCTAAGAGTTCGACGTCTTCAGAATTACTTTTACTTGATTAGGAAATCGAATGAACACAGTCTAGGAGATAACATTCTCTTATGGGAAATCACAACCCAAACAACCAAATAGAGAATGTGGAAGAAGAACCGGAGGCTATCCAATGTGTAGGGAAACCATTTTACATTGACCAAAACCCACAATTGAATGTTTAGGAGGATCCACATTATAATCCACTAGATAATTTCATTAAATATCATCCACGACACCAGAAGAGGCCTCCAACACAGTTTATGTTGGGGTTTGGATGACCATAATAATGAAAACATCAACCACTAGATCAGCCACCATATTTACATCCTAACTATAAGATATATTTCCATATAGAGTAGCAGAAGTTCATACCACAAATTCCTCCGGAAAAATGGCTTTTCACCATACTCTTATAGAGTATGGGTTTCCCTCCATCAATGGAGTGGATACCGTGATAGTGAGACCACCAGTGCAATCCTATCACATTATGATCAAGCCAACGATCATTCAAATTATTCTAAACATGGTCCATTTTGGAGGCTTACCATGTGAAGATACCAACACTCTCAAACCAAAAATTCTAGAAATATGTGACACGTTCTGATACCATAGAGTTCCCATGGATGGATTTTTTTTTCATTTATTTCCCTTCTCCATACAGATTAATGAGAATGATTGTATTAAGGGACTTCCTAAATAGTCCATTCTCACGTGGGAGGAATTTTACCAATAATTCTTATTAATGTAATTTCCTCCAATCAAAACTATCACTTTGTGGAATGATATTCACAATTTTCATCAGCATGTCTCATAGTCATTATATGGGTCGTGGAAACTCTTCAAGTATATGATGAGTATGTGTCCTCATCATGGGATACCACTTTGGCTTCATGTCCAAACATTTCGTAGGTCTCACCTAGTGAACCAATTCATTGGTGGATTCTGTGGCAGGAGGCATAGTTATGAGGAAATTGCAAGAGGAACTTTTGTATTTATCAGAAAACAAGGCGGCGAACAATTGTTAATGGAATTACGAGCGAGGCACTATGAAGAGAGGGATTCATAACATCGACTCCACCACATTTCTTTCTTACCAAATTGATTTTATATCCAATATGATAGATGCATTGAATCTAAAACATATATTTCATGTTCATGTATTCAATCACCCAATATATAGTGAATGTGGAGACAATCATGCCATGTGTGAGTGCCTGGGGGAAAGTGTTTGACCGTCAATATGTGATGTGAATTTCACTGAACCAAGGGACAAATGTCTTCCTTCAATACCAGAACCCAGCAATGAATGAAAATCCAAATATGGGCTGGTGGAATCAATAACAAAATCCTCATCCCTACCCACAATGATTACCAGGTTATGGTCAACAACAAATCCAGAACTCGTATACAAGGTATCCAAAAGAAAACTATAAAAAAGGTTATCAAAACCCTCTCTTGATGAAACTTCCATAAGTTCCACCACCTCAAAAATCTACCCAAAAACCCACTCATTCAGATACAAAATCATGGCAGGAAGAAATAATTTCCATGATTAGGACAACTACAAAGACAAAGTTATAAAATTATGAGGCATCCATTAGAAGCCCTGAAAAACATATTGGACAGCTTCCCAACCAACTTTATTCCAGGAAATCTGGTACATTACCAGGTAACACAGAAAATAATCCAAGGGAAGAGATCCAACACAGTAATTTTACGATGTGGTATAGAGCTACCAAAGAAAGAAACTAAAATTCATGGTGAATCTGCACAACCATAGCAATGCACACTCTCCACGTATATGGATACTGAAGCTAAGGAGCCCCACTAATAACATGATCTTGTAATGGAATCAGAAGTCATATAGGGAAAGGTAGCAGATGTGGTTCATCCATATGTACCCATCTTACCATTTCGAGCAAGAATGAAGCAATGGAAGTCAGACCAACAATTTTCTAAGTTTACATTAGTCTTCTGAAAATTGAATATCAATATTCCATTCCAAGAAGTAATAACCCAAATTCGATAATATAATATTTTTTTAATGAATTTATATCGAATAAGAGGAAAATGGAAGACTTGGGAACCATTCCCCTAACCATTGAATGTTTGGAAGTGGTTCAACACACCCTTCCATCTATACTCTATAATCTCGGAAGTCTCTATATCCCATGCACTATCAGATTTTGTGAGGTTGTGGAGGACCTTTTTGATTTTGGGGCTAGTGTAAATATTAATCCATTTATAGTTTTCATGAAATTTTGGAATAATGATCTCAATCCAACACCATTGGCACTAGAGATGGCGGATTTATCCATCAAATATTTGCAAGGGAAGCTAGATGTTGTGTTAGTCAAAGTGGGAAAAATTTTTATGCCTACAAATTTTATGATAATTGACATGGAAGAAGGAAAATAGTAACCTATGATTCTAGGACGACTCTTCTTGGATACCAGAAATGTTTTAATCGATGTTCATCAATACAAGATTATTTTTAAAGCGGGGTATGAGAAGGTTTCTAATAGCTTCCGTAAGGATATTAAACAAGTATCACATATGAAATATGAGGATTTTTTTAACATGACTATAGTGGATGATCACATTATCCAAATGGTAGATTATTTGGATTCTTTCTCAATCATCGACGAACCCGTCATAGAGGAAATCCAACCTAAAGAGGAACTAGACCAGCTACAATTTATCGCAGTCCAGGCTGGCCATTATTAGGAGCATCATTTCATAAAATATATTGTGAGATATATTTCACAAGGAAATTATTCTCATCACATAACAAATACTAAAACACAATTTTGGATGATAAATAATGAAACCTAGATTCATAAAACAATAATAATTAATCCAAAAATGTGTGGAAAGCTTGAATTAAATGAATCATGAATTGAAAAAAAGTGAAAAGGGAGATCTTACTTCGTTACCAAGATGGAACAGAACAATGTGTGTCTAAAAATTTGTGGTACGGTCCAATGTCATAAATTTTAAATATCAAGGACTCCAAAAACATTCAAATACCTCAATATATTATGTGTTACCAAGAGGTGGGGAGGAAACCTTCACCTCAAATGTCAGCACCACACGGAAAGATTCGAAATGACTCTCCTTCAACAGCGAACATCGACACACTGTAAGTATTCTCGAGAGACCTGTCACAAACACCGCAATGAGGGTGGTCAGAGGCATACCACATGCCTGAATGGTTTTTGACAACAAATGGGGAAGTCCATGACCAAAGGTAGGGTCTCATGAGGGAGTCTATATAGACAGAGGGCGGCCTCGCTGAAAGAGGGGGTCATGCTCTGTTGAGGTACGGATGTAGGGAGGATACACACTAGCTGAGATTGCAGAGTTTTATTAGAAATGGAACCCCTGTCTAGGGGTGGTGCTAGTATAGTGTGTGCCAGTCAGTGGATGGCTACGACTATTAGAGAAATGTCGGTGCTGCACATTGGAAGGTCGTGGGTCGATCAGCCAAAGTAGTGAGGGAACTAGTCTAGGGATGCTGCAATGGAAGGAGCGAGAGGCAGGGGATGCCGGAGGGAGGGTCGCACCGGCATGTACACTAGGAGGTGCATAACCTAGGGTATGAGGTGGTGATAAAGGGTGAGGAGGCGGCATCTATGTGCCTGCGACATGGATCGTGAAAGGGAGGCACTGGGGTGCTAGTACAATGGAGAACCGAGGGTTTTCAATGCTGGAATGAGATGTCGGTCGGGGTGGTGAGGCACTACTTGGGAGGAGGGCTGCCACGCTGAGAAGATGGGTGGCATGAAGGCATGACTTGGTGTACTGAATCGCACCACACACAACAGAAATGTTGGGGGCCAATCGGGAAAACCTAAAAAACAATAAAACTAATATAAAATAAAATGAAAATAAACCTAATAATAATTATATAATAATAATAATAATAATAATAATAATAAAAGGGATTATAAATATAATTATATATATTATAATAATAATACTAATGATAATCATAATAATAAAAATGAAAATAATTAAATTATTCACTCATTTCAATCATTATAATATCTTGAACAAAAATAAAAATTTTAAATAAAAAAACAATTATTTTTTAATTTATGTACAAAATCTATTTATTATAATTTTTCATGATGGGGCAGTCGTCCAGTTGCCAGGGTGATGAGGCATGGCTTCCAAATTCACACTCGCCCGTGTGCCTGATGACATCAACACAATAAAGCTCAATTTAATATAACCTAAAGATTTTATTTGTTCGGGACTTACCAGAACCCCAAAAAATATTATTTACAGATAGAAAAATATTAAAATTAATGAGTGACACGTGTAGGGGTGTGACAAATTTGGTTGATGAGGTTCACTATTAAAAACTACCTATTGAACTTCATCACTCATACAATATTAGTATATCTATTTAAAGTGTAAAAAACTCTAACAATAAAATATTTTATCATCAATATAATACAGCTTATTAAATTTTTAATCTACTATTAACATATCATGCTTTTCATGACTACCAGTATGGAGAAACTGAGATATTTTGAAACAATGGAAATTTCTTGAATATTTTATTATGCCACTATCAAAGTTCACCGATTTAAATATGAATAAGAAAACTAAAAATTGATCCTGAATGTTTTATTGGATTATATTAGCAATATATCAATTGTATCCAAATATTTCATGTTTGAATACTTGAAAATTCTTAAAGATCAATCTTTTGTCAAGATAAATTTTATAAAACTTGAATCAATAATATTGAGGTTATTAATTATCTTATCATGACATAGAGGAACTCTATCCATGACCATCATATAATTTGTTATTTCCTCTTGATTCTCATTAGTAACTATCTATAAATGTATATATATATATATGGTGTTACTTATAACCTATAAAAAATTAATATATTTTATTAATTTGAATACGTGTATATACTTTCACTATATGGGGACGATATGAAAATATCATTGTTAATAACTTCTTTTAATTCCATATCATATAGACATAGATAATTTTTTCATGACATTTTTGATTCAATTTAAATTAATAAATAATTGGATAAAAAATAATACGAGTTTTCACACATATATATGCAGTTATAGTACGACAAATTCAGTCGGTGTAAATTCTGACCCATTTCCAATGAGTTTTCTAATAGTTTGAAATATCAATGACTGGTTGTTTGAATGTTAATTATTTGTGATTCCATCAACATTTACAAAAAAAATCAATATATTCTCATTCTCATAAAAATACCTTGAATATAAAGGCAATAACACTTCAACTAACAATCATTTATTAGTATAACCTTATGGTCGAGATTTATTCCTCATATATGATTTGAAAAGACCTATTTACCAAATTATGAAAATGAAAAACATTACCTTTATATAACAATGAGTTTATAAACATAAATTCAATAAAAATATGTACATATCAACTATATGAATCCATATATAGTGTACGGATCCACAATATTTAGCATCCTCCAGTGAAAAAACTGTCAAATGAATCATAAATGTTAAAATGAATAGAGATATAACATCACAAAATTTAATTGTTTCAAAAAAATTATTTTTTCATATATACCAAGCGTATTATGGTATTTATTTTTTTTGATAATACTGTCTGAAAAAGAATACAATACAACTAGTATTGTTGTCATTTTTTTGGAATAATATTATGAAATATCAATGAAAACAACTAATACATTAGAATATGTGAGTCAAGAATTTACAATCTATGTAACATTATGTGTCTTAAAATATTGAACCTCAAAGTGTTACCTGAATATCTAACTACTGATTTTATATTCTTTATTGTTAAAAAAGAATAAGAATTTCTCAAGAGTAATCATTGTATAAATTTTTT
Source organism: Viscum album (assembly GCA_963277665.1). Lineage (NCBI taxonomy): Eukaryota > Viridiplantae > Streptophyta > Magnoliopsida > Santalales > Viscaceae > Viscum > Viscum album. Next base: position 1,032,166,243 of record OY728119.1, on the reverse strand, counting down.
ATGGATATTTACCATTCTTGATTTCCCACAAGAAATGTTTTCTATTTATTCAATCTTAATCCTTATAGGAATTAATGTGATCATTTTATTTAAACTAATCATTAATAAATGTACAAATTTCATATTAAAAGATATTCTTCTAAAATTTGAAATATTTCAATATTATTATGTATAAAATTTAAATCCGAAATAAGATGTTTGGAAGATATCGACATTTTTTCTGATGATTATTTTTTACCTGGTTTGGATACTATAACCCATAACAATTTACCCATTCTTTAATCTAAACACATTTTCCTAATTGTTCAGTGACATTCACTAATTATCACATACGTTTTAAACATGATAAAAACATTAGAGAAATTCTAAATTAAATATATTGTTTTTATTATGTCATGTTAAACATAAATTTATGAAAACCATTAAAAATTTATGATGTACCATAAAACACCATTTCATAATATGAGGTTATTACTGAGGTTAATAATAAAAATAAAAAACTGGATATGACAAACCAGTATGAGTTTTCCAATAGAAAATGTTTCCTTGTCCATGAAAGTTTCGAATTTTCTAAATTAAAGTAGTACGTATTTTGAATAGTTTTACCTTGGAAGCATCATATGATTGCACACCATTATCTGATAATTATAAAAAAAATTAATAGTGGTTGAAGATATATAGCAATGTTATTTTCAAGAATTCTATTTATAGCTCACAAATGGTAATTGATGAAGTTCAAGAAGAGATTGAATAGACCAAATTAAAAAATAATAATGAAATATATTAGTTATATGAATTAATTAGGAAATATAATTACTATTGTTAATAAATATCAGTTGAAAATAATTAACATAATATTTTATTTTAGAAGTTTTGTCCAAATTTTAGAAAGTATACTCATACTTCTATGCCTGGTGAGAGATACATTATTTAAAATTCAATTTTTTAACATGGAATCATAACCTAATTATATAATTCGTTTATAGAAAATGGAAGGATTACCATAGACACAATTAAATTTTTATGGGGATTCACAAAATAATTGAAATATTGAATATAGACAATGGGATTCGAATATTTATTATCCTAACATTAAAATTTGAAAGTTACAACTTGAGTAATATAGAAGGAAATTCATTCAAATGTCAAAAAATGATAAAAAAAATAGAGTGTACCTAAAATTATTTTAGAAATGTTTTAGTCCCAAGGAACCTGATAATGTAAAATATATATTAAAAAGGAACATGAATTAATTTATCATTTTATAGTATAATCATCCAATAAATGATTTAGATTGACAAGAAGATGTAATTATTAAAACGATTGATTTTCTAAATGTTGAGACATGGAGAACATAATAATTTACATAGTGGACAACACATTTAGTGTTCATCATTATTCTCAGTCATAAAAAATTTTATTGATTAAGAAACATATACATTTGAATCTATATACATTTAATTTCCCCCACCCTTTTGTATAAAAATATAATGTTAAAATATAAAATTCTAAAATTCAGATAAAAAACACATCTATTTATCTTATAACATCCAAAAATCATTTTTTTAAAATATGATGAATGTAATGTCTTTTTAAAAATGTCTGCAAAATGATTTTAAGCAAGGATAAACTCCCAAAAAACATTAACCTTATTCATATGATCTCGAATAAAATTTAATCTATGATTGATCTTCTTCTTTTAAAATGTTGTAATGGAAATTATGAAATGAAAATAAATGATGTGTTATCACAAAATGTATGATATTAATAAAACTAATCCAAAAAATCACATATTTGTTTCTTAAAATATAATATTTGAGCCCATCAACAGGTAGTAGAGACGTACTCAACTTCTTTAGTAGATAGGAAAACATAAAATTTATTTTTAGAAGACAATGAATGTAAATAATTTTATGAAAATGAAACAAACCTAATATGATTTTTATATAAATTCTATAGACACTAAAATAAAAATTGAAATAATACATTATGTCAGAATAATATTATCTTGTATAAAAATACTACAGTATTATGATTCATTAATATATCTAATTATACTTTTCTTAGATTTAATACGACTCTCTTTAGGGTCAACCAAAAATCATACACATAGAGAAACACAAAACATGATATTTTTTCAAAATGTAGTTTAGTAAAGAAACCTACCTACCAATCCTCTATAAACAATAATTTCAACATATTTACTCGATACATCTAAACATAATTTAAAACTAGTAGGCAATTTGTTTTTGTATAATTATAATAAATAAGTACAAGACCTTTATAAAAAATTCTTTAGTATATATATAATGATTAGAAACATTTCACTCATTTACATTAGAAATTTTGATTTCCATTAAAGAAAACTAACACATCGATTACGATAATTTCAAAACAAGATGAAGTAATAGTATAAAAATAAATTAAAAAATATTTCACTAGAATATCAAAAACAAATATATAGAAAAATAATTTCCACAATTAAGAAATGAATATAAATTATTTTAATATCAATTTCACTATAAATATTACCTTTGTTAAAATAATTAGTTAAAAGGAAAAATAAATCCTTTCATACTAGACACAAGGCACATGTTTGAGATTATATAATGAAATATATAAGATTGAAACATAACTATGTTATAATTAATTTTTAAAATTATGATTCTAGGAAACATAAACTCATTTAGAAATTAAATCATCTATGAAACTAATTTTTAAATCAATATTAAATTATTATAATATTTCAAAATTAGAAAAATAAAATAGGATTCAAATATCCTTTAAACTAGAAATAAGTGAAAAATAATATTAAAAGATTATACCTTCTTCATGAGAGTCACATGGGGTAATACCTGATGCATTTATTTGATAATCTTTCAAGATTCATCCACCTTGTTTCTAAATAACCATTTAGAAACAATTATTCTATTATATTCGTGAAATTATACAAAACAAACAACATTATTTCTCAAAAACCTATTATGATCATCCTGCAAAGAAATTGTGTAGTTGATATAATTAAATCTTCTTTGAACATTATTGGGAATAAAATCAATAACAATATCAGAAATGGCTCAAAATTTTCAATCTGTGTTTATTTTTTAGTACCATATAAAATATTAATAATAACATACTCAATATTATGATATTTATGAATCTCCCATGATCCAATATTAGTATGAAAATTAGTACAGTACATCATTATTAATTCATCATTTTTAATAATTTTTTTTCTAAAAAATTTAAAATATCACAGTTCGTTATCAAAAACATTATAATCAGCATTTTATTTTACATTATTTGCATCAAACATAAAATGGACCGATTATTCAGAAATAATATCTATTTCATAACCAAATATATTAGATTTAGTATCATTATAGTAACCATGAATAATATATTCACCAGTTTTAGCATTAAATTTTTCTAAATTATCATTCATGTTCAAAATAATGAATTTACAATGAAAACACAAAAATACCCAAATTTAGGATTTATATTTTAAAAAAAGATAACATTATTTTTATTAAAAAATGGTTTACTTGTAATTATATTGGAAATATAAAATAAAAAATGACATCAAGAAGAACATATGTCGGGAAATAAAATTCAATTGACATGCAACTGTTCATTTAAATAATAGTTTAATTTTTCAATTCTACAACCCCATTTTATTATAGTGTCCTATGAGAATATAAATTAAAATAATAAATAATTTTATATTAATGATATCCAATATCAAAATTATAAATTCACCTCCTTTTACACTACTAATATAAACCATTATATTTTTTTTTCTTTTCTAACTATATTAAAAATATTAACATATTTTGTTAATGTATAAAATTTATGTGATAGAAAGTAAAAAATGTACATATACTAAAATAATTGACAATAAATAGACTATATATCATTAAAAAAATCTATAGTTTTTTTTATGATCAAATATATAAAAATGTACAAACTGTAATGGTCTATTAGAAATTACCTTCTTTATAGGCATGAATGAAATAGAACATTATCTCACATTCATGAAATTTTTAAACAGATGATGTTTTCCAATCATCATGGAAGGAATATATATAAAGATATATTATAAAGAATTATTATCCTTGATTTGAAAATTAACATGATCTAATCATCATTTCCGAAGGATTCTCTCACTCGTCACATCATTCAAACATACAACATGTTAAATAATTAATTCCACCTAATCAATAGTATATATAATTTTTGTTGATTAGCATAGAATAATAAAGAATAATATTTAAAAACAAAAAAATCATCATTTTTAAATTTTAAATCTATTACATCATAAAAAAATGGGATATACTAATTCCATTATATTTTAAACCATCATCATATAACACTCTATAAATAAAAGTAAAATTATAATTACTATATTTACAAAAAAACATGTCTCATTTCTAGTATAATTTTTTGTAAAAGTAATAATGCATATTTCACATGAGTTTTAATAGATAAAAATTAATGGGTATCAATTAACATGCCTATATAATGCATTTTTAATATACCATATTTAATTCTTGGGACATCCATAGATGTTTCTTACAAAAATAAATTACTTGACACTTTTTGTAACCATACTAATTTGCGAGATATTCGATTAGAAATGATTTATTTGGTACCCATAAATAATTTATACAATTATTGTTTTGAACACTATAAAATAATGATGTAAACATATGAATTTTTATATACAAATGATTGTTCGAATCTAAAAGAACAATTATTCTCAAATTGGCCTTTTAAGACCCATATAAAAAATCTAATAGAATAAGTAAATTTTTTTAAAATATAACAAATTTAATTTGATACATTTGAGGTAATATCAAATAATTTCAAATACCATTGTTATTTTTATTTATTGTATACAAATATTTCGTAATATGATATTTATCATGAAATAAAATAAAAGAAGATAAATATTTGTTATAACTTTAAAATTACATATTTTTTTTCAATTCTCAAGAAGATATCAATGTATAATAAACTCTAAAATGAGTAGTGGAAAATGTACTCCTTTTATTCATTTTATTATAATATTAATTTATGTTTTGAAAATAATTATTTACTATTTTATTTGTGATTATTGTATAAATCAATATTGTTTAAAAATTATTCTCACAACCTTTTAATATATTTAATTAACTCATAAAAATTTAGATTTTCAAAATCATAGTGAGAATTAGAGTATATAGAATAAAATCCAACTACACTAACCTTTCCCAGAGAAGTTATAATGTTTAGGATAGAATTTATTTCTCATTTAAATATTGTTCACTAGAATCAGATTCTCTAATACAACTCCTACTAGTAATCAATTCCTTTTCTAACTATAATTTTATTTCTCTATATTACTTAGTTTTTTCGGACAAAATTGAAATTCATTTATTCTATTAAATTAAAAAAAGTAATATATATGTATTATAATTCACATTATATTTGTTATCACAATTATTATATTTCTTTTTGAGGGGTTTTTCTAAATCACTTCTTAAATATTTTTATCCATTCATTTTAATAATATGGCCACAATATGATCTATATATTATTTCTCACTTTCATGTAGTTCAGAATCAATGGATTTAATATAAACAAAAACAACATATTTATGTTCTACACATTTTCTTTTTCCTGTCTCCAACTCAGATATGTTCTTTAGTTCACCTCATAATACATTAGTGATCAAATAAATTCACCGATAGTATATTCAGTGATGTTTTTGATTTCTTCAATAGTTTCCTCCACTTCACACAATTTTTATCTATGTAAATGTGTGATGATTTAAATTATTCAGATATTTAAACAAAATTTTCCAATGGAATTCATACCATTTATAATTCTTATTAATCATTGGAACATTTTGTTTACTGTTCCGTCAACAACTATATTGAAATCTTGTCACTCTTCCTCATGTATTCCAGGTCTGGTTTATACTAATTTTTCAAATTCAAAGTGTTTAATTTAAATATATTGATCCATCTTACATATATACACATGATTAAAGACACTTATATTAATAGCACAATATAAAATATTAATAATATTGTAATATTAAATATATCACGTAGCATAATTTATAGTAAATATATCTTGGTATGATTTGGGTTTTATTTTTTTTTTCCAATACCCACCAATAATCATGGATTATCTGTTTGAGGTATTCCTCCATTGTGGATCTCTAGAATGTATAGTCATTAACATTAATGTGAGGTAGATTATATGGAAATCAAGCAACATTTTTTTTGATTCCTTCCTTCTTAATATATCATGTCATTAGACTATGTGGTCCACAAATAGGTTATCACAATAAAATATAAAAAATAAAATAATTATAAGGATAGGATAATTCAAAATATAACTATATCCAATTCCAATTATTGATTATCAAACAAGATAACTACATTTCTAAATAATTCCTAAAATGGTCAGGATCTAATACCAATTATTAGGTCCCAAAGGGGAATGTTATGTGGTCATGATGAGGGTGAATAGAAAATATTATAAATTTTTAATGAGATATATTTCTTATATAAAATAATTTTTAATTTTAATTATTATAAATAATTAGTATTAGAATAAAATAATTTAAACAAGGATCTTTTAGATAGTAGTTCAGAACAATGTGTACCTTGAGTACCGTTATATCTATCTACAAAGAAAGATATTTGTGTGCACTAATCTAATTTATTTAAGTGGAATCATAACCCCATAAAAAATCATTTTATACAAATTGAAGGGATAAATAAAGAAATGTTTTCTTCTGTTTGGGGAATCATAACCAAAATAGTATTTAAATTAGAATCTGGGAGTCATAAACCAAGGATGAGTGAATGAAATTAATTTGTACGGAAAAGAAAAAAATGGAGTGTATGTGTAATGATCATGAATTATATCAATGATGTTTTCCTCATTATAATTATCTTATGTAGTATAATTCACATATAATCACATAGATGACATTATACAAACATTATAAATGAATAATGGATGAAAAATAGGTATTTCTAGAAAATGAAGAAGCTAAACCAACAGAATAGTAACATGGCCTTCAAAATAGTAATGTGACCATAAAGAATATTAATCTATCCTATAAATATTTATCCTCACCACTGAAAGTATAAAAAATATTTATACATCTTATAAATTGTAATATGATATAAATATATTATATTATATGATTGTAAATATTTTAAAAAATAATTATCAATTGTTCCAATTTTTATAAAACTTAATTTTTTTTGTCAATTTTATAATTAATATATTTATTTAAATGAAAATTTATTTTAAGAAATTATATTCATAAATTAATATATTTTTTATTATGTTATTATAAGATAATTATATGATAACATAAATAATTTTTCATTGCATTATAAAATAATTTATATTTTTAAAATAGGTATTTTTCATCTAAATGAATATTTTAATTGAAAATTAAATTTTTATAAATATGGATTTATTTTCACCAAATAGAGTTCATTTTTTAAATTCTAATCCAAAAATTAAAATATGTGTGAATTTATGATATTTTTGAAAAGTAGATGAATTTATTATGAATATCGTAATACTATAATTTAGGGTATGTAAAAGTATAATTTAAATTCACTATTTATAGTGTCATTTATGATGTAAGAACCATACAATATTATTATAAATATTTTTAAAAAAAATTATTGATATGGTTCAAACAACTCATAGTCTAGAGCCAAAATAATAAATAGGTTTTTAAATTAATATAAAACAAACATATCCTCTACTATAAATACCTCCCCTTGTCACCTCTTTTAATGACACATATTAATCTTTGAAGCTTGTCCAATTTCAAATTAATACAATTAAGAAGTATATACCTCCCATCCAGGAGGTTCTGGACACAAAAATGAACCATACACAATTTTCCAATGTATGTTCTGAATTAGATTAATTAAAGAGAGAAAATCATATTTTTTTTGGTAATTTTCATTTAAATTTCATTTTTATTGTTATACTATCCTCACCACATCTAGCCAGAAATTAATGAAATCTCCATTATCTAATATATAATTTTTTTATTTTGATAATAGAAAATCCACCATCATGTTTATTCTCCTCTTCCTTTTATTCTAAAAATTATAATATTTTTGGAAAGGTGTTGATTTGTTGTTGTTGAGGATGAAATGTTTCCATTTTCCTTTACCACAGTCAACGATTGAAATAATAAAATTATAATGGGTGGTACATATTTTAAATTTATGTTATAATTATTTAGATCTTCTAATAATATATATTATATGAAATAATGAATAATGAAACAATTTTTTTTATAATTACAAAAACACAAATATAATCAAAACGATTATCACTAACATATTGTATAAGTATTCCTCCTCACGAAAAAATAGCCGAATAACTTATATATAAAATTAAAATTCAATAAGTTCATTAAAAACATATTACATCAATTATAAATATATAATCCCATTTTAAATGATTTGTAATATAGTTATAGAAGTGAAAAATCCTGAAAACCAATGAAATTAACAATTTTTTACGGTGATATTGTATCTTATATGTCATCAACAAGGCCAAAAATTAACCATAAACAACTTTAATATTTAATTCATGGATATAATTTTATGATCTATGACATTAATATCAAATGCAAAACATTTTCATAAATATGGTTTGGGATTATCTATGAAGCCTCATTTTTCATTAGGGTTATTCTTTCTCTCACATTAATCCAATTTAATTATTAATTATTATTTTTAAATAATCTAAAATTACATTTTTATGTAAAATAATCATGTTCTTAGATCAATTATTCTTTATTTAATGGAAAATACATTCATATTTATGGTTTCCTTTTCAATTCAATGAAATATCTACACCTGGATAAATGGAACATCCAGATTTCCTACCCATTTTTTGTTCACTTTGTTGTCCATTATATGACACCATTATTTTTCTAATATAATTCATTTCATAATGGAAAAAATTATTCGATAATTTTTATTTTTATGAAATCAAATATGTTTTCCCCTTTTATATGCTCGTTAATATATTCCTTAAACTGCACTACGATTTTTCATTTATAATTACTCTTAAATAATATTTTTAAATAATTTCACTTCATATTGACATCACATATAATTGTCTATGACTATTTTAAATTATTAATTCCCATTTTTTAATTAAATATATTCTTTTGTGTACACAACTATTATTTTTCCTTTTGTTATGCCTTACTAAATGATTTTGATACCCAATTCATTCCATCGGTAACACTTATGCTTTATTTATCATGAGGCACACATATTATGAAATATTAAATGATTGATGTTCCCATATTGTGATCCAATTATTTGGTTAATGATTAGTCATATGAAATGTCATTTTGAGATAGTGATTGAACATGATTTCTTTATGTGTCATTGTCATCCATGTGCAATGGTCTAGAAGTTATCCTATACCCGTGCTTATGTCAGGTTGTCTGTTGTATCTACCTTCCAATGATTCTATTATTACATGTCCCTACGCACTACATGTTATGCTTCCTTATTTTTATTCATGTTTTATTCCATTTTATGTCATCATGTTTTGGATTCTATCCCACGAAAATTGCTCTATTATGATGTATATACCCTTACTAAACTGTTTCTCTTATCCAATTTGTTCATGTATTCCCTAGGTATCCTATGAAGATTTAGGATATCAATGTAAATTAAGAGTTCTTGTTAGATGATTAAAATAAATATGTTTTTCCATCAATTTTCATGTTTTTAGTTTTATTTACCTAATCATACAATGAAACATGACTTTATGATCCCAGTATTTTAATATGATGGTTATCTAGGCTTACAATCATGAAATAATATGTGTCCGAGGATAACATTTTAATATATTCTATCAGGACATGTTCTAGTTATTTTGGGACATTCTGAATGTATCCCATTAGTAAGAACCCAATGGATAATTTTATTATTCGGGATATCCTAGATTGAAACTTTGGGTATCATACTTTATTATATTCTTTTCTTTTTCATGTTTATACATATATGTCAATTGTTTTCTTTTTATATTCTTATTTTTTATGTATTCAATACATGTAATTGTACATTCATATTTATGGTCAATGGCTAGAAATAGAAGAACATGTTCAAATAATCTATGTGATAGTAAGTGTGGATATTTATCTAATGCTATTCTAAATATGATTGTTATAGGTTCTTAAGGAATCATGACAATAAATTCTCAACGAATCCATGTTTCGAATAATAATAGGAATTATGTGGAATTAACCCTTCTCCTATGAAAAATAATTTTTCTTATTGAATAATTTGTGCATCAAAATCATCCTATCATTAGTTAGGCTTTTAATCCCTTCATTAAAAATATAAACTAATTATATTGTGATAATATCATCTCACCTCTAGTTCTTAGAAGAAGGGAATGTTGTGCATGTGGTATATCATTTTTATGGGGAAGCTGATTAGTGGATGAAACTGATCAAGAATAAAAATTTTAAAGTGGAAAGTTATTCCATTTACTATTAGGAAATAATGAAAATATTTTCCATAAATATTTACCCCAAACCATCTATTTCATGATGTAAAGGGGATTCCAAAAACTGTTGTTGAAGGAAAAAAAGGATATTGGGGCATACAAGGGAAACCTCACAAGGCATGAAATATACTCCTCCACATTGTCGTGAACATAAAAATCTAGGTGGATCACATTATTAGTGGACTATAGCCGAGTATACAAAAATCATTGTTCATTTAAGACATTCATAGCTAGAAAGATATTATCCCTTGTGCCTTTATATTGAAATGAAGATCATAGAATCATTGAGGCCTCATGGGCCTAAAGATAAAATGAGTAAAATAGTGCCTAAAATGGGTGGATAAACATCTAAATCCAATGAAATAATAAAGACCCAATATTCCATTTTTTGAATGTTTTGAAATAATTATTCAATAAAATTATTAAAAAGAACCAATAGATGCTACAAATGTGGGAGAGAGGGGAATATTGGTAATAACTACAGAAGGGATATAATGAATACAACATATACTAAAGTATAACAGAATGTTTAGAATAACAATCAGCATGTATTGTAGTGATTCAATAGAAAGGATATTGGAACAAATGTAATAAATATTTCAAAGCCCGGGGTTGTTAGTGGGAATCCAAAAAAAAACTCTGACTTAATTTTTAAGCGAATATATTATAACTACTGCTGAGGTGAAACCCAAAAATGATTTGATTATAGGGAAAGTAATTAGTCATTAATGAATAACAAAAAAAAATTAATTTCAGTTCTATATATTATCTCATATCAGCAAAGATTAGATGAACTATTAAATGAAAACCTAAAAATATGAAGGTGGAGTTATCAGTGAGAATAAATAATGGGGATATTATTTCATTGAAAGTATATAACCCCTCCTACTTTAATTATTTTAAATTTATCCTCTCAAAAAATATCATATTACAACTTTTTTTAGAGTTTTATTCTATAATGTTCATGGAAATGGAATCTTCATAAAAAGACAGTGTAAACTTTTAGGAAAGGAAGATCACTCTTCACAGCTCGGAACATCCATTAATTAGGTAAAATTTTAATGATGATGGTTAATCTCATTAACAATATTCATATCATTTTTGGATATTAATTATTTATGAGAAATAATATCTATCTAGAATGATTGATATAAATGAGTGGATCATGCTGGAATACATTCCCATTATGAGGGAATACAATGTTTTTTTACAAGAAAATTTGTATCATCTTCATCTTGATTGAGAGGTTTAGTTCTAAATTGATCTTATTATTGGATCTATTATTATATAAAAGTCATCACGTGATTCATTGAGGGGGTGAAACAGTCTTTTTTTACAAGAAAAAAGATTCCTAAAATATATTTTTCAATGATTTTGAGGAACTCAATAAAATCATAATAAAGAAAAAGATTGTCCATCCATAGATATATTAATTGGTTTATCAACTATGTTGGGGCCATGTAATTCCCAAATGAATACCTTCAGTTGATATATCATCAATTAATGGTTATAAATGATGTTATTATGAAGACTACTTTTTGAACAATGTATGGATTCTTTATGTTCATATTTATGCCATTTGAACCCACTAATTCTCCCAAAATAGACATAGATTTAATAAATAGAGTCTATAATGATTACCTCAAAAAATGTTTGGTTGACTATATTGATGATATTTTGATATTATTCAAGACCAAGGAGTAACATGGAGAGCATTTGAATATCTCGTTAAAGACTTTTTAGAGGGATAAATTTTTTGAAAATTATAGTAAATTTGAGTTAGGGATGGAGGAAGTTTCATTATAGGTGAATGTTAGCACTAGAAAAGGAATTTATATAGACCCTTCAAATAAATAGGCAATAAAATAGTTTCCCAAGAAAACATATGTTATGGAGATATGTTGTTTCCCTGGTTAAGTCACTACTATAAATGTGGCATTTATCAGCGCTAGAAAAGACGATTAAAGTTCTAAAAAAGTGTTGTTATTTGAGGCGAGGATAAAGGATGGACCCTTTTATCATCTCTTTTTTTAGTGCTGATAAGTGTTGAAAAATTATAAAAATAACAATAAAATATATTTCTACAATTTTGGGGGGTTTCAACAGCGCTTGAAGCCCCCCTTTAACAACGCCCCCACCATGGTATCCCCCACGCACACCCCAGGAATGCTCCACCCAGCCCCACCAACCTTTAACAGTGAAAGGTAATTCCCCACATCTGTGTGCGCAACATACCTCCCCCAGGATTCGAACTTGAGACCTCTTGCTTGTGCTCATAAGCCTTTACCACTCCATATTGCTTTGATTTTAATTTATTAAGATATATATCTATTTATATATATATATATTTAGTCATATTAATATATATATATTTAATTATATTAATATAAATGTATATATATATCAGCATATTAATATATATATATATATATATATATATATATAGTCATGTTAATATGTATATATATATATATAGTCTTATTAATATATTCACATAGTTAATTATATTAATGTATATATATATATATATTTAGTTAAAAATTATCCTTATATTTATTTGTATATTAATATATATTTATAAGATTTGTTTTAAATACATTTATAAAATATGTTTTCTTCCAAGTGATTTTAAAAATAAATTAATAAATACATACATACATACATATATATAACACACACACAATCAAATATATATAAATCTGTAGGTATAATTATACATATTTTTATATATTTACAAAATTTATATATTAATATGTATATTCAAATGTTATAGAAATGGGGTCTCAAAAACCTAAGAAATTGCAGAGTCACTGAAAATGACATAACGTATTCTTTGGGTGTCCATTTGAGATATGTGAATAGTAAAACTGAAGAACATGGAACAAACTACGATAAAACAGGTATAGGAGGCCGAACAGACACACTGATCATAAGTTATGACTGTTTTAATAAAAATTTGATAGGGGTCCAGACACTGAAACTGTGTTTTGGATTATTTATAGTTTGTTTTTGTGACATTTAGTTCACAAACTTGACTTAAACTATGTATCAGTCATCCTTATGCATATATCTCTTTGCTGCCTCTGATTTGACATGTGTTAGAGACCAAACAGACACCATGAGAGAAAGTTATGGCCGTTTAAAGATGGAATTTTTTTGGAGTGCTATAACTGATATATCATTCGTTCCTCTGATATTATAATGGTTTTGATAGTACATGGTCGTCACTCATTTCACGATCTTTGATTTTACTATTCGTGGAGCTCAAACTAACAACCAGAGAAAATTTTATGCATGTTTTTGTGAGTTTCTATTTTCATAAGTTTTTAGGAGATTCGAGAGTTGCAAAATTTCAAATGACAATAACTTCTGCTAAGAGCGTGAATTTTTTCTCTACCACTTATCAAATCGAATATTGAGAATCTTTACACACTCCAATGATCACTTAATCTCCTTATCGCATTCCTCACGGTTCAAGAAAGGCCGAAACACTCTTAACGGTCAAAAGTTTGGCTCCTGGTGTCCGTTTTTCCATAACGTCAGCTCCGGGTGTCCCCTTTTCCTCAAAAACATATCAAATAGAATCGTATGACTAGACATACAGAATGGTGACCATTTTAACACCTTCTTATATTATTCATGGTATGAAAAGGTCCTTAATCACTAATAACGACCATAATATCTGCTCCGGTGTAACCATTTCGGGTCTATAACACATGAAATAGATATAAAACATTTTTAAAAAAATATTTATTATATTTATATCGATATAAATATACATATATATCAATATATTATTTTTAGGATTTTTTAAAAATATAGACATTTATTAGTCCTAGGAAAATACGAGCTAATAGAACGCCACTTTATCAGTGTTGCTAAAAAAGTGGGGATAAAGGGGCCCACATTATCAGTGCTAAAAAAGAGCACTGATAAGGGGGGGTGCCTTATTAGCACTAAAAAAAGTGCTGATAAATGGTCTCTTTTAACAGTGTTTTTTAGGGCTATTAAAAGTTCCCTATATCATCACTTTTTTTAGCGTTGATAATGTGGAAGTGATTCCCTTTCCCCATTTTGTGGTAGTGAGTCGGGTAGTATCAATGATTTGTGAATAAGTTCTCAAGATTTTGACATCCAATAATCATGTTGATTCAGAAGGGAGTGAAGAATGTCTAGGGAAATGAATGTGAAGAATACATAAATAAGTTTAATATGAGGCTTGTCATTACAACAATGATCACACTACCGAAAAGTGGGGAACTCTTTGAGGTGTTCATAAATAATACAAATAAGTTTATAGGTTGTGTACTAATGAAAAATTTTAACGTGATATCATAAACCTCAATGGAGTTTAAAATTAAGGGGAAAAACTATCCCACACATGATCTGGAGGTAGAAGCTATGATTTTTCACTGAAGGTATGTTTAACACGATTTGAGAGTTGAACATTCTTAGACTGTGGCGTGTTGCAGGTCGACCGAGGAAACCCAGAATGGTTAAATACATTCGGTGGATTCCTCCAATTGCATCATGGTTAAAAGTTAATCTAGATGGGGCTGCGATCAGAAGGTCTGGACCCTCGCGATGGGGAGGTGTCTTTCGTAATCATCGTTGATTCGTCAAGTGGTGGTTTTATCATTCCACTAGAATTAAAATGGCGTGTGAGGCTGAGTTATTGGCCATGATATAAGCAATTGATTATGCTGATCAGTATAACTAGTCACCATTGTGTCTTGAATATGACTCCGAGGTTGCTGTGAAAGCTTTGAAGGTAAGGACATGGGATGTACCGTGGAAAATTATGCCTCTTTGGGTTAACTGTCTCAACAAGAGAAATCATCTCAATTTGGAAGTCTCCCACACATATCGAGAAGAAAATCTAGTTGCAGATGTGCTATCCAAGAAGTTTGTCAGTGAGACAGGTATGTTTTGGTCTTTTACAACTCCTAATTGGTGTGAAGCAATGGTGAATGCTGATATGTGAGGTGTGATTCACTCTCGGATATGTAATAACCCCTTGTGACTCTAGCTTTGTTTTTCTCTTTTTTTCTTATATATTTTTATGGGTCCGACTTTTGTCTGCTCCCACGCTTTCTTGGTATCTCTATAGGGAGAAGTGTGAAATATATACTGATCATAAAATCCACAAGTATATATTCTACTTGAAGGATATTAACATGCACCAGTGAAGTTGGTTATAGATCATCAAGGATTGTGCATTCCCAATCCACTAACATTATCAATGTATGTACATGGGAATCATTAAGGACAGAACAACATCAATCCATTATTAAATTATTTATCTACCATCCATTATGGTGAAAATATTGTTTTCTCAATGAAATAATGTGGAAATACAAAAGAATGTAGAATCCCTTGAATAGGGAAATCCTTATAAGAAAAAATTAATGAGGAAGGAGTCATTAGATTTTGGTAATGACTATTTGTACCATCCAATCCTGATATAATAAAGGAGTTTATTAATTTTTCACATAGATCAACATTATCTATTCACCCAGGGACTGCAGTGATTTATCAATATTTGAGAGATAAATATTGGTGGGACAATATGAATCAAGAGATAATTGAATATACATCAATGTTCTTAGTATGTCAAATAGTTAAGGATGAAATGAAAAATTTCAAAGGGGATGATTCAACCATTATCCATACAAAAAAACTATAAAACATAATCATTTATTTATTCTCAAGACTTATGAAAAATTCTATTAAAAAATATGGTTATATGGGTTGTTGTGGATCATATAATAATGGCATCTGATGTTTTTGAAATATGAAGGTACATTTCACTTGAGGAACATTCATAGACATACATAAGTGAAGTGTTTAGTCAGAATGGCGTATCACTAACGATTATATTAGATCAGGATTCGATATTCACCTCAATGTTATGTAATCATATTCAACATGCTCTAGGTAATGATCTGAACTTCCATGAAGCTTATCATCCCAAAATCAACATCCAATTTGAACAGACTATTCTGAAAATAGAAGAAACATTGGGAGCATGTTCAATTGACTTTAATAGAATATAAGGAGAATATCTTCTACTAGATGAGTTCTCCTACACTAGAAGTTTCCACATGATCATACAAATAGCTCCATATAAATCCCTATGTAGGAAAATATGTGGAACACCAAGATTCTGCGATGAATTCGGTGACCATAAAATTCTAGTACCTAAAATAGTTGATGAAATGCTGGAAAAGATGAAAAGCATTTAGTATCACATCCATAAATCAGGTAGTCAATAGAAGATATATGTATAAAACCATCGATAGAACATATAGTATAATGATTGATACATGTTATTCCAATGCATATCTCCATAGAAGAGGGTCCTGAGGTTTGGGGTGAAATGAAAGATGTGTAATGGGTACGTAGGCTGCTTTGAGATTCCTCATCATATTAGAGTTGTGGAATATCAACTAGCACATACAGCTACCTTGTCACAAGTACATTATATAATACAAGTATCCATCTTGATTAAGTTTATACCGTATCCCATACATGTAAAAAATTCAAATGGGGTACAGTAGGAAATTGATATCTCTTATGTGGAACAACTCAGGAAAATATTAGATCATAGAGAAAATGCTCTACCCAAAAAGACCACTCTCCCAGTCAAAGGATTATGGAAGAACCATAAGTATGAAGATGCGACCTGGGAACTGGAGGATGCAATGATGGGGATGTACCCTGACCTATTTCCCCCATATTTTTTAAAATAAAATTTTTATGTGAAATTTCATTAGGGGAATAATGTAACGACCCAAAATTCTATCAATGAATTTTACCATATTATAATTATGGAATATATTATCAATCACATAAATTCATAGAGATAACACAATAAAATCTTTATAAATGAATAATGGATGATATAATAGGTATTTATAGAAATTAGAAAACCTAAACCATTGGAACTATACTGTGACCATTTTGAATTATAATATGGCCTATAGAATAGTATCCACACCCATGAATGTATAAATAAAATTTAGCCATCTTATAAAGGGTAATATGATATAGTTATATCATAGTATATGTAAATAAATTCTTTATAAATTACTAATTAAGTGTTCATAGTTTTTTTAAAAAAAATATTTTTATTTTCAATATTATAATCAATTTAACCCTTCCATGAAAATTTACTATCATAAAATTTATTCCTAAATTAATATTTTATTTTATTATTATTATAATATAATTCTATGATACCTTACATAATTTTTCTAAATTGATATATATTCAATTATAATTTTAAAATTTGTATTTTCAATGTTATTGATTTTTTAAATATAAATTATATTTAGTATTATTATAAAATAAATATCTTTGAATGGATTTCATTTTTTGTATTATATGTTTTGAAAAATTTTAAGGATGAATTTTTGGGATTTTTCGAAAATAGATGAGTTTTTAGTGAATAGTGAAATACAATAATTTAAGGTATATAGAAGTATAAATTAAATTAACTATTTCAAAATTCATTGATGATATAAGAACCATAATATCGAATTATCATTATTTATATTAATAAATTATGTGATAAGGTTCAAACTATTCATATACCGGAGCCAAAATAATATACAAATGTATAAAATACTAAAAAATAACCCTCCACTCAATAATAAATACCACCCATCACCACCTTTTCTCATCAAACCTCTTAAGACTTATATACTATCAAATTTCATCCAATTAAAAAACCAAAGTCTATTCCCCATTTCCATGAGGATGTTTCTCAAAAAAATAACAAAATAATTTCCCATAAAAAGGTTCTCGTGGAGAATAATTAAAGAGGTAAAATCTACTTTGACTTTTATTATACTGTTTTAACTTTATTTTCTTTTCATATACTCACCTCACCTCTCTATCAAAAATAAATGATAAATATAGTATATTATATATAAATTAATTATATTATGATAATGAAAATTTCAACATCATGTCTCTTCTCATCTTCTTGTAATTTTAAAACATTATATTTTATCTATGAGGTGTTGATTAATCATGAACAAGAATGGCCGGTTTTCATATTCATTTAACACATTTAATGATGGAAATAAAACCACTATAATGGGTTTTTAGGGTTTTAAAATTTATTATATAAACTTTTTAATGATTTAAACTTACTATTATACATAATAGTGAATAATGAAACAAAACTAGTTTGAGATAATCAAAAAACCACAAAAATAATCTAAACATTATCACTAATGACTTGTATAATGATTAATCCTCAATATAAATAGCCAAATGACTTATATTTCCATTTAATATTTTTTACATTCATTAATAACATATAATTTAATTTTTAGATATTTATTCCCATTTTACATGATCTTTAATACATTTATACAAGTGATACAATCATGAAAACAAGGAATTGAACAATCCCGAATAATGAAATTTTTTCTTATAACTCATTAAATTCCATAAATGAATATTATAAAAATTTAAAAAATCAAATACACGTTGAAAAATTTATGAATTAATTTATTAATGGATTTAATATTATTAACCAGGTCGTTAGGATGAAGTGTAAAACACTTTTGGACATAAGGTAAGGGACTCTCTCCGAACTGTCATTTTTTCCTTTAGGTAATGATTTCTTCTTTAAACCAATGTATTTATTATTTATTATTTTTTAATACTTGTAATTTTTTTTTTGTTCCAAAAAAAATCATCCTATCTCATTGCATTATTCAATTAAGGGTAAATACACACTTTTATAAGGTTTTATTTTCATTTCCTTCTGAAATCCAATCCCAGTTAATAGGAACATCCAGATTTATTACCAATAATTAAGTAAAATCCCTAATTTGTTTTAAACATCCATTAAATTTCTATAATAAAACATTTAGTCATGGAAAACTATCTTGGATTAATTCATGTTTTATGAATAACAATATTCATTTCCTTTTTTGAACACTCGTTATTATTTTCCTTAAACCACCGTAAATAGTTTCATTTCTCATGACACTGAAATAATATTTCCTACATGTTTTTAGTTCATATTAAAATCACATATCAGGATCAAGGTCTATTTTACATTATTAATATCCATGTACGATTGAAATCCATTATTTTATGGCCGCAATTATTATATTACCTTTTGTTATGAATTTCCCCTTGATTATGATACCCAATTATTTTCAGGGATAACACTTACGCATAATTATTCATGTGGCACATATATGCATGATAATGTTTTCATTGTTTCACCTAGATAGATCTCTAAATAATTGAAGTGTTTTTTATCTTATGATATATCATGTTGGGACATGTAGTGAACCTGATTGCTTTATGGGACATTGTCCTCCATGTGTAATGGTGTTGGATTTTATCCTTGACTCTTTTTTATGACATGTAGTGTGTTGTCTCCAAATTCCAATGATTCCATTATTACAAGTCCCCATGATCTATATGTTATTCTCCCTTTTGTTTATTTGTCTTCCATGCCTTTTTATGTCTTCTTGTT
This sequence comes from Viscum album, assembly GCA_963277665.1. NCBI lineage: Eukaryota > Viridiplantae > Streptophyta > Magnoliopsida > Santalales > Viscaceae > Viscum > Viscum album. The sequence goes on along the minus strand of OY728119.1, from coordinate 1,032,146,160 downwards.
ATGTTATCTAACACATATACTTGGTTTTATTCCCACGTTTTCACCCTTATTTGGATTTTTTGTCATACCATTGTTCATGTATTCCTCAGGCTATCCTATTATGATAGAAAAGTTCATGGAGGTTAATATATCATTATTGAGGATAAAAATCATGATGATTATTTATATTTCCATTTTTTTATTTCTACATACCTAATCATACAAGGAAACTAGACATTACAATCCATGTATTGTAGTTTTATTGTTAATTATTATTAAAATCATGTAATAATATGTGTAAAAGTATATGGTAACTATAATATGTGAAAAAGTAGGAAGAATAATTGTGGACATTAGAAACTAGATGATGTAGAATATAAATGAAGAAAGTACATGGGAAAGTTCTTGAGTTATGGAATATATTTTATTTTTTAAATTCCCTAAAATAGTTTTGAATATAAATTATGTTATTAAATAGTAAATTTGAAAATAATTAATCCAATAATAATTATTTTTTCATTAAGAATTCAATTCTCTATATTTCTATATAAAAAAATAAGAAAATAAAAACAATATTAAATACATATTAAAATAAATAAAAAAATTATAAACTAAAAATGGTTAATAATTAGATATCAGATAATAAAATACATAATATATTCATTATAAACATGCAACATATAAATATTTTTACAAAAAAAAATTGATTAATAGATATTTAATGAAAAAATAAAATCAGGAATGATAGAAAAATAAAAGAACTAGTCGTAGTAAAAAAATTTAACTGGTGCTAATAAAAAGCTTATTGAAAGATTAAAAAATGGATATTAGAAAAATAAAAAGGATTTTTTTTTCATAAAAAATGGAATTTAGTTTAAAAAAATTATTACGCATATTTTATTAAAAATTACTAATACTTTTAAAAAAATTAAGTGGCAGTTTAAGAAATAAATGGAATAAAAAACAATTTTGTTTAAAAATACATATTAACTCGTGGTAGCGATGATTTTTCTTAGGTGGAAGATGAATTTTTTTACCTAATAGTAGAAGGAGTCTGAAACTATTTCCCTTATAGTCTCTAGTACACCTATCGATGGATGGTTTTACCATCACCTACTACTATTCTCATGTTATAAAGTGGTTATATATAGGATCCAACACACAATGAAATTCTTATGATAAAAAACTAAGAATCCATCACATGTTACTGTCACTATACAGAGGACTCTACTTTTTCAAACAATAAAAAGGAAATACAACTACAACTATTGAAGAAAGAGAACGAAACTGAATGGTTTGGGAGTTTGTGATGGTGCACGAGGTAAGCTTGTTAGAGGAAGGACATGATGAACAATTAATCATTTTAACATGATCTTTTTCAACATAATCATTAAACAATTTAGCCCATCTAAATGAATGAATTATTGGAATGTCTAGGATTATTTAATATGTATAAACTCATGATATATCTAATAGATCAAAGAAGGAATAAATTAGTATTATATATGAAAATATATCATCATAATAGTGTGAACTGTATAAATTAGTTTCTTTAATAAAATAGTACATTTATTTTATATATGTGGTTGAATTTTATGTTATATAAATAGAAAGACCGTATTTTTTCATTGTAATTTATCTTTTCAAAGTAATTCAATATGTTCTGTTACAAGCAACACTGAGATTGATTGCACCATGACATAACAAACTAGCCATTCAAAAAAATTTATGAACAGTATTAACTTTATTTTGAGTTTAATATACTCTATATAATTTTAAAATCCATCTTATTAGTTAATTAGACATAATATAAGAACATCTTTATTTTTTTAGATAAATGAAGTACTTTTCAAAAAAATAAAATTTTACAACATTTTAATGAAAAACCCTAATAAAAACAAATATTTTTCACTATTATATATTAAATATAATGAAATTAAATTCTTATTTACAATCAGGATATAAAAATTTATTTTCAAAAAATATTTTGTACTTTTACGATAACTTTCATATTTTTATGAATAGTGAAAGATACTAAATTTAATTAAAAACAAATTTTTTAAATTGAAATAAAGTATTTTGTTAAATTATATATTTTAATGTTTTTTAACTATCTTTAGAATATATTTTATCATTTAATACAATTAAGGTCATTATATTTATTTACAAAATTAAACTAGACATAAAAAAGTCTTAGCCATTTGATAGTTATTATTTCTTATAAACATGCTTTTTGGTTTTTACAACAAGAATTAATTTAAAATTAATTTCTACCAATTCGATGTTTTGACTTTGGAAAAATGGATTCCATATTCGGAATTAGGAGGTCTAAATTCTTAAAATAAATATATTTTATTTCTATACGTTATGAATAATTACTTCATTAAATATTGTGTTTATAGTGGTTAAAGGGGAAAATCCAGTATATAAGGGTAAAATAAATATACCATAATAATATTAAATTACCCTAACATGTTTCTTATTTATATTTGTTGATACATTCCCGAACATGAAAATACATGGGTCAATTTTCGGACCCCATGGAGCCACTTGAGACGGATAATGACACTTTATATTAATTAATTTAATGTAAAGACAAAAATGACAAAAACATATATCTTTTAGTAAAATTATTTTTACAAGGGATTATATACGTTATCTCTTGGACTAAAAATATTCATTAGAAAGAAAAAAATATTTCCCACTTAATTTTATTTTATTAACAATTTTTAGAATTTATATAATTGAATTTATTTATGACACAATGATGATGCAGTAATTACTATAATAATGAAAGATTAAAATAAATGTTATTATAAATATCCAAAAAATTGTAATTTGAGACATTTGATAAAATAAACTAATTTTATAGTTTAATATTTCATGTTAGGTTTGATTAAATAAATTTTATTCTAAAGGATGACGTTTCTATGGATTTAAAAAACGTACTAAATAGTGTCAAAATTGACATAATTGGGGTTTTAAAATAAATACTCTATTATTAATTTATATAATATAATTTAAAATAAATGGTTGTGAAAAAGGAAAAATATAAATTAATATATATTAACAATGAACCACTTAGGTTTCTATTTTCTTGTTATAGTAAGTTTATTAACCATATAATATAAAAAATCAATGATACATGGTAAATGTCAAACTATTTAACCAAGAGTTAAATCTAAAAGAAAAGGTTAATATGGTGACCTAAACCTATCTAAATCCTATTAGTTGAGTGTTTTTCCACTCATACCCACCTAATCCTAGAAATAAATTATTTTTCAGCCATTAGAAACCAAAAATGAATTTATTATAAAATAATATTTTATGTTTTTCCTAACGTGACCCTCACCTCTCTTATAAAAGGATACATCCTCTTATTCTAATTTCACACCTCGAAATCCATTTGGATCTGCCTACCCCTGCCCAATTATCCTACCAACTTCCTTCAAATCAGTCTATATTCCTTAATATTTTCATAAATCAAACCTAAGGAGCCCTTATGGTCAAACCAAAAGGAAGAACCTGAAAAAGAGGTAAATATTACATCATCTCGTTCATGTTCTTTTCTTCTTCCACATCTGTTTTCTTTGTTCTTTATATTCTAAAATAATAACACCAGTATCATCTATATACATAGATGTTATTAAAAAAAATTACAACCATATTCATTATTTTATCCATCATATGAATGAAAAAGTCCCCAGACGTGCGTACGTACGACTTACCGTCTCCACGTCGTGGTGTAGTTGTTATTAAATACATTATTTTTTGAAAGGATATAATAATGATGTATAATTGATGTGAATAATAAATATAAAATGATATTAATTATTAATATATTATATAGCATCTATTTACATATGATTTTAATATCAATAGAATTATATTGCCGCTCGTGCATACGTACAGAGTATCGTCTCCACAAACGCAATGACATTCATTCCCCATCATAATCATTCAAGAATAATTTTCATTTTATGACTAAAAATAATTTCTAATAACTTAATATCATTAGGTATGTGATTTAAATACATCATATACATAACAAACAAGACTTACGTAACGAAACATATAAATCAATACTAATCATTTAACCACCAAAACAATTATACTACTGAAATATCATGATGAATGTAATATTAGAAGAACTTATATGATATCATAATTATTTATTTGGTTATTTTATATGTTAATAAAAATTATTTCACCATTATATAAGATTTTCACTAAACCTATAATGAGGAAAAGTACAATGTAGGGGGTTTTCATCTTACTTTTATTCCTGTGAGATTCATGAAATATTTTCCACTATTTCCCTTTTTTGGTGCATATACTGACAATGGTTGTATTTTTTGTGTAATATAAATTAATTTATGGGTATTTACATCATCATTTGATGATAATTATTTCATGGGGTGTATGTTTCGTATGTTACCAAATCTGTAAGGGAATTTCAAATTTCAATTTCCCCACATTCGGTTTTACACAAACATCATTGATTAATTTACTCCAAAATTATGTGTGAAATAACTATTTATTTACTTATTTAGTAATTTAAACACCTATTTTTTGTCGATATATTTTGATACACATAATCTCTCCATTGATAAATTATCAAGTTATCGATATAACTTGATCACAGAAATTTTAAATCAAATTCTATCCATTGAGTTAATCATGCAAGTCTTTGGTGTTGTTTTTACACGAATATGTTTGAATTTACTATGATCTATTTACACTAAATTTCCAATAATATTGATTAAATTTATATTTTTCACAAATAATTATGTCATTGATTTATCCTTAAACTTTGGATGCAGTCTTTATAATGGAATTCATCTCAACTTACATTTTGTTGAGACTTCTATGTTGCTATAAAACATTTCACTTTTATTTAGTTTATATACTATACTTTTACATAGTATATCTGGAATCACTTTTTTGTAATAATATGTTAATATTTTGATTCCCTTGATTATTTTTATTCATGCATCTCTCAATTTGGTTAGGAACTCTTACGAAAATATCATTTTAAATGTTTAAAATTTTATTCTTATAAATCTTTCTCATTGATGTCCATGTTTTAAAAATGGTTTTAAGGTTATATATATTTGGAAATTAATTATTTAAAATTGAAATTTATTTTAAATGTTTCAAAGTGGAATGGGACACTTTGATTGAAAAATATCTTTTAAACAACATCTTGATAAATAGTGAGATTTTTAAATGATTTCATGAAAAAGGGATATTTCACTCAATGATTTTTACTGATAATTTTAAACTATATCAACATCCTTTACAAGATATTATTCATTATCGAGGTTTATTGATTATTATACAAGGCTTACATACATTATTGATTGTGTAGTGATATGATTCACTATGGACGTGTAATTTTTCTACCATCCATGGAATATGGATAATGTATTGAAATTTCGTTTTCTAGTTTCGATATGAATGTTTATGTTATGTTTAAACCTTTTCAAATGAGGAATGCATTGGACAGTTATGGGTGGAGCCCACTATAGCTCCTCGATTTTTCGGTAGGTTTCCTTATAATACTACTGTCTTGGAACAAGGCCTTGAATGAATATTATTTGTAGTCTTGGCAGAAGGCCTTGAATATGTGGTTATGGAGTCTGGAATTTTGTATTATATCATTATGAAATTGGATATCGATATTAAATTTTATTATTCATCCAGTAAAATATTCATATGAATAAATAAATGGAATTATTTGATTTATCTTTTCTATATTATAATGAAGTTTAAGTTTAAAAGTCATGTGTTCTAGTCTTATAAATTTCCTTAAATATTAGTTCTTATTTATGAAAGTTCCTCTATATTGTTAACCTTACTGAGAATATGTGTTCACTACTTTCTTATGTTTTATTTTTCCAAGATACGAAGAATTATTTGAAATTAACCTATAGGAATAGGCTAAGAGATATAAGAGTGTTCAAATGGGACAAAATGTTATTTTTTTATTTCATGGTGTAAGTTAAAACTTATTGGTGTATCTAGTACTTCCAAGGATACTAAACTGATCGGTCTTTCGAGACATTATTCCTTGTATCATAAAAATGTTTTGTAATAATTCAACAATTTTGGGTAACTGGGGTTAGGACGTTATAGTTGGTATCATATAATGTTTAGCAATTACCATGGAAGATAGATTTACAAAAACACTGATTATGAAACACTATCATACTATAGAAATTGTTGATTAATATACAGTAACATCGAAAAAATTTTGAAATGTAAATATTATGTGAATTTTCAGCGTAATACATCCCGAAATGGATATAAGCAGGTAGAGGCCGCTCTGGAACAGATGTACCTAGGATTGATAACACCAACAAGGAGTTTCGGGCTTGACTCGGGGTATCCTAGTACACAACAATAGGACTTGTTTCACTATTGGTCACAACACTCCCAGTGGATATGCTTATGATAATTCACATATTCATTACAAACTGATTTGAAGGATTTTATAATAAGATGTGAATAAATAACCTTGGTTAATCATATGGTGTTTTAGATAGAAAATAAGGTGTTATGATATTCTCTAAATGATTTTATGAGTCACAATATGCTATCTTGTGTTAGTAAATGGCTAGATTCAAAAAAAGTCATAAAATCATTGAAAATTATGTAAATGGAGAGCACAGTGGTTGAAATGATCAAAAAATGGAATGTTTGTAGGTTCAAAAAATTTCGTGTTCATGCCAAAATAGTTTTCTAAAAATATGTTAAAATAGATATATATTAACCATCTCCCAGAGTCAACAAAGAAAAGAATTTTGGCGAATGATTGTATTTTCAACAGTGGAGACCACAAAAAATGGAAATCTCAATTTCCTTCATCGAGGAAATGTGGATGTAGACACCATGTAAAGTTTCTAAATGTAACAAATAAATTATTTATGTGTGGGAAAAAATTGACATAAAGTAAATAATATCTGACGAAAAATGAAGAGTACTATGGAAGAAAATAAAAAAGATCCCAAGAATCCATTTATTGTAATTTTCCTTAAATATAGGGGACTTGGGCATTACCTTAGTGAATGACCTATTATATAGGATATCCTAATGGTCAAGGAAGATCCTCCATGGAAATAAATTGATGGGGAAATGTTTAAAATTATTAGTTCTCTTTGTTGATGGGATTACTTTGGATGACTTTTCTCTTCTATGTGTACCCCTACAGTTTGAAATGTGATAATGATATTTTATGAAGAATTATATAATCTATTGTTGATATAGTTATAAATTACCATTTGGGTTTATTTGATCCTAGAATTTGAGTCAATTACAAGTTATTAAATTTTGGGATGAAAATGCGATGTATGAGATAACATTTGTGATGAAATTATGTTATGGTTATTTTTAGAATTTTATTTCATTTTGGGAATGTTATAAAATATAGTTTAAAAAAAAGGAAAACACGCAGACCCTGTGACAAAACATCACATCAAACAAAGTTGCCGACATTGAACCCACAACCTGAGTGTGGTTGGGATTTATCACATACCACTAGAATACATGAAGGCCCTAGTTAGTGAGACTAATTCTTTTTAGTTAAATGATATTATAGATTAATAATAATTTGATTTAGGATATTATGTCGTATCAAATTTATAATGACCAATACATTACATACATGGTTAATACATCAAAATTTAAGCATAATTATTAAAACATATAACAAAACCACGAAAGGATTTTATATGTATAGTGTCTTTAGAAACTGAGAAACATAAACAACGGGTTCATAAAGCATCTACACCATCTCCCATTTATTTCATCATATCTATAGTCCCTTTTTGGCATATCTTACTTAATAACCTTCTTCCTGACCTGGGGAAAGAAACATAAAAAAGGGTGAGCTCAAATTCTCAGTAAGGTTAAACAAAAGAAATATCAATCACATCAAATTTATAAGAACATAACATTTTGGAAATCTTACCCTGCAAAAGAGATCATAATTTCATAACATGGGATAAATCATGGTATTGAAATGTAATCCCAATAATCATAACTTAAAACATGAATCTTTGTTTCATACACACATAATAATAGTAATCATTTCTTATTAGTCAATACTCATAGCAAAGACTATCTTAGTGGACCAAGTCCATTTCTGAACCGAGTTCACTCCTCGTTTCAGTCCTGTTTCACTGAACCGGTTTAACCTGTGGTTCCAGCCATGTTGATCTCATGAGATATAAAATCTTTACACAATGCATTGGAGGGAGATATAAGTCCCACCTATCTTATAATGATACCATTATTATGTGTTCCGCAAAATCATAAACCATACATCATAGCATAACCCGTGTAATAAAAATGGGAATCTTAAACATCATGACATCATAAAACAATTCATATAAGATAAAGGAATTCATAAAAATATTTCCATCAAGACATAATCAAATCATTATAAAAATATGGATTGAAACATAACCCTATTTTATCTTAGATGAAAAATAATTTTGATAAAACACTTGAACTCCATTCTTGAGGAAAATATCCTTTCTACTTCAAAAACATTTTTCCTTTCTTAACATGTCAAACAATTTTAAACTAAAAGAAGTTGATTAAAAATAAACATGAAAACATGAAAAGGAAGATTATTGGAAATAATGTTTTAATAATCAATTCATGTTGGATAAGTTAAAAAAACATTCTTCTCGTACTTTTTTCAGAAAAGTAAAAAAGTACCTCGTACAAAAAACAACAAAAGATTCATTTCATATCTTTTACTAAAAACTCATCTAAGGGTAAAATTGGATTTAAACAATAGTAGGTGGATGGAAGTAATATTACATATTGAGGAAACATAGATGTGGATGATAAAATACATCCTACTAAATTACAAAGTATAAACAATCTCGGATAAAAATGAGATTGTGATATTTCCCTTACCTCGGGTCTGATATGCTTTGTACGTGTCCGAACCTTCTGTATAATGATTAAAATAATGTCATTGACTTATTACAGAATCATATTCATTGTTATGATACTATAATGACCCATACATTACATACATGGTTAATACTTCAAAATTGAAGCATACTTATTACAACATATAACAAAATAATGAAAGGACCGTATATGTATAGTGACTTCAGAAACTGGGTATCATAAACAACTGGTTCATAAATCATCTACACTATCTCCCATTTTTATCATCATATGTACAGTCCCTTTTTGGCATATCTTACCTAATAACCTTCTTCCTGACCTGGGGAAATAAATATACAAAAGGGTGAGCTCAAATTCTCAGTAAGGGTAAACAAAAGAAATACCAATCACATCAAATTTATATGAACATAACATTATTAGAAATCTTACCCTGTAAAAGAGATCATAATTTCATAACATGGGATAAATAGTTGTAGTGAAATGTAATCCCAATAAGCATATCTTAAAACATGAAACTTTGTGGCATACACACATAATCATTGAGAATCATTTCTTATTAGTCAAGACTCATAACCAAGACTATCTTAGTGGACAAAGTCCATTTCTGAACCGAGTTCACTCCTCGTTTCAGTCCTGTTTCACTAAACCGGTTTAACCTGCCATTCCAGCCATGTCTATCTCATGAGATATAAAATCATTACCCAATGCATTAGAGGGAGATATAGGTCCCATCCATCTTATAATTATATCATTCTTATGTGTGCCACAAAATCATAAACCATACATCACAGCATAACCCATGTCATAAAAATGGGAATCTTAAACATAGTGACATCATAAAACAATTCATATAAGATAAAGGAATTCATAAAAATATTTCCATCACATAATAAACAAATAAATATAATAATAGGGATATAAATAGAACCCTATATTATCATAGATGGAAAATAATTTTGATAAAACACTTGAACTCCATTCTTGAGGAAAATATCCTTTTTAGTTCAAAAACATCTTTCCTTTATTAACATGTCATACAATTTTAAACTAGAAGAAGTTGATTAAAAATAAACTTGAAAACATTTAAATGAAGACTATTCGAAATAATGTTTTAAAAATCCATTCATGTCGTATATGTTAATAAAAACATTCATCTCGTACTTTTGTCGGAAAAGTCAAAATGTAGCTCGTACGAAAAACACCAAAATATTCCTTTCATATCTTTTACTAAAAACTCACCGAAGGGTAAAATTGGATTTAAACAATTGTAGGTGGATGGAAATAATATTAAATATTAAGGAAACATTGATGTGGATTATAAAATACACCCCAGTAAATTCCAAATTATAAACAATCTCGGATAAAAATGAGATTGTGATATTTCCCTTACCTCAGGTCTGATATGTTTTGTACGTGTCCAAACCTCCTGTATAATTAGTTAAATAATTAATTGAATTATTACAGAATCATATTCATTGTTATGATACCATATATGGTCATATTCTTAACTTTTTATTAGTAATATTTCATTACTACTTATTATTCGGGTGTTTATTACTTTTTGTTTATATGTGTGTTTTGTCGAATAAATTCTTATTACTCTTTATAGGATATAGATACATCATTTACAGAATGTTATTAGTGTAATATATATCACATTCATTCATTCAATTCATTTATATAATAATTATTCAATTAAGATCATATAGAACAAGTCGCATCACATTGTGGAGACGGTAGGCCGTACATACGCACGAGCGATGATATCATTCCCATGATTGTGGAATTGTAATGAAGTGTATTTATACTATTTAAGAATCTATATCACTTTAAAATAATCATATATTGTTATTATTTACCCCATTATACCCATCCATGTAAGGTGGTGGTGGAAAATAGATTACACCACGGTGTGGAGACGGTATTCCATACATACGCACGCACGGTGATTTCGTTTTCCGTAGGATGGATAAGAGGTGAAATAGGGTTGTTTAATATTATTAATAACATATCAGTATATGATGGATACTGATGTTATTACCTCATAATGAAACAACTAAAGAAGAGGGATTAGAAGAAGAATGGAACTTGAAGAAAATAGTAGAAGGTATTACCTCTTTCTCTAAGTGCCTCCTTTAAACATTCTCTTAAGGCACTAGAGTTGGTCTTTTGATAAGATCAGTACCTCTAGTAGGTTTCTAATGAAGTGGGGAAGTGAAATTGGAAGGGTTTGGCCAATAATGAGGCTCATATTGTTGTGAGGAAGAGAGGGAGGAGGTTCCCTTTTATAAGGGAGGAGAGGGGCACCTTTGGAAAGTGTGGAAATATTATTTTATTATAAACCTATCTTCAGTTTCAAAAGGTCCAAAAATCATTAATGATGAATATAAGATGACTCATAGTCCAAATAAAATCATCCAATCAGAATTGGACATGTTTTGGAAAATATTTTAATCATTATAATATTGTTTATTTAAATCATTTATTAATGAGGTAAATACTTCAACATTATTGTGTCATAAATAATTTAATTTATTTGGTGTCTAAAAATTATAAAGAAAAATACCATTATGTAGGAAATCGTTTTAGCTTTCCAATGAATATTTATAGCCAAAAATATAATTTATATTGCCCATTATAAAAATTAATTACTAAATTGTTTTTGTTAATGTCAATTTTGTCTTTACATTAAATTAATTAATCCAAATTGTCATTGTCACAACCAAGTAGCTCAATGGGGTCCCAAAATCCACCCAAGGATGCCCATGGTCGGCCACTACTAATCCAATAAGGTTAGGACAAGTGTAAAGGTAATTTTGAATTATTATAATATTCTTTTAACCTTGAATTACCCTATTTACCTTTAACCGTAGTAAATAAAAATTACCGTAGTTTCTATTCATAATATAAAAAAACTAAAAGTAACCTATTAACATAATTTTGACCCACTGATTCCAAATATGGAATCCATTTTTCAAAATTCAATACATATAAGCTGCAGTAATTAATTTAAAATTATTATCGTTGTTAAGCAAATGGGTTTTAAAAGTTAAAACATTGCCAAAGATTGAAATGCTTTTACCTATGAATTCAATGTAAAATTAATGCTAATGACATACATTATATTAAATGGTAAAAATATATTATATTTATACATTAAAAATATTCAATATTATAATTTAACCATATAAAGTATTGCGATGAAAAAAGTTGTTTTTAATTAAAATATAGCTTGTTTTTACTATTCATTAAAATATGAAAGTTATCAGAATAATATGAAAAATTTATCCAAAGTAAAATTTTATATCTTGATTCTAAAGAAGAATTATATTTTGTCAAATTGAACTTATAAAATTTTCAAAAACTAGATTTAATGTGGGTGTGCCATCAAAAGGTGGTAAATCTACTTTTTTTAAAAAAAATATTTCTTTTATCCAAAAAACTGATTTTGTTTTCATACCTCATTCTAGAAAATTTATAAGATGAATTAAAATGCTACAAAATTCAAAATTCAGTTAATATTATTCATGACGGCTAGTATTATAATATATCCTTGTTTAGTGAAACTCGGAATTACGTACGACGCAAGCTATCGAGGAAGGTCGCGGTTGCGTGTAAAGCAAGCCAAGCTAGAGTTGTGTGTAGTCAAAGATTCCGTTGATGATTTATATAACATAAAATCAAAATATTTCTCATAAAAGTCTCGGGTGTTACATTCTACCCCCCTTAAAATGAATTTCACCCTCGAAATTCGTCACTTCGTAACAAACAGATGAGGATACCTCTCCCTCATCATATCCTTGAGTTACCATGTAGCTTCTTCTAATTGGTGGTTCCTCCATGAAACATTCACCAAGTAAGTGGTCTTGTTCCGTAGGACATTTTCACTACGATATAGAATCTCTATCGGCTGTTCTTCATAAGAAAGATCTTGTTTCAGCGGTACAACTTCTGAGCAGAGTACGTGTGAAGGATCAGGTATCTACTTTCTCAGGAGAGATACATGGAACACATCGTGACCTTGAGAGAGATTCTATGGAAGCGCCAATCAGTAAGCTCCATTCCCAACATGATCCAGTATTTTGAAAGGACCGATTTACCTAGGGCTCAACTTTCCCTTCTTTCCAAATCTCATTACTCTCTTCCAAGGAGATATTCGTAAGAACATTTTATCACCCACTTCAAACTCTATGTCTTTTCTTCGGTTGTCAGCATAACTTTTTTGTCGACTCTAAGCTTCTATTATGTGTTTTTGAAGAGATCAGACATTTTCTGCAATCTAATCAAAATGATAAGGACCTAATAGCATTCTTTCCCCAACTTCATCCCGGCAAGTTGGAGTCCTATATTTTTTTCAATAGAGAGCTTCATAAGGAGCCATCTGAATACTGGAGTGAAAGCTATTATTATAAGAAAATTCTAAAAAAGGTATTTGTTGATCCCAACAAACTTTTAAATCCATAGAGCAAGCTCTCAACATATCTTCTAGAGTTTGAATTTTCTTCTCAGACTGACCATATGTCTGAGGATGATAAGAAGTGCTGAAACTCAGCTCTGTATCTAGAGTATGCTGAAGACTTCGCCAGATCTTTGAGGTAAACCTCGGATCCCAATCAGATATAATAGAAAGTGGTACTCCATGCAATCTTACCACTTCCTTTACATATATCCTGGAAAGATGATATAGAGAGAAATCCTCTCTAATAGAAATGAAGTGTGCAGACTTTATAAGACGAGAAACTATGACCCAGATAACATTATTGCCTTTGGATGTTTTAGGAAGTCCAGTGACAAAGTCCATAGTGATGTTTTCCCATTTCCATTCAGGTATGGGTAATGCTTGTAACATCCACTTAGACTTATGTCTCTTAGTTTTAACTTGTTGAATAACCAAGCATCGAGAGACATAACAAACAACATCTCTTTTCATGCCATCCCACTAGAAGTACTCTTTCAGGTCCATATACATCTTCGTGATTCCAGGATGAATAGAAAATGATGAACTATGAGCCTCATCCAGCAACTCCTTCTTTAATTCTTGGATGGGAGGAACACAAACCTGATTCCTTAACTTTATTATCCCATCACAATCAAGGTTGAATTCAGGAACATTTCTCACCATTTTTTGTAACTCAACATCTTCTTTCTCCGCCTCTTTAATCTTTACATGTATAGATGGATGAACATTTATTTGAGAAAGATACAATTTTTTTCCTTCCATTATAATTCCAAGATCTATCCTTTTTACACCCATAAATATTGGATCTTTTGTGATCATCATCATGGATAAGCTAGCATGGTCTTGTCGACTTAATGCATCTGCTACCTTGTTTGCTTTCCCATGGTGGTAATGGATTGAGCAGTCGTAATCCTTAATCAGCTCCAACCATCTTCTTTGACGCATATTCAACTCCTTTTGTGTGAAAATATACTTTAAACATTTATGATCAGTATAAATATCACACCTTTCACCATACAGGTAATGCCTCCAAATCTTTAATGTAATGATTACCGTAGCTAACTCCAAATCATGAGTTGGGTAATTTTGCTCATGGATTTTCAACTGTCGTGGGGCATAAACTATCACGATATCATATTTCATGAGAACACATCCCAGTCCTTTCTTGGATGCATCACTGTAGATCAAAAACCTTTCTCCACTGCAATGTATTGTGAGCACATGTGCACTGGCTAACCTTCTTTTTAGCTCTTTGAAATTTTCATCACATTCCTCCGTCCAAACAAACATAACTCCTTTTTGAGTTTACTTAAGGAGTTGTATAGATAACCTTGAAAAATCATTCACAAGACGTCTGTAATATCCAGCCAAACCAAGAAAACTTTGGATCTCAATTACTATTGTTAGTCTCGACCATCTTTCGATAACCTCTATTTTTTCTGATTCCACAGATATCCCCTCTTTTGAGATTATGTGACCCAAAAATGCAAATTTTTGAAACCAAAAATTCACACTTGCTAAATTTGGAATAAAGCTTCTCCTTTCTTAGGGTCTTTAATACAATTCTCAAGTGATCTTCATGTTCTTCCTTTCTCTTTGAATAGACGTGAATATTATTTATAAAGACTACCACAAACTGATTAAGATAGTCTATAAAGACTCTATTCATGAGATCCATGAAGATAGCAGGGGCATTAATAAGACAAAATGTCATCACAATAAATTCATAGTGTCCATAACTTGTACAGAAAGTTATCTTTGGTATATCTTCCCTTTGGACCCTTAATTGATGATACCCTGAACGAAGATCAATCTTGGAGAAGTATTGAGCTCCACATAGTTGGTCAAATAGATCATTAATGCGTGGGAGAGGATATTTGTTCTTGATAGTGATCTTGTTAAGTTCTCGATAATCAATGCAGAGTCTCATTGATCCATCTTTCTTCCTAACAAACTGAACAGGTGCTCCCCAAGGTGACGCACTAGGGTGTATGAATCCTTTATCAAGATTCTCTTGGCGTTTCTTCTTCAATTTCAGTAACTAAATTGGGTCCATTCTATAAGGTGCCTTTGAAATAGACAAATCACCCGGTATGAGTTCTATTGAAAACACAACTTCACGATTTGGTGGAAGACCGGGAAATTCCTCCGGAAAGACATTTCCAAACTCCGGTACAATGGGAATATTCTTAATCGTGAGTTTCTCACCAGCCATTTGAGATAAATAACCTTCATTTAGTGGGATCAAGACCCATAAGATGGAAGAAATTTCCACTGGAAAGTTATGTTCATCCTTGCATCGATAGACGATCATAGATTTATCTGGAATATGAAATGTGACTTCCCTTCATTGGAAATGGATATGAGCTCCATATAAAGAAATCCAATCCATGCCAAGATTCACATCAAATTCCACTATAGGAAGGATCACAGTATTTTCAGGAAGCACTTTCCCACAAACTTCAATCGGAGATGAATTATATCGTTTTGATGCGACTGTTGGGCCATTAAGAGTTGTCACAACCAACTAATCATCTAATTGTTGAGGTAATACGCTGATACCCTTAGAAAATTTTTCAGAAATAAAAGAGGGGGTGGATCAAGAATCAAATAAAACATTTGCTACTTTAGAGTGTATGGTAAGTGTACCGCTCACCACTTCGTTGTCATACTCCACTTCACCGATAGTAATTGCATGTGACGTTCCATTGTCTTCGTCCTTAATAGTTTTTTGACTTCGATCATCATCATCAACCATTGGATTTGGGCATTGATTGGCGTAATTCCGCATTTCCTTGCACATGAAACATTGAAGTGTAGAAGGTTCATTTTGTGTATCCCTTCCTTTGTTTGCATCATTAGACATCTTCCTCCCATTATTTCGACATTCAATTGCCCGATGACCATCTTTTCTACACTTATAACATTTTCTTGTCCCCTTAAGACAATTTCCTCCATGTTTCATTCCACACTTTGAGCATAAGGTAAAATTCATATTTTTTTCAGTGTGGTCTTTAAATTTTCCTTTGAATTCCATTTTCCTCTTCTTATCAAACCCATGTGACTGATGGGTTACACCAATATCCATCTCAACATTGAGAGCACATCAAAAAATTTCCTCATAGCTATTGATGTCCCTTATGGATAACACCCTTCGAAGACTTGGTTTTAATCCACTAAAGAATCGATCGATCTTACTCTCAGGTTGGAAAATAATTCTGGAAGCATACCTTGAATGTCTTGTAAAATTTTCTTCGTAGGTACCAACGGATTCATCATCCTTTTGCTTTAGTTCAAGAAAATCTATCTCCATCTTTGTTTGAAGAATACGAGGGAAATACTTATTGAAAAATAAGTTCTTGAACTCGTCCCATTCCATGGACTCAATTTCATCCCTTTCCCTCGTATTCTTAATAAGATTCCACCATTGATCAGCATCACCTTCCAAACGATACACTGCTAAGATGATGTTATCATGTTCAGAACATTGAAGAACTGAAAATATCTTTTCAGTGGTACTGATCCATTGTTCAGCCACTAATGGATCAGAAGACCTGCTGAATAAAGGTGGACGCTGGCTCATGAAGGATTCAATAGAATCTTGCTGCTTCCTTTGCTCATTTGGAAGTCCTGTATGATTCATAGCTTGATAAAGTTATGTGACCATGGCTACAAGATTTTGCATTCCATCTCCCATAACGTCTGGTTGCTCAGGGGGACAATCATTGCATTGCCCGTCGCATTCCGCATTAACACGGTTTCTTCGGGTTCCAGCCATTGACTAAAACCAAGAAGAATAGTGTGAGCAACACTAATTATAATAGGAAAAACCCATAATCAAGAATAAAATTTCACACTTACGGTCTTATCCTATGTTGTTCATTTCCATTTCTAAACCACTAATATTGTGTTCTATGCTTATACATATCCTTAGGTTTCTTACTAAGGATTTCACATACTAGTTTCCAAAGGTTGACTATACCTTTCCTCTGATACCAACTATAAAGACCCAGAAATTATATACATGGTTAATACTTCAAAATTGAATCATACTTAATACAACATATAACAAAACCAAAAAAGCACCGTATAGGTATAGTGTCTTTAGAAACTAGGAAACATAAACAACTGTTTCATAAAGCATATACATTGTCTCCCATTTATTTCATCATATCTATAGTCCCTTTTTGGAATATCTTACTTAATAACCTTCTTCCTGACCTGGGGAAAGAAACATGCCAAAGGGTGAGCTCAAGTTCTTAGTAAGGGTAAAAAAAAGAAATATCAATCACATCAAATTTATAAGAACATAAAATTTTTGAAATCTTATCCTGCAAAAGAGATCATAATTTCATAACATGGGATAAATCATGGTAGTGAAATGTAATTCCAATAATCATAACATAAAACATGAAACTTTGTGGAATACACACATAATAATAGAGAATCATTTCTTATTAGTCAGGACTCATATCCAAGATTTTCTTAGTGGACAATGTCCATTTTTGAACCGAGTTCACTCCTCGTTTCAGTCCTGTTTCACTGAACCGGTTTAACCTGCCGTTCCAGCCATGTCTCTCTCATGAGATATAAAATCTTTAACCAATTCATTGGAGGGAGATATAGGTCCCACCCATCTTATAATGATACCATTATTATGTGTGCCAAAAAATCATAAACCATACATCATATCATAACCCATGTAATAAAAATTGGAATCTTAAACATCGTGACATCATAAAACAATTCATATATGATAAAAGAATTCATAAAAATATTTCCATCACAACATAATAAAATCAATATAATAATAGGGATAGAATCATAATACTATATTATAATATATGGAAAATAAATTTGATAAAACACTTGAACTCCATTCTTGAGGAAAATATCCTTTCTACTTCAAATTTTTTTTCCTTTCGTAACATGTCATTAAATTTTAAACTAAAAGAAGTTGATTAAAAATAAACATCAAAACTTTTAAAGGAAGATTATTGGAAATAATTTATTAAAAATCCATTCATGCTGTATAAGTTAAAAAAATTTCTTATCGTACTTTTGTCAGAAAAGTCAAAAAGTACCTCGTACAAAAAACGAAATAAGATTCCTTTCATATCTTTTACCTAAAACTCACCAAAGGGTAAAACTGGATTTATATAATTGTAGGTGGATGGAAATAATATTTCATATTGAGGAAACATGGATGTGGATGATAAAATACACCCCAGTAAATTCCAATGTATAAACATTCTCGGATAAAAATGAGATTGTGATATTTCCCTTACCTCAGGTCCGATATGCTTTGTATGTGTCTGAACCTCCTGTATAATGATTTAAAAAATGTCATTGACTTATTATAGAATCATATTCGTTGTTATGATACCATATATGGTCATATTATTATCTTCTTATTAGTAATATTTCATTACTACTTGTTATTCGGGTGTTTATTACTTTTTGTTCTTATGCGTGTTTTGTCGAATAAATTCTTATTAATCTTAATAGGATATAGATACATCATTTACAGAATGGTATTAGTGTAATATATATCATATTAATTCATTCAATTCATTTATATAATCATTATTCTGTGAAGATCATATTGAACGAGTCGCATCACATCGTGGAGACTGTAGGTCGTACGTACGCACGAGTGATGATATCGTTCTCATGATCGTGGAATTGTATTGAAGTGTATGTATACTATTTCAGAATAAATATCACTTTACAATAATCATATACATTTATTCTTTACACCATTATACCCATCCAAGTAAGGTGGTGGTGGAAAATAGATTACACCACGGTGTGGAGACGGTATTCCGTACGTACGCACGTGCGGTGATTTCGTTTTCTGTAGGATATATAAGAGGTGAAATAGGGTTGTTTCATATTTATAATAACATATCAGTATAATAGGGATACTGTTTCTGTTACCTCATAATGAAAAAAATAAAGAATATGGAGTAGAAGAAGAATGGAACTTGAATAAAATGGTAGAAGGTATTACCTCTTTCTCGACGAGCCTCCTTTAAACTTTATCTTAAGGCACTAGAGTTGGTCTTTTGATAATACCAGTACCTCTAGTAGGTTTATAAGGAAGTGGGGAATTGAAATTTCCAGGGGTTGGCCAAGCTTGAAGGCTCGAATTGGTGTGAGGAAGAGAGGGAGGAGGTTCCCTTTTATAAGGGAGGAGAGGGGCACCTTTGGAATGTGTGGAAATATTATTTTATTATAAACATATCTTCGTTTTCAAAAGGTCTAAAAATCATTAAAGATGAATATAAGTTGACTCATAGTCAAAATAAAATCATCCAATCAATAATGGACATGATTTGGAAAATATTTTTATCATTATAATCTTATTTATTTAAATCATTTATTAATTAGGTAAATACTTATCATTATTGTGTCATAAATAATTTAATTTATTTGGTGTATAAAATTATAAAAAAATATAATTTTGTATGAAATATTTTTATCTTTCCAATGAATATTTATAGTCGAAAATAGAATTTATATAACCCCTTATAAAAATTAATTACTAAAAGATTTTTGTTAATGTCAATTTTGTCTTTACATTAAATTAATTAATCCAAATTGTCATCGTCACTTCCAATTGGCTCCATGGGGTCCCCAAATCGACCCAAGGATGCCCATGGTCGTCCACTACTCATAAAATAAGGTTAGGAAAAGTTTCAATGTAATTTCAAATAATTATAATATTGTTTTAACCTTGAATTACCCTATTTACTTATAACCGTAGTAAATAAAAATTATCGTAGTTACTATTCAAAATATCAAAAAAATTAAAAGTAACCTATTAAAATAATTTGGACCCACTGATTCCAAATATGGAATCCATTTTTCAAAATTCAAAACACAGACATTGCAGTAATTAATTTAAAATTAATCTCGTTGTTAAGCAAACTGGTTTTAAAAGATAAAACATTGCCAAAGATTGAAATGTTTTTACCTATGAATTCAATGTAAAATTAATGCTAATGACATAAATTATATTAAATGGGAAAAATTTATTCTATTTAAACATTAAAAACATTCAATATTATAATTTAACCATATAATGTATTTCGACGAAAAAAAGTTGTTTTTAATTAAAATATATTGTGTTTTTACTATTTATTAAAATATGAAAGTTATCAGAATAATATGAAAATTTTATCCAAACTAAATTTTTATATCTTGATTATAATTAAGAATTTTATTTTGTCAAATTGAACTTATAAACTTTTCAACAACTATATTTAATGTGGGTGCGCCATCAAAAGTTGGTAAAACTGCATTTTTTAAAAAATATTTCTTTTATACAAAAAACTGATTTTGTTTTCATACCTCATTCTAGAAAATGTATAAGATGAATTAAAATGTTATAAAATTTAAAATTCAGATAATACTATTCATAACGGCTAGTATTATAAAATATCATTGTTTAGTGAAACACGGTATTGCGTACGATGCAAGCTATCACGGAAGGCCGTGGTTGCGTGTAAAACAAGCCAAGCTAGTGTTGTGTGTAGTGAAAGATTCCTTTGATGATTTATTTAACATAAAAACAAAATATTTCTCATAAATGTCTCAGGTGTTACATTCTACCCCCGTTAAAATGAATTTCCCCCTCGAAATTCGTCATTTCGTAACAAATAGATGAGGATACCTCTCCCTCATCATATCCTCAAGTTCCCATGTAGCTTATTCGAATTGATGGTTCCTCCATAAAACTTTCACCAAGCGAGTGGTCGTGTTCCGTAAAACTTTTTCGCTACGATCCAGAATCTCTACTGGCTGTTCTTCATAAGAAAGATCTTGTTCTAGCGGTACAACTTCTGAGCTGAGTACATGTGAAGGATCTGGTATGTACTTTCTCAGGAGAGATACATGGAACACATTGTGAACTTGAGTGAGATTTGGTGGAAGTGACAATCGGTAAGCTACCTTCCCAACACGATCAAGAATTACAAAAGGACCAATATATCTAGGGATCAACATTCCATTCTTTACAAATCTCATGACCCTCTTCCAGGGAGATATTCATAAGAACACTTTATCACCCACTTCAAACACTAGGTCTTTTATTCGGTTGTCGGCATAACTTTTCTGTCGAATCTAAGCCGCTCTTATGTGTTGTTGAATAGATCTATCCTTTTCGTCCATTTCATCAACAAGATCAGGTCCTAATAGCTTTCTTTCCCCAACTTAATCCCTGCAAGTTAGAGTCCTGTATTGTTTTCCATAGAGAGCTTCATAAGGAGCCATCAGAATACTATAGTGAAAGATATTATTATAAGAAAATTACACCAAAGGTAGGTGTTGATCCCAACCACCATTAAAATCCATAGAGCAAGCTCTCAACATATCTTTTGGAGTTTAAATTGTCCTCTCAACCTGACCGTCTGTCTGAGGATGATAAGAAGTGCTGAAACTCAACTCTGTATCTAGAGTATGCTGAAGACTTCGCCAGAACTTTGAGGTAAACCTCAGATCCCGATCAGATATAATAGAAAGTGGTACTCCATGCAATCTTACCACTTTTTTACATATATCCTGGAAAGCTGATCTAGAGAGAAATTCTCTCTAATAGAAATGAAGTGCGAATACATTGTAAGACGATCAACTATGACCTAGAAAGCATTCTTGCCTTTGGATGTTTTAGGAAGTCCAGTGACAAAGTCCATAGTGATGTTTTCCCATTTCCATTCAGGTATGGGTAATGGTTGTAAAATCCCCTTAGACTTCTATCTCTCAACTTGAAGTTTCCGACAAACCAAGCATCGGGAGACATATTCAGCAACGTCCCTTTTCATGCCATCCCACCAGAAGTACTCTTTCAGGTCCCTATACATCTTCATGCTTCCAGGATGAATAGAGAATGAAGAACTATGAGCCTCATCCAGCAACTCCTTCTTTAATTCTGGGATGGGAGGAACAGAAACCCAATTCCTGAACTTTATTATCCCATCACAATCGAGGTTGAATTCAGGAACATTTCTCACCTTCTTTTTTATCTCGACATCTTCTTTATACGCCTCTTTAATCTTTACATGTATAGATGGTTGAACATTTATTTGAGAAAGATACGATTTTACCCTTCCATTGTAATTCCAAGATCCATCCTTTGTAAATCCATAAATATTGGATCTTTTGTGATCCTCATCATGGATTAGCTAGCATGGTCTTGTCGACTTAATGTGTCGTCTACCTTGTTTCCTTTCCCCGGGTGGTAATGGATTGAGCAGTCGTAATCCTTAATCAGCTCCAACCATCTTCTTTGACACATATTCAGCTCCTTTTGTGTGAAAATATACTTTAAACTTTTATAATCAGTATAAATATCACACCTTTCACCATAAAGGGAATGCCTCCAAATCTTTAATGAAAATATTACCGCATCTAACTCCAAATCATGAGTTGGGTAATTTTTCTAATGGATTTTCAACTGTTGTGAGGCACAAGATATCACCATATCATTTTGCATGAGAACACATCCCAGTCCCTTCTTGGATGCATCACTGTAGATCACAAACCTTTCTCCACTGCAAGGTAGTGTGAGAACACGTGCACTGGCTGACCTTCTTTTTATCTCTTTGAAATTTTCTTCACATTCCTCCGTCTAAACAAACATAACTCTTTTTCAATTTAACTTGGTGATTGGGTTAGGTAAATTTGAAAAATCTTTCACAAAACGTCGGTAATATCCATCCAAACCAAGAAAACGTCGGATCTCAGTTACTGTTGTTGGTCTCGACCATCTTTTGATAACCTCTATTTTTGCTGGATCCACAGATATCCCCTCTTTTGAGATTACCTGACCCAAAAATGCAACTTTATGAAGGAAAAATTCACAATTGGAAAATTTGGCATAATGCTTCTCCTTTCATAGGGTCTTTAATACAATTATCAAGTGATCATCATGTTCTTACTTTCTCTTTGAATAGACAAGAATATCATCTATAAATACTACCACAAACTGATCAATATATTCTCTAAAGACTCTATTAATCAGATCCATGAAAATATCAGGGGAATTAGTAAGACCAAATGGCATCACTATAAATTCATAGTGTCCATACCTTGTACGGAAAGCCGTCTTTGGTATATCCTCCCTTTTGAACCTTAATTGATGATAACCTGAACGAAGATCAATATTGGAAAAGTATTGAGCTCCACGTAGTTGGTCAAATAAGAAATCAATGCATGGGAGAGGATATTTGTTCTTGATAGTGATCTTGTTTAGTTCTCGATAATCAATGCAGAGTCTCATTCATCCATCTTTCTTCTTAAAAAACAGAACAGGTGCTCCCCAAGGTGACGCACTAGGGCGTATGAATCCTTTATCAAGATTCTCTTGGAGTTTCTTCTTCAATTCCTGCAACTCAATTGGGTCCATTCTATAAGGTGTCATTGAAATAGGCAAAGCACCTGGTACGAGTTCTATTGAAAACACAACATCACGATTTGGTGGAAGACCTGGAAATTCCATCAGAAAGACATCGTCAAACTCCCGTACAATGGGCATATTCATAATCATGAGTTTCTCACCAACCATTTGAGATAAATAACCTTCATTTAGTGGGATCAAGACCCATAAGATGGAGGAAATTTCCACTGGAAGGTTTTGTTCATCCTTGCATCGATAGATGATCATAGATTGATCTAGAATATGAAATGTGATTTCCCATCTTTGGAAATTGTTATGAGCTCCATATAAAGAAATCCAATCCATGCCATGAATCACATCAAATTCCACTATAGGAAGGATCCCAAGATTTGCAGGAACCACTTTCCCACAAACTTCAATCGGAGAAGAATTATAAAATTTTGATGCGACCATTGTGCCATTAGGAGTTTTCACAGTCAACTCAACATCTAATTGTTGAGGTAATACGGTGATACCCTTAGAAATTTTTTCAGAAATAAAAGAGTAGGTGGATCCAAAATCAAATAAAACATTTTCTACTTTAGAGTGGATGGTATGTGTTGTCGTAATTCACATCGCCGATAGTAATTGAATGTAACATTCCTTTGTCTTTGCCCTTAAGAGTTTATTGACATCTATCATCATCATCAACCCTTGGATTTGGGAATTGATTGGCGTAATGCCCCATTTCCTTGCACTTGAAACATTGAAGTGTAGTAGGATCATTCTGTGTATCCCTTCCTTTGTTTGCAACATTTGACATCTTCTTCCCATTATTTCGACATTCCATTGCCCGATGACCTTCTTTTCCACACTTATAACATTTGATTGTCCCTTTAAGACAATTTCCCCCATGTTTCTTTCCACAATTTGAGCATAAGTGAAAACTCATCTTGTTTTCAGTGTGTTCTTTAGATTTTCCTTTGAATTCCATTTTCCTCTTCTTATCAAACCCATGTGACTGATGGGTTACACTAATCTCCATATCAACCATCAGAGCACATTGAACAATTTCCTCGTATCTATTGAAGTCCATAATGGCTAACGCCCTTTGAAGAATGGGTTTTAATCCACTAAAGAATCGATCGATCTTACTCTCAGGTTGGATAATAATTCCGGAAGCAAACCTAGAAAGTGGTGTAAAATTTTCTTCGTAGGTACCAACAGATTCATCATACTTTATCTTTAGTTCAAGAAACTCATTCTCCATATTTGGTCGAAGAATACGATGGAAATAATTATTGAAAAATAAGTTCATGAACTCGTCCCATTCCATAGACTCAATTTCATCCCTTTGACTCGTATTCTTAATAATATTCCACCATTGATCAGCATCACCATAAAAATGATACACTGCTAAGATGACTTTATCATGTTCAGAACATTGAAGAACTGAAAATATCTTTTCAGTGGTACTGATCCATTTTTCATCCACGAATGGATCTTAAGATCCACTGAATGAAGGTGGACGCTGCCTTAGGAAGGATTCAACAGAATATTGCTCCTTCCTTTTCTCATTTGGAAGTCTTGCATGATTCATAGCTTGAGAAAGTTGTGTGAGCAAGGCTACAAGATTTTTCATTCCAGCTCCCATAACCTTTGGTTGTTCAGGGGGATAATCATTGCATTTCCCGTCGCATTCCACATTAACAAGGCTTCTGCGGGTTCCAGCCATTGAATAAAACCAAGAAGAATAGTGTGACCAACAATAATTATAATAGGAAAACCACATAATCAAGAATAAAATTTCACAATTAAGGTCTTATCATAGGTTCTTCATGGACATTTCTAAAACACTAATATTGTTTTCTATGCTTAGACACATCCTTAGGTAACTTACTAAGGCTTTCACATCCAAGTTTCCAAAGGTTGACTACACCTTTCCTCTGATACCAACTATAACGACCCATACATTACATACATGGTTAATACTTAAAAATTGAAGCATACTTATTAAAACATTTAATAAAACCATGAAAGAACCATATTGTTATAATGTCTTTTGAAACTGGGAAACATAAACAACTCGTTTATAAATAATCTACATTGTCTCCCAATTATTTCATCATATCTATAGTCCCTTTTTTGCATATCTTACTTAATAACCTTCTTCATGACTTGGGGAAAGAAACATACAAAAGGGTGGGTTCAAATTCTTAGTAAGGGTAAACAAAATAAATATCAATCACATTATATTTATAATAACATAACATTTTGGAAATCTTACCCTGCAAAAGAGATCATAATTTCATAACATGGGATAAATCATGGTAGTGAAATGTAATCCCAATAATCATAACATAAAACATGAAACATTATGGCATACAAACATAATCATATAGAATAATTTCTTATTATTCAATACTCATATCCAAGACTATCTTAGTGGACATATTCCATTTCTGAACCGAGTTCACTCCTCATTTCAGTCCTATTTCACTGAACCGATTTTACATCCCCTTACAGCCATGTCTATCTCATGGGATATAAAATCATTACCTAATGCATTGTAGGGATATATATGTCCCAACCATCTTATAATGATACCATTCTTATGTGTGCCACAATTTCATAAATCATACATCATAACATAACCATGTAATAAAAATGGGGATCTTAATAATCGTGAAATCATAAAACAATTCATATAAGATAAAGGAATTCATAAAAATATTTCCATCACAACATAATCAAAACAATTTAATAATAGGTATAGAAACATAAAACTATATTATCTTAGATGGAAAATAATTTTGATAAAACACTTGAACTCCATTCTTGAGGAAAATATCATTTCTACTTCAAAAACATTTTTCCTTTCTTAACATGTCAAACAATTTTCAAATAAAAGAAGACGATTACAAATAAACTTGAAAAAATGTAAAGGAAGATTATTGGAAATAATTTTTTAAAAATCTATTCATGCCGTATAAGTTAAAAAAACATTATTCTTGTACTTTTGTCGGAAAAGTCAAAAAGTACATCATACGAAATATAAAAAAAGATTTCGTTCATATGTTTTACTAAAAACTCACCGAAGGGTAAAATTGTATTTAAACAATTTTAGGAGGATGTAAATAATATTACAAATTGAGGAAACATGGATGTGGATGGTAAAATACACCCCAGTAAATTCCAAAGTATAAACAATCTCGAATAAAAATGAGATTGTGATATTTCCCTTACCTCAGGTCTGATATGATTTTTACGTGTCCGAAACTCATGTATAATGATTTAAATAATGTCATTGACTTATTACAGAATCATATTCATTGTTATGATACCATATATGGTCATATACTTAGCTTCATATTAATAATATTTCATTACTACTTGTTATTCAGGTGTTTATTACTTTTTGTTCTTATGCGTGTTTTGTCGAATAAATTCTTATTACTCTTTATAGGATATAGATACATCATTTACAGAATGGTATAAGTGTAAGATATATAATATTCATTCATTAAATTAATTTATATAATCATTATTCAATGAAGATCATATAGAATGAGTCTCATCACATCGTGGAGACGGTAGGCCGTACGTACACACGAGCGATGATATCATTCCCATGATCGTGGAATTGGATTGAAGTGTATGCATACTATTTCAGAATCAATATCACATTACAATAATCATATATAGTTATTATTTACACCGTTATACCAATCCAATTAAAGTGGTGGTGGAAAACAGATTACACCACGGCGTGGAGACGATATTCCATACGTACGCACGCGCGGTGATTTCATTTTCCGTAGGATGGATAACAGGTGAAATAGGTTAGTTTCATATTTATAATAACATATCAGTATATGAGGGATAATGATGTTATTACCTCATAATGAAACAACTAAATAAGAGGTAGTAGAATAAGAATGGAACTTGAGGAAAATGGTAGAAGGTATTACCTCTTTCTCGAAGTGCCTCTTTTAAACATCCTCTAAAGGCACTAGAGTTAGAGTTTTGATAAGACCAGTACCTCTAGATGGTTTATAAGGAAGTGGGGAAGTGAAATGGTCAGGGTTTGGCCGAGATTGAAGGCTCAAATTGGTTTGGGGAAGAGAGTGAGGACATTCCCTTTTATAAGGGAGGAGAGGGGCACCTTGGGAAAGTGTGGAAATATTATTTTATTATAAACATTTCTTCGGTTTCAAAAGGTCCAAAAATTATTAAAGATGATGATAATATGACTCATAGTAGAAATAGAATCATCCAATCATAATTGGACATGTTTTGAAAAATATTTTAATCATTATAATCTTATTTATTTAAATCGGTTATTAATGAGGTAAATACATCATCATTATTGTGTCATAAATAATTTAATTTATTTGGTGTCTAAAAATTATAAAACAAATATCATTATGTAGGAAATATTTTTAGCTTTCCAATGAATATTTATAGTCGAAAATATAATTTATATTACCCATTAAAAAAATTAATTACTAAAAGCTTTATGTAATGTCAATTTTGTCATTACATTAAATTAATTAATCCAAATTGACATTGTCACTACCAAGTGGCTCAATGGGGTCCCCAAATCTACCCAAGGATGCCCATGGTCTCCCACTACTCATACAATAAGGTTAGGATAAGTGTAAAGGTAATTTTGAGTTATTATAATATTCTTTTAACATTTAATTACCCTATTTACCTTTAACCGTAGTAAATAAAAATTACCGTAGTTACTATACATAATATCAAAAAAATAAAAGTAACCTATTAACTTAATTTGGACACACTGATTCCAAATATGGATCCATTTTTAAAAATTTAAAACACATAAGTTTCAGTAATTAATTTGAATTTAATCCCGCTGTTAAGCAAACAGGTTTTAAAAGTTAAAACATTGCCAAAGATTGAAATGTTTTTACCTTTGAATTCAACGTTAAATTAATGAAAATAACATACATTATATTAAATTGTTTAAATATATTCTATTTATACTTTAAAAACAGTAAAAATATTATAATTTATCAATATAAAGTATTGCGATGAAAAAAGTTGTTTTTAATTAAAATATAGCGTGTTTTTACTATTCATTAAAATATGAAAGTTATCGGAATAATATGAAAAATTTATCCAAAGATAATTTTTATATCCTTATTCTAATGAAGAATTTTATTTTGTCAAATTGAACTTGTAAACTTTTCAAAAACTAGATTTAATGTAGGTGCGCCATCAAAAGGCGGTAAAACTGCATTTTTTGAAAAATATATCTTTTATCCAAAAAACTGATTTTGTTTTCGTACCTCATTCTGGAAAATGTATAAGATGAATGAAAATGTTATAAAATTCAAAATTCAGTTAATAATATTCATAATGTCTAGTATTATAATATATCATTGTTTAGTAAACTCGGTATTGCGTACGACGCAAGATATTGAGGAAGGTTGCGGTTGCATGTAAAGAAAGCCAAGCTAGTGTTGTGTGTAGTGAAAGATTCCTTTGATGATTTATATAACATAAAAACAAAATATTTCTCATAAATTCCTAGAGTGTGACAAAATGGATATCCTTATTATAGGAAAATGATAATGAGATTATGTGATACATGTTATTTTTGTAGACATTCTCTATGTTGGGAACACTATATGCTTACGAAAAATAGAATACTATGGGATTTCCTTTGAGAAGTAATGGTGGATTTTTATCTATGTTTTTATTGTGGATTTATAGTGATTTGGGTTATTTATGGAATGATTAACCTATCTTAGGGAATATTTGATTAGATTAATTAATTTTAAGTATGTGACTTTAAGAGTAGTCGATATAATTTGGAGATACAATTTAATGTGGAAGACTAAGTAATAAAATTATTCTATGTTTTGGGTTTCAGTAATAGATTGGATTATATTTAAAGATTTTAAGGACCATTTTTTATTGAATGGTATTTATTGGGCTTTGGGTATTCTTTGATTAATTTTAGAAATTATGATTACTATTTATTTCTCTAATAGATTATCCTTTTTGGGGATCATCTCATCATGTACAAAAAACATGGGTTTTGCTTAACCTCTAAAGACAAGGTTAATATATATTTTATCCTTTATGGATCGTGTGATTCTCTAGAAGTTGATTATAGTGCTTCAGGTGTGACCATGTCATCTAGTATACTCATCATTTTAAATAAAAGATGAGTTAGTTATACAAATTTATTAAATGATGAAACTCTACATAAAAAGTATGTTTATCTATTTATTTTCTTATTCAATCTCAAAAATAAATTCCTCAACATTATGAAATTGATCATAAAACTAAAAATGTTGTCTGTTTACTTTTCTTTTTGCGAAACTAATAACCATTTATCCCATCCCACTTTTTTGGTTTTCTTGTTGTTAAATTTCTCCCAATCATTTTTCTATCACTCTCCATTGTAACATGGCATATAGTTTATCTTCTATATCTATAATTTCATATATGGAATTCTAGTTTGGGTTATCTCGGGTGACCATTGCACTTCTCCTTCAT
Source organism: Viscum album (assembly GCA_963277665.1). Lineage (NCBI taxonomy): Eukaryota > Viridiplantae > Streptophyta > Magnoliopsida > Santalales > Viscaceae > Viscum > Viscum album. The sequence goes on along the minus strand of OY728119.1, from coordinate 1,032,115,879 downwards.
TATTATAAAGTGATAGTTTTATTTACTATTTTTCAGATGTGGGAAATTAAATGATGTTCCCAAGCCCAATTTTAAAATTTCGAGGACACAAAATCCAAAAGGGGAGAATGTAACACCCCACGATTTCATAGTATGTTATCTTTTCAAAATAATTCAACAATGCATGTTACACACAACACCGAGTTTGAGCACATCACAACTTACCAAATTCATATTGTAACATGACATATAGTTTATCTTCTATATATATAATTTCATATATGGAATTCTAGTATGGGTTATCTCGGGTGACCATTGTACTTCTCCTTCATTATTATAAAGTGATAGTTTTATTTACTATTTTTCATATGTGGGAAATTAAATGATGTTCCCAAGCCCAATTTTAAAATTTTGAGGACACAAAATCCAAAAGGGGATAATGTAAAACCCCACAATTTCATAATATGTTATCTTTTCAAAATAATTCAACAATGCATGTTACACACAACACCGAGTTTGAGCACATCACAACTTACCAAACTAGACAATCAAAAAAATATTAGGAATAATATTAACTGAATTTGGAATTTAATATACTTCATAAAATTTTATAATCCATATAATGTGTTTAATAGACATAATATAAGAAGAAATTCATTTTTTTCCAAATAAAAGATGTATTATTCAAAAATTTCAATTTTAAAGATTTTTAATGAAAAACCCTTTTAAAAACCAACATTTGACACTTTAATATATTAAATTTAATGAAATTTAACTTTTTTATTTAGAAATGGGACATAAAAATTAATTTAAGCTAAATTTTAGGTACTTTTTGTATAACTTTCATATTTTGATGAATAGTGACAAATACTAAATTTTAATTGAAAAAAACATTTTTAATCGAATACATTTCTTGTGTTAAATTATAATTTTGAATTGTGTTTAGGTCTCGTTAGATTATTTTATTATCATTCATTATAATTTAGGTCATTATATGTAATTTCATTTTCAAACTAGAGATAAACAAGTGTCAATGTTTTTAGAGTTATTATTTCTTAAAAACATGATTTTTGTTTTGACAACAGGAATTAATTTTAAATGAATTTCCACCACTTCGGTATTTTGAATTTGAAAAAATGGATTCCATATTTGGAATCAGGTGTTTTAAATTGTTTATATATGTAATTATTTTTTTATACATTATGAATATTTAAAATAGTAAATATTTTATTTATTGTTGTTAAAGGGGTAAATCTGGTAAATTAGGGTAAACAAAATATATTATAATAACATTTAATTATAATAACATGTGTATTAATTCAATTGGTTTATACATAGCTGACCATGGGCATCCTTGGGTCGAATTTTGGGACCCCATGGAGCCACATGAGAGTGATAATGAAACTTTATATTAATTAATTTAATTTAAAGACAAAAAGGACAAAAACATATATGTTTTAGTAAAACAATTTTTACAAGAGGTCATATAATTTATATCTTAGACTATAAATAATAATTAGAAACACAAAAAGACTTCAAATATAATTTTATTTTATTTAATATTTTTAGACATTAAATATTTAAATTTATTTATGACACAATGATGAAGTAGTAATTACCTTGTTAATGAATGATTTTATTGAAAATAAGAAAGCAAAATATTAAAACCAGATAGAGTACGGGAGTACAAAACAATGTTCCAATAACAGAAGCTAGTGACCTAGCTCTTTCCTCAATCATTCACTTATCCTTCTTTCCTCCGCACGTAGAGCATTCCATTCACCAATATATCTTCCGCGGCCTTGCCCCCAACCTCTAGAGTTTCCTCCACTTGGTGGAAGAGCATTAATCCTCTCATATAGGGTCTCGACATCAGTATTGTCAGAGTCAGAACTATTTTCCTGCTTCTCAATATTCTTTTTAGGAGAGCTTCCCCTCTTCCCCTATGCATCTCTAATCTGTGGAGGAGAAACCTGATTGGTATCATCCTCTATTGGTTCAAACTCTGCTTGTAGGTCACTTTAATGCCTAGTCTTCTTATAGGAAAAAAGTTGAAATCCATCATTATCCATGATAGGTTTCGATGAATCATTACAGATTTTGGATGTGAGTGGATCTTCAAATGTTTTTCTACCATTACTATTACCTGAAGCATCCATTTTCTCACAATGAAGTTGTAGATCAACCTCTTTCTCAATCTATTTCTCATTGACTTGTTCAACCAACACTTTATTTTCATTGTCTTTCACATGAAGATGAGCTTGCTGCAATCTTGATTTTTTCCCATTTCTAGGAAAATCTCTATTAGTGTCATTCATCTCTTCTGAGAAAATGGCAGCCCAAGATTTCTGTTTGGCTCTAGAAGTGGAGGAATCAACATTAGTTGAATTAATTAATGATTAAAATAATTGATATTATAAATACATAAATAAATGTAATTAAAGAATTTTGATGAATAAAACTAGTTTTATAGGTTAATATTACTTGTTAGTGTTTATTAAATAAATTTTATTTTAAGTTATATATGTTTTATATCTTTATAAAAAATAAAATACTAAATTATGTCAAAATTTACATAAATGTGTTTTTAAAACATATACTATATTATTAATTGATAAAATATTCCTAAAAATATAAGGAATGGGGAAATGACTTATATATGGTTATATATATAAATAATGGATGCCTTGGGATTCTCGTGTATTTTTATAGTATGTTTATTATCTATATAATATTAAAATACATAGAGACCTCGTAAATGTCAAACTATTTAACTAAAAGTTAAATCTAAAAGATAAGACTAATATGGAGACCTAAACCTATATAAAAAATAATTGTAGAATTTTTTTCAACCCATACCTACCTTAGATTGACGATAAATTTTTTTTGAGCCATTAGAAACTGAAAAAAAATGTTTATTATAAAAATATATTTCAATATTTTCCTATTGTGACCCTCTCCTCTCTTATAAAAAGGTACATCCTATTATCTTAATTTCACACCTCCGAAACCATTTAACTAATCCAAAAACTGCGCAAATATCCTACCAACTTATTTAACATCACCCTAGAGTGAATACATTATTCATAAAGCCAAAATAAGGAGACATTTTTATCAAATAAAAAGGGAGAACCTGAAAAAGAGGTAAATATTTCATCACCTCATTCATGTTCTATATTTCTTCTACTTCATCTTTCTTGGTTGTTTCCATTATAAAATAATAACTCAAATACCTTATATATAATGTGATGTTGTTATAAAAATTATACAACCATATTACTTATTTTATCTATCATATGAATGATAAAGTCACCATACGAACATAGGTACGGATTACCGTCTCCACGCCGTGGTGTAATTGTTATTCAATACATTATTTTTTGGATGGGTATAATAATGGTGTATAATTGATGTAAATAATAAATTTAACATGTTAATTATTATGTATATATGATATACCATAAATTTAAATATGATTTTAATATCAAAATAATGATATTGTAACTCTTGTGTGCGTACAGATTACCATCTTCAAGAACACAATGAGATTCATTCCATATCATAATCATAAAAAAAAATTCATTTTAGGATTAAAAATAATGTTTAAGATCATCATATCATTCCGGATGTTAATCAAATACAGTCAATACATAACAAAATTTACTTAAGTAACAAAACATATAATGGAAAATGAATTAGTTAACATCCAAACAATGATACTACTGAAATATCAATAACATGGAAATATTAGAAGACTATATACGATATCGTATTTATGTATTTGGTTCTTATATAATGAATTAACAATTATTTAACCATTATAAAGGAGGTTAACCTACCCTATAAAAAGTAAATGTACAAGGTAATGGGTTTTCATCTCACTTTTATTCTAGTGAGATTCATGATATATTTTCAACTATTACCATTTCTGTGGTGTATGTACTGCCAATGATTGTATTTTTTGAGTAATATAAATAAATTTATGGGTATTTATATCATTATTTGATTATCCTTCTTTCATGGGGTTTATGTTTCATTAGTTACCAAATCGGTATGCGAATTACAAATTTCAATTTCCCTTCATTTGGTTGTATGCAAAATTCATTGATTACTCTACACCAAGATTATGTGTGAAATCACTATTTATTTACTTATGTATTAATTTCCACTCCCCTTTCTGTGGATATAATTTTGATACAACTAATCACACCATTTAATAATTTCCATGTCATTAATATAAACATGATAAGAGTTATTTTAACCCAATTTCTATTCATTGAGTTAAACATCCAAGTCATTGGTGTTTTTTTACATGAATATGTGTGAATGTCCTCTGATTGATTTACACTGAATATCAAATCATTTTGAGTGTATTTATATTTTTCACACATAATTATGTCATTGATTAATCCTTAACCTAAGGATACAGTCTTTATAATGGAATTCATTTCAACTCACATTACTTTGTGAATTCTTTGTTTGTATACACCAATTCTGTTGTCTTTTGTGTATATACTATACTCTGACATAGTATATCATGAATTACATTAATCTCATGATGTTATAATTTTTTTATTAACTCAATTATTTGTACTCAAGCGTCTATTACTTGTTTAGGAACTCAAACTACAATATCATTTTAAATGTTTTAAAATTTTATTCTTCTAAATGTTTTTCATTAATATTCTGGTTTTAAAAATGGATTTATGATTTAATTTATATATATAGACCATAGGGTTTTTAAATTAAAATTTCTTTTAAATCTATCAAAGTCGTACTGGACACATTTATTCCAAAAATCTATTTTAAATTGTTTTTTTAAAAATATTGAGATATTTAAAAATTTTCATGAAAAATGGATATTTCACTCAATGTATTTTACTTATCATTTTCATCTATGTCAATATCATTTATAGGATATTATTTTTGATCAAGATTGATCTATTATGATACAAATATTCCATACTTTATTTATTTATTTTTGATATGTCTGACTATGGATGAATTATTTTTACACCATTTATGATTTATGGATAATGTATTGATATTTCTTATTCTAGTTTTAATATGAATGATTATGTCATGTTTAAAAATTTTCATATGAGGAATTCATTGGATATAGTAAGTGACGGGTGGAGCCCTCTATATCTCCTCGATGTATCGGAAGGTCTCATGAAATAGACTTCTGTATTGGCACAAGGGCATAAAAAAATATTATTTGTAGTCATGGAACAAGTCCAGGACTATGTGGTTATGAGGTCTGGTATTAAGCATTCCATCATTATGAAATGTGATATTTATATTACAAGTGATAATTAGACTTATATAATATCCATGTGAATATGTAAATGGAATTATTTGTTTTACCATTGGAAAATTATAATGAAGTTTATGTTTAAAAGTCTTGTGTTCTATTTAACAACACATACTTTATATACATTGTCAGTACTTCAAAATTGAAGTACACTTATTAGAACAAATAACAAACCCATGAAAGGACCATATAGGTATAGTGTTTTTAGAAACTATGAAACATAAACAACTGGTTCATAAAGCGTCTAAACTCTCTCCCATGTATTTCATCATATCTATAGTCCCTTTTGGAATATCTTACTTAATAACATTCATCCTGACCCGGGGAAATAAAACATAGAAAAGGGTGATCTCAAATGCTCATTATGGGTAATCAAAAGAAATATCAATCACATCATATTCATAAGAACATAACATTACGGAAATCTTACCCTGCAAAAGAGATCATAATTTCAAAACATGGGATAAATCATGGTAGTGAAATTTAATCACAATAATCATAACATAAAACATTATGCTTTGTGTCATACACATATAATCATAGATAATCATTTCTTATTAGTCAAGACTCATTTCCAAGACTATCTTAGTGGACAAAGTCCATTTCCGAACCGAGTTCATTACTCGTTTCAGTCTTGTTTCACTTAACTGGTTTAACCTACCGTTCCAGCCATCTCTATCTCATGAGATATAATATCTTTACCCAATGAATTGGAGGGAGATATAGGTCACACCCATCTCATAATGATACCATTCTTATGTGATCCACAAAATCATAAACCATACATCATAGCATAACCCATGTAATAAAAATGGGATTCTTAAACATCGTGACATCATAAAACAATTCATATAAGATAAAGGAATTCATAAAAATAATTTCATCACAAAATAATCAATCAATATAATAATAGGGATAGAAACAGAATCCTTTATTATCTTAGATGGAAAATAATTTTGATAAAACACTTGAACTCCATTCTTGAGGAAAATATCCTTCCTACTTCAAAATAATTTTCCTTTCCTAACCATCCATATAATTTTGAACTAAAATAAGTTGATTAAAAATAAACATGAAAAAATTTAAAGGAATATTCATGGAAATAATGTTCTAAAAATCCATTCATGTCGTAGAAGTTAAAAAAACATTGTTCTCCTACTTTTTTCAGAAAATTCAAAAAGTACCTCGTACAAAAAATGACAAATGATTCCTTTCATATCTTTTAATAAAAACTAACTGAAGGGTATAATTGGATTTAAAAAACTTGTAGGTGGATGAAAATAATATTACATATTGAGGAAACATTGATGTGGATGATAAAATACACCCCAGAAAATTCTGAAGTATAAACAATCTCAGATAAAAATGAGATTGTGATATTTCCCTTACCTTAGGTCCGATTTTCTTCATAAGGGTCTGAAACACCAGTAGAATGATTTAAATAATGTCATTGACTTATTCCAGAATCATACACATTGTTATGATATCATATATGGTCATATTCATAGCTTATTATTAGTAATATTTCATTGCTACTTGGTATTCGGGTGTTTATTACTTTTTGTTCTTATGTGTATTTTGTCGAATAAATTCTTATTATTATTTTTAGGTTATAGATACATCATTTCCAGAATTGTATTAGTGTAATATATATCATATTTATTCACTCAATTCATTTATGTAATCATTATGCAATGAAAATCATGTAGAATGAGTCGCATCACATCGTGGAGACGGTATTCTGTACGTACACACGAGTGATGATATCATTCCCATTATCGTGAAATTGTATTGGAGTGTATGTATAATATTTCAGAATCAATATCAATTTACAATAATAATACAAATTCATTCTTTACACCATTATACCCATACAAGTAAGGTTGTGGTGGAAAATAGATTACACCACGGTGTAGAGACGGTATTCCGTATGTACGCACGCGCGATGATTTCATTTTTCATAGGATGAATAGATGGTGATATAGGGTTGTTTCATAATTATAATAACATATCAGTATATTATTGAAACTGATGTTATTAATTCATAATGAAAAACTAAATAATAAGATTTGGAATAAGAAATAAAGATGAAAAAATCGGTAACGGATATTACCTCCTCTTTGAAGTGCTTCTTTGAGACCTCCTTTTAGGGCACTAAAATTCGTCTTTGAAGAATACCAGGACCTCTAGGATGTTTCTAGGGAAGTGGAGAGGAGTAATTGGCAGGTTTTGGCCTAGCTTGAAGGCTCAATGTTGTGTGAGGAAGAGAGGGAGGAGGTGCCCTATTATAAGGGAGGAGAGGGGCATCTTTGGAAAAACTAAAAATATTATTTTATTATAATGAAATATTCGGTTTTAAATAGCTCCAATTTGTTTTTTTAATCTAAGGTGGGGATGGGTCGTAATTCTCTCATACAATATAATTTGGACATGTTTAGTTTACTATTTTAACCTTATCATTTAGATTTAACTTTAAGTTAGATAATTTTACTTTTATCGTGTCTTTTTTTGTTCTTACACTTTAAGGTTAATAAACATACTATAACAATCCAAACGAACCCAATGTTGTTTATTATTAATATATATAACCTTATCTAAATCATTTTTCCGATCCTTAGATTTTTAGTAATAAAATAACAATTAATAATATAATATTTGTTTTAAAAACTATTTTATGTCAATTTTGACACTATTTAGTAATTGATTTTTGTGAAAATCATAACAGAATTATTAGTTCGAAAAAAGTTAATTAAATCAATACTAACATGTCATATTAACCTATAAAATTATTGGAATTCATAACAAGTCTCAAAATTTATTTATTTGGGTATTTATAACATCAATTATGACAATATTTTGTTAATAAGATAATTACTGCATCATCATTATGTCATAAATAAATTAAATTATTTCATGTCTAAAAATTACAAATAAAATACCATTATGTAGTAAATCCTTTTAGCTTTCTAATTAATATTTATAGTCGAATTTATCTTATGTATAACCCTATATTAAAAATTATGTACTTATTAACCTTTGATTTTAACTATTTTAACCCATCATTAAATAAATTAATAATAAATGTCCTAATCTAATCCAAGTGGGCCAAAATGGTAATATTTTATTCCTAAGTCTGTTTTTGGTCGAATTACACATATCCAATAGAATATGGACATGTTTTAGAGTAATAATAATATCATTTTTACCCTTAATTACCCTATTTACTTTTAACCGTGGCAAATAAAAATAAAAAGTTACTATTCACCAAAAATTATTTTCATCTCATTGAACCACATTTTACTTACTGAAATCAACTATGCCTCTCGGATTTTTGAAATTCCACTAATAGAAGCGGTAAAATTTTGTTTCATGTAAATTTGCAAATTCTCCTAGGAGGTGGGTAAAAGATGGTGAAAAGTTCAATAAAATTTTTATATATCTATAATTATTATAAAATTACTCCAATGAATTACAATGAACTTATATAGGTATTATGTATCAATTTTTAACTAAAATAAATTTAAATAAACTAAATAATTATTTAAATAAAAAGTTGGTTTTTAAATAGTAACTCTGTGTTTTCACTATTCATCAAAAATTGAATATTTCCAGAAAAATACCAAAATTTCACCCTAGGCTAATATAGATATTCCGAATCCAAAAAGGAAGTCCATTTTGAAAAATAAAATTTTAAAATTTTAAAAAATTGGTTATTACTATTCCTAATGGCTAGTTTTAAGAATATTTTAATAGCATATCGTTGTGTAGTGAAACTCGGTATTGCGTACGACGCAAGCTATCTAGGAAGGTTGTGATTGCGTGTAAGGAAATCCAAAATAGTGTTGCGTGTAGTAAAAGATTCCTTTGATGATTTATATAAAATAAAAACAAAATATTTCTTATAAAATTATCGGTTGTTACATTCTACCCCCCTTAAAATTAATTTCGCCCTCGAAATTCGTCACTTGTAACAAACAGATGAGGATACCTCTCCCTCATCATATCCTCAATCTCCCATGTAGCTTCTTCTAATTGGTGGTTCCTCCATAAACCATTCACCAAGCGAGTGGTCTTGTTTCGTAGGACTTTTTCACAACGATAGAGAATCTCTATCGGCTGTTCTTCATAAGAAAGATCTTTTTCCAGCGGTACAACTTCTGAGCTGAGTACATGTGAAGGAACATGTATGTACTTTCTCATGAGAGATACATGGAACACATCGTGAACTTGAGAGAGATTTTATGGAGGCGCCAATCAGTAAGCTACATTCCCAACACGATCCAGTATTTTGAAAGGAACGATATACCTAGGGCTCAGCTTTCCCTTCTTTCCAAATCTCATTACTCTCTTCCAAGGAGATATTCGTATGAAAATTTTATCACACACTTCAAACTCTAATTCTTTTCTTCAGTTGTCGGCATAACTTTTTTGTCAACTCTGAGCTGCTCTTATGTGTTGTTGAATAGATCATACCTTTTCTTCCATCTAATCAAAATGATCAGGTCCTAATAACATTCTTTCCCCAACTTCATCCCAGCAATTTGGAGTCCTGCATTTCTTTCCATAGAGTGCTTCATAAGGAGCCATCTAAATACTGGAGTGAAAGCTATTATTATACTAAAATTCCAAAAATGTAGGTGTTGATCCCAACCACCTTTTAAATACATAGAGCAAGCTCTCAAAATATCTTCTAGAGTTTGAATTGTCCTCTCAGATTGACCGTCTGTCTGAGGATGATAAGCAGTGCTGAAACTCAACTCTGTATCAAGAGTATGCTGAAGACTTCGCCAAAACTTTGAGGTAAACCTCGGGTACCGATTAGATATAATATAAAGTGGTACTCCATGAAATCTTACCACTTCCTTTACATATATCCTGGCAAGCTGATCCAGAGATAAATCCTCTCTAATAGCAATGATGTGTGCAGACTTTGTAAGACGATCAACTATGACCCAGATATCATTATTGCCTTTGGATGTTTTTGGAAGTCTTGTGACATTGTCCATAGTGATGTTTTCCCATTTCCATTCGGGTATGGGTAATGGTTGTAACATCCCCTTAGACTTCTGTCTCTCAGCTTTAACATGCTGACAAACTAAGCATCGAGAGATATATTAAACAACATCTATTTTCATGCCATCCCACCAGAAGTAGTCTTTTAGGTCCCTATACATCTTCATGCTTCCAGGATGAATAGAGAATGATGAACTATGAGCCTCATCCAATAGCTCCTTCTTTAATTTGGGGATGGGTGGAACACACACCCGATTCCTAAACATTATTATCCCATCACAATCAAGGTTGAATTCAGGAACATTTATCCCCTTCTTTTGTAACTCTGCATCTTCTTTTTGTGCCTCTTTAATCTCAACATGTATAGATGGTTGAACATTCATTTGACAAAGATACGATTTTCCCCTTTCGTTATAATTACAAGATCCATCCTTTTTAAATCCATAAATATTGGATCTTTTGTGATCTTCATCATGGAAAACGGGCATGGTCTTGTCGACTTAATGCATCTGCCACCTTGTTTGCGTTCCCATGGTGGTAATGAATTGAGCATTCATAATCCTTAATCAGCTCCAACAATCTTCTTTGGTGCATATTCATCTCATTCTGTGTGAAAATATACTATAAACTTTTATGATCAGTATAAATGTCACACCTTTCTTCATAAAGATAATATCTCCAAATATTTAATGCAAACATTATCGCAGCTAACTCCAAATCATGAGTAGGGTAATTTTACTCATGGATTTTCAACTGTCGTGAGGCATAAGCTATCACCATATAATTTTGCATAAGAACACACACCAATCACTTCTTGGATGCATCACTGTAGATCACAAACCATTCTCCACTGCAAGGCAGTGTGAGCACAGGTGCACTGGATAGCCCTCTTTTCAACTCCTTGAAATTCTCTTCACATTCCTCCATCCAAACAAACATAACTCCTTTCCGAGTCAACCTAGTGAGTAGATTAGATAATCGTGAAAAATATTTCACAAAACGTCGATAATATCCATCCAAACCAAAAAAACTTCGGATCTCAGTTACTTTTGTTGGTCTCAACCATCTTTCGATAACCTCTGTTTTTGCTGGATCCACAGATATCCCCTCTTTTGAGATTATGTGACCCAAAAATGAAACTTTTTGAAGCCAAAATTCAAACTTGGTAAATTTTTCATAAAGCTTCTCCTTTCTTAGGGTCTTCAATATAATTCTCAAGTGATCTTCATGTTCTTCCTTGCTCTTTGAATATACAAGAATATCGTCTATAAAGACTACCACAAACTGATCAAGATGGTCTCTAAAGACTCTATTCATCAGATCCATGAAGATAGAAGGGGCATTAGTAATACCAAATTTCATCACTATAAATTCATAGTGTCTATACCTTGTACGGAAATCAGTCTTTGGTATATCTTCCCTATTGACCCTTAATTGATGATACCCTAAACAAAGATCAATCTTGGAAAAGTATTGAGCTCTGCTTAGTTGGTAAAATAAGTCATCAATGCTCGGGAGAGGATATTTGTTCTTGATATTGATCTTCTTATGTTCTCGATAATCAATGCATAGACTCATTGATCAATCTTTCTTCTTAACAAACATAATAGGTTCTCCCCAAGGTGATGCACTACGGTGTGTGAACCCCTTATCATGATTCTCTTGGAGTTGCTTCTTCAATTCCTACAACTAAATTGGGTACATTCTATAATGTGTCTTTGAAATAGGTAAAGCACCCATTACGTGTTCTATTGAAAACTCAACTTCATGACTTGGTGGAAGACCCAACAATTCCTCCAGAAAGGCATCATCAAACTCCCGTACAATGGGAATATTCTTAATTGTGAGTTTATCACCAACCATTTGAGATAAATATCCTTCATTTAGTGGAATCAAGACCCATAGGATGGAAGAAATTTCCACTGGATTATTATGATCATCCTTTCATCGATAGACGATCAAAGATTGATTTGGAATATGAAATGTGACTTCCCTTCTTTGGAAATTGATATGATATCCATATAGAGAAATACAATCCATGCCAAGAATCACATCAAATTCCACTATTGGGTGGATCACAAGATTTGCAGGAAGAAGATTCCCACAAACATCAATCAGAGTAAAATTATAAACTTTTGATGTGTTTGCTGTGCCATTAGGGGTTGTCACAACTAACTCAACCTATAATTGTTTAGGTAATACGGTGATACCCTTAGAAAATTCATCAGAAACAAAGGAGTGGGTGGATCCAGAATCAAATAAAACATTTGATACTTTAGAGTGGATGGTATGTGTACCTTTCACCACATTGTTATGGTACTCCACATCGTTGATAGAAATTTCATGTGACTTTCATTTTTCTTTAGTCCTAAGAGTTTTTTGATGTCGATCATCATTAACAACCCTTGGATTAGGGCATTTAATGGCATAATGCCCCATTTAATTGTACTTGAAACATTGAAGTGTAGTAGGTTCATTCTGTGTATCCCTTCCTTTGTTTGCATCATTAGACATCTTCTACCCATAATTGCGGCATTCAAATGCCCAATTACCTTCATTTCCACATTTGAAACATTTACTTGTCCCTTTAAGACAACTCCCTCCATGTTTCGTTCCACACATTGAGCATAATAGAAAACTCATCTTCTTTTCTATGTTCTCTTTAGATTTTCCTTTGAATTCCCTTTTCCTCTTCTTATCAAACCCATATGACTGATGGGTTAATTCAATATGTATCTCAACTTTGATGGCACATCGAACGATTTCCTCGTAGCTATTGAAGTCCCTTATGGCAAACGCCCTTCGAAGACTTGGTTTTAAGCCACTAAATAATCGATCGATCTAACTCTCAGGTTGGATAATAATACCAGAAGCGTACCTTGCAAGTCTTGTAAAATTTGCTACATAGGTACCAGCAGATTCATCATCCTTTTTCTTTAGTTCAAGAAACTCATTCTCCATCTTTGTTCGGAGAATATGTGGGAAGTACTAATTGAAAAATAATTTCTTGAACTCATCCCATTCCATGGACACAATTTCATCTCTTGGCCTCGTATTCTTAATAAGATTCCACCATTGATCAGAATCACCTTCCAAACGATACACTGCTAAGATGACTTTATAATGTTTAGAACATTGAAGAACTGAAAATATCTTTTCAGTAGTACTGATCCATTTTTCAACAGCTAATAGATCAGTAGACCCGCTGAATGAAGGTGGACGCTGTCTCATGAAGGATTCAACATAATGTTGCTCCTTCCTTAGCTCGTTTGGAATTCCTACATGATTCATATCTTGATAAAGTTGTGTGAGCATGGCTACAAGATTTTTCCTTCCATCTCCCATAACGTTTGGTTTCTCAGGGGGGAAATCATTTCATTTCCCGTCGCATTCCTCATTAACACGGTTCTTTTGGGTTCCAGCCATTAACTAAAACAAAGAAGAATAGTGTGAGCAACAATAATTATAATAGGAAAACCACATAAACAAGAATACAATTTCACACTTAAGGTCTTATCCTAGGTTATTCATGGCCATTTCTAAAACACTAAGATTGTTTTCTATGCTTAGACTTATCCTTATGATTCTTACTAAGGCTTTCACATCCTTGTTTCCAAAGTTTGACTATACCTTTCCTCTGATACTAACTATAATGACCTATACTTTACATACATTGTTAGTAATTCAAAATTGAAGTACACTTATTACAACATTTACCAAAACCATGAAACGACTGTATAGGTATACTGTCTTTTGAAACTGGGAAACATGAACAACTGGTTCATAAAGCATCTACAATCTCTCCTATTTATTTCATCATATCTATAGTCCCTTTTGGCATATCTTACTTAATAACCTTCTTCTTGACCTGGGGAAAGAAAACATACAAAATGGTGAGCTCAAATTCTCAGTAAGGGTAAGCAAAAGAAATATCAATCACATCATATTCATAAGAACATAACATTTTGGAAATCTTACCCTGCAAAAGAGATCATAATTTCATAACATGGGATAAATCATGGTAGTGAAATTTAATCACAATAATCATATCATAAAACACGAAGCTTTGTGGAATACACACATAATCATAAAGAATCATTTCTTATTAGTAAAAACTCATTGCCAAGACTATATTAGTGGACAATGTCCATTTCTAAACCGAGTTCATTTCTCGTTTCAGTCCTGTTTCACTGGACCGGTTTAACCATCCGTTCCAACCATGTCTATCTCATGAGATATAAAATCTTTACCCAATGCATTGGATGTAGATATAGGTCCCACCCATCTCATAATGATACCATTCTTATGTGTGCCACAAAATCATTAACCATACATCATATCATAACCCATGTAATAAAAATGGGATTCTTAAACATTGTGACATTATAATACAATTCATATAAGATAAGGGAATTTATAAAAATAATTTCATCAAAACATAATCAGATCAATGTAATAATAGGGTTAGAAACAGAACCCTTTATTATCTTAGATGGAAAATAATTTTGATAAAACTCTTGAACTCCATTCTTGAGGAAAATATCCTTTCTACATCAAAATTTTTTTTCTTTCTTAACATGTCATATAATTTTTAACTAAAAGAAGTTATTTAAAAATAAACTTGAAAACATGTAAAATAAGCTTCATGTAAATAATGTTCTAAAAATCCACTCATGCTGTATAAGTTAAAAAAACATTCTTATCGTACTTTTGTCGGAAAAGAAAAAAAGTACCTCGTACGAAAAATGACAAAAGATTCCTTTCATATATTTTACTAAAAACTCACCGAAGGGTAAAATTGGATTTAAACAATTTTAGGTGGATGGAAATAATATTACATACTGAGGAAACATGGATGTGGATGATAAAATACACCCAAGTAAATTCTGATGTATAAACAATCTCGGATAAAATTGAGATTGTGATATTTCCCTTACCTTAGGTCTGATTTTCTTCGTAAGTGTTAGAACCACCTGTATAATGATTTAAATAATGTCATTGAATTATTCCAGAATCATACTAATTGTTATGATATCATATACGGTCATATTCTTAGCTTATTATTAGTAATATTTCATTTCTACTTGTTATTCGGGTGTTTATTACTTTTTGTTCTTATGCGTGTTTTGACGAATAAATTATTATTCTTCTTTTTAGGTTATAGATACCTCATTTCCAGAATGGTATAAGTGTAATATATATCATATTTATTCACTCAATTCATTTATGTAATCATTATTCAATGAAAATCATGTAGAACGAGTCGCATCACATCGTGGAGACGGTATTCCGTACGTACGCACGAGCGATGATATCGTTCCCGTGATCGTGGAATTGTATTGGAGTGTATGTATACTATTTCAGAATCAATATAACATTACAATAATCATATATATTCATTATTTACACCATTATACCCATCCAAGTAAGGTGGTGGTGGAAAATAGATTACACCATGGCATGGAGACGGTATTCCGTACGTACGCACGCACGGTTATTTCGTTTTCCATAGGATGGATAGATGGTGAAATAGGGTTATTTCATAATTATAATAACATATCAATATATTAGTTATACTGATGTTATTAATTCATAATTAAAAATCTAATGAACAAGAAGTGGAAGAAGAAATAATGTTCAAAGAATCGGTAACGAGTATTACCTCTACTTTGAAGCGCTTCTTTGAGACCTCCTTTTTGGGCACTAAAATTTTTCTTTGAAGAAGACCAGGACATATAGGATTTTTATATGGAAGTGGAGAGAAAATATTGGTAGGGGTTTTCCAAGCTTGAAGGCTCAAAGTGGTGTGAGGAAGAGAGGGAGGTGGTGCCCTTTTATAAGGGAGGAGAGGGGCACCTTTGGAAAAACTAAAAATATTATTTTATTATAAAGCCATATTTGGTTTTAAATAGAACCAAATTGATTTATTTTTAAGCTAAGGTGGGGATGGGTCGAAATCCTCTCATACAATAGAATTTGGACAAGTCTAGTTTACTACTTTAACCTTATCATTTATATTTAACTTTAACTTAGATAATTTTACTTTTACCATGTCTTTTTGTGTTCTTACAATATAAGGTTCGTAAACTTACTATACAAAAGCGAAACTAACCCTAAATGGGTTATTATTATTATATATAACCTTCTTAAAGTCATTTGGACGAACCTTAGATTTTTAGGAATAAAATAACAATTAATAATATAATATTTGTTTTAAAAACTATTTTATGTAAATTTTGACACTATTTAGTACTTGAGTTTTGTGAAACTCATAAAAGAATTATTAGTACGGAAAAAGTTAATTAAATCAATACTAACATGTCATAGTAACCTAGAAAATAATTGTAATTCATAAAAAGTCTAAAATTACATTTATTTGGGTATTTATAACATCAATTATGTCAATATTTCATTAATAAGATAATTACTGCATCATCTTTGTGACATAAATAAATTAAATTATTTCATGTCTAACAATTACAAATAAAATACCATTATGTAGGAAATACTTTTAGCTTTCTAATGAATATTTATAGTCGAATTTATCTTATGTATTACCATATATTAATAATTATTTACTTATTAATCTTTTATTTTAACTATTTTAACCCTTCTTTAAATAAATTAATAATAAATGACCTAATCTAATCCAAGTGGGCCTAAATGGTCATATTTTATTTCTAAGGTTTTTTTGGTCAAATTAAACATATCAAATAGAATTAGGACATGTGTTAGGGTAATAATAATATCATTTTTACCCTTAATTACCCTATTTACTTTTAACCGTGGTAAATAAAAGTAAAAAGTTACTATTCACCAAAATTATTTTCTACTCATTGAATCAAATTTTACATAATGACATCAACCGTGTCTCTCGGATTATTGAAATTCCACTCACAGAAGAGGTAAAAATATGTTTTTTTAAATTTTCAAATTCTCCTAGGAGGTGGGTAAAAGACGGTAAAAAGTTCAATAAAATTTTTATATATCTAAAAGTATTATAAAATTACTCCAATGAATTACATTGAACATATATAGGTATTATCTATCAAATTTTACCTAAAATAAATTTAAATAAAATAAATAATTATTTAAATAAAAATTCGGTTTTTAAATAGTAACCTAGTGTTTTCACTATTCATCAAAAATTGAAAGTTTCCAGAAAAACACCAAAATTTCACCCTCCGCTAATTTTTATATTCCGAATCCAAAAACGAAGTCCATTTTGGAAAATAAAAATTACAAAATTTCAGAAAGTGGTTATTACTATTCAAAACAGCTAGTTTTAATAATATTTTAATAGCATATCGTTGTTTAATGAAACTCGGCATTGCGTACAACGCAAGCTATCAAGGAAGGTCGCGATTGCATGTAATGAAAGCCAAGCTAGTGTTGTGTGTAGTGAAAGATTCCTTTGATGATTTTTATTAAATAAAAAAAATTTCTTATAAAAGTCTCGGGTGTTAAATTCTATTCTTACACATTTCCATATATGTTTGTTCTTATTTATGACAGTTTCTGCTAGATTGTTGTCCTTACTAAGATTCTGAGTTCACTACATTCTTATGTTTTATAATTCCCATGATTCAAAGAAATATATTATAATTAAATTGTAGGAATAAGCTAAGCTATATAAGAGTCTTCAAAGGGGACACAATATTGTTTTTCTATTTCATGATGTAAGGTAAAACTTATGTATGTATCTAGTACTTCCAAGGACACTAAACTGATTTTTCATTCGGGACATGATTCCTTGTATCATTCAAATGTTATGTAATAATTCACTAATTCTGGGTAATTGGGGTTGGGGAGTTACATAAATTTCATTTTTATATTATAATATTGTTTAATGAAATGTAGAAAAACATATTAAATTTAAAACTCCAGAAAAAACATATGATTACAAATAATATCAAATGACTTATCATTGAATTAATAATGATTTAAAATTTTGGAAATTAAAAAATTATAAAACTATCTCATAAATTGAGTAAAATATTTATATCATTAGATCTAAAATTTAAAAATCAATTTTTATTACTAATATATAATTAAATATATTTTATACCCAATAATTTTTTTTTGATAATTTTATCTATATAACCCTTGATATAATAGAGTAAATAAAGAATATTTAAAACAATATAAAATTAAAATTATTGTTGAAACAAAAAATATGTAATATGTTAGGATAAAAATGATACAATTATTTAGGTAGATTTATGCTTTTAAGTAGTGGAATAAATTAAAGGTACACTTCTTATATTTCATCTGAAATATAAAATATAAAATTTTCATCACTATAACTCACGTTATAATAAAAACACAATAAGTTAGTAAAATTAATTTCTAAATAAAATAATTTCATGTTTTGGAATATTACAACACATTAACTAACTAAATTTTATAAAAAATGTAAAAAATACATGAATGAAAAATGATACATAAGAAAATCATCTGACTATTTTTTAATTACAAGGAAAAAAAATATTAAAATCAGGATTATTTTATTTTCAGCCACATTTGTAAATAAATAATAGGATAAAACATTAAATTTATCAATACACATGAAAAGATAAATCATTTTATATTCCAATATCCTAAGATCATATTTAATATTTCTCAAACTAATCAGAATCTAACAACTTTATAATGTTTTCTGAAAGATAATTTCTAGTAGGGATAAAATACAAATCAATATTACTTGTATTCACATGATCTCAAATAAAATGATATTTAAGATAGATATTCATTTTTATAAAATATTGGATGAGATTATTAGAAATTGAAATAATATATATGTTATCCCAATAGATAATAAATTAATCATTATATATCCCAAAATGACATAATGTTTTATTAATAAATAATTAAAAAAAACTTGCAATGGAGATGTACTTATCTTTTATAATGGATAATGAAAAAAATAATTTCTTTTTAGAGTTCAACGAAATTAATCATTTTTATAAAAATAATACATAGATGATGTTCTTTTTCTATCTAATATATAGCCTCTAAAATCATAATCTAAATTGGATATTAAATAAAAATAATTTTATTTTAAAAAATAAAAGTTATTAGTTCTTTTAATATCTATTATTTCACTCGTAGTATTAACATGAATTTCTATAAGATCATCTTGAAATATTTCACATTAGAAAACCCAGAACATTATATCATCTGTAAATACATTTAAATAAAAAAACATAACATTTTTCTAAGAAAGATAATATCAATTGATTTACTAGATGCATCAACATCTAATTTACAACTAATACTCGTAATATCTTTATACACTAATAGGAATCGAGACAAAACCATTTTACCAACATTTTCTAATATATATTAAGAAATATTCCATAATTTTGTTGAGAAATATATGTTATTAGAATGAACTTTTTCTCTCACATTAAAATATGATCAATCCCTGATGACATCAATGTTGATAAAATATTAAAAATCATTTCACTTGTCGAACCAAAACAATATCATTAAAATAAATATAAAACATTACAATATCATTTATATTCATTTAATAAAATTTGTAGGATCAATAATATTATTATTAAATACATTATTTTAATAGAAACAATGAAATATTTTCATAACAAGAACAAGGATGTTGTTTGAGATAATACAACTCATTAGATAGTTTAAAAATTGATCTATAATTTTTTTTCAAAACCAATGGGTTGAGAAACATAATATTTTACTAATATAAAACCATTTAAGGAAGATATATTTTAATCTGATTTACAAAATTTAAATACTAGAAAAAAATTAATAGATAATTATATTATCATATCCTCTAACATGGAAATATATAAAAATGAATTCTAAAAGTATATAACTTATTTTATGAGAGTATCTAATTGAGTAAAATATAGATTTAATTTTGAGAATATTTCTAGATTCATCCACCTTATTTTTAAATATCCATTTAATTCTAATTAATTACATAACCTCAAGAAATTATTCTAATGGAAAAAATTTATTTCTAAAAACATTTTATGATCATATTATATAGTTCCAATCCAGTTACAGTCATTTAAACCATCATTATCTTTATGTCGAATACAATTTTAAATAAAATGGTAAATGAAAAAAATTAAATATTAATTGCTAGTTTTATAACCGTAATAAATATTACAAATAACATTTTCAACATGATAATATTTATGAATCATCCATGATAATTGAATATGGTGTTTATGTGTATTATCCCTATCAATTTATTAATCTTTATCTTCATTGGTTTCTTCACAAAAAATAAAATCTCCATATTCATCAACAAAAACATTATAATATGAAATTAATTATACATTATTTTTAAGAAACATATCATGAATAGATTCTAAAATATCAATATTTGTTTATTAAAAACTCTATAAACTTTACTATAATTGTAATATCAAAAAAAATAACTTCATTAATTTTAGAATCAAATTTAAATATATTATTTTTGAAATTCAAAACAAAAATAATTAACAAGAAACTTTAAAATAACCAACGTTATAATTTTAATTTTTATATAGTTAATGATATATGTTATTCAAAAAATGAAAATATAGAATACTATTTGAAACAAAAGTAAGTATAAAAATCTCCACGATACAGAAATACTTAGGCAAATCATATTCACTAATCATAGTTTTTTTCGTTTCTATAAGAGTTTTATATTTTTTTTATTCAACACCATTTTGTTGTGGTGTTCTATGAGTATAGAAATTATGAAAAATTTCAACATTTTAGAAAAAGTGTTCTAATTATAAATTAAAAAATTCAGCTCTACTATCAAATTGAATAAAATGAGCATACATTCTTTTTCAATTTGAACTAAATTAAAGAAATAAGTAAATATTTATAAAGAATCAATTTTTTGTGGAAGAATGAAAACACATATAAATATACTATAATCATAACAAATAACTAAATTATTTTTATTTCAATTAAGAATATAATTTATAATAGTAATAAATAGATCAAGATATAATAAATATAATGTTTTATTAGTACTCATTTGGTTGATATAACTGAAATAAACATTAATATTTTACCTTTAATGAATGCAACCAAAAAATTATCATTTTATTTATTCAATGACGGAAACTAACACATATTAACATGTTTAAAGTGTATATGTAAAATATTTAGACTACAATGACATATTCACTAAAGCTGATGGATTCTATCACACTACAATGTATCCAAACACTTAACCAATAGAATAGTAATTTCAGAAAAATATGTAGTGTATATATTTTATATTCTATTAGAATAGAATAACCAAGAATCATATTAAATAAATAAAAATTTATCAATTTTTAATTTCACTTCAATTATATTCTCCAAAAAATAAAGATATACTAATTAATTTTTGTTTTAGTACTTCAATATATTGATCTTCAGAAATAAAATTTGAGTTTTTAATACTAACTTAACTAAATCCTCTCACTTTTCCTCAGAATAGTAACACCCAGACCTGAGTTACACAGAGTTGGTGAATTACTACATAACATTATCATGATAACAAGATATCAAGTCTTGAATGACTGATCAGTTTAGTAGCCTTTGATGTTCTAGATACATACATATGTTTCACAATACATAATGAAAAGAAAACACAAAATTATGTATCCATTGAACACACTCATATTCATTATACTAGCCCTATAAGTCCATCATAATATACATCTTTGCATTGTGGGAAAAATAAAATATAAGAAAGTGGTGAGCTCAGATGCTTAGTAAGGATAACAATATAGTGAAAAATATAATAAATAAGAATAAACATTTAATACAATTTATATAACTAAAACACAAGCCTTTTAGACATAAAATTATGAGTAATATGGTATAGATAAATGAAATAATGCCAGTTACTATTTCACATGGATATTCAACTAGTCAAATAATCCCACGTAATATCAATAACTGATCTCATAATGAAGAAACGAATAATATTATATATATTAACTAAAAAGTGATTTCCTCTTGACAAGACCCAAAATATAAAATTTTTCATGGCCTTGTTCCAAGACACTAGATTGTCTTATGAGACCTACTGATTAATCGAGGGTATATAGATGGCCCCTCCCATCATTTACTATGTCCAATGAATTCCTCATATGAAAAGTGTGAAACATAACATAAACATTCGTAATAAACTAAAAGAAAAATATTAATATATTAACAATAAACCATGAATTACCTAAAAATAACACAACTACAATAAAACATTTTATGAAACAATAAATACAATATAGAATATTTTATCATAATAAATAAACTATAATTAATAATAAAATACATTAATTGATGTTCACATAGATGAAATTAATACAAAAACTAACAGAGAGAAATATCTATTTCTACATTGAAATAATTTAAATGTTGGATATTTATAAAAAAAAATTTATTTTGAAAATATTCAGATAATCTTGTATGGTATGCTTCAAAGTTGTTATAACTGAGATAATAGTCTTACACACTGTATAAGTTAAAAACATTCATTCCTTAATTTGTCAAAAAGGTAATAAACTACCTTGTTTGGAAATGATAGAAGGATTCCTTTCAAAAAAAAATAAGAAAATTCAAAAATGGCAATAAATTACTTTAAACCATAGTCTTAGAGATAGTAAAAATGTATTGAAATACATTTTTTAGAAACACGTATGTGAATGATAGAGAAGTCTGATTAGATACATACATATAAAAAACCTTAAATAATAAAAAGATTTTTAATTTAACCCTTAACTTTTACATTTCCATAAAGGAGTGTATGTTAACCTATGATGTTATGGTTTATTCATTGTTATTAAATTATACCAGAATCACATACATAAATATGATATCATATATGAACCATTAATATTTCTTTTTTAATAATATTTCAGTAGTATAATTGTTTCGGGTGATAAAATATTATTTTTCCATTATATGTTTTGTTGTGTAAATCATGTTTTCTGTGGATAGTAGGTATTTGATTCATATAGAGAATTATATAATGTTCTTAATAATTATTTTTTAATAATCAAATGAAAATTATTCTTGAATTGTTATGATGGGGAATTAAATCTCATAGCGTTGTGGAGATATTAAGTATTACGTATGCATGAATGACTATGTAATTATATTTATGTTGAAATCATATGAAATTGAATAAACTAATATATATATATAAACAATCATAAAAATTTTATATTTATTATTTACAAAAATTATTCTCATTATTATATTCATCCAAATAATGAAGTGCTTAATAACAAACTACACCTTGACGTGGAGATGGTAAGCCATATATATGCACGTATGTTGACTTTATCATTCATAGGATATATAGAATAACGAATATGGTTTTAAAATATTTCTATTAACATACCAAAATTTAAATGTCATAAGAGTGATTATTTTAGTATGGAATCTACAAATAAAGAGGATGTAGAAGAGAAAAGATTTTTGAAATATGTGATGGAACAATTTCATCTTCTTCAGGTGCTTTCTTTTGATTTGAAAAAAATAGATCCTTAGGTAGCCTTTCTGATCATTGTAATGCCTATAAGTTTAAGTGACAGTAGTATGGAGGATACTTTAATAGTGTTGTCCAATCCGAATATAATTGGAGATGCAAATTTAAGATAAAGGGATATGCCCTTTTATATGAGTGGTGAGGGGATCTATAGGAAAAACATGTAGTGGTATTTTATTGTAAAATAATTTTTATTTTATAATATCTTCAAATAGATTTATTTGTATAATAATGTCGGGTTGGGTAGACATCCACTCTATTAGTTTGTTTCGACAATTTTAGGTCACTATATTGATCTTTTCTTTTAGATTTAACTCCTAGTTAAATACTTTAACTTTTACCATGTCTTGTAGAATTGTTATATTATATGGTTAATATAGTTACAATAAAATTCCAAGTGAACCTAAATTGGTTCAGTAATGACATATATAACATTATCTAATTCTTTTGGACAATCCTTTGATTTTTAGAAATATTACATCATTTATTAAATTATTATTTTTTTGATAACTCATTTTTTTCAATTTTGACAATATTTAGTATTTGGTTTTTTTGAATGTCATAAAAAGTTTATTACTTAGAAATAATTAAATTTAATCAACCATAACATGTTATATTCTCCTATAAACGTTTTTATGGAATCAAAAAATTTAATATAAAATTACTATAATAGTTATGACATCAATTATTTTAATATTTTATTAATAAGGTAATTACTATATCATCATTGTGTCATACAAATGTTTTATTAATTAAAGACTAAAAATTATAAATAAAATACCATGATGTACGAAATCACATTAGATTTATATTTATTATTTAGAATCAATTTTAGCTTATTTGTACCCCTTAATTAAAAATTGTTTGGTTTATAAAATTTCAATTTAACACATTTATCACATCTTTAAATAAAATATAATAAATGTCCAAATCTAATCCATGTGGAAAAATGTTGATTATTTTTTCCAATGGTTTATTTTGGTCGAAATGAACATATCTGATAGAATCAGGATATTTTTCGGGGTAATATTATATTTTTATAATATTAATTTTAACTTAAATCACCTGATTTACTTTTAACTGTTGTAAATAATATTCCAAAGTCACTATTGATAAAAAATTATTTTAATCCAATTGAACCAAATATTAGTTATTGATTTAAAATGTGTCTCTTGGATTTTTTAAATTCAATTCATAGAAGTTGTAAAATTACATTATACGAAAATTTGCAAATGTTCCTAAAAGTTGGGTAAAAGACCTTAATAAGTTAAATAAAATTTTATATATCTAATATTATTATAAATCAACTATAATGAATTACGTTGGACTAATATTGGAATTATGTATCTATTTGGACATTAAAATAGTTTTAAGTAATAAAAATTATAATTAAATAAATAACCAGTTTGAAACAATAACACATTGTTTTCCACTATACATTAAAAATTTAATGTTTTCCTAAAAATACCAAAAATTCTCACTAAGATAATTTTGGTTTCCAAATCCAAATATGGTATCCCTTTTGAAAAATAAAATTAATAATATTTCTAAAAGTGGGTATTACACTTCAAAACTCTTTTTTAAGGGCTAGATTGATTGTTCGTGCTGTGCTAGTACTCAACCTTGCAAACAAAGAATGTTGTTGTATTATTCAAGGAGAAATGTATTGTGGAATATTAGGGTGTTACATTTATACCCCCTATAAAAGAAAATCTTCATAGATATTTCTAGTTTACTACTGTATAAAAAGATTCAGTTTGTTCATTATTATATGTTCTTATGGTTCACATGTTGCCTCTTCCATTTTATAGTTTCTCCAAAAGAATTTTACTAGACGAGTCATCCGGTTTCTCAAAACTTGTTCTCATGTATAATGAATTGTTATTGGATCTTCTCCATAAGACAGATCGGGATCCAGTTCCATTTCTTTGTATGTGAGTACATGCATTTGGTCAGACATGTATTTTCTCAACAGTGATATGTGGAACACATCATGAACATTGGAGAGACTTGGAGGAATTTCCAAATGGAATGTTTTAACTCCAATTAATTCTTTAAATTTGAAACGTTTGATATACCTTTGAATTAATTGACCCTTCTTACTGAATTTTATGACACCCTTCTATGAATACACCATCCAAAAAACATGATCTCCTACATGAAATTCCAAATAATTCTGTTGGTTATCAGCATTGATCTATTTTCTACTTTGTTCTTCTTTGGTGTGGTTTTGGATAATCTAATCCTTTTCCATTGATTCCCCAACTAGTTCTGGGATTTCGAGTTTTTTATTCACCACCATCATCCCAACATGTTGTTGTGTCATATTTCATTCCATAAAACGTTTTATATGGTCCCATATAAATACTTGAATAGAATATATTGTTATAGGAAAACTCTATATTAGGTAAATACTGATCCCACATAATTTGAATATCATGGGAGAAAGATCTCAACAAGTCTTCTTAGTATCTAAGTGTTCATTTTGATTATCCATCAGTTTGAGGGTGGTAGGTAGTGCTCAAACGATGTTCAGTATCTGGGTATTTCAAACGAAATTTCCAGAATCTTGATATAAAACTGAAATCATGATAAAGAAATTGATATGGGTAGACCCTGAAGACTTTCCACATCATTAATATATAGTGTTTCTAAATGTTCAAGTGGTAAATATTCTCTTATAAAAAGAAAATGTGATGGCCTGGTATGGTGATCAACAATGACCCATATTACATCATTCCATCTAGGATTATTTGGTATCCCTATGAAAATTTCCATTGTAATATCATCCAATTTCCACTAATGTATGGTAAGATGTTTCATGAATCGTCAACGATGTTCTCTTCCAGCCTTCACCTATTGACAAGTAATTTATCTTGGCACATCATCAACAATATCCCTCTTCATGTTGTTCAACAAAAAATGTTCTCTAAAATATCTAAACATATTAGTGATACCAGGGTGTAGAGAAATAGGATCTTTAACCATCATCTATCAATTTACATTTTAGATCAGGTATATCGGGGACACAAATCCACTTCCCAAATTTTGAAATTCAATCTTCATATACGAAGTCCAACAATATCCCATTATTTATAGCTTCAATTTTTTTTGAAACACCTCATTATCAGTATGAGATCATTTTATCCTTTCTTGTATGGATGGTTTGGAAATCATTTGAGAAAGTATTGATGTTTCACCTTCCATTATTATTCCTATACCCATATTCACTAGATCAATGAAAAAATGATCCTTTAAACTCTCATATCTTTCATAACTCCTTTATCATTTATGCTCAAATCATCATCAACCTTATTTCCCCCCCCCGGGTGGTAGTTTATTGTGAAATCATAATCCTTAAGTAGTTCAATCCATCCACTTTTCCTCTGGTTCAGTTCTTCCTGTGAGAAAATATACTTCAAACTCTTATAATAAATATATATCTCACATTTTCCAATATTGAGATAGTGTCTCTGTATCCTTAGATGGAATATTATAGCTGCTAATTCAAGATAATGATTATGATAGTTTTGTTCTTTATTTTTTAGTCGTCGTGATGCATAGGTAGTAACTATATCATTATGCTTAAGTACACAACTAAGCCCTTTCATTAATGCATCACTATAAATAAAAAAACCATCGTTCCCTGACGGTCAATTCAATATATGATCATTGACTAATATTTTCTTAAATCCAAGAAAAAACTCTTCACACTCCTTTTTCAAAAAAATTTATCATCTTTACATGTTATCTTATTTATGGGGTTATCCAATCAAGTAAAATTCTGGAAGAAACACTGATAATAACCTGCTAAACCAATAAAACTATGTATCTCAGTTATACTCATTGGTGCTAGAAATCCTTGGATTTCCCTTTTCTTTGAAGGATCAGTAGAGATTGCATAGTTAGAGAGAACATGGTAATGGATTTTTTTCCCCCTAAATACAGAATTCACACATGGTAAAATTCCCATATAAATCATATATTCTAGGATTTTTAAAAATAGTTAGTAGATACTTTCCATGATCTTTGTATCATTTGGAGTATAAAAAGATATAATCAATAAATACAAATACAAATTCAAAACTATATTACATGAAAAATATATTAATAAGATCAATGAAAAACGAGGGTGTATTGTTCTGTTTGAGTGGTAATACTGTAAACTCATAATGCCCAAACCTACTTCGAAATGATGTCTTTGGAATGACTTCCTTATTCACACAGAAATGATGATATCCGGATCAAAGGTCAATATTTGAAAAATATTGAGCTCCTGGAAGTTGATCAAATAAATCATCAATGTGAGGTATTAAATACATGTTCTTTATTTTTATAGCATTGATATCCCTATAGTCAATGCATAACCTCATAGATCCATCTTTTTCCATAACAAAAAGAATAGGGGATTCCCAAATATAAGAACATGGGAGAATAAATCCTTTATTACTGAATTCCATTAGTTTTTTATATAGTTACACTAATTATATAGTGGCCATTTTATAGGGGGTCTTAGATATGGGCCTTGCACTAGTAAATCTGTCAATTGAAAACTCAATTTATCATTTTGGAGGATTTCTAGGTAAATCTACTGGAAACACATCAATATATTCATGTAAAATAAGTATATACCCTCTTTTAACATTATATTCCTCACAAAAATTTATTTCACTCCAATCCTCCTAAATTAGTGAATTTATTTAAGCTACTAGGGTGGATCTATATGAGAATCATATGGAAATGTTTCTACTTTAATGATAAAGTATTACCTATCATCATCAAAATATATAACTTTCGTTCTTTTAAAATAAATTTTTTTCATCATGTTTTAAAAGACAATCCATTCCAAGGATTATATCAAATTTATTCGTGGGTATAAAAATAAGATCAGCAAATAAAGCACATGTATAATCCATATTAGTAATTGATTGACAAAACATTGTTGTAATGATACTTCTCTTAGGATATTAGACTAAAAACTCTCTAATTATGTCAAAATGGAAATATCTAACTTTCATGGAAGACTAAGAACATATGAAAGAATTCAATATTCCCGAATCAAATAATGTATTGGATAATTTTGAAGAAACAATTAATGTACCAGCCACCATGTCATTCGATGCTTCATCCTCTGCAGTTGTGATCACATAAGCTTGGAATTTATCCCTTTTCCTTTTCTGTGGTATATTTCCTTGATGCATAGGACACTCATTTAAATATTTCTCTATTTCATTACAATTGTAGCATTGAACATAAAAAACCTCTTTCTTCCACTTGAAATCACGAGCATGGTGGTCTTTTTCTCTACACTTGTAACAATTCCCCAACCCCATTTAGAATGTACAATGGTGTTTCTTCCCAAAATTATTGTAGGATGGAAAATCATATTTTCGCTTCTTCACCTTATTTCCATTTATATAGTGTTCAATAGATCTATTCTTGTCTTTATTTACATCGAAATCATAAGACTTATAGAATTCATTTTCGGTCTTCATTGCACAGGAAACTATATATTTGTACGACAGGAAGGATTACGAGACTATTGCTCAATGGATAAATGGTTTTAACCCATAAAACAATTGAACAATCTTACTTATTGGGTTATGTATATAATTTACAGCAAGCCTAACTATCCTTTTAATGTTAGCCTCATACATTGCGACATTCTCATCATATTTTTCCTAAGACTCAGAAATTTCATATCCATATATGCTCGATGTTCACGAGGAAAGTATTTTTCAATGAAATGATTTGTAAAATCCCTCCATTACATATTCTATACTTTTTCATCCTCCTTTATGATTTTTATTGATGAAAACAATTGATATGCATCTACTGAGAGGAAATAAAACTCCATGAAAACCTTTTCACTTTCGCTACTCCACAAATAATGATATATTTTCTCTAAAGAACATATTAATTTCTCAACTACAAATGGATTTCTAGTACTATTTAATGTTGGTGTTTGTTTCCTTATGAAGAGATCTAACATTGATCATCCATGGTTTTGATCATGGAACTTTATATGGGTAAGGTTATTCTTCATAACCTGATTGAGTCATCCTAGTATGATTATAAGTTGTTCAGTACTAGTTTCATTAGCACCTCCAATATAACTATCTAGAATAGGTGGGAAATCCCTACATGAATTACATGCATTGATACTGTATCCATTCCATCCATTATGCTCTATTTCAAAACAATGGCATACAATATATTATTTTTTCAATCACAATGCATAATAACAATCATGTAAAATACTTTACATAAATTTAACATTTTATGCATATAATCAATAACAGTAAAAAAAATTTCAATGAGGAAGTATTCACTTATAAATCCATCATAATGTCTTGTAAAGAAATTGTGAATTATCTGAAGCATACCACCCAGGTGTGTCAAACGAGGTGTGAGTTAAGGCATGTTGTCGTGTACCAGGACACTCGGGGCCATGCCTGAAACTCCTTGTTAGAGTTTTCACTTCTAGGTACATATGTACCAGAACCGGATCTACTTTTAGTATCAAGAAAAGTATTTATTTAGTGGAAAACACATATAATATCTACATTAGTTAATTTTTTGGATGTTCTTCTATACTGATCCTTAATGTCTGTCTTAGGGTAATCTTCTTTTATCAGAGTATTTTTAAAATCATGATTCCAAGGTTTATACTATGCTTCCTCTGATACCCACTTTATTTCTATGACCCTAGTTACATAGAGTTGGTTCATTATTAAATAACATTGGCATGATCACAATAGATCATGTCCTGAAAGACCGGTCAGTTTAGTAGCCTTGGATGTCTAGATTCACACATAGGTTTCACATTACATTATGAAATGAAGAAAAACAACATTGTTTCTCCATTAAACATACTCAAATTCCATAGCCGATACCAAAAGTATAGTCATAAAATTCTTTTTTGCATCCTTCAAAAAATAAAACATAAGAAAGGGGTGAGCTCAGATGCTCAGTAAGGATAAAAATATAGAAAAACCTTTCATAAATATTCATAAACATTTATGGAAATGTATAAGTTTAAAAGACAATCATTTTAAACATAAACATTAGTATAATGTGATAGAGACAAATCAAACAATTCCATTGACTAATTCATATGGATATTCTATTAGTCAAATAGTCACATGTAGTATCAATAGATAATCATGTAATGATTGAATGCATAATACCTGACATCTTAACCACAACGCCTAGGCCACATGCCAAGACCATAAATATAAATTTTTTCTAGGCCTTATGCTAAGATACAAGTTTGTATAATTAGACCTACCGATGCATTGAGGGATCTATCATTCCACGAACGTCACTTTATACATCCAATGTATTCATCATTTCAAAATGGTGAAACATAACAATAACATTAATATTAAACAAACATACAAAATGTCAATACATTAACAATAAACTATGAATGAAATAAAAATAACACACCCACAATCAAAAATATTATAAAACTATCAATAAAATATGGAATATTGTATAATAAAAAATCAACTTTAATAGAACATAAAATAAAAAAATAGATGTTGATATAGGAGAAATCATTACAAAAAGTATTTGAGAGAAATATCTCTTTTTACATCGAAATCATTTAAAAGACGCATAATTATAAAAGAAGAAATCCATTTTGAAAATATTCATAAATTAATGATAAGGTTCTTAAAAAGTTTTATGATGGTGGAAAATGGATGTACGAATCATATATGTTAAAAAATAATTCTTTAAATAATTTTTTGAAAAGGTCATAATGTACGTTATTTGGAAAAAGACATAATGATTCCTTTCAAAAATTATTAAAAAAATCAAAAAAGGCTATCAATAAAATTTAACCATAGTCTAGTGAATAGAATAAATTTTTTGAAATAATTTTTTAAGAAATGCAGATGTGGATGATAAATATTTCCCCATAGCTAATTTTGTATAATCAAAATTGGAAAATAACGAGATTGTAAAATTAACAATTACCATATAATTTTCCATAGTCGAGGGTATATTAACCTCATGTATAATGGTTAAATAATTTCTATTAAATTATACGAGAATGTTATACATAAATATGATATCATATATGATCCTATAATATTTCATTGTTAATAAAATTTCAATAGTAGCATTGTTTCAGGTGTTAACTGTTTCGTTTTACTTTATATGTTTTGTTAAGAAAATAATGATTAATATTGATATGATGTATTTGATTCATATACAGAATTAAATTATTTTCTTAAAAATTAATTTTTTCATCATCAAATGTAAATTATTCATTAATGGTTCAGATGGGGAATGAAATCTCATCGCATTATGGAGACGGTAAGCCATACGTATGCAAGAGCGAAAATATCAATCTATTGATGGTGAAATCATATTTAATTAGACGGAATAATATATATAATGATTCATTATAATGTTATATTTATTATTTACATCAATTATAGTCATTATTATTCCCATCAAAATAATGAAGGTTGAATAACAAACTATATCACGATGTAGGGATTGTAAGTCGTACATATGCTCGTATGGTGACATTGTCAGTCATAGGATGGATATAATATTGAAAATCATTGTACCATCATTATAAAAACATATATTTATATAGAAGGTACTAGAGTTATTATTTTAGTATGGCAACAACAGTGTATTAGGATGTGAAGAAGAAATGAATTTTGAAAGATGAGTTGATATAATTACATTTTCTTTGGTTGTGTCCTTTTGATTCGAACAAAAGGGCCTCATAGTTTGGATTTATGATCATGTTATGGACTATAGAATGATGTTATGGTAGTTGGGATGATATTTTAATAGAGTTATCTTGAGAAAAATGTCTTTGGATGTATGAATTTTAGTGAAGAGGAGGTTCCCTTTTATAGGAGAGGTGAGGGGCACCTTAGGAAATGTTTGAAATATTATTTTGTGATAAAATTATTTTATTTTTCTAATAGCTCCAAATGGATTTATTTTGAGGCTAAGGGGGTATATGTATAAATAATCTAAACCAATCAGTTTTTTTCATGTTTATCTCACAATATTAACCTCATATTTTAGATTTAACGCTTAGTTAAATTGTTTACCTTTTACCATGTCTTATTATATTTTTTAATTAAATGGTTAATATAATTAGATAAAATTATAGATGAACCACAAGTGATTAATTAATGACATATCTAACATAATATAGGTCTTTTGACTGGCCCTTATTATTTTATGAATATTATATCATTTAATAAAATAGTTTTTTACTTATTTATGTCAATTTTGAGACTATTTAGGATTTGGTTTTTTTGAAAGCTATTTCAACTTGATTACTTCAAAAAAATACATATAATAAACAATAAAAATTTATATTTACCTATAAAATTCGTAGATACCATCAAATGTTTCAATTTACGTTTATTTTAATATATATAACATCAATTATGATAATCATTCCTTAATAAAGTAATTACTTCATTATCACTGTGTCAGAATTAAATTTATTTATATAATGTCTAAAAACCATAAATAAAATACGATGATGTAGAATATCATTTTTTCATTATAATGAATATTTATTGTCAAATTTATCATATGTATAAAAATATGTTAGAAATGTTTTAGTTAATAAAATTTGAATTTAAAACTTTTAACAGTACTTTAAATAAAATATAATAAACGTTCCCATCACATCCATGTGAATCAAAAAGGATAATATTTGTTTCCTAAGGTTTATTTTGGTTAAATTTAACTTATCCAAAAATATTAGGATATGTTTTGTGAAAATTTTATATTATTATAATATTTGTTATCATTTCTACCATATTTACTTCTAATCGTGGTAAATAAAATTCAAAAGATGGTATTCACAAAAAATATTTTCATCCTATTGACCCAAATTTTACGTACTAATTACAAACATGTCTCTCATATTTTTGAAATTAAATTCATATAATTGGTAAAATTATGTTTCATGCAAATTTCTAAATGTTCCTAGAAGGTGGGTAAAAAGCGCTAAAATGTTCAATTAAAGTTTTTATATATCTAATGTTACCAAAAAATGACTACAATGAATTAAATAAAAAAAATATAGGTATTATGTATCTATTTTACATTAAAAATAATTAAAATAGTAATATTATTTATTAACTAAAACTTTGGTTTTAATCAATAAAGCAGTGTTTTTAAATATTTATCAATCATATAATGTTTTCAAAAAAAATATCAAAAAATCACCCTGATGTTATATTGATATTCGGAAACCCAAAATTATGTCCAATTTAAAAATAAAATTTCTAAAATTTCTATATGAGGTTATTACTATTTATTACTTATTTTTAATGGGTAGTTAGATTGGTCATGGTGTGCTAGAACATAAAGTTGCGTACAATGCAAGCTATTGTTTTATTCAAGGAGAAATGTATTGTGGATGCTTTGAGTGTTACTTGAATTGTCTAAAGAATTATTATTTTCTCCCCCACATGTGTTGTAACTGATACACATTGATATATCTCTATTATTTTTTCTAAAGAATAAAGTGTGTATATACTATATATCCTTCCTATGAACTCAATTCCATTTTTCTAAAAAAATCAATTACATTACAATTTTGGTCACCCATGTTACATTTGGGTATAATTGGATTAGTAATATAATTTTTAGGTACCATCATATAATTTAATCATGTATTTTATGATACTATTGATACCTTTCATTTTGATATATATATTTTTGTAAATCGCAATTACTATTTGAGTATAATAGAACCATCATTTTCATTGTGACATTTTCATTCATATTTAAAATATGTAACATTGGACATACATCCATTTTTATTTTGAAAAAAAACAATTTCTATGTATTATGGGTAATATCTAGTTATATCTGATAATTTATTTATTATTATTTAGTTTATTCAAAGAAATCATCTTATGATATTTTTATGAAATTTAATAAAATCAGATAATCTTTGTTTTAAACTACATCATATTATTCAATTTTTCATTCAAATATTGATCATATTTAAAAATATCATAAACTATAGAATGACTGTTATAATATTAATTATGTATTCATTTTCAAATACTGAATCATTTTTTTCATAAAAATATCATTATTTTCCTTAAAATTAATACTTAAATTAGAAGATTTTTTAAAAAAAGTTCAGTCGGTAAATTTCTCCATTGAACTCATACAAATTCAAATTTTCAGAATCATTGTTCAAATCATAACATCTAATGTAAAATCCCAGTTCAGAAATCATATCTAGCGAATCTATGAAGAGTAAGTTGGAAAATTATTTCTCATTTCTATATTTTTCAGAAGATTCAGATTTTTTTACAAATCCACTAGGTTGTAGACTCATTTTGTCTTCATTTTTAAATTTATATTTATTCATTAGTTTTAGATAGCCAGAATAGATAATCCTTTTCTTTATACACTCAATAAAAGTAAAATTTAATGCAGTATAATCAGTATTACCTTCATTAAACATATTTAGTTTTTTCTTTTCAAGATATATTCCAAAATATATTCTTGAATCCTTTATTTTTCATTTATTTTAATGTCTACTCACAATCAAAGACACATATTCATTTTTACTAGAGTTTTGTTTAGAATATGAATATTAAGTAGAAAAACCATTCAATGATTTATATTCTACAATTTTTTTTGTCCTTTTTGGGTATGTTCATCGGTTATAGTGCACACTATAGTTGTGATCCAATTAATTCACCAAGAGTGTATTCATTGAAGTTCTTTATTTTATCAACTATAACCATATTTTTCTTCCATTTATTTATTACTAAAATAGTAATATTTAAAAAAGTACATGGTTACCTAAATATTATATATGGTAAATCTTTCAATTAAAATTAATTGTTAATCGGTTTATCAATTGGAAAACTATTTCATGTTCACCCAAATTGATGTCTTGGTTCTCTTTTTAAAGCACTATATGATTGGTTGGAATACATTTCTTTTGAGTTAAGATGATAATCATATATAATTTTCCAATTCTAATAACATTTCTTACATGTAGACACAAGAGAAAGAAGACTTCTACTAATATAACAATAAAAATATTCACAAAATATAAATTTGAAACACCTGAATAAGAATTGATTATATTATATGTATCAAGGTAATCTTATGGTAATGTGTTATTCTTTTTAATTATCAACCAGTGATTTATGCTTAACTATTTGAGGTATTTCAAAATTTTGAATTTCAAATAACCATAATAATCACCATCAATTTGAGGTGGATTTTACAAAATCAAAGCATCATTTGTACTCATTCCTGTCATCTTAAAAGAACATTTTCATTCACTGCGAGGTTTTGGAATATGATTTAAAATAAAATTTAAAAAAGACCCTATATAATGATTGTAAAATGTCAAAGGTAATATGCTCTAATATCATTTTTAGGTATTATTAAGGAGAATTACATGGATAAAATTTTTTATAAGGGCTGGGGGCTAATACTATGTTTTAGGTCATAAATAGAAACGGAAGATGGTTTAGTTTTGGGTGAAATGGGTAGATTAAATAATAATTATTTTAATTAATTATATATTGTAATTGTTATAGTAAATAAGTCGTTGGATAAAATAATGGACACAACAATATTGTTATAATATTTTTCTCCAATGTGGTCATATTTTACTCTTACACATCTATACTCAGTGAGAGATATATTGTGCCCAAAATTTAGTTTTAAAGAAGAATCCTAACCCAATTGTAGAAGTATATTCTAAAATGTAGATGGATAAAAACTAACACATTCAATTTTGTATGGGGGTAACCATGTTATTACAACACTCACTTTATATAATGAGGGTAACACCCCCTTTACAAAACTGAATATTGAAAATGGGTGTCAAAACTAGAATGGTCCTAGATATAGAATATTGTAGTCACAACCAGATTAGGATATAATGGATTTAAATTATATGTAACATCATAAATTTAAAATATATGTATATGAAAGTTAGTAAAAACCGTTATAGAAAATGTATACTAGATGATGTATAACATAAATGAAGAAAACACATATATGGGTTATTGAGTTGATAATATAGTCATCTCATTATGGTAGTTGGTGTTCATGAAGATATAATTCTTCACATTAGAGGTCATCTACATGTTGAAATAAAGATTTCATTGGGATTTACATATTTTATAACAATTTTAATGTTCAGACAGTTATTTTCATTGTCCAAAAGAGTGTTGAATATGTTATAGATAATGTTTGATATCATTCAGGGATTATCACCTTCCATATCAATATACAACTAAAAAGAATAAATAACACCTACCACAGTTATAAAAAATTAAAAAAAAATCAAAAATAATTACTAGAATATTGGAGTGATATAATTTATTATTACAATAGTTAACTAGGTGAGATAAAGTTATCATCCATAATAATCATAATTTTTTTCATGAATTTAAACCTTAATGACCAGTTAAATCCAATTTACATTAGCAATGAAACATTTAATATCATTTTTTAAATATTTCTCATCATTATATGATCAAAGAAAAAATTTCAAAATTATTTTAAAATATGTTCAAAATATTTAAAATTATAGTTTATAGATTCAACATGATTCATAACTAATTAAAATACAAAAAAAATTAACAAAGTAATTATTTAAACATGAATCATATAAAAACATTAAAAATTAATAAAATATATAATGGTATATATTTCTAGAAAAAACTAAAATTTGGAATGATAAGAGAATAAAAGCTCTGGAAGTAGTAAAATAATGTATGATTAGTAATATACAATATACTTGTAGTTTAAAAATATACAGTGGTGGATTAAAAAATTTAATTGATGTTATAAAAAATACAATTTTGGTCTAAAAACAATTTAATACTTGTTTCAAAGAACATAAATTGGAATTTAAAAATAGTTATATCGTGTTTTAAAAATAATTGATTGTTATATATTAAAACTATAAATGACGATTTATAAAAAAATATAACTTGTGGTATATAAAAAATTACCATGATGTTTCTTAAAACAACATATAGATAGAAATATCCAATAACCACTACCATTTTATTGTGAGATATTGCTATCAGTGGTAGGTAATACCATCACATGACACTACAGTCACTTTGAAAAGCAGTGTTACAATATTGTTTTCGCATGGTGCAATCGTTAAGATAAAAACACAAGGATCCTCTACATGTTACTATCACTATGAATGGGATGATATTGTTTCTAATGAATAAGGTAAAAAATTTCAATGAAATTTGGTGTGATATAATACATCTAGATATTCTAGGAGCAGATTATTGTGCATAGAGAAATTGTTAATGATGATGTATATGACAAATATTTCATCATTTGAAAAAATTACTTTTTGAAATAAACATTAATGGATTTGTATCCCTATGGACAACTAAATTAGTGCTTTTTAAAGAGGATTTAAATTTCTAAATACTAATGATATTTCCAACAAGTAATGTAACTCATACATCTGACTTATATATCATGGGATATCAATAAAATAATAAAATTTATAAACTAAAATATGTGGAAAAATTCATTAATATTTGTAGATATTATAATTGTTTTTATGGTATCTGAATATCATTAATGGAATTTGATTCATTTGAATTAAATTTATAATTAATTCATTGATTTATAATTCAATAAACGGCATGTGACTTTTTAAAAAAAATGAGGAATCATTGAAATAAGAATTATTTGGAATTATTATATTTTGAGAATTCAAGAACTATTGAATAAAATTTGGGAAATATTTATCATATTAAACCTTTAATTCCATACTTATATTTAATTTAATGAAATATAGATAAATATATTATTTATTTGAAAAAATATGTTCTGTTAAAATCATATCTATATAAATAATTTTTTAGTATTGTAACTATAGAACATTTAAAAAACTATAAACTGAAAAATATTTAAAAAAAACATACCATATTTTTGGATAAAATGAAAACATCATAGATATTGATTTAGACATTATAGTAGTTGAATAAAATAAGTGTTTAATTTTTAATTATCATATAAAATACAAATTAAAATATTCAAATAACTACAAGACATGTTATAAATAATATAAACTAAAATAATAAAACAAATTACAATATAAAATCATAATAGGTTTTGGAATATTGAAAACCATAAATACACTCATTGTAATAAAAACATAAATACATAAAATAACAGGTTCATATGTAAAAAAATATACCCATTTTTATTGATTACAAGTCATGAATTAAACCCATTAACATTTTATTTTCTCTTAATTTCTGCATACAAAAAAAATGATAAAACTAAAAAACAACTGTTACATATGAATAGATAAATCAATTACTATTCCAAAATCTGAATATAAAATTTAATTTTTTTCAAACTAACTAGAATATAAATTCTTAGTAATGATTTGTGAAAGAATATTATTGATATGGATATTTTCCAAGAAATAACACCCTTATTCACATGAACATTAATTAAATGAAGTCTCTGATCAATATGATATTCCCCCAAAAAATTTAGTGTATTTTTATAAATTCAAATTACAAATGTGTTATCACAATAGATAAAAATTTTATCACAATAATTTCAAAAATCACCTATATTTTGATTAATCCATAAAAAAAATGTATAGTCCCATTAACATTTATAATTTACTTTTCATAGTTTTAATCTGAATCACAATAGGATCATCCTGACATCATTCATATAGACAAACACAAAATTTGATATCAAGAATCGATATAGATTAATAGAGAAAGAAACATATACTACCTCTATAAACATTAATATAGAAATATTAATAAGATGAATAAAAAATTTATTTAAAACTAGTACACATACGTTTTAATATAGACTTATAGGAATCGAGACCAAACCCATTAACAAATTATTTATAATATTTAGATTGATTAAGAAAAATGTCTTCTTTTCTTTAAAAAATATGAAGTCCAATAAATAAATATAACTCCCACATTATTCTATGTCAAACATAGATTACATCAATGTATAATAATCATTTAATATAATTTGTCTAGAATAAATAAATATATCATCATCACAAATTTCTATAAATAAAATATTTATAGAAATTTTAATAAATTAATATTTTATGATATAAATGACCTTTATAAAAATAATTGATTAATAGAAACAAATAAATCCTTTCATACCACAAAATAAGTGATTTTTTGAGACATTTAATGTGTTATAAGATTTTAAAACATTATTAGAATATTATTCATTTTGAAAACCATCGGTTTTAGAAACATAACTATCTTTAGTTATAAAACAAGTTAATAAATCAATTTTTACATCTATTAAAAATAATTTAATAATATGAAAAATGTGATGATAATAATAATATAATACCCTCTTTAGTTGGAATAGTTATAAATGAATCATCAAAGTCTATACCTTAATGAGAGTTTCATTAGGGAGTAAGATTGGATTTATTTTCAACCATTTTTCACGATTCATCACGAAATTTTCTAAAGATCTATTTAGTTCCAATTACATGATTATCCTCAGAAACATATACAAAATATCTAATATTACGACCACAAAAATTTTTATTCATGTCATTCATTGAAACAATCAAGATAGAATCATTTAATAAATTATTAATAATACTAGGAATTAAATCAGAAATAAAAGAAGATTTTTAAAACATAAAAAATATAATTTAATGTTTAAAAACTATAATAAATAATACTAGTAATATTTTTTGAATGATGATATTTTTTAAATTTCCATGATATTGTATTAGGTTGATAAGGATTATACTCCCCCAAAATTGATTCATCTTTATTTTATTGTTCTTTATCACCATAATTAAAATCTATAAACACATTATAAAAAACATTAGAAATATAAATTAATGTTACATTATTTTCATAAAAAACATGAACATATTGTTAAATAATAATATTTATTTTATGATAAACCCTATATGCATTTTTATTATTCAATTTTCCAATAAAAATACCTTCACCTATTTTAGAATCAAATTTATCACAAGTATCATTTAAAAACAAAATAAAATACTTACTATAAAGGGTAATGATGTATTCAACTTAAATTTTTTAATAATTAATAATAAAAATAAGTCAACAATGGTATACATATAATTATATTTCAAATATAAAAATATAAAAAAATGGACAAACTCAAAAATAACCTTAAAAATAACATTCACTTAACATTGTTCTGGCCGTTTTAATAGTTGTTTTATTTTTTCCATTTTAAACCACTATATTGTGTTGGTGTTCTAGGATCATAAAATTTTATAAAATAATCAATATTTAATGAAAATATTTTCATATTCTAACTAATTAAATTGATATCCATTATCACTAAAAATAAAAACAATCATACAAAATTTTTCATTATGAACTAAATTAAAAAAAGAAATAAATATTATTAAATTATTATATCCATGTCTATATAACTAAACTCAAGAAAATCCACTATAATAATAAAAAATATTTTAATTATATTAATTTTCTCCAACACAATAATTTTTAAAAGAACTAAATAGATCAAGAAGAAGTAACAGTATAGGTCTATTAGTACTTATCTAATTGATATGACTGAAATAGACATTATAATGTTTCCCTTTCATGCAAGTGTCACAAAGATGAATTTTTTCTTCATTCATGGTAAGTTAATTAATCAAATTCATGGGTTGATAAATATTATGTACTATTTTGAAATTCACACGACCTAATCATCGTTGTCTAAGGATACTATCACGATTCATGATATTAATACACATAAAAATTAGATCAATTAATTCTATAAAATCAATAGTATTAATATTTTTTTTCATTACAATAAAATATAAAATAAATGTATTTAAAAAATAAATGCTTACCATTTTTAAATTTTACTTACAAAATATAATCACAAAATTGAGATACAAAAATTAAATTATCTTTTAAACATTTATATAAAATAATTTTTAAATAATAGAAAAATTGGTGTTTCCATATATATAAAAAAAACCACTAAATTTCCATAGGAATTTTCTATAAAAGCAACAGTGCCTCCATCACATATGTTATAAGTGATAAAAATTAATAGCCTATAGTTTTATTCCATGATCATTCACTATTAATTTACTAAAACTCTTTACAAAAAACAATTACATGGAAACATTGGAACCCAAGCTATATTAGCAATAATTGAATTAGTATTATAATTTTTATGTAAAAAAAATTAAATTGGTATTGTATTGTAATATAGAAAAAAAAATCAGAAATATGATTTTTTTCATAAATTTATAATTAATTTTGAATCATATAGTGTAATTATTTACATACTGACCTTCCATGAAACATTTAAAATAAGTAAAAATTTGTGCATAATAATTTTTTCTTTTAAAAAATTACTTTCTTACATTTAATGTAATATCCTATCATATGAAAGACCATATTTTTTTATTTGATTTCTCAAAAACATCATATTATTATATTTCACATGAATTTGAATAAAATATGATAAACCTTTATTAAAAATATAACCTTCATTTGTCAATTTTTCATTCAAATAATGAATAGATTTCAAATTACCATAAAATGTCGAATGGGAGATTGATGAAGTATTCCATAAATTTTTACTTACTTTTTTAATTTGTTTATATTGACAAACATTTTTTTTCATCTTTTCC
The DNA here is from genome assembly GCA_963277665.1 of Viscum album. Lineage (NCBI taxonomy): Eukaryota > Viridiplantae > Streptophyta > Magnoliopsida > Santalales > Viscaceae > Viscum > Viscum album. The sequence goes on along the minus strand of OY728119.1, from coordinate 1,032,073,360 downwards.
TTAAACAGAATGTATAAATTACTATCATTGAAAATATAATTTATCATCATTTCACTTTGTTCTATTAACTCATAAAAAATTTGGATTCTCAAAATCATAGTTAAAATTACAACACTCATAAAAAAATAAAAAATAAAAAATCTAATCCTAGGTGGCCAAGAAGAACATATTAATATACTATTTCACAATTTCTTATGGTTCACTAGAATGATATTCTTTAGTATATATATAATGGGTTTTCAATGAATTTTTTATATTCAATTTCTATTTGTCTTTATTTTTTAGTTTTTGGAATCTATGAATTATATTTGTTATTGTTTTTAAACCCAAAACATGTAACATCAGAAGCATTATAATTTTTATTTACTATATTATCAAATTTTTAGCTTTTAAGGGTTTTATAAAAATATATTTTTGAATCCTTTATTTTACATTCTTGTGTAAACTCCCATTAAAATTTGATCCATATAATCCTTTTAGCATAATTTATTTAAGAATCAGATCTGTTAGTAAAAACAAAATTTTCATATTTAAATACTAGAAATATTTTCATGTTCTCTCTTATTTGGTAATGTTCGTCTTTCCTAGTTCATACTCCAGTTGTGATCCAATCATGTCATTGCGAATATATTCATTCATATTATTTATTCCATTAATGGTAACCTTATTTTTATACCATTTTTATTTAAGTTTTTGTTGGACTCTTTCAAAAAGTACTTAGTACGACAAGTTATATAAAATGAAATTCATTCCATTCATAATGTTGTGAATCAGTGTAATTTTTTTTCTTTTTATTCTTTTCACATCTTGATATTTTGGTACTATTATTGATTCATTAAAAGATTGGTTAAATTAAATTTCTCTATGGAAATGTTAGTAACTTATAGAATATTCGAAATCACATGAGATAGCATGAATATAGAGACATGAATAAACATAGTTCTATTAATTACACAATATAAAGTATTCACAACACCGTAATGTGAAACATATCATGTATCATCACTTCAATTAAGTGTACAAGGTATAGCTTATGGTATTGTGTAATATATTTCTATGATCGTCCAATGTTATATGATTAGTTTGGTGAGGTCTAACAAAATTATGCATATCCAATTTACATAACCATTTCCATAAAAGTTAGTTGACTTTTAAGGAATCGAGGAAACATTTTTATGAATTCCTAAAATTTTAATGTATTGTGGCCTAAGAATGTGAGGTCAAAGAATATGTTATCACAAAAAAAATTTAAAAAAAATAAACATTTTAGAAGGGTAATATTATTCCAAAAAAAGATATCGAACAAAAATAATTAGGTATTTGGATAGAAAATAACAGAGCTAAATAATTCTTAATAGGATAATGCTCTGATAAAATTTTTGAGTCCCCCATGTTTAATGATAGATGGTCTAGAGGGCGGTGAATTATCCAGATTTAAGAAATAAATATAATATATTAATTTTCTAAATTAATAATGATAGTTAACTATTATAGTTAATTAGTTTTTGGATTAAATAAGGATCACATGTAGGTTTTTTATAGTAGATCATTTCCAAGTGAACCTAGCTTAATCCAATACAACATTACTCTATAGGTGATATGTTAGGAATTAATATGATTTTTGTATGTGAATCATAACCTAATAAAATATTCATTTATATAGGTTACGTTGATAACCACATCCACATTGAATTTCATATGTGGTGTCACAGCCCAATTACAAGGCTAAATTCAGTAAACATGAGTCACAATCCAACAGTAATATTTTTAAAATCTAGAAGCCACAATCCGAGCAAGAGATTTTAAAATTTTTTGATCATAAAAGAGTTAAAAGAAAAATAGTGTGTAAATGAATAATAGGGAGATGTGTTTCAGACATAAGAAACTAGATGAAGTATAGTATAAATGAAAAATTCACATGAGCTCGTTCATCAGTTGAAGATCAACTCCTCTCATCAAGGAAGTAAATGTAAAAGAGGATGTAATTTAATACATGTGATATCATATAGATAACAAAACATGGATTGTAGATGAAATTACACGTTGTACAATAATTGTAATGTTCACAACATTACATTCACAGAGAAACCCGAGATTTTATGATGTTATCGCTAATCATTGATCTCTATCCTGGATTCCCAACCTCCAATTAAATTGATAATTTAAAATTATATCAAACTTTTACTATGAGTAATAAAATTCAAATAAAATAATAAAAATAAATACTGCAATATAAGAGATATAGAGAGAGTGAATTTATTATTCCAATAATAATCTATTGAATAGAATGTTATCATCCATGATAACCTTTAAAATAATATTTTTAATTTAATAAAAATAGAAATATTAAATAAGTTTAAATTACAAGTTAAATAAATTAAATTTTATCCATAAAAAAATTATCAATGAAGTTCAATGAATATCAAAAGATAATTTTACTATATCAATTGGGACATATTTATATAATTTTACTAATAAAAACATAAATATCACTCAATTAGATACGATAAATATGTTTTAATAAATTATATGACATTAAATATTAATTCAAAAAATAATTAAAATCAATAATTTAAAAACTAATAAAACAAATTATATTAACCAATAAATATGTTCACTATTCATCTGATAATGAAAGAATATTTCAAAAAAATATTAAAACAAGATGAAAATATTTAAATATATTATTATAGGCTAAACATTACTAATATTTAATTATAATACAAATAAATTACATAAAATATAGATAACAAAAATGAATTATATATATTTTTTTAATTATTACAAATACATTATTATATATTTGTATAGACAAATAAATAAAATTATGATCAATATCATAACAAAATAACTAGTGGTAGAAATATGTTTAACCGGTGATAAAAAAATATCACAACATTTTTAAAAAAAATTGTGATTTTACTGGAAAATTATCTACGGGTTTCATTAAATTATCTTCAAATTTTAAAAATAACATTTAGTTTAACAAACATAATATTTTCATATAAAAAATTAAATATTGTTTAAAAAATGATGGTTTAAAAAAATCACTGAATGTTAGTAAGACAAATTTAACCATGCAATAGAAAACAAAATACATGATGATAGTAGGAGTCTAATACCACTACTATTATTGTGTGATATATTGTTGACGCTCCTTTCCATCAAATATTCTAAACGAATGAAAAGGAAAATACCTTAAAACCAAAATGATTCATCCTTTGAAGAAACATCAAAATTTGACAAAGGAATTAACAAAGATTCATTTGCACTTGTGTCGCGCAAGTTCCACCATGGTCACACAAGTATACCTGTGTGCCGCCTAGTGGTCGCGCATGTGACTTGTGCGCCCTCATTTGAATTTCAGTTAGGGTCTTCCCTAGCGTACAAATACCCCTCGTGGGACCCCCCTTTTAGGACGGAAAAATTACAAAACTCATATTCGTTCTCTGGTTTCCCAAGTCTCATCTAGAAGTCATCCGACACTTCTAAGGCAATTTATTACCTAGAATGGAAGGTCTAAACAAGGGTACAATGGACTAAGTGTTGAAACTCATCAGCACTTGCGCGCCAACATGGCCAGCCCTTAATGGAAATGGCCACCCTTGCGCGCCGCCTTACCGCTTCAACAATACATGCACCCCACTCTTCTGGAAGCCTCTAGGGATAGTACTATGGGCTTGAGCCAAGTCTCGCACAACTATTACCCTAAGGGTTCACCGTCGCGCATGTACACCTGTGTCACTCAAGTATAACTGCGTGACTAGGACGTGCACGCCCACTTTTTTTTGGTTGCTTATCCTACCTATTTCACCTCTCTTTTGCATATCCACCTCTCCTATTCAAGATTCATCCTTCAGAACCATCATCAAAGCCATTTATGGCATGGTTCTTTTGTTTGAATCTTTACATAAAAAGAATTCAGTAGAACATCTCTCAAAACCTAGTGATTTACATATCATTATATCACTAAGGAGAGAGACTTCATTCTTTAAACCTCATCTATTAAAGATGAGAGGTTCCTTAACCTAGGCCTCCTTTTCAGAAGTAAGCCCCAGTCATAAATTCCAATAACATAGGCCTCCTTCTTAGGAATAAGTCCTATGTCTCCCATCTCCTTAACAATTAGGCCTCCTCCTTAGGAGTAAGCCCCAATCTCAAATCCCCAAATATTGGAATCCTCCTTAACAGTAAGCCCCAAGTCCCCTAACCTAGGCCTCCTTTTTAGGAGTAAGCCCCAGTCATTAAGTTCCCTTAATTTTGGGCATCCTTCTCAGGAGTAATCCCCAACCATAATTCTTTTAATATGGGCATCTTCCATAGGAGTAATCCCCATGTTCCCCAAAACCAAATTCCCTTAACATGGGCTTCCTTTTCATGAGTAATTCCTAGTCATATTTTCTCTTAACCAGTCTAAATTTACTTTAGATTTCGGATTCCTTCTTTGGAGTAAAACCCAATCACAAGTACCCTATTAATTTGGGAATCTTTCTCAGAAGTAATCCCCAAGATAGAGTATCCAAATCTCCATAAAACACGTATAACTTTATGGAACTTTTTCCTGGGATTATTCCTTGAAGTAAATCCCAATCTTCATATATCGGGGCAGTCATACATACATAATCCCCACATCATTTCTTACAATTTCATCTTTCATGGCACAATTGTCTAGTTTTACCAATACCTCTTGTTTCTTACACCGAGCATGACTCACATGAGCTAAGAGGGTAAAAGTAATTATGACATATTTCTTTGAGCCATCAATCATGCATAAACCCTATACATTTTTACACGAATTATGTGGGTTCTTATTCCTTTTCTAAAATAAAGGATCTGTAGGTAGCCCATCTGTAGGTACGATCCCATCTCTGAAATAATCTATGTCCTTCTGAATGACAATAAACTTCACGTGCCCCGCTGGGTGCCTTTAAAACCAGTTTGGTTATCATAATGACCAAGAGATTTATATATGATGTGTCGAAGGATACCATTGATTAAGAATCTATAACAAATACAGATGATTCAATATTGATGAAGAACCTAAAATAAATATACAAGATTCTCTAAATCTCATACATATTAATAATTTATTGTCAGAACGAAAGGAAAGCTCATTTTCATACATGGTAGTGTAATAAGAATTCACGAACATAATTTAAATCTATAAAGAGACTCCCGGAGTAGAAAATAATTCCCCTCACAAAGGTGTGATGAGTCCGAACCCCCATCCTCTCGACCAATGAAAATTCTTAAGCCTCATTGGTTTACAACGAATGAGCACCTATCATTGTTAAGTAGGTCTAAATGGATATAGAATCATTGGATGTTTCCAGTTCTACGAACCAACACGTTAGAAACTTCTTGGAATGTTTGAACCTTATATCAATGAGGTCATCCCCTATTCCAGAGCGAAAAAAAATGGTGAACCCAATGTGAATCCTTAATCATGTAAAAATTATGTTTTAATTATTTTATTAGGCCCCTATTTAAAGATAATGAGAGGGCCAACAAAAAAATCAATTACATATGTTCTCATCCAAAACATGTAGTGGCCGAATTTATATTGATTATTTTTATTATATCAAACACTCTCTCTATTCGAAGATCTTGTGCATTATAGAAATGGATTCTCTTAAGTTCACGTTTGTGAATACCTCTACTGTTAATGCCTCTGCTGCTACTCCTATGGGATTTTCGTCCGCTCTTAGAGTGACATAACCTACTCAGCATCGTAAACGATGGGTATCAAATGCACTAGTTAAGGAGTATCGTCAACATGGTACCATTCCAACTATGGAGGCTGCTCGACAAGCCCTCCAAGTGAAATATTTACCCTAGTCGTCCGGATAGCGACGACCAGCAGTTAAGAAGCATGCGATGCTAACTACCGTCTCAAACCATTTCTGGTCGTTATCCCCAAAACGCAACGACCATTACCTCCCATATTCTAAGGAGGTGAATGAGAAGTTCCCTCAGGGCCTTAACTCATAGATCCATGTGTCCTTCCTGAGGGCTCCCACTAACAATCACCGCTAGACTCGTGTGGCAGTCCGCCCTAAACATGATGAGGTTATCGCCTTCAGGGGTTCGCCTCAGGTCCCTCAGACCCGAGCATGCAAGACGAACCAACAGAGCCATAATACGGTCAACAGTGAGCAGGTTCTTATCTTTTACATATTTGTAAAAGTCCACCAACCTAACTTGGTGGCAAACAACGAGCGTGCACACACACCCGTCCGTTTTACTTCTGATGTCCAGTAGACTCATCTGGAAGAAACACGTCAATCCCTCCATGAAATTTTGGTGGAGTACTATAGACGGGAACATACACATGTTTATAAGTCATCACTTAGTCAGGATGCTCGTCTAACAACATATGATGAATCCCACAAACCTAATGTATTTACAACTGGTAAACATGCACATACACCTGCTTACACTCATCTATCATGGTGATAGCCTTGTTTGTCAGCATTGAAAGAAGTTTGTCAACCACATTCGGCAGAGTGCAATCAGAAGGCACATACACTTACTATTATTGATCAAGCCTACCAACAGTCTTGTTTGGTAGCACTTGGAGAATTCAATTAGAAATCCCCAATGACAAACCGGAGGCAGACTCTACTATCTGCCCCCACACATGAGTATTGTCAGAAATCACTGACAGTAAAAGGAGGACAAGAGCAGGAAAACACACCTAATCCCAGCACATAATGGACGTATATCCCCGTTCGAGAAGCTGACGTCACCAAGCATATTCTATCAATGGTTAAAGAGTAGATGCAAATCCCTACTCATATTCTGGATGCCTGCCAGAAAATTATAACAACTTCTGCAACATCACAGGGAATGAAATGAAAATCTATCCCTACCAGTGGAGTGACACATCAACAGTTTACTCTGGAACAGACACACACCTCTATTCCAGTTCATGAGTGTTGTGGGGTGTACTCCCCCATGTCATATGGACAACCAAGTCAGTCACATACACCTGATTTGAGTGGAGATAATCAGCCTAACCTGATCATTTCTCCTAAGTAGGCAAATACACCTTCCCATAATGACCACTTTAGTCGATAAGTGGTTCCTAAAGTGAGTAATAAGGAATTTATGAAGAAGAGCCAACCAACACAGTCAATAAATCAAGGGCCAATCTGTAATAAGGCCTTACTCGATGTTGTGCTTCTTGATGCACTCAGACAATAATCTGTTGCAACTCAAGATTCTTCTCTCTCAGTTCCCAATATTGGGAACATTAATTCCAAAGTTCTGCATCAAACATCCTCATGAAGGCTTGATTCATGACAGTTTGGTCGATCTTGAAGTTTCATTTTAAGATAAGGGCCACATGAACCCTATGTGTGGCCAGAATACTAAAGAGAAAAATGTTTCATCTTTTTTTGTAACACATCATGGTGGTCCTCCACATGATGAATAATTTAGATGCAAAATTCCACTCCACAGAAGTAATTCACATTTCCTGGAAAATGATCTAATAGACAATATAGTGAGGAGAAATCCCTCTTATCTCGAGGAACTTGCAAATGTGAAGTCAGTCATGTCTGATGCTTTACCATTAGCATGTGAAATACTTTATCAATCAGAAGATAGCCCAGGGGGTAGGTCATTTTCCGAACCACCCCTAAGACATGCATATTCTAGTTTTATAGGTGAATTCACTACCGATCCTGTTGAATCTAATGTCGCAACAAGGAAGCAACAACTTTGGTCTAATCAGGTAGAAAAGTCTATATTAAATGATAAAGAGGAAGTACTGAATATGAGAAAACAACAGGTGAAATGTGAAGTGCCAGTTATGTTTTGGCCTTTGGCTGACTCTTAGTATGACATTCCAGAGATGTTGACAGAAAATGGAATTCATGATATTTGTCTCATCATATGGAAAAATCGTTGTCAGTTGAAAAAAATATATGATCTTATGATGAAAATGAAAATCATGTTAGTATAACAGAAGGGCTACAATGCCAAATTGACTTGGAATCTCTCTCAGTTTCTCGATATTCAAAGGATGAAAAGTAACAGATATCCATTCAGCGTTCATGCCTTGGCGCACTAAGAAGATTACACCCGTTAATTGGAAATGCCCCATATGTTATTCATATCTGGGGATGGGGTGTTCATGGAGCACTACATTTCACTGTACTCTCCATTCAGAAAATCCCGCCTAAAGTGGTCTCATGCAATGTTATTTCCCACGACTGGCCATAACCAATTGGTTTTGTTTGTAATCAATGGATTGTTCAAGAACAGGCCTCAACAAGGTCTTCTCAAAATGAGGAATACATAAAAACAGTTGTTGAATTAATTTTCCATCAGGAAAACACGAACATCGAACAGGCTTCTTGTTTAGAGCATAAACATCATCAAGTGACAGACATGTTAGAAATCATCCAATGGACTTTTGAACCAGGTGATAAAAGCGGATGTAGGTTAATGCATCCATACAATTTCTGGACTAATGTCTACAAGATCAAGAGAGATTTTAAGAATGTCTTAGATATTGAAACTCCTGAAACACCCCATCTTTCCAGATTGTGGACTCTTTTAACCAAACCATCAGAATCAAAAAAAAAAGATTAGAGGATTTGAGAAAAGACAGTAGGAACAGCCTCAGTCCATAGGACTGGGGACTTTTTAAAATCATCAATCTCTCCCTCAGAGAAAGTCAGTCTTCTCTAGATTTTGGAAGAATCCACAATAGGAACAAATAGCAAAGTTATCAGGATATTCCCTCCAAATAACGGTTCATCAAGACGTTTTTAAGGTATATAATCAACAAAAGGAAATGTCTCATCAAGGACATGGAAGAAAACAATATCAATGAAATGCCAATAAAAGGGATGCAACACGATGTGCATCAATCAATGCCATCCAGGAAATTGTTGCTGATACCCCAGATTAGGTTCAAATAGAGAGATCAGATGATGAAAATCCTGCTCAGGAGGTTCTACGCACAGATAGAAATGAAGAAGGTGTGCGTACATGAAATCAATGGATTACCCAAAATCTAGGTAATCAATCAAGTAACCCACTTCCCCCTCTCCTAAAGGTGTCCAATAAGGGGAACAGAATGATTCTTGTAACATACCCTTCCACTAGAGTAGGCCAATCACTCTCATTAGAGCGAATATTCTCACAAAAAGAGGAAGAGATGAAGGAATTAAGGAGGTTAAATGCATAAGTACTTCAAGGTACTCTTCCTCCTAAGCATGTTGGAGTCCGTAAACCAACAGAATTTTTTGCGGCTACTGAGATGGATAATGATTAAACTCATTTACCAGTACACCCTCAGAGGTGTAATCCTATGGGTTATATGCAACAAAAAACCAACAATACTACCATTAGTGGAAGTCCCGATTGTCACACCTATCCATCCTCTGGTTATTTCACCTGCACAGGTCCAAGATCAACTGGATGTTTCTCAAAAGTTAATGACTACCATCGAGTCATTAAAAGCTCGGTTGGAAGCTATGGAAGGAAACTGTGAACCGGTTCAACTGGAGAAGAGAGCTTACCCTAAATGGGTAGACTCAATTCCTTCCCCATGAAACTTTGCAAGAACCACATTCCCAATATTTAATGGTTCGGGAGATCCAGAGCAACACTTAACACATTTTTTTTTCTCTTTGTGATCCTATGATGGGAACCCCTCATCAACAAGAAGCAGTTAATCTTAGGTGTTTTGTACAGTCACTACAAGGACCTGCTTTTTTCATGTATAGAAGCTTGCAATAACGATCAATTATAGGGTTGGAGGATCTCCGTCAATGATTCCTTCTTCAATTCAAATCAACTTTTCTAATGAAAAAAGTCTTTGATCATTCAAATTTTATGAAAAAGGAGAATCAAAGGGTGTCATATTTAATTGCTTGCCAGAAGGGATTAACGTATTCCCTGATCTTAGCACTCCCTCAAGAATAGTTGTTGCCAATCTATGTGGAAAATTTGCATGATGATTTTCTCACACCGTTGATTGCTGTGAAATACACAGGAGGGTTTTGATACTTTACTTCGATCACCCAGGAGATTTAAGACTCTCTTATGAAGACTAAGGATAATGCTCGTGTAATTCCATTAGCTCTAGGAAAGAGAATGGGTAAAGCAGAGACTGCTACAGTTTTTCTTAAACAAGCACATATACCTACTTCTACTTCAAAACCATCATCTTCCCGAAGGGCTTCGCCTCCTGAGCATCAAAAGCAGAGGCCGTTTCGTCAAGATGATCAAAGAGATCAAAGACAGATACAATTTGAGGATCTTAAGAGAAAATTTTACTCCTTCCAAAATGAACAAGTTCATGGATACGTCATTTCGGCTCTGGAAAATAATTGGTTCAATAGATAAGGCCCAAGGGGCCGAACATGGAAGGAGATGAAGACTGTCCCCACTATTTCCCATTTCATCAGATGTTGGGGCATCCCATTCAGGAGTGTTTTGTCTTCAAAGACCTCCTGCAAAAAAATGTTGGACTCGGGACAAGTCATGTTGAAATGTTCTTCAGCTCAGGTAACATGTGTAACTGCTACAATTCTAGAGGAATAAGGCATGTGGAAAGATGTCAAGAAAACAAATGCCCAAAAATATGATGATTGAATGGTCATAAAAACGATCAACCGATCTCATGCCATTTCGTGAACGCAATTGAAGAAACCAATTGTGTCTTCCGCTATGAATGCCACGACAAAACCCTCTTCATGAGAGGGAAAATCCTCATAGAAAAAACATAATACAAAGAAAGACGAACAATAAAAAGAAGATGAGAAAGTGTCAATGCCCAATTTTTTTTGAATCTGGAAGATTTTATTCCATCTACTTCGAAGCAATGGGCACCGCCCCATCAAACGGCACAACCTAAATTTGGTAATCAGGAAGAGTCTTCATCAGATGAAGAGTTGATCATTGGTTCTATTAATATGACTAATTTAACAGATCCTTATGCAAGTCGCATTTTTTATTTTGATGAGCCTTAATTCCCTGTATCAAACAGAGGAATTAGAGGGAATTCTAGAGGTCTAGGTTACATAGGAAGATGTGGATATCCCAGAAGCCACTATTCCAATTATACCCCTGCTAGAACTATGTATGCGGCATAAAATCCTAGAAGACCCCTCAAGGGGCTCAACAAGAAAAATAAAATTTTTCCACCAATAGTAGACTCAGTCATTCCACAGTTATTCTGGAGGATCGATTTGAGATTCCACCTTCTTCCTCTAAGTAAGAAAATAGACATATTCGATCTAATCTTCCAAAGAGAGGTGTATTATCAACTACAACCCCGATACAACATGCATCTACTTCCAAAGCATCAACTTCTAAGTTACCTAAAAACCACACGTTCCTGTTGGGAATCACAGACCTTTGGACCAAAAGTATGATGTATTGGAACACTTTTCCCATGTTCCTACCATGTTATCAATCCTGGATGCATTAAATTTATCAATGGATCTTCTGGAGGCACCCATCCAGGCTTTTTCATGTCCCCAGGAATTTGAAATAGAAATTGTTGCAGCTGAAGTCTACCATGTAGAGAATAATACTAAAGAATTTAATGTAGTAATATCTTTCACAGATGATGATGAAGATGATGTCGTGAAAGGACATATCAGACCATTATACTTATCTGGAAAGGTCAATGGTGTAGACATCCGAATAGTTTTCATTGATAACAGTTCCGGAATCATCCGCATCACCATTCGTACACTTTGTCGATTGGGCCTCATGGAATCTGATTTATCTCCTTCTACTATGATGTTTCAAGAATATGATAAAAATGAACAAGAACTACTAGGTGAGTTTACACTCAGAACTAAGTTTGTAGATCTTGTATCCAATTCAGATTTCATGGTTGTTGATCATGACACAGCCTTCAACATGTTGCATGGAAGTCATTAGCTTAATCAACATGCGGCTATCCCTTCTTCATACCATAAATGTCTCTAATATTGTTTCAATGGTAAAATTGGGACATTTTATGGTGATAAACCCCCTTCAAAACATGTGAATCTCAATACATTGAGGCAGAATTCTATCAGATGAAATTGGTGATTCACCAAGCAATGATGAATGCTCAAATGGGGATGTTTTCATTTCATCTACTGAAATCGAGCAAGTATATACTTCACCAACCAGGCCAGAAGAAGTTATAGCAATATCAGATGTGAACGGTGATTTAGATTCTCAATCCATTATCTCTTATTTATTACCCAACGAAGACCCTTCATCATCAACCGGGTCAGAAATGGAATCGTCATCTTGATGATGTTAAAATTTTAACATCTCCTCTGATCATGGAAATTTTACTTCATCATCTAATATTCAAGTAGAAACAGAAGAAATGACACATGTTGGAGAAGATGAGGAAGATCTTAAGGATGCTCCTCCATCATTTGAAGAGGTATCTCGACCACTGTGGATGAACTCAGAGAAATAAATCTTGGCGCAAAAGAAGATCCACACCCAACTTTAATTAGTTTTCCAGGACTCTTGAAGAGAAATAATTGTATATTTCATTTTTAAAGAAAAATCGAGATATATTTTCTTGAAACTATAAAGAGATGAATGTGCATGATCTTGATGTTGCTACTCATCGTTTTGGTTTACTAGAAGAGCATTGAGGATTTAAGCAAGCTGATCGAAGAACACACCCAACCTATACTTCCAAAATTGAAGCTGAAGTGGATAAGCTTATCAAATCTAACATCGTCAGAGAATTTCAGTATCCCATGTGGTTGGCTAATATCGTCTCTGTGAAAAAGAAGAACAGACAAATTAGAGTTTTCATTGATTTTAGAGATCTTAATAGGAATTTTCCTAAGGATGATTTTCCAGTTCTGATTACAGATATCTTAATTAATGCAACAACTAGCTATAAATCTCTTTCCATCATGGATGTATATTCAAAATATAATCAAATCCGAATGGTTCCAATAGATGAGGAATCTACAGCTTTCAGGGCCCCTGAGGGTGTGTTTTTCTATCGGGTAATTCCCTTTGGCCTGAAGAATGTAGGTGTAACATATCAGTGTTCCATGAATCATATCGTCAAACCCATTTTAGGGAAGTTTGTGGAATGTTATGTGGATGATTTGGTGGTTAAATCCAGGAAACGTTCTAATCACTTGGCTGATTTGGAAGTCATATTCCACAAACTTCGGCTACATAATTTGAAGATGTACCCCTTACAATGTGTTTTTGGGGTAACCTCAGGAAAATATCTCAGCTTTGATGTACGCCATCGTGGTATCGAAGTCGATCCTGAGAAGACAAAGTCAATCATTGGTATGTCACCTCCTCGGAATTTAAAAGAATTTACAGGGCTTTAAGGACACTTAGCCTATATTCAGAGTTTCATCGCCAATTTTGCTGGCGAAAGTTTACCCTTCACCAAATTGATGATGAAGGGAGTCACTTACCAGTGGAGCGAAGAATGTCAAGAAGCATTCGATATTTTCAAGAAGTATCTCTTGAGTCAACCGTTGTTAATGCCACATATTGAAGGAAGACCACTTATCCTCTATGCGATAGCTCTAGAGAGATCATTGGGTGCTTTTTTTGCTCAGAAAAATGATGCTGGGAATGAAAACAACATCTACTATCTCATTCAGACTATCCTTGATGTAGAAACCCGATACTCAAATATTGAGAAGTACTGCCTAGAATTAATCTTTTCAGTTCAGAAGTTGAGACACTACCTGCAACATCACGAGGTCCAATTAGTATCTTGTAATAACCAGCAGAAATTCATCCGTAGTTGTCAAATTCTTTTAGGATGATTGAAAGGTGGGCAGTTATTTTGCAGCAATTTGATATCAAATACGTGTCTCAAAAGGAAATTAAGGGCCATGCTCTGGATGATATCATTGCTGAACATCCTTTAGTAGAAGATACATCTTCAGATATTGAACTTCCTGATGAGGATGTCTTTTCTATTCAAGATATTCTTGAAATATGGGAAATGTACTTTGATGGTGCTTATAGAAGTCAAACTGGGAAGAAAATGGAAAATCCTAAATTCAACAAAGTTGGGTTAGGAATTGTAATTATTTCCCCCGAAAAGGCAGTGCTAACTTATTCCTTCTCATTGTTGGGAGGCGGTAAAAATAATGAAGCAAAATACCAAGCTCTTATCGCAGGATTGGAGTTGGCACTTCAAGCACAAGTGAATCACGTAAATGTGAAAGGTGAATCAGACCTGGTAATCAAACAAATCAATGGGGATTATTCCATCAGAAAAGAAGAGGTAATCCCTTTGAATGATTATGTCAGAGAGTTAATGGAGGGATTTCCTATGAAAATGACATTTTTCTTATGTCTCGATATCACAAAATACCCAAGCTGATGCACTAGCTGAAATAGCCACAACTTTGGAAAATTCAAATCGGTAAGAGACAAGCATCAGTATTGCCCACCGTCGTACAGTTTCACCTTATGTTCAAATCAGAACAGAGGAAGTCAATGAAATTTGTCCCATATCTAAACCATATAGTCATACTACAAGATGGATAACACCTATCAAGGAATACATTAAAAATTGAACACTTCCACCTGATAGAGCCCGGAAAGAACAAATTCGGAGACGTGTGGTAAATTTTACTCTTTATTATAGCCTAGATCACTTAGAGAAAATTCTCTACAAAAGAGGTTTTGATGGAGTTATCTTATGATGCATTGATTGTGAAGAGACAATGGCTATCATGAAAGAAGTACATGTAGGTGTCTGTGGTTCCCATTAGTCTGGACATAGACTATCTGATCAAATTTGATGGCTTGGATACTTTTAGCCTTCAATGATACAAGATTGTGTTGGTTTCACAAAGAATTGTCATTCTTTCCATGTACATACCAGCTTCATTCACCACCCCCAAAGTTGCTTCATACAGCTAAACACTTGTGGCCATTTTCCACATGGGGAATGGGTGTAGTAGGACCTTATCCTTCGTCTACATCCATGATGATTATGTACATTCTTTCTTCTACTGACTTCTTTTCCAAATGGGCAGATGCAATGACTCTCAAAGAAGATAGTTCTAAATGCATTCTTAGCTTCATCATGTCTAACATCATTACCATATTTGGTGTCCCTCATACCATATTGATGGACAATGGCACCAAATTCTGTTCATTTGAGGTGAGGAAGTTGTTTCAAGAATACAACATCAAATCCAATAATTCATCTCTGTATCATGCAGCAGCCAATGGCCTGATTGAATCCTTCAATAAGTCTCTTTCAAACATACTTCAAAAGATGGTGGATAAAAATAAGAAATTATGTCCTGATAAACTCTGTCATGATTTATGGGCTTATCAAACCACCACCCGCAGTAAAACTCGGTCAACTCCATATTCATTGGTATATAGAACAGAAGCAGTCTTGCCTATTGAAGTTTAATTACCCTCGCTCAGAGTAGCCATTTGTGATCAGCCATCTACAGATGAACAATATAAAATGTGATTGGATTAAGTGGAATGATTATACGTGAAAAGATTGTGCACCCTACACCACTTGGAATTCTATCAGAATCAAATAGTACAAGCATTAAACAAAAAAGATTATCTTCGTTCATTCGATCAGGGAGAATTGGTATTGGTTCTTAGATCTCCAATGATACCCAGAAATAATCCTCCCAAATTGGAGCCAAAATGGGAAGGACCTTATTCAATACATAATGTATACTCTAATGTGGAATATTATTTAATCTCAATGGATGGAGAATTCATCACTACTCCAACCAATGCCATATTTCTGAAAAAGTATTTTGTATAAACACAAAATACACCATTAACGGTCCATGAAAATGATCTTAAACTATTTTCATCATTGTCATCCAACATGACGCTAAACTGTATCGTCCCTTTTCGTCCAACATGACGTTAAACTGTTCCATCGTCCAACAATACATTAAAATGCAGCATCAACGGTCCATACATATGACCTTAAACTGTTTGCACCCTTGTCTTCCAACATGACGTTAAATTGTGACGTCCTAACTACATGACGCTAAACTGTATAGAAGTGGCTTATGTACAGCAATACATTAAACTAAATAAGCTATGGTCCATGAATATGACCTTAAATTGTTCGTACCATCGTCCAATATGATGTTAAACTGTGGAAAAAAGTCCCTTATACATCCAAGAAGATGTTAAACCTATGTCTCTTTTGTCCTTACTGCATGACTTTAAACTGCACAGTCCCCCTTTCGTCCAACATGATGTTAAACTGTATTGTCCTCATCATCTTAGCAATAGGACGCTAAACTATACAACATCCTTATGTCCAACATGATGTTAAAATGTGTCCCTATATTTTTACTACATGGTGTTAAATTGTGCATCATTAAGGATATTTCTACCTCTTGTTTCTCAAACCGAGTATGACTCACATGTTCTTAGAGTAAACTTCAACCATAACACTCTCTCTGGGCCACTAACCAAGTGTAAGTCCCAACACCATTTTTAGGTCGTTGTCCCTAAGAGACAACTTGATCACTAATTCATTCTTTGATTGAACTATGCAAACATTGATCATTGCCTTTTAGGCTGGGTACGTAGGAATCCTCCTAAGGTTGAAGACCAAAACCAATCTCTTCACATTGGTTCACCTCCATATTATATGATGTTGATCTGTGAAGCATCCCCAAAACAAATATTATTTACATTGGTTCACCACGGTCCAAGCATATGACATTAAACTATTCGAACTTTTGTCATGTATGATAATAAACTACAACATTCTTTGATACCCTCACCTGATAGAGAATCATTAATTACATTGAACCCCAATCATTTTATATTCCAATGACTACATGCATACATGGCAATACCAAAACCATTTATCTTGGGTCAAACCATCATTTCATAAAGACCCCTTTACCCTTCACTTGTACGAACCAAATCTGTACGTAGGGTATTTCTAGAACTACGTGTGGCTTGATTCCCGTCATTATGGGATATGTAGGAATGTTCGAGCATCCCTCGAATCCAGCCCCATGTATTGGGGCCTAACCCCAAATTTTATATTTAGTCCCCTGGCTGAAAAGTCCCTGTAAAAACACACATTGTGTATTCATTATTATGGTCCGAGTTCTATGACCCTAAACTAATATTTCCCATACTTTCGTCCAATATGACATTAAACTCTATTTCAAGAAATAAGTATGGCTTGATTCCCATCCTTATGAGATATGTATTGAAGTCCAGCATCTCAATTCAGGACCTAGCCACAACATGATTATGGTTAGCATTGATCTATGTATCTATTTCATTCATTGGGAAATACCCATTTTCATGTGTTATAGTCCTAACCTTAAATACTTCAATATCTCCATAACCCTTTTCTTGAATTCTGATCACAAAATTTCTGATACTTGAGAGTCCTTTTTCATGATGATGCAGCATGTGCCCTTAGGCGGCCTTGCATTCGTAGTCTACATAAGAGACTTGTCACCCAAAAGATACTATTATTTGACTATTCAGCCAATTCCCTTAGGAGGCCCTGCAAAATGTAACCCCCTAATGGGTTTGTCAAATAGTGGTAACTTCATTCTTGGGATGAAAATAACTTTTTCCCTTAGTTGTCTTAATGACAATATGTAGGGATCTGCAAAAAATGTCCATCCTTAACATATCTTTCCCACACTCTTTTTAATGATACGACAGTATTCAAGTCTGTGGTTTATATTTTCCTTCCCTACGTTTCGGTCAGACCTTCGTAGGAGTGACATTCATTCAGTTCTTAGACTATCCTATTTGGAAATATATTTTCCATATTCAAATACCTCTCTTCATACAGAAAACTATATTCTTTAGATAATTTGAATCCCCGTAAACTTCCACTGGAGTTTTAGCATTATAAAGGTAAATTTTGGAGAGTTCTTTTGCCGGAATATGTAGCATGTTCCCTTAGGCGGCCTTGCCTAAATAGTCTACATAACAAAATTTTCAGCGGACAGATGCTATTATTTGACAATGAATCCAATGCCCTTAGGTGGCCCTTCATAATTCAACCCCTAACAGGTTTGTTAAATAGTGGTAACATCATTCTTGGGAACTACTTATTCTAATGCCTTTTTAGCATCTTTTCATATCATTCCTTAGATTCCAATTTTCTTAAGTCATTATTTACATGTTTTACCTCAGACATGAAAATGGTAATATGTTTTCAGATAAAATATCATGTAATTGAGTCAATGTTAATCCATTTGGTCAATGATATTTCGACCTTAAACATTAGCCTTTTTATGTCCAACATGCATGACTTTATACTTCTCACAAAATTCAAGGGAACTATGAAAAAAAGTCATGTTCCAGCTCAAAGTACATACATCTTGTATGATTTTAGGTAATATTGAGTAATTAAAAGAATCAAAGTTTGTATTGATATTTATAATAATCCTAGAAAAAAAATAAAACTATGCTTTCTAGAACCATTGGCTTAAGTAAAAATTTAAAGCAGGTAGTAAAATAAGTAATGAAAAATTGATTGAAGATGAAAATGTTTTTCATTTGTTGAACAAGAGTTAAAAGGACATCCATAGAATGGAGTCTCTTCTCTTTCCCAAGAATTACAAAAGGATGCCAACCAAAATCTTCATTTGATTTACAGCATCCCGAGCTTCATCAGCATCCACGTGAAGCTGATTCTCTCGACCAAATTCAATCTTTTCTTCTTAATGGAGTGATTTATTAGCATCTTCAATGGATTTCATAACTTTTATTTGAACTCCTTTCAATGAATTATTATGCTGGTCATGTTCCCCAGTAACAACATCTAACTGTTGCTGAAGGTGCAACATCTAGATTACTTTCTCTTTGATCTTATGCTTGAGATCCTTCAACTTGGCAGCATGATTAGCTTCAACTCAGGACACTGCAGCCTCAAATTCATTGATGTTGACTGAAATCCTCACCCAGGTCAAATATTGACAGAACATTTTCTATTGTTCATCCCTTAAGATGACTTGTTTCACTGTGGCATGTATCTCTTGGTACCCAAAACCGCCAAGTCCCATCATGAAAAACAAGGATTACAGTCGCGGGATCTTCAATGACATCTCTTCTAAAGGAACTTTAGATATTATCTTCCATATATTCATCCATGCCTTGTGTTATGAAAATTGGAGCGCCTTTTGTACCTATGGATCTGACTCAACATCACTGTCACAGGGGGGAATGTAATCCAGGATTGATGCACTTAGGGAAGTTCCATGTTCTGCTCCTTCCCCTAACCTGTGTTTATTCACTCTCTATTCTCATTCGGGCGAAGGATGAGGCATCACATCCAGATCTAGCCACTAAAATTTATGGCCCTGCATAATCAATTGAATGAACTGGTTAGTTTCAAAGAATATCAAAAGTTTATTGGCTATCATGAAAATTAAGTACAATAAAAAAATTGTTATCTCTTACCCAACGGTAGATCAGTAACTTGGGATGACTTCTCCCCAAATTTCCTAGCATCAACAAGATTTTCAAGACGAGTTTCAGGAAGCTCTTCTTGGTTAATCTCCACTTGAGCTAACGCCTCTGCAATATTTGGGTTTTATGTACCCCCTTCCTGCATTGGAAGTTCAACAGCTTCTCAGATAGAACTGCACATTTCAACCGATCATAACTAGAGATGTAATAAGAAGTTATTTTTAATAAGACGATGGATAACACTCACACCCATAATCTTCTAAATTACATGGTAATTTAACATTATCTAAAAAATCATCAAAAGATGCACCATTTTCCATCATTTCATCTAATGTAATCTCAGAATCCTGGTTAATCTAACCAGTGGGGGCATTCAATATGTCTTCTTTGCGATATTCATCTTGTTTCCACTGACCCTGGAAAAATTATTCAGTTAAAATAGAGGCATCAGTTGAAATGGTCTCCAAAATCTCTACTACAGGTGTTGGACCTAAAGTATAATAGAGAATGAAAGTTAGTTTATGTTTCTTAAAACATTTTATGAAGCATTGTTAACTTACCAGAAGCTGGTTCTTCTCATCTTGCTGTAGCAGTAGGATTGATACTAGGAACAGATACGGGTTCCTCTTCTGGAGCAGCCAAGCCAGCATGAGCTTGTGATTGTTCACCAGCACCCTCTGTGGTCCTCAAAGGAGGATCGATCCTCTCCCTCAAAGGAGAAATTGAAGAAGCCACGGAGAGCCCAAAAATCATGAGTAGCCTTTTCATGGGTTAAGACTCATGATTATCTGAAAAACTTACCACTACTGATGAAGCATTTAGCTGTGGGCTTCTTCCTTCAATGATTTTTCTTCATTGTCCTTTTAAGAGTGTCACCAGACTCATTTATAGTTACATGAATTGGAGAATGGAAATCCATATCCAACTCCTCATCCATGGCTTGCTGTCCGGGAGATATCTCACCAGACTCGCGAGGAGATTCATTAGCCCTAATGGTAGTACCACCAGGGTTCGACTGTGGTGAAGGAACCCCAGTAGTTCCTTTCTTTTTATCCTGTAGGATGAAGAGAATAATTTCCATGAGTAATAAAGCTTTAACTGGAATCAAGTTACAAAGAAAATAAGGAAATAAACTTACATCTTTAGGAGCCACATAATCATGCCACTCCTCATCTTCGAAAGAAATAGTCCCCTCAGTAGTGCCACGATCTATCATTTCCATCACCCGCTTGGTGATGGGAAGGGAATAATTGGTGGCATATATGAGCATTTACAGCTCTCTGATGTAATCCCACACTTCATCGGGGTTATCCTTGTAATGGATATCTGTAGAAGCCAGAATATTCCCTATTCCAGGGTGGTGTAGCCCCTCGCAAAAATCAATCCAGACAGTTTCATCACCACAGTATAAACTCCACCACGTCTGGATAGCCTCTGGTCTTAAATTTTTAGTATGTGTAACAGAAGGATTCGAGGAAGGTCCTATAATCTTGGACTCCAGCTTCTTCACATCTCCTGCGACTACAGATAAAGGATATGAAAATAAGACTTTTTGCATTATAAAGTAATGGTGATTAAATTTCCCCAATAAAGTAACTCACTAGGAGTCGATGGAGTTGGTCTCTTGATTTTGATAGGGGGATTATATCTGGCACGAGGCTACTTTTCCACATGTTGTGCCTCATCATCCCCATCTTGGAAATCTGTTGAATCATCTTCAGGTGGTGTAGAAGAATCACCTTCCATATGAAGGGTTTCTTTCTCTACAGTTCTTTTCCTTTTCCCCAACTGATAATCCAGGTGATTCAGTACCCCTCTAGGGTATGATTATATCCAGTTCTCTGCGTACAATGAAGTCAAGCTATTTTCTACTTTGTCAACTTGTAGATAAAACACTGCCCTGGTCTTCTCCATAGATATCAGCAACCATAGTTTTTGGGCACCTATCAGATGTTGCTCTGACCTGACATGCACTGGTGGAGATACAAGAGTCTGCTACAAACACTTAAATTGATGTGGAAAACTATATGGAGAATATGCCTCACATATAATCTCTCCATCAGTCCTAGTGACCAGAACACCATCTCTATAGGCCGTCATGTATGCCCTTAGTTCCAGGCTGGTTGTTCCATCATCAAAAAACCGCCCGGTTGGAAGATTTCCATGAGGAAAAAAATTGAATTCCTTATACATGCTCAACATCACCTTCATGTCATAGAAATTGAGAGCTGGTGGAGAAATTCTAGAGAATGCCGGCACTGATGGCCTGAATGAACTTCTAGGGATCTGTACTCCGTTTTGTACATTATACGTCCTAATTTGAGTGACGATCCATCCCCATAAAACATGTAATGGTCCCACTATTCTCAAAGGAGACATTCCCATGATAACATGGAGTAAGCTCCTATGAATCTTTCCTAAAATGTGTCTAGACAACCCAGCCATTTTCTCCTCAGCCAACTTGGCTGCAATAACGAAGATCCCTGGCCTGAAGCCTCCCTTTGAGTCCCTAACTGGCAAAAGATAAACACTGAACCATAAGGCCAAGAAGCATGCCAGACAAGTCTTCTTTGGGATTCTCTGATTTACTTCATATCCCCACTTCTCAAATTCTACTGATTTTAAGGTTTGCCAGAATGTTACTAGAGCACCCCACTTCTCTGTTTTGGGGAAGGTGGTAGGATAGGTGGGCCCCTTCTCCTTGGGCCCCTTCCCCTTCGACCCCTTCTCCTTCGATCCCATCTCCTTTAGCTCATTCTCCTGCTTCTTGGTGAGAAACATATTCATCCACTCCTCTGGATGAATATCCTTTATAGAATGAGTTAAGGAGGCCTCTGAACAATTGAGCTTGTGAATGATTATCAATAATTCCTGAGCCAAAGTCGGGGTCTTCTACAAATAATTCCAAGTCACCTTGGGAGGAATGAATTCATCATACATATCAACCAAAATTGGAGCCCCTGAGATCATGTGGACATCCCAATGACTGATACCTACTTCTCCATGAGTTAGATGGAACGAATTAGTTTCTAGGCTCCAATGGCTATGTATTTCTGGCACAAAGTCATCATTCCTATAAACATATGTTTGCCCTGCCCAAATGGCTTCATATATTGTAGAATCGTTTAAATCCTCAACAAACTCTGCCCAGCTTTGTCGCACCCAATATTACCACATCCAATTTGGCTTCACACCTCCTCTAGGACGAATTTTCCAACTCTTATTCCAGCATTTGGATTGATCCATATGAGAGTTTCGGATGATTGAGGGATAATAATGTGGTTGCAACTCAGGCTTGTGAGGTTTCAGATCTGAGGTACATGGGCTATGATGCATTATGTAGGCCTTCTCCACTATTCTGGTATTCATAAATTCTCCTCTATATGAGATATTTGGTGAAGAAAAATTGGCGTAATTCTGAAACCAAGACTTCGGGATATAATTTTTTGCCTCTGGAATGGTTACTTCTTGAATATGACCATAGCCATACAAAGGTAGATAAATAATCTGTGGGAAGTCAAGATGATACTTCATCAGGTACATGGCCAAATCTGGAAGAGTACTGTCGTAGACAGTATAATAATCATGAACAATGATGCTCATCATATCATCAACTCGCTTTCTATCCAGTTCATCAGCCATTTCGATTCTCTTGGAGCCATTTTATCTGCACAAAAGTTGAATAATTAATTCATAATTAAGTTGATTTTTCATAAATTTTTGGAAAAAAAGTGAAAAAATTGCTAAGGCATTAAGGCGTCCAAGTACCAAATTTAGAGTGAATGTATCAGTGTGTCGTACAAGTTTTTTCGCACAGGTATCACCGTGGAAGTCCAAATACCTCTACAGCAGCGCGACAATAGAGAAATAGTATTAAATAGAGAAACTTGAGTGGGGAAGGAAAATTACACAGAGCTATCTCAAATGTTTGAAATCCAGGTGCATTACACGAGAATGGTAGCATATATATAGGCCCGACCTCAACCCTGCATGCCTAAATCTTATGCGTGCATCCCTGTGCACCACCATCTGTGTGACTCTCACTTGTGCACTTCCATCTGCGCGCTCAACACTTACACGTTGGAATTTCTTGGTTTTATTTTTCACCTTAGAGTCACATCCTTTTTCTTTCAGATCTAACTCTGAGGGGGGTCTTTTGTTGATTCTACATTCGGTCCCAGAGTCTAAACGAAAGAAAAGGGAAATAACTTAAATCCAAAATGATTCATCATTTGAAGAAACATCAATATTTGAAAAAGTAATGAAAAATGATTAATTTGAACTTGGGTTGTGCAAGTTCCACCGAGGTCGCAGAAGTATACTTACGCGCCACCTTGTGGTCGGGCAGGTGACTTGCGCGCCCTCTTTTGATTTTCACTCAAGGTCTTCCCTGTCCTATAAATACCCTTGGTTGGCCGACCATTTCAGGATGGGAAAATTACAAAACTCATATTCAAGCACTGGTCACCCATGTCTCTTATAGAAGTCTTTCGAACACTTATAAGGTAATTTATTACCTAGAATGGAAGGGCTAAATAGTGGAAACAAGTCCCAAGTGTTGAAACTCATCAACACTTGCGCACCTAAGTGGCAAGCCCTTAAGGTAAATGGCCACACATGTGTGCCGCCTTACCCCTTCAATGGAACATGTGCACCACTCTTTTGGAAGCCTCTAGGGATAATAGTATGGGCTTGAGCCAAGTCTTTACCAAGTATTACCCTAAGGGTTCACCATCGTGCAAGTACCCCAGTGTCGCGCAAGTATACTTGCGCGACCAGGACTTGCGCACCCACGAAAGACCTACAAGCCCTCTTTTTTGGCTGCCTCTCCAGCCTATTTCACCTCTCTTTTTCCTATCCACCTCTCCTATTAAATATTTAGCCTTCAGAACCATCTTCCAATCCATTTATGGCGTTGTTATTTTTTTGGAATCTTTATCTGAATGGAATTCAGTGGAAAATATCTCAAACCCTAGTGATTTACATATCTTCATATCACTATGGTGAGAGACTTCATTCATTCAACCTCATCCTTTAAATATGAGAGGTCCCCTAACCTACGCATCCTTCTCATTTTTAATCCAATATCATAAATTCCATTAATTTAGGCCTCCTTATCAGGAATAAGTCATATGTTTCATGTCTCCTTAACAATTGGGCATCCTCCTTAGGAGTAATCCCAAATCTAAAATCCCCAAATATGTGCATCCTCCTTAAGATTAAGCCGCAAGTTCCCTAAGTTGGGCCTCATTTTCAGGTGTAACCCCATTATATAAGTTCCCTTATTTTTTTTCATCCTCCTAAGGAGTAATCCCCAACCATAATTCTTTTAATATGGGAATCTTCCTTTGGAGTAATCCCCATGTTCCCAAAATCCTAATTCCCATAACATGGGCTTCCTTTTCATGAGTAATCCCTAGTCATATTTTATCTTAAACAAAATTAATTTATTTTTTATTTGGGATTCCTTATCAAAAGTAAAACCTAATCACATGTACCCTCCTAATTTGGTCATCTTCCTCAGGAGTAAGCCCCACGATAGAGTATCCAAATCTCCATAAATCACATATAACTTTATGGACCTTGTTCCTGGGTTTCGTACCTAAAGTAAATCCCAATTTTCATCTATCTGGGCAGTCATACATAAATAACCCCACATCATTTCATATAATTGCATCTTTCATGGTACAATTGTCTCGTTTTACCAATACCTATTATTTCTCACACTAAGCATGAATCACGTGAGCTTAGAGTGTAAAAATAATTATGAAATATTTCTTTGATCCATCAATCATGCATAAAACCTATACTTTTTTACTCTATCTACACGGGTTCTGATTCCTTTTCTAAAATAAAGGATACGTAGGTGGCACATCAGCGGGTACGATCCCAACTCTGAAATAATCTATGTCCTTCAGAATAATAATAAACTTCAAGTGCCCCGTTTAGTGGCTTCAAAACAAGTATGGTTATCATAATGACAAATAGATTTATATATAATGTGTTGAAGCATACCATTGACTAAGAATCTCTAAAAAATACAAATGATTCTCTATTAATGAAGAACCTTGAATACATATAAAATATTCTCTAAATCTTATACATATCAATCATTTATTGTCAGATCTAAAGGAAAGTTCATTTTCATTCTTGGTCTTGTAATAAGGATTCATAAACATAACTTAAATCAATAAAGAGAGTCTCATAGTAGAAAATAATTCCCCTAAAAAAGGTGTGAAGAGTCTGACCTCCCATCCTATCGACCAATGAAAATATATAAGCCTCATTGGTTCACAACTAATGAGCACTGACATTTGGAATGTAGGTCCAAATGGATATAGAATCATTGGATGTTTCCTATTCTACAAACAATCCCATTAGAAACCGCTTGGAATGTTTGAACCGTAAATCAATGAGGTCTTCCCCTATTCCAGAGGAAACATATAACTATAAGAGTGTAAGATTATACCATTACATTAAAAAGTGGTGCTATTATGGTGTCACCACACAATGCTAATGTAAAGATAAAAATCAAGTATAGGCCACATGCTATATCACTATGAAAAATATTATACTATTTCAAATGAACGAAGGGATATGAAGTTACATCCATTGAGAAAAGAAACCACAACTATATGTAAAGGGAGGATATGTTGGTATGTGGTGGAATATTATAGAAATAAAGAGATGATGAACAATTAATCCTTTTCCTGTTGGTTCTTTTTCCAAATATATTAAGGATATTGTTCAACCCATTTAATTAACATAAATTTTCATTATTTTAGAATAAATTAAAAGTATGTAAAAATTATATAATTCAAATAGATCAAATATTTATTTTATTCAACATATATATCATGAGACATAATCATAAAATAGTGAATATATAATCTAAATGTAATAAACTATTAGTCGTATTATTTATGATATTTGGAAAAATTTAAGGTATCTAAATGAAAATTTTAAATTTTCATGTATTCTAATGACAATTATAACCATGTGTTTTTTTCTAGTGAAAAATATTTTGAGATAAAAATTTATATTTAAATTGTTATCATTGAAATAACAAATATTTTTAATTTAAAAAATATAAATATTATAGAACCAATTCATAAATTTTAGACTATTTAGAGCATTAAAACGATAAAAATATAATTATACTAATTTTAATTATTTGTATATAAATCTACTAACTATCTAATTGAATTTGTTTTGATCATATAATCTATATAACTCATTTTATAATATATCAACTTAATAAAATTAAAAATTCTATAAATTGAATAATATATTTTAAACCAAAAACATGAAATATGTTCCAAAAGAAATGCTAACATTGTAAATATTGATTTAAACTTTTTTTAGTTTAAAAAATTGAATATATAATTATTAAATTTCTGATAAAATAAGAATTAAAAAATTATGATCAATACAACCCATGTTAAAATATAAATAAACTGATCTATTAAAAAATCCACCTAAAATAATGATAAGTTTGAAATATTCAAAAACATAAACTAACTATATATAATAAAACCATATATAAATACATTAAGGAATCCTAAAACATGTAGAAAATATTTCTCTCTAGCGGATTTCATCGAAATGATGAGGGGATCTTCGTTATACACATCCATGGAGGTGGATTAGAGGGGAAAAACAAATGGTTCCATGATATAATTAGAAACTTTTGTACAAAAACAATGTAAACCATAAATAAATCCCTGATATACGTTCCTAAGGTCCAAATAAAAATCTCAATATTAATAATCTATTACATTCCACAATTCTAATACTTTTGGATGTCTCATGAATCTGATGTAGTTAATATCATGAGCCTAAAACTTAATGTCATATTCTATCTTTAGACAACATGAATATTATTCACAAGCATGGATTTAGAGAAAATAACATAATAACATTGCATGATTTTTCTTCTTCTTCCTCCTTTTTTTCATTGATTTTGTACTCTAATTGTTTATAATTGAATTACATATTCATGTATGATATATAATTCATTTTTCATTGTCAAAATATTCTCTTTAATAAAACATCTAATCATAATGTCATGAATGTATCTTTGTATTTTCATCAATAAATTGGTAAATTTGTTTTTCATCTCACAGAATGATGTAGGGATATTAGTTTCACTAAATGAATCATTAATGAATGAATTTCCATGATGGTTCATTAGCACCATACCGATATATTTTTCAAATGGTCGCATTGAAAAACATACCTCACTGAATATCGGTGATGAATGAATTCTCGATTGATAGATGTCACTATTCATGGATTCCTTAAATCTTGAATGGGTGAGAACCTTTAAACAGACAATACCTAACTCATAGAAGATCCAAATTCTTTCTGATAGAGCCATTAGAGCTAGAGGTACATCTTTTATTGAACCACTCAAGGTTTTAACCTTAAAACACATTCCTCATCGATGAATATTATGTTCAAATGGATGGATGAAAGATGCATTGTGGTCGATGAAATCCAAAACCTCTCTAAAAAATAGCTCTCATGTTTATGATCTCAGTACTTATTATAATTAATATCTAAAAGGAGAAAATTCTTAAACAAAACGTGACCATAAACCATGAATTAATCCTTATAGTGGAACACCAAATTAGACTGTAGTTCCAATGGTAGTATTATATTTTCTATTTTTCTTAACTCCTAGGATTACTTTGATAGATTATAGAATCTTGACATCATCGAACATAATCCATGCATACTCTAAATATTTGAGTGGGATTTTTCATGTAACCCATTCACGCATTGAAACAAAATGGCCCAAATTTTTGTGTTACTAATGGAATTAGCTGGTAATTTTGGCACCATAAAATCATGAATAATATCATATAATTCAATGGGGTTCCTATAAAGAAAGATTACAGAATGTAGGGTGGAGATTTAGGTCTTTATTCAAGAGTTACGTTAGAAGCCAATTTAGAACCGAAACGTCCATGTGTCATAACTTTTAAGGCCAATGATTACAAAACTAATGTAATAATTGAGGATGATCATATTCCACATTTTTTTAATATTATATTATTTTTGGATAGCCTATCATGAATTGTAATGTGGTGAAAAAACATGTAAATCATCCCACGGATAAAAAATAGACTAAAATCAAGATACAAATATTGGATAAAAGGAATATTTTAGAGATGACTAATCCCTCCATGAAAATAAACGAATTATTGGTGAAAAAGATAAGTTATCTATCCATGTTAAAGAACCCCCCCCCCCCCCAAATAAAATCAGGGGCTACATTGGTTAAAGGGGAGAATGATATTTTTCAACATATTATTGCAGATGATATTGTTTTGCTGGTCACATACATTGTAATGAAACCTCAAGAAAAATAAAAAATTGAATATCACAAACCCTTCAAAGAGGATAATGTAAATGAAATAAATAGTTATCAAGGCATGAAAATGGGAAAAACAACTCAATGAACTGAGAATATTGACAATTCACATGTAACTAAAAATAATCTCTCTCTAATTGTTTATTATAGCGCATTACCTACCACCAAAGGCAACATGGTGGATAAAAACTCTATAATTCAACCAATTATTGAATCCCACTCTAAATTTGTAGATGATGTCACACTCCACATTATGCTTATGGGGTTGATCAGAACAAAATTTCTATTGGAATGGTTTTTATTTAACCTGGAACTGATAATTTATTCACAATGGAGATATAAAGGCACATAAACTCATCTTACATCCCAACACTATGCCATTGAAGGCTGTTAAAGGGAAGAATATTAAGAAGCTATTGAAGATCCCTTAACTAATTTGGTTGGAAAAAATATAAAGAAATTTACTCAAATTAGGGGAACATAAACTCATATTATGGAAAATTTTCTACTCAAACTTTAACAAGACATACAATGAAGATGTAGTGGAACAAAATCTCTGACAACAGTTTTCTATAATCCCACAAAGACTATATCGGGAAAGATCAATCATGGGCCTAATGATCTTGTAGGGGTTTGGTCATATGACTGGTGAAATATAGATAATAAAGGCTCCCATATAGACATTTAAAGGCATACATTACCAGAATATACTCATACTGATATTAGAGACATCATCTTGAATCAGAAAAAAGATAAGTTATGTAAACTTGATAATATTGATTCTGCTAAAATGCTCATGATCAAACATGATAGAGAATCACTATATAGAAAAGGGAAATATTTCAAACAACTCAACAAATACACAGTGGAGAAGAAATCTCGAGGAAAAAAAGGGGGTCCCAACACCACGTACATGTCCAAATGAACATCCTCTATTGTAACCGTCAGGGTATTTCTGGTGAAACACCATCAAAAATTTAAAAAGTCTTTTATTCTTGCATAA
This sequence comes from Viscum album, assembly GCA_963277665.1. Taxonomy (NCBI): domain Eukaryota; kingdom Viridiplantae; phylum Streptophyta; class Magnoliopsida; order Santalales; family Viscaceae; genus Viscum; species Viscum album. Next base: position 1,032,043,541 of record OY728119.1, on the reverse strand, counting down.
ACATAAACACATTTCTATCTATAACCTCAAAATTAATTTTTATTCTACTTTTATTATCTTACATAAACATAGTTACATATTTGTTAGTTATTCTTATAAAAAAATTTCTAGATATTCACATGGTCTATTTTCCCACTACTTTTATGGAATGTGCATGTCTTTAACAGTGAAACTCAATCATTCAGCTTTGAAATGACAATGAAAAATATGGTTACATTTTCACCTATATTTATGAAAATAATTGGTTCTAAAATAGGATACCTTTATGGAAACATCTTTCTCTTCTTAGAAGTATGATCCATTCTCTTTGGAACATCAATGAATACTTTGATTCCATTCTTAGACATAGTTAAAAATGGGTCCTTCGAACAATAATATTTTTTTCTAAAGAATTTATAACGTGTATTATGGAATAAATAACTAGGATATAAATCCTAAAGGAGACAAATATATATTTTATAGAAGGAACATTAATAGTTTTATGGCTAGTAATCTTTATTGATATATCAAAAACATTAATTCCCTTAATACCTGGGATATTATTGATATCATAACCCTACCCCATATGAAATTGGATCATAACAGTATCCTATTTACTCTCAATGCTAGTTCTTTACAGCCCTGTCATTCCCTTTCATTTTGAAAATGTATATACCTCTAAGATAGATTGTGAAAATATTTCTATGGAAACATTGAATTCTATGAATTATAACAATGATTCTTTTGCATGTATTATAAAATTAAATTTTTTATAGAAAAATCTAATGATGTGGTGAAATAAAAAATTCAACCAAATGGATAATGAAATTTCATCCCAAGAAAACAGTATCAACCAAATTCAAGTTAATTGTATGAATAACGACATCAAAAATGATCCATAAATGGAAATAAATAGTTTCTCTATGTTAAACACCATCCTCACACATAATGATAATCTGTGAAAACAAACCATTAAAATTAACTAGCTTTATGATGGTGATTGAAACACTAATTTATAAAATTCTCTACAAAGAATTATGAAAAAATGCAGGCCCATCAACATCCATAAATACAAGGATAACATCATTGATAATGAAGGTGTTTCAGTTAAAAATAGAGTCACTTACTTTAAAAATATTTTTAATTTCCCAGATCATAATAAAGACATAATGATTGATATAATTCCAAGCATAGTGAGAGACAATGAAAACACACTCCTAACTATTTTTCCTATAGAAAATGAAATTTAAGTGTTAGTCTTTAGTTTTAAAAATGATTGTGCACCTAGTCCTGATGGTTTCACTGAATATTTTTTTAGCACCATTGGTATATCATATAATATGATGCTTGTAAACTAATTAAATCCAGTGTTTCCACTAGAAGCCTTATTTATGGGAATAATTATCAATTACAATACATTATTCCCAAAGTGGAGAATGATTTGAAAATTCATCTCTTCATACCCATTGAACTCATCAACACTATTTAAAAAATCATCTCTAAAATTTCAGAAAATAGGAATTCTCTTATAACTAACAGAATATTATTATGGAACGAGATTAGATTTTTTAAGGGAAGGAACATTGAAGAATAAATCTGGATTTCCTCAGAATTTAGTAACAATTTTAAAAATAATAATATAGGTGTAATTATTTCTATTAAACTAATCATAAGAAAATATTTTGAAGCCATGGACATGAGATTCATTTTAAGTGTCCTTACCATGTTGTGTTTGTTGATAAATTTTTCAACCAAATTAAAACTCCATTTAGTTCTTCTTAAATTATTGTTTAGATTAACGGTACCCCAAAGGGATATATTTTTATTGTAGAAAAGGCATCAAATAATGGTACCCTCTCTTTTCCATAATTTTTTATATTGTTGTGGACTACGAAAACAGACATATAATCAACCCAGTTACCCTATGTAAAATTAATCAGATAAATGCCTCTTGAAACATGATTATTCACTCTCATATATCTCTATGTAGATGACATTAGATTATTATTTTACGGGGAAACTAACATCTAAAATCTCAAAGATACAATCTCTCACTATGAATAGGTGTCCATGAAATCGATAAACTGGAACAAATCATCCATTTTATTTGAAAATGATTTCTTTGGACTATAAAGGATAGAATTATAAATTAACATGGTGTAAAATTAAGATACATCCCTTTTATTTAACTTGGATTTCCTATCTTTTGTGGAAATCCTAAATGCACTTATTACTCCAAAATAGTTTAGTAGATTAATAATCAACTATCCAATTGGAAAAAAAATCTAATTGATAGAAACATGTATTTGTCTTATAAAATACACCAATGTTTCTAATTTTTTTTTGCTCCATGATGGTTTATAAATTTACTATTGAATTAAGTTTAAATATTAATAATGTAACATTGAAATTTTTTAATAATAGAATCAGTATTGAGAGAAAACCTATCACCACCCCGTGGAATTACTATTGTAAACCCCCTTCCAATGGTGGGATCAATATTAAAATACATTGTCTATTTAAGGACGCTATTCAAGTTAAACTCATGTGGAACCTTATAAATGATATTTTTTTTGGCTTGAGTGTCCTTAAAGGATGATTTTACAACAATATAATAAATGGGATGAATTTGGACTTGGAATATTCTATCTAGTATTCCATCAAGCTCTTGTATTATAAAATCATGTATCACTCTAAATGGATTGGAAATAAAGAATATTCTTTAGACTTTAGGTTAGTTAACATTAATGGGAACCCTCTATCCTCTATTATAAATTCCATGCACTTATCTAATGATATTAGTTTCTCCATATATGTTTTCATTCTCTCTTTAGATATGGATTTACCAAATGATATCAACGCTGTTATTGCCAATTACTATTTTGACAGCACTGATGATTTTTTGGTTGGGGAATCGACTCATAATGGTGTTCTAAATTCTAATCATTACTACAATCATAATTTCAGTAATAATATCCAAGATTCTTTTTGGGTCAATAAAAATTAATAATTCATGCGTGGACCCTCCAAATTCACCTTGGTAGGTATAATATCCCACAATACAGTCTCAAGATATTGATATCTTCAGTTATTTTGTATTCAACTCTGTTCAAAGTGTCATTTGTGAAATCAACACCTAGATGATGCTAACCTCATATTCATATTAATTGATACCACCGCTTCCTTATGGAGATACATTTTTGACATTTTTTATCTCATGTGAATAGTTTGGACTCTATTTTTCATCACATTCAATGATGCACTGCATTAGATGCCTCTCCCCAAATAAAATAGATTATTATTACCAAAGTCGCTGAATGGATACATGTCATCTAGTATATGAGGAATTATTCAACTCAAAATAACAATACATTCATTCTTCATGCAGATCAGGTAAAAATTTCATTACTATCATGGAATATGTAATGATGCAAACAAGTAACTTCCACAAGCTCGTTAAAGATTTTATTGTTTTTGTTCAGATCAGAATCAATGGGATATTTAGCCAGATAAATGGGATGATGGAAGTCTTATGGAAACCAACTCTCTAGGACTGGATCAAAATATATGTGGATGGTCCCTTAAAAAGAATCCCATGCCTTACGAGCTATAAAGTACTGTGTAGGAGTCAAAATGGTCATATTTTGGGATGTTTCTTTGGTTCATGTGGTTTTTAATCCTTCTTTAACGAAGAGATGTACAATTTCATTATCATCATCAATATCACCATGAAAAAATGATGGAAAAACATATGGATTGAAGTTGACACCACTACTATCATTCAAGCTCTTCGACATGGGTTGGATCATGTGACAAGGCTGAAAACTTCAATATGGATTATGTTCCTCAATCATCTGACAGAACTCAACCATATTATCCCTCATTCTTATCGTGAGGATAAAAAGTTGGAGTATGGTATTTCCAAAAAATAATTTAGCAATGATATTGAGTGGATGGATTACCTTCATGTAGATCTCATACCACTACATAAATTGGACTGTAATAAATTTCTCTCTGTTAAACTTTTGTAATCTAGTTTATTTGAATCATTAAATGAAAAAATTATTTGGAAATAATATATTATTTTATTTATAATGTATCACCCTGATATGATAATTTTTTTATTTTATTAGGACATAATATTTTAGATAGAATGCGATGAAAAAACAATGAACTAACACAAAATAGTATAATATTAACTATGAAAAATTAAAATTAGATTATGCCTAATAGATATTATATTCGAAAAATAACCACTTGAAATAATTATATATTATTAAATTTTCATGTTTATTTTTTCGTAAAAGTACAACTTCCATATAACCATTTACAAATAATTTTATTATATATTATAATAATAATTAAAATTAATCATAGTTAAATGTTTATAATAGTTGTAAGTGTATATATATATAAACATTTTTCTCAAAATTTATTTATTTATAAATTATTGTGAATTAAAATTAGGGAAACCTAACATTAAAAAGGAATTTTTTATAAATATTTTTCTTTATATATTGAATTTATATTTTATAACAAAATATTGAAATGCTAGAAATTTAATTTTAAAAAATTAGAACCATTTTTGGACGAAAAATTTCCATTTCATCTTAGGATGAGTTTCATAGATATTTCTAAAATAGTAGTATCTAGGTGAATTGTTAACAATGGACTTATGAGTAAATTCATAATTTTTTTTATCATGTCAATAGTTAATTATAACATCAAAATATATTCTAAAATATTCATAATTAAGGATGAATATATTGAACCAGACTATATATATCTGAAAAAATATTATGAATTTATAAAATCAATAAACAAGAATATAAATAATATTTTCATTAATTTTACCTTTTTAAAATATACATTGAATTTAATATTAATAAAGAAAAAAATTTGTTTCTCATACATTTAAATCCACATAATTGTTATTTTTACTACAATAACCCCATTTATATAATAAAAATAAAATTTTATAGAAATGTATACAGTGTATGAAAATTTAAAAATAGAAATAAAAATCTCAAAAAATCGGTTTTACGAGATACAAGAACAAATCTAAATAATAAATTTTTATTCACAAATAAATTTTAGCCTGTAAAATGGTTTTAATATTTGTAGATATTAAATAAAATTTTTGTAATAAATGGAAATATATAGATACTAAAAGTACATTATATAAGATAAAAATATATTCTACTATAAAATCTATAATAGAAATAATAATAATTACCGGGATTATGGGTTTTGAACCTATCAAAACAAATTTCAATTTTATTGGATGGGAGACAAACTATAACATCCCACAACACCTAATTGGAATGGGAATTTATACAGACATTAATTAGACTTATTTAATCTTTCCTAAGATACCAAAGGCTGTACATAAATGTTAATGGCCTCATTAACAGAAGGAGACAATTATCCATTTGAAAATAAATCTCCAAAACAAAACATACCATATCCAAATGACCACTTCATGATTCATTATAATAACTCAAATAAATATGAAAAAATACCATTTATGTCAAAATATAACTACAAAAGAGTATCACAGGGGAATAATAACAATATTAATGTTCAAAGTGGAAAAAATATTAATAAAACCCAAAACCTCTATGAAATGACTCTATGATCGCAACATGCTCATTGCTCAAACTCCACTGTACCGCTAAAATATAATGATTCAACACTATATATGTGGGAACCTTTACCACTACCCATGTCCCAAAAAACAAAATCTTCTAATGAACCAACGTGACATAGTAAGGGTGAGTAATTCAACTAAATAGGATTTCCACAAATGACATCCACACTCTTGCCACTAGGATATAACATGTTTGAGAATTAATATAAAAAAATTTATATAAAACAATTTAAATAGTTTATATCATAATATGAGACATATTTCATTGGACAACTATTTCCTTAAAAAAACCATGTTCCTTGGAATAAATTTAAAAAATAAATCCAACCATTTTAAAATTAAATTGGAATTACCCATTCCATTTCATATAGCAGCACACATCCACACACACAACCTACCACTCAACCACAAATCATTTATATTACCATTTACTATATTATAACACATTTATAAATTATACCCTTTGATGGTGGTACTTCATGACCATTTTCCAACTCATTCCATCAATGATTATCCATTTAATCCAACCACATGTCATCACAACATTTTCCAAACCAATTCAATATTTTTAGTAAAACCATACCCTAATTGAAAATCATAACAACAAACCATTTCAATAAATCCAACCCAATATGAAAAAAACATTTCAAATAACAATGTCAAAAAAACCAACATTTTATTGAAAAAAAATTTGTTCCCATAAAAAAAATAACAATTTTAATACCATCATTTTAAAATGATGTTAAAAAATTCTCATTTTTCAGAACACTTAATTTTTAAAATATGGTAATCCACAAACAAATAATTATTCCATATGTCATTTCATAATAATTATATGATAAATTTCCCACAAAAAACATCAAATTTGAAACTAAATTTGTATGTTCTAAATATATTTCTCAAACGTAAAGCCAGATACATTAAGAATTATGGGAAAAATTAAGAACGATACAAAAATTCCAATGAAACTGGGTTGAATCACATAAACCCCTCCAAAGATATATCCATATATCATCAAAAGGCCATAAAACCATTATTATCATAAAAAAATTATATATATATATCCACATAGGGACTAAATCAAAGAAGGAGGGACACTTAAGGAAGCATATCTAATAATAAAATACCAAAACTACTATAAACGAACACTTAACAAGTGAACTGGGCTTCATCACACCACAAAAATCCTCTGGATAACTTCCTCTAAAACGAAAAGGGTCCCACATCCCTTATGTGGAGAAAGTTATGATTTTGGATTATGTTGGATCAAGAAGGAGTTAATGACTAATAATCAACTAGACCACTGTTTTGGGATCTTTATTTTAAATTGAGCTTAGTTAGTCACACTTTTATAAAATCATGAGAGAACTATGTGCCCACCTCTTCCTCAAAGAGGACATCGTATGGTTGTCTTGCATGGATAGAAAAAACATGTTCATATCACGAAAAATTCCACTATCCCACTATGAACAATTTCTCATAGGTATCTCTAATGTTTGAAAAAATGTGTCCTTCCACATGTGCCTTCCCCCTAGCCCCTATCATAGATTGCACAGTTTACTACAGAAGTTTCATGGTTTCCCAAATATATGAACCAACATTCCACTAGTTTAAAAGCCTCATAAAATTCCCTAAGGATTCCATACTCACCCAAAAATCACGCAAATAGTATATTTTCCAAAAAATAAAAAAATTGGATTACTTGAAACATGAAAGGAAAAAATTTTCCTTCCATTATATTTTTCTTCCCAAGAATGTAGAAAACTATAATTGATATAAAAGGTCTTTATTTGTTACTCTTTCATTTTATTATCAAGTTATTATGTATCTTCCTTAATCTCACCATGATGCCCCAAAACTCACAGTGGACCAATTGGGTTTCCATGCAATTCATTCCCTTTTGTATTTCACTATCTTTACCAATATGTGCACTATTGAATAAACTAGTTCTAGGTAAAAATAATCCCATAGATCTGTGTTGGTAATGAAATTAAATATGGTGCCCCACAAACCCATTCAAGTTTCTCAAGTGGTCCTATGCATCGAGGATATAACCATCAATTATTCCCAAGATGACTATATTCTAGCCTTGAAGAGATTATCAAGAACACATGATCACTCACCATAAATGAAAATGGATTTTGATGATGATCTTCAAATGATTGTTCCAGACTCTGTTCCGTCTCAATCAATTTCATGATAAACTAAATATTCTCTATTTTTTCATGGAAAATGATCATTCTAACCATTGACGTCTCACAGGTTACAACCCATCAAATTATGGAATTAAAAAGACACCCATATAATTCCTCAAAAGGAGCCATATGTATAAATGATTCCTAAATTTTGTTATATAAGAACTATTCTTAATGTATGTTCTCTTCTCATGGGCCACAAAAAAAATTACACATGGCTGAAACATGTCATTCATAATTTTTATTGACCTTTTGTATTTCACGTATATCTGAGGCTGATATGTCATAATCATAGTCAATTTTTTGAAAAGGTATTTTTGTCAGGACTTCTAAAATTGAGATATAAATATCATATCTCTATTTTAAACTATTTAAAATGGTATTCCATGTGACTCCAACACTTCATAGATATAATATTTTGACACTTCCTCAACTATAGGATATTCTTGATTATAGAGGAAATGATATGAATTTCTACGATGATCTACTATATCCTATATGGAATCATGCCTCTAAAAATATCTTGGGATACCTATTAAAAAATAAATTTCAATTTTCTCTAATTTCCAATCATGAATAATTAAATATTGTAATATACATGGTTCTATGATGCTTTGTTGTATTCATGTAACATGTTAGGTATCTCAAAAATATAATTTACCATAATTTATTCATACCCACCCACCAAATGTAGGTTGTTAATTCCTTATGCAACTTCTATATTCTCTGATAGACAACCCATTTAGAATAGTGTCATACCTTAATGAGATATTCTTAACAAGACCTAATATCAAGCATTCGATTACTGAACCACAAAAATGAATTCCCATCCTGTATCCATCCCTCAGTGATCTCCCACAATTATGTCTTAACCATAGAGTATCACATTTTTAATCAGATGTTTGTGCCACTTTATCTAGATTTACTAAATATGGAAAAAAAATATTAAAATTAAATCCCCAAATTCACCTCAATATTCGCATTCTAGGTTCATGATTGCTACTCTTGGCATAAACATCCACTCATTAGACGCTTATTTTTTCAACTAAGAAAATGAATTCTTTCATTATACCTCTGCCACCAAATTTTCCTTAACTAGAGTATACATAAGGTCAAATTCAATCATTTATAGAAACACTATCCAACTTATTTGTATCATAATCATCATTTTTTATTTATTTATTCAATAAAAGGAGAAGAGTCGGAAGAAACATGGCCAAAACAGCCAAAATCAGATCCTAAGGGGGTATAAAGTTGTTCAATCTGAGGGAATCCCCTCGGACATGATCAGTCCCCTCTTTCATAAAAGAGTCCACCTTCGAGAAACAGGAGACACCATGGTGGAATTCAGTTATGGAGGCAAAATAGTCTTCAACTTTGTTTCCCTCACACCATGTATAGAATACATTGATAAAACTATTTAGCATATCTCTGCATTTTCTAGTTACATATGAGATTGACCATGCGATAATGTGATTTCCAACCAAGGACTAATGAAAAATAAATGAGTCTATTTCCACCACTTAGAGGACAGTACTTGCCTGCTTGTAGAGAAATAAACTACTGAACAGCGCCTTGGCCACATCCTGGAGAGATGAAACACTTCCGAGGTGAGCAGTGAAAGCTAGAATTACTGCACCTCCTGTGTGATGGAAAACCCCACCTCCTCGAATGATCCCTGATCTGCACGAACCGTCTGTGTTGAGCTTCAATCCACCGGAGGGCGGAATCCAGCTAACCCATGAAGATCTCAGACAATTGGAGATCTGGTGAGCTGCAGGATTGGGATGGAGAAGCCAGTGAATGGAAGGGGTATCGCACCAGTTGCAGCATATCCTAAACAAGTCCATTAGAAAGCTTCATATTCTAGAAACGATAGACCTACCGGTCGATTTGATCCCCTATAACCATGACTTATTTCTCACGTTACAGAGACACTGGAAGCCACCGCGAATCACGATCACCCGAGCCTCCTTCTCCATACCAGTGTTACCAAAACCATGGAACCATCTCATCATTAAAGAGTACCAGGAGGGCTTCCAACAGAAACCCTAGAAAACTCACCGAAAGCATTCTAGACCTCTCTCTCCCATCCACCTTCTAAGAAAATATTCTCCACATTCTCCTCCCGGAGATCCTTACAACAACAGTACCTAGAAGGGATACTGATACCAAACATTCTGATGTTAACTTCTGAATGTATTGCATTGTTCCTAATTCTCGAGGACAGAATGTTGTATTTCGTATGAACTTTTCTGCTCTACATCGTGATGTTCAAGCTGTAAGGAGGGTTCTGAGAAGACGAAATCATCCTATAATCCCTTGAGAAAAAGGCCCCAGAACTGTATGGGGTGAAGATGGAACTATCACGCTAATTATTTATATAAATGAGATCAAAAATATCATTTTGGTTCTTATACAGAACATCCACGATGAAAGGAGGATGATGATCTACCTCTATGAAGGAGATATTAGTGGCCTGATTCTCGGGAAGCTGATGATGGAGCCAGTCCAGTTCTGGTGCCAAAAAAAATGATTCCCTCTCCAACAATTCAGCGGGAAACGATTTAGTGGTCTTGAATGATAGGGAAAATCTTGTCCCATTAAGGGGACCCATGCCTTGCAAATCTATCCGAGATCCCGATCCATATACCTGCCATTACCTTCCCCCAAAGCATGTGTTCCTCCAGAAAATCCCATGAAAATTTAGCATTAAACCATAGAAGAGTGTCAACCAAGATCCTATTAATGATACCACCCTCATGTACCAGTCTTTCCATCATACCCCAGGACACCCAGTGTCGTGCTCCCTCTATGAGAGAATCCCAGATGAATCTGGACATGATCATGAAAATTTAAGAAATGACTCTTTTTTGTACAAAAATAGAAGAACGTGCATGGTCAGGGGTATCCACGAGCACACTATTGAAAAAATCTACACATCCTCCAAATGATATGTAGCGATTCTTCCTGTTGAAAACATGGTCCGAGATATTTCTATCAACGTGGTCCATGCCCTAAATGTGGAGCCTTCTAGAGAAGATAGGAGCACCCAGGTAGTCCATCAGAAATTCCCCACTTTCCATATCCAACATGATACATTGGGAAGAGACATGCATGTCATTATATATTCTTGATAAGTACAAATTTCTCTTCCCCTAGTTGATTACTTGCCAGCTCTATTCCAAAACATTGTTAATCTCACCCACCGAATGCCAGTTAGAATTGAATAAAATGATTGTATCATATGAAAACATGAGATTAGAAATGGAGATAAAACATGTCTTCTTATGGTAAGACATGATATTTCTATGTAGCACACTTATCTTGATGATATGAATCAGGATGCCTTGGGAGAGAATGAATATGCTCGGTGAGAGGGGGTCCCCTTGCCTCAATCCTCGTGTCGCCTTGAATAAACCATTATTCTACCCCATAAAAGAGGCCATCAACCAAGAAGATCTGAAACACCTGAAAATAATGTCAGTATACCGAGGTGAGAACCCTATACCTTTTAACACCATGTTGATGAAACTCCACTCGACATGATCATACTCATTTCTCGTGTCTATCATAATAGACATGTTTGATCCATTAGTTTTAGTATCAATATACTTGACCAGGTCATGGGCCAAGGCTATAACCCCTTGAATGAAACACCCCTTCACAAAACCATGTTGTTCTAGAGATACCCATATAGGAAGTTGAGTAGAAATCCTTGAGGTGATTATGGTAGCCGGGATTTTGTATGAAACATTGCACATGCTCAGCGGTATAAAGTGCGTGAGGGAGGTAGGATTTTTTATCTTGGGAATAAGAAATAGGGTAGTGGCCGCCGTGACCATTGGTAAACACCCTCCTTATAAAAAATCATGGATAACTGCAATTATATCATCCTTAACCACATCCCAAGAGCTCTAGTAGAACGATCTCGGGAAACCATCTGGACCTGGCGCACTCTCTCGGTTATGCCTCAAAATCGCCTAGAAAATTTATATCTCATCAGGAATAGCACTCAGAAACACATTCTCCAGAACTTAAACTTGTTAAGGGATCAGTTCCATAATATAACCATTACCTCTCGGGTACTCTGATGCCATGTGTGGGTTCGGTCCTACCAATAGTTTTGAGAAGAACAGATGGGCATGTTCCCCCACGGTGTACCTATCATCTGAGTAGGTTCCATCCTTAAGACGAATGATGGGAGTATTCATATTCCTCCTCTCATTAATGCATGCATTGAATAAGGGAGTATTCTTGTCACCCTACCTCAACCACATTATATGTGCCTCCTCACATTCCAATCATTCCTCCTTCAAAATCATGCCATCCAAGGAGACCTTCATTTTAGACAGCTCCTTGAACACCTAATCATCCCAGAACTCCTTTAGACCTGACTCAAGGCGATTGATGTTATCCATTAGAACATTCATGTCCCTGTGAATGGGGGAAATGATATATCCTAAGCATGGAGCGCATCTTTAAGCCACTTTAGTTTCTTATGAAAATAAATCCATGTGCGCCCCTACGAGGGACCTTGCGAAATCTCCATCACCAACTGCTGGTAACCAGGAGAGATGGTCCATTGTTGAGAAAACATGAATCTGGCCTGGGTCTCCTGCCTTGAGGATAATGAGAGTAGTAGAAGCGAGGGTCCGAGACACTACACACCAAATGGTTAACTGTAGATTTATCAAACATGGAGAGGGCATGGAAGTTGTATAGGCAGTGATCAAGGATACAACACAAACGATGGATTATCCTTGGGTTATTACACCAGGTGAATTGATCACCAAAGAATTTGAGGTCCATGAGGCCCTTTCCCACCATGAATTGGACAAAGTCCATCCTAGCATTCCTCGGGAAATGACCCCTACCTTTCATCTCCTCTGGTGAAACCATTATGATAAAATCCCTACCAACAATCCATGGCTAGTTACCTGGATTAGAAGAATTATGTCCATGACATAAAACCTCCCTTTTTTGGGCATCACAGCTCCCATATATGGAAGAAGCAAAAAAGAAACGATTTCCATATGACACCTTGGTTGTGATGAACTGATCACCTGCCTGGACCCCCTCTATAGACGTACTCATGTGACAAAAGATCCAAATGTGACTATTCATGGGATCAGTATGCATGTATCCCTCCATCTTGAGTAATCTTGAAAACTCACATATCCTCAAATGATTTTGTTTATGTTCAAGGATTGCAACAATAGAAGCATTATGTGGACCAGTCTCAGTGTCTAGGAAATATTTTTTGACCCGAGCAACTAGACCTTGGGCATTTCATATGATAATATGCACCATTAAAAGGAAAGTGCCCTGGAATTGGCCCCAGAGCTCATGGCCTTACTGAAATGGGGGACATGCCAGTCCTTTCCTATTCTGGATTTTGATCCTGTACAAATTCTTCTATTCTGCATAGTAATTTGCAGTGGGGAAAGAGAGGTCCATCCCAAATCATTGGGTGACATTGCTCCCTGGGCCGAACATTCTCTCCTTGTGCAGGCTGGGGTACCGGGGACTGATAGAAGATGATAGGCTAAAGGACTGCTGAGATCTCAGGGGAGCTTATTCCATTGATATTTCTAGGGGATAAGTGGCTGATATAGTTCATTTATTTGTATCAAATTTTTATATCTTTTGGAGAAAATATGTTTCAATATTTTATGATATGTAATCATAGTACATTTCTCACTAAATAGGTAAGGAAGACATGTTTTTAAATGATGTACTAAGTAAGAATACCATAAATCATGTGTTGGTTAGTTCTTATCATTTACTCATAATTTCCATTAGTAATATGCAACAACAATATCTCATTACATGATAAAAAAATCCAATACCAGATCCCAAAGAATCAAAATATACCACATACCCTTCCATTGATTCTAAAAAAATATGATTGGTTATGATGTAATAAAATATTTATGAAATTAAAAATCCTTATAAAGGTATTTATTCTATTTTAATGGATCGTTTTTCCTTTTTTATGTTTTCATTAGAGAATCTAGTCATGATAAAACCCAAAAAACATTATTATTAACTAGCTAGACGATGAAATATATATTTCACAATGACATATTTTGTAGTTTCCAAGAGATGAGAACATCTATCTTTTATAGATCTATAGAAACACCTATTTTACATATAATCTGGCCAATATAATGTACCTATTGTATCCAAAAATGAAAAATTGTTAATCTATCTTGAAGATGATGATCCCTCTGTATTCCCATCCTTTTGGCCAATTGTTTCCCATGCTCTTCCCCTGTCATGTATTAGACGAATATGTCATCCACAAAAACCACCCAAAAAGAATCTATATATCTCTTATAAATATTATTCATCCATAATATAAATAATTTTGGTTAATTCTTAAGACCAAAATGCATTACCACATACTGAAAATGGGCATATATACTCTGAAAATCTATCTTTAAAATCTCATCCTTCCAAACCCACAGTTTGTGATATATTGAGATCAAGTCAATCATTGAGAACCACTAATATCCCCTATATTGATAAAACAGGTCAATAATGAATATAATTGGATACATGTTATTTATTGTAGCTTTATTAAGCTTATGATAAACCCTAAAATATCATGGAGTTGTCTCCTCCTTTTTGAAAAACAAGACCGATGTTGCCCACAGAGACCTGCTAGGCCAAATGAAACATATTTTTCATGATCTTCCAACTACAAATTCAATTCCATTAATTTTGATGGATTCATTTGTAATGAAAAAAGTGAAATAGGTTTGGTACCTAGATATAGTTCAACCATAAACTCATCTTCTCTAGTGTATTAAAGCCATGAGATATTTTCGAAAATAGAATTTAGAAACTGATCCATGATTACAGGAAAACATCCATTCCAGATCACCTCAATCGATTACAAAGACAATATTTATCACTTTTACAAGACAATTCAAATATGGGTTCCAACAAGCCCATTTTACCTACCAATACAATACGGTATCTATGAAAGTGATTCTCAATGCCTTCCTTAGTCGTAAAATTAACCTGTTAGGTAAAATTATTGATTCACTAATTTAAATTTTTTCAAACAGACCATACATAAAATTATATAATAGAAATATATATCAAGAATAGATAAATCTCATAAAATATTATCATCATCAACCATTACCAAAAATGATCTTCACATTATGTTTTTACATTATCTAAAACCATGAGGTGTTTGATGTTTTATCATAGATGGAATTATCTCTCAATTTAAACCCATCCAATCAAAAATAGAGGAAGAAATAAAGGACTGGGATACACCCATATGAAAATATATTTCCTAAGGGTATAAAATTGAATAATAATACCTCTCAATATCGATGGTCCATTTTGATAATCGATAATAACCTGCTCAGTTCCATATAAAATATCACAAACGTCACTTTATTCCTTATATCCTTATTGTGATTGATGTATCAAAGGAGTCAAGGAATTATTGGAATCAACATGGATATATTTTCTCTACATATGGGAGATATCTTTCTGCACTCACCCCATCAAATACGACCATATCTATCACACATGAGAAGTCTCATGAACACCGTACATTGGAGAAATATGAAAATGGCACTGAAGATTCCCAATATTATTGATATTGTGGTATGCTCTTATGGAGATATAAATAGTATATTCATGTGAGTAATGGAACAACAATGGAATAAACTTGTCTTACTCTTGGGTCATGGTGAAAGATTTACTAACACTAGCATCTGATTATAAGTCATGCTCTCACATTGGAAATAGTTTTCCAACAACTTCATGTTCCTAGTATTAGAGTTCCCACATTTTCGTGTAGGTATCAGCATACTCCCTCCACCCGTATCATCTAACATTTTACTTTTAGACATTATTTTTACATTGAACGTCTATTTATAATTAGTAATATAGTGAATATAAATCATTGAGTGAATCTCCTTCCTCAGAATAGATTCAATGTTGTGTTCCTTTGAGAAAGCACTAGTAGAAAATTTATGTACACAGAGAAGTAAATTTATTAATTTATCTATATAATATATCCCTATGAGGCACTAATGCTTCTTGATAATGAATTCCATCATTCTGGAAATACTAAATGTATGATTATATAATATTTTGTTGAACTATTCTTCAAAATCAACTCATACAAGTCCATTCACCAATTTAGAATGAAAATCTAAATCCAACCATTTCCATGAAATACCCCCTTCATATATGTCTACATGTTGACATTCATCACTACTAGTGTTCTAAGGAAATAAATGTTTTGATCCATCCTATTAATCCACCATATGCATTTTCTTGTTCTGAATGACACCAAAGTATGGTATATTTCTTCAGGAACAAGATGAACCGATCTACTTTCCTTGGTTAATTCTTACTCCCCCATTATCCACATCATTAAATACCAATATAATATACTGAAATAGTATTTTGTTCACCTATGGCTCAGGTGGAATCAGATTCTTAGAAGCATATTCCTGTTCATTTCTATGATGACTATCGTGATAAATTTTTGATATAAATAATGAACTCCATAAGTCTCAATTTAAATCAAATGGAGGATTTAAAATTTAATATTATACCACATCATACTATAATAACATCACTATCCAAAATTCAAAATTTCCATTTTCTATTTTTTTACATTTTCATCATACTTATGAAAATCATATCTTTTTCAAAATTAATACATCATGCCTTTTGAAAATATCAAATTTGAAAATAACATTATCTATTTTAAAAAATAAACACATTTTTTCCAAGACAAGTATCATTAATGAAACTATAATATTCACTCCTAGTAGGATTTTATTCTACAATGCATATCATGCTTGTCTTGTTAGCTAATCCCATAACAATGAGATATCAATTCATACAAGTGTCTCCAAAACACTAATGTACCCAAATCAATTGTAACATAAAGGTCAACATAATAAGATTTTCAGAATCTTATTATAAACTAAATTTCATGTCCTGACAATCCTATTCATTTCTACCATTCCAAAATGAAGTATAAAACTGATTGAATTTGAACTCCAAGACTGAAAAAACAGATGACCACTTTTTAGTCAATGACTAAACATGAAGATTCCAGTTGTTCCCAAAATTTATTTGGGAGGATCAATAGTGATACCAATTAGAACATCCTTCCCCTCATCATAGGCTGGATAAGGCTAATGCACATAGCCTAGCTTTACGGCAAATCCCCATTATTCTAATGGATGACAATAAATTCTAAGGGATTCATTAAATTACGGGGGGGGCGATTTTTCTGTATAAAATAAAATAACCCAACCAAATATTCCATAACTAAATGACCACTACATGATGCATGATAAATATGCAAATCAAGTCATTGAAATTCCATTTATATCTAAACCATGCTAAAAAATAGTACCACAATGAATGATTAAAAATATCATTGTAAACATCAAAATTGAAGTTCAATGGAACTTGAATACTCAACGACATGATTCCAATCATCCAAAATGTTCCAGGACCAAACCCAATAATACCACCAAAATATCATAAAGAACACCATTGGAAGTGTGATCCTTTACCATTACCCATGTCCTAAAAAACAAAATCCACAAAATCACCTATGTTTTAATATAGGGCTGAGTAAAGAATCATTATAAAATATCCCCATGTGACTTCCCTACTCACAACACCATGATAGAACATGTTATGAAATTTATATAAAAAAATTGAAATAGTTTATATCATAATATAAAACAATTATCTGGGTAAATTATATTTCTCAAAATAACAACATATTTAAAGGAAACTACCAAAAAAATCATTCATACCATTTCATCATTAAATAGATATTGTCCATTCCATATCACATTTATGCACATATGAACACACACAACTATCTACCCAACCACACAATCTTGGTGTTACCCTTTACAAAGAATCTTCATGTCCATAACTCATAAAATTTTATGGTGGTACATCATGACCAATATATGTACAATTCAATCCATGACTAAAAATTTATGTCGTCCACATGCCAATGAAACTATTTCCAAACCAATTATATCATTTCAATAAATACATTCCCTTTTTGAAAACCAGAACAAAAATCAATTTCTATAAATCCAAACTCTTATAGAAAAAAATTACAACAACCATTTTAATAATACAATATTTTTTTGAAATTTTTTTTCATACATCGAAAACAAATAACCATTATAAAATAATTATTTTAAAATCTTGTTACTAAACTCACCTTTATCCAAGATGAAAAATTTGAACACTACCATAAATTATTACCCATGAAGGTTTCCATCGATCATTTCATAATAATTTTACATTATATTTCATAGAAAACAAAAAATTTTAAATCAGTCCTTCATGTCCTAAATAGAAGAGTTGAGAGTGAAACCATTTACCTCATGATTTTAGGATAAAATTGAATAACGATACTAAACCACCAACGAATTCAGCTTTAATATCGAAGAAACCACCTTTGATGTCTTTCCCAATCATAAAAAAATCGTATGTTGACCATAATTATGATTAAGTACTTGAGATCAATCGACAATGGAATTATAGAAAATAATTAAATAGTGGGATGTTGATCTATGAAATGCCATCTCAAACTTCCATAGATAAAGACTTACTGCCTGAACCAATCATCATGGAATCATGATACTCATCTGGATATCTTCGAATTAAATGGGGAAGGTTTCTAAATATTTTTTTTAGGAGAAAATATTGACTTATGGTTAGTTTGGAGAAAATAATAGATGTTAATGGACTATAAAAACATAAATCCAAATTTTTGGGTTTTTGATTTTAAACTATCCATGGTTTGTCACAATGTTATGAAAATAATGCGCTAAAAATGTTCCAGAATCTGGGTAATGCTGGACCATGAATTGTTGGACGAAATGTATTGATAAACTGTGTTCTAATCTTGAAAAATCACACTATTCACAATTTCTTTAGGAAGACTTATAGTTCGGAAAAACCATGTGCTTTCTCGTGTGGATTCCCCCTAGAAACTATTCCATTATGTATATTTTCCTATTGGAGTTGGGCAATTTCCCATAAATATAAAGAAACTGTCACCTGTAGAAAATCTCTAATAATGTTTATAGAGGTTTCAAGCTCTCCCAAAATAAACCAAAACACTTATTATAATTAATAAATCATTAATGAAGGGTTACATAATTGAAATATTGGGTACTACACAATTGATCATATCTCACGCTACACTCTATTATTGACTTTTTTTAATCCACTAAATATGTAATAAAAATACTCTCTTTAAATAAAGGTCAAATAATTAAAAAAAATTCATTATCAACACATTTAATAGAATAAAATCACGATACCATTAGAACCACGAAAAAAATTTGGTCTCCTCTTGAATAGCTTCTCTGATTATTTACAATGTAATGCTAATCACCCTAATACACATTTAGTCACAAAAAATTATCCTTATACCCCATTATAATGATGTTTTAAATGGGAAATATTAATCCCTCAATGTGAGTATCAATTTCCAATAATTTATTTTCTTTTCATTATTACTTTTATAAATATATTTTTCTCATTCCTGTATAATTACAATATTAATTTTTTAATACTTAATGATAATTATGAAATATTATAAAAAAACCGCCCTCCAACATGTGCCATAATGAATAAATGATTTTTATTCATGTGTTTGGTCTAAGCCCTCCATAAAATGACAAAATTCGTTTTTTTCCTGAACTACCTATGTTCATTAATTATATATTGGAAATTATTGAGAAAATATGTCATATTTAATATAATTAATAACATGAAATAAAATAATATAACTCCCCTTCTATATTTCTATTTCTGTATGAAATAAAAATGTTAGACATGCATTGGGTGGACTAGCACATATATGAAGGAGTGTAACTCATTTTTTAGATATATTCATTATTAGTAATTTTAAAATTTCAAAATTTAATTCATCTAATTAAAAGAATATAAAAAAATCTACTACTGTAATGATATTATAAAAAAACTCATAATCATAATCTCCCATTAACTATTGTTTGTTCGTGATTTTTTTGGTCTAATAAACTTGTAAAAAAATCATATAAAAAAATATCATATATTACAATAAGGACATGGATAATGACAATATATCATATATATAAGTAAATAATATTTTTGTTTTTGTTATATAGTAGAGACATTAAATATAATAAGGTAGTAAATATAAAAACATATGATAAAAAAATAAATGAAGCATTCTAATAGTTGATTTTATTTTCAAGGTTCACAAATAAATTTACCATTGAATATAATTCTTTCAATTTTGTATATCCAATAAAAGAAATTTTAGTACATTATATAATCTATTAATGATAATCTATCGGAGTATCATGATGATGAACATGGATATTATAAAACTAATTCAAAACATACTGACACCTAATATTGAAAATAGATAATTACAAAATAAATACCCATAGAATAATTATTAATTATGTTTCTAAAATTTTAGAGTTTTGAACATGGTTTTGAAATATTTAAGTAGGATTGTTATTATTTTAATACAATATATTCATGTACTTTAATGAATGTGATAAACTACTTTAAATCTTTTTTCTTCAAATTTTTATTTTTTGAGAGATATTTCTTATTATACACCATGTTTTCTTTGGAATGGGGTATAAACTAACCCTATATTATTTTTATCACAATTATATCTTCACTTATAATATTTAATGTTACATTTGAATTAAAATCTTTTATATAGTTTATATTATATCATCTTGTATTTTAGAATATTTCTTAACTCAAATTCTTTCCCCATGAGTTATAATTTCTATACATTATTATGATCTAATAAAATATTTTCATCCAAATTAGATTTTTCAGTGTTATTTTCTATCATTATACATATAATTTACTTATCTTGACTTTTACTATATTTTTTAATTAAATTACTTCCTAAATAAATTTTGTTATTGGATATAATAACTATCATTCATTCTAACAGATCATTTCATCCCTTTCTATACATTCATCTCCACTGATATTAACCTTTACCATATGAAACCTAATTTTGGGTTATGTCATGTAAAATTAAAAATAAAATTATTAAATTATAAATAATATTTCTTGTTCAACATTTTACAATACAGGATTTGAAAAATGATATTTCTAATTATTAAAAATAGTTTTTGGAGTCCTTTTATCAATTTTTTTCATCCCCCGAATATTATGATTTGTAGCCTTGATCTATTTTAAAGAATTAATTTTTTTTTCTAATTTAATTTTATGTAATAAATATTAATTCACCATATGAAATTACCTTTTTAATGTGAGGCAAAACGTTTTATTTTCTTGATAATGTGTAAAATGTTTTCTAAAATTTCATTTAATATTTTTATTATATTTGATAACTTCACTACACTATATATTTCATAACCATAAAAAATTAATATGTACACCCTCATAGATTGCAAATGAAAATCTTACAAACATAAATATATAAAACCGTTATTTTAAAAATATCAATGATATTTCCTATTTCTAAATTAATTTTTCTAAAACAACTACAATGTGTTTTCGATCATAGATATTCCCCTTTGTTTTGTAATTATATATATACGAATAATGTTTAAATTATACCATATAACTTATTTGTATATATTAATTAATTAATTTAAATTTATATTAAATAAATTATCCATCAATATAATTTTCTGTCTAAATAATCCTCTATTATATGTATTATTTTTATTCTAATGACTTTACCTTACAAAAACAATATGTATCCTTCATTTGATTGAATGATGTTATCCTAGATCCCATACATTTATTTATTTGGTAAAATAATGAAAAAATTCATTGTCATGGGAGATCTCCATTAATGTTTAGATTTGGTTATTAACTTGTATCATATATGATGACCATAGATGTCTATCAAAGGAGGATGTAATTTAAAAAACATATTAATATTATTTTAAAATTAAAAAAATAATGAAAATACCCATCATAAAATTTTGTGGATGTTTTTTTGAAAATATATATAACTATATTAATTATTCCGGATGAATATTGTATACTTTTTCTTTTTTGAGATTAAATTTTATTAATTAGACACAATGAGATGTTATTTTTTTCAGAAAATATATTTAGAAAGAATAAATAATTTGCGTATACATATTTTATAGCATTTTAGTCATTATAATTTAATATAATATCCACTTAATTACGATCCCCTAATTGTTTTAATCCACAAATTCTATTGGAGTTAACTTTTCTATAAAATTATGTTAATTAAAACCTAGGATAACATTGAAACATTTAATCACAACCCCATGATTTGATTTTCATTTTATGACTATCATATGGTCCGTCATAAAATAGGGAATATATCCAGTTTTTTAAACGGTATTAATTTGGTATAGTTATTTAATTTTACTTATATAGTATTATCCTATGTGGTTTTGTTTTTCGGGTAAAAATTTCTCTCTCACAATTTAATCAAATATCAACCTCGTGTTTTTTGTTAATTATTATATTTTTTTATCAGTTTCATTTAATTTATAAACTAAATTCAAGGATAATATTATGTGAATTATATTATATCTTAATTATGAATAATTAAATTAATATGTTAGGATATATCATTATTAATAAGAAAACTACTCTTCCATGGACGATGTAGTCTTCATTGAAACAAATTGTATTTGAAAAGGATTAGAAAGGGTATAACCCAATAAAATTTATAAAATTTAGTTCCTTAAGAATTAATTAAATTAAATTGGAATAATATTGAATAAAATAATGTAAATGTTTTATATCTAAATAAGCGTATTGAAAGATCAAAATCATCAAAACAATGAAGAAGAAAAGAAGATCATTTTGTACGAGATCCTAGATGGATATCATCCCTCTTCAAATGGTGTATTTAAGTGGATATCAACCACCTATAATAAGAAAATAAGACAATAAGGAAAATAATACCCCCTATAAATTATAAAAAAGCCAATTTTTGGAGTGGATTGGAGTCTAGTTTAATAATAGTATTCATGTGTGAATAAGGAAATTTGGCCAAATATATTAGTCCACCTTTCACTGCCTATTTGGCCTCCAAAAATCATAAAACAATTGACTTTAAAGAAGAATTATTCGTGTGAAAATATTTTCCTTATATTAGAACCAACTTTTTCCAAATTAAATATTGTATGAACAATATATAGACAAAACACTGAAATACTATCAAATTTGGCGAGTCCATCCCATATTTGACATCATGGCCCTTTTACTCCAGTCAGATTAATGATTTAGGTAATATATCATCAATGAACATTTTATCCCATTACATAAGAATTTTTTCCATATTTATTATTGATATAAAACATGGAAAAAATCATTTCCAATAACAATACAATGCACTTTAATGGAAAAAACAGTTATCTAAATCAAAATATAAAATGGCTAATATTATCCCATATATTTTATAAATAAAAATATTTAACATAATGTAAAGATAGTTTTAATTTATTAATAATAAAATAATAAATTATTTTTTATCAATAACCCCACACATACACTTTTTCACATGAGGGAAATAACTCATATCTAGTATTTCAAAAAAATCATGGCAAGATATGAAAAGTAGATACTCCTAAATCCATGGTGGAAATTTATGAAAAGTAAGAATCTCATAAAAATTCAGTATAAAAAAATATTTACTTCATTGTCTCATAAATTTCATCTTAAAAAATCATTATATATTAATGTCACTAATCATAGAGAAACATGGTATAGTTATACCATGCCATAAATTCTTAACAGGTGTGTGTGAAAACAATTTAATGCTCATATATTCACAATTTATTTATTATATTTAGTTTGTGAGAAACAATTTTTATTATATTATTTAGTTCAAAAAACCTATATTATATTCCTTTATAATGATATTTCAAAACCCACAAAGTAATGAAATTATAAAAGTCAAACTTGATGCTTCAAGCCTACATATCCCCATGTGTTGTACATTTCGTCACTTCCCTCTTTATTATGATAATATATATTATTATTATTATTTGTTTTTTTGGTTTTTTATGGTGTATAACTATTGGATATCTGGTACACATGTAGAGGTCCAATAGTTATAGTAATGTATCTTATCAGAAGAGAAATGAATGCATTGGTCAACCATTGATATAAGATATTTATTTTACATAAATTGGTTATACCTTAACTTGAGAATGAAAAACTTCACATGTCATGGTTCTGTGAAAAGATGTGTGGAGAAATACATGACAATATTTTCATTCAAAAAATATAATAAATAATTTTATCAAACTATAAAATGTTTTTTAATTACAAACCCAATCATATCATCGTTGTCATCCATTTTTTTAAAAGTTAACCCTAGTTAATGATATAATTATTTTTTAATCATTCCACAAATAAATTTTGAAAATATGAATTTTATATATTTTATACATATAAATGATAATGTGACATGGTTTATTTATTTATTATTTTGTTGGTATTAAATTTAAACAAAACACAGGAAAAAAACACCAAAATGAAAAACTAAAAAGGATACCCCAAAATGATGTCCCCTCCAACACAAATAAAATAATTTGTAATCTTCATTGTGAACCAATGAGATTAAATGTTCCCTTAAATTTCATAACATTAAATAGGATAAAAACTATAAAAGTGAAAAGTTTAGAAACAAATTTATATTCTCAAGTGGTGATGGGGTCATGTAAGGTGATGAAATCTGTTGGATATATAAGAACTCATTCAATTTATTTCTTTAATAATTTTCCATTGACTATAATACTCATTCATCTGTCCTCTTGTGTTATGTACATTTCATAATAATGAAAAACTTGAAATACAATATATGGACCTGACCATCTAGAATGAAAATTACCAGGCATATGATTCAGTGATGAAGAGCAGTTTCAGGCCTTCTACCCTACATGAAACTCCCTATTTTGGATTATTATATAATGATATTATTTTGATATTTCTATTAATATAATTTAGTTCTCATATTATGAAAATAAAATATCTTAATGCTCTTGAATTTGCCGCTTCCATTAAATTTTATCATTGGTCAAATCCATGTCTCACTTCATTACAGCCCAATATCTCTAATGTTCAATCTTTACAGGAAGATGACATGATTTTTATGAGAAAAAAATCTTATCTGGATACATAACAATATGAGTATTGAATTCTTTCATATAGGCCCATAATAAATCATCAATGTTCTTTCTTCGATCATTCCTATTTGGATGCATAACTTTCTATAAAAAAAGTGCAATTCCCAAATTGAATCCTTGGGATGGAAATTATTTTTGGGGTTGTAGGGAGTATTTTTTTATGCACCAAATAATAATTATAAGGGGGGGAATTGATATTATGATAGAAAAAATATTTCCCTTAGTCACTAATGTTGGAATTTGGTTCTCCAATGGTATATAATAGTTCAGAATTGATAAAACCCACTAAAACATGAGAGTAACCAGTCCTGGTGTCCTTTGTCTCCTCCATCATACTAACAGAATCAATATAAACCATAATGTATAAAAAACGAAATGAACTTGTAAAAGGAACCATAATATCATATCCCCATATATCAAAAATCATGCAAAATTATATTGGTTGTTTAGGAATCTGAGGTCTCTTGGAAATATTTCAAGAGTGTTGGAAATATGAGCACAACATAAAAAACATATGATCATCCTAAAATATGTTTGGAAAATATAATCCAGATACTAAGTGATACCTATAAATATATTATGTTCCATAGTTCCCCCACAATAAAATGAGTGATATAAATGTAAACCAAAATAAAACTCATAATTATCAAAACATCTCATATTGACTAGGTCACCAAACAAGCACCCATGTTAGGGATAATCCCACGCATACAACCTAGTCCCACACTTTAATTTTAGAATTGATGTTTCTTTACTACTTCAATTCTATTTTGGAAACATGGTTGTTACTAAATCAGTATACTGAGGACGTGTGCCTAAGAATGCATAAATATTTTTATTGTTGAAATTCTCTCAGAGGGGTAAAAAGTACAACTTGTCAACCTATGATGTGTTAGTAATCCTATTAATATGGTTTTAATCCATGTTCTCTAACCACATCTTATCCGTTTTCTAAATATATAATTTCTGAAGAAGTGTCATCCATTGGATAATTCTAGTCTTTACATCGTGCTTCTTCAACTGGTACCTTATAGATGGATGGTCAATAAACATTTAACTAAAACCTCATTAAATTCGAACAGAATTGGTCTAATGAAAATATGACTGAATGAAACATATTTTCTGTAACTGTTTAGATTTATTATTATTAATATAATGTCATCAAATCATAAGATATCTCATGTGATTTTCATTCCCCTCTCTATGGTCAGACGGCTCCAAATGCGTTGTTTGGAGCATCACACATAAGTAAAAATAGAATTTCCCACTATGGATATTGTATAATAAATCAATTGGTAAGACTCTTCATTAAATAATAAAACAATACACTTAATGAATCACAAAAATGTACTCAATAGATATTTTAATTATTCAAGATAAGTGTAAATTGATCTTATTGAAATCTCAGATAATTCAACGATAAAAGCCTGTATTCCCTTAGAATGATTTAATATCATGCCCACATGATGGATATTAAAAGAATGATATAATATCTACCTTATATCTATAAAAATATATTTCATTTTTTTACTCTAGATTCCAAAATAAAATTCCATGCTCTTCCATAAATGAAAAATTATCAATGTTCATAACATTATTCTTCTCAATACAATGATTTAAAACCATTTCAATACTAAAGTTACATTACATGAATGAAGAACAATACATTAAAAAAAAAAAAATACGACCTTGAATGTCTCAATGAAATATGAAAAAATACTCATCTTGTCTCTCAATAAGGTAAAGGTGGGATTTTAAATTCCAAATAGAAGTCTTCATTAGGAAAATATACTGAATAAAAAAATTAATTTCTTCTTCTCTTAATACTATAGATCTAAAAGATCCTAATAATATCAATAAAATAAATTCAGGGAACAGTATTGTTTATTCACATATTGTCTCTAAATCATTCAATCCACAAATACAAGGTAGAAATGGTTCCTGAAAGTGGATTTATTTTGTTTCCTATAATAAATACACATATACCAACTGTTTTGAACCCTCATTGAAGTTGAATCCTCTATCTAATTTCTAAAAACTCTAACAGAACATTTCATATGTACAATAAGAAAATTAACCACCTACTGGGACTCCATAATGGGATATATTATATAATACTGAAGCAATTTTTGAAATTCTATTTTTAACATATTCTATAATAGATGGATTATGTATCGTTTGTGGAAACCTAATTGTTTTAGCTCTATCCTCCAAAATAATTCTATGAATGAAAATGGATGGGATAATATTAAATTTTTCAGCCAACATCCACCCAATTTCACTAGTGTTCATCCTTAAACTATTATATTGTTTTTATTCATATAAAAAAGGGATATTGTTAGAAACAATAATAGGTAATCTTCCACCACTCAACATGTAATAGAATATGATATATGGTGAAAATGAATTGAGTTTCAATGAATGGAGGTGTAGTGAGGATGCAGATGGGAACTGAAAATTGTGAACAATGATCATCAGTATCAGAATATACATTATCTAAATTAGAGAATAATGCATCAAATCAACTAAAAACTAAACATCCATGACATAATTATAGTGAAGATGTTGAAAATAATAATATGAATCCACAGAAAAATAAATTAAATAGAGGGTTTTTCAATTGAAATAGTTGTGGAAGTCCTCTTAGACATCAAACTAAAAAATATTCTTATAATATCTCTAAGAATAGGACAATCCAATTCCATTAGGTTTTTACTTGGTGGTCCATAATGTGACATAAGAAAAGCAGAATGGTCCTCTTATGGGTACATTAAAGAGTTCCTAACTTTAAATATCACAACTTTATCTACAAGCTCCATGAAAAGTGAAACCTCATGGAAATTTAGGTTATTTTATGTAGTTTTGAGGAAGGTGATATATAATATAAATGGATCAGGATAATTTACATGGTCACCCCCCTTGTTAAGAATGTATAAATCAACTTGAAATATCATTTATCATAGGAGAATAAGTACACCCTCAATGAATCCCGATGGACATGTTGTAGTAATATTCCCCAACTCCACTAACACACTCATAAAAGTAAACTCCAAATATATAAATAAGTGATTCATAGAGTGAAACCAAATCTAAGAAACTTCATAAATCACATATAGTATCAAAAATATGTAACTTACTTTTGTTGAATTTTGTGGTTAATTTCTTTAGATCCTATAACTTTGTTTGAATTCCTTGAGTAGCTGTAATTAGTGGTGGAACATTTCTCCTAGATTAATCATCTCATTTATCTATATTCATCATTGATTGATACAATGTGCTTTTATGAATTTGTAATAACATGGTATTTTTTATTACTTGGAGTTGAGGGATGTCGATCTCAATATGCTTCAATAAATCAAAAACCACTTTCTATGTGTCCTCTTCAAACATATTCTTAGATTTTATAACTATTTTATTAATTTAATTGGTTTAATATGAAAAACATAACTAATTTCGTTAAATTTTCTATTCTCCATAGGTTTCCCATCACTTTTACCTGAATGGGGACTCAATGGGACTGAGGTGAATCCTGGAAGTGTGATAGTTACTGATCTATTAGGTTTTTTCTTATAACCTCTCAATGTCACAACACTGGAAATCTCCGTGGGATTTCGAGTAGGCTATAAAGGTATATTTATGAGGTTCATACTTACCATTTCAAGTAGGGATATTGGAATCTAGTTCATTTGTGTCGTAAACTCCCTCAACTTCGAAAGATGAATTTTAAGCTCATTATATTGATGGATAATTATTTTTTCAAAATTCCATTCATAATTGAATATATCATTAGTTGAGAATTCCCTAATTGTTGACATGTTGATTCCCAAGATTCAAATATATTTTTAGGTTATTGGAAACCCTGTTGGTATGGTTGAAGTTGCTAAAAAAATTTACAAAGGGGGCATTTATTGTGTCCAAAATCCACACTCATTTCAGATTTCTCCACCACCCTTGGTTTTATGTTTCTATAATGTAATTGTACTTTCATTGAGGACGTGGTTATTTTTTCTGATTATATAGTTTCCCATGTAATACTACTATGAAATATCATGTCCCCTGTAATAAGGGAAAATAGTCAGTCTGGTGGTCCGTTTTAGTAAATATTCTACAATGACTCATATGAGTGTATACAGATGTCTTTTAAACCAAATAAATATTAATCATTATATAGGTTAATTCTCCGAAAATTGTATCAATAAAATTATCATCAAGAGATGGAATTAATTCATTTACTCCTCTAACATGTGGTGCAGCTTGATCACAAAATGTTTGGTAGTATTGTGTTATATTTCCAGTTAACAGATAAAAATATTCTGATATATTATTGAACAATGACCCTTCATTTGTGACATCCACCATACTATTTTCCATAGATGTGAGGCCTTCATTAAAGTAAATTATGAGTAATTTCTCTCAGATTTGGTGATGTGGGAAGCTTTCAGAAAACTTCTTGAATCTATACAAATACACATAGATTGAATTATATTGTGCTAGATTGATCTTTGAGATCTATAATCAAAATGAAGATGTTTGTGATTCTATAAAATATATCTACAAGAGAATTAATCTCAAATCATTTCAATAATTTACATCTTCATGATGAATATAATACATAGAGTCATTTTAATATAAATTAATTGAGACTTGTATCTCTCTTATATTTTTTATCACTTAAAACACATTTCATATTTTTGGGGTTCAAAAAACACATTAAATTCATTTACATGATTTCAGTAATCCTCACTATTAAGGGCATGAAATTTGGGATGCAGGTGTATTAATCTAGTTTTTTATTCAAATATTCAATCAATGGTTGAATATTCCATACAGTTTGGTTTATATTTAATTTTAGGTGAATCCAATTATATAATTGTTGTATTATGTTCATCATTGTTATATCATTCCATTAGTTCAAGGATTATGTTTTAATTACAATATCATCCAATTTCATTGTTCTTAAAATAGAGGAATTCATTAATTGGTTGAAAATTTGATCGTCTTATTGACTAAGATAATATGAATTATTCCATAAGGATGCGTTTAATATCAGGTTCAATATCTATTAAATGATACGTATTATTTCATTCAATAAATAAAATAAAATTAAATGATGAAAAATGGACCCCAATAAAATAATATTATGTTTTATTTGATGATCCAATAAAATATAAGAATAAAGAAAGTAGAAGAAAAATTCTCATTTTTAAGGAAGGAAGATATAATAGAAGAATAAAAAAGAATGAAAAATTTAAAAAATACCACTAAACAGTTGAAATTTGATCTTTCCTCCCCGAAAGCCATATTTTTTGGAATGGACTTTTCATGGGAACTCCCAAAGTATGTTCATTTTTTTTAATATTGGAGTAGATAAGTTGATTACAATGGTCTTCTATAAAGTAACTAAGGAATATAATACAACATATTAAACATATTTCTAAATTAAAATAAATTAAAAATAATAAACTAGTTGAAAGGATGGGGGTATAAGTTTTTCATTTAAAAATATAGAATAAGTATTCTGGTAGAAGATTATTTTTATTTCTAGAAATGATATTGCATTTATTAGACAGAACGATGATATATTTTTTTGGAAAATATTTTTTGAAGGTGTAATCAATATAACTCTACAAATTCACTTACATAATTATAATTTTAATTTAAAATAATATCCAATTAATTTTTATCCATTAATTTTATAATTCATGAATACTACGAGACATAACATTTCCACAATGATGAAGTTAATTAAATCCTTGGATATATTTCTAACATGCAACCACATAATTGTACTTTGATTTTCATTCTAAGTATAAATTATGGTAACTGGTAAATTAAGGAATATATACACTATAGATATATGTATTACTTGAGTTTAGGAATAACATTTAAATAACAAAATTTATCTCGTCTGGTTTTTCCTATTAAGATTGCACTCTCACAATTTACACAATTGTCAGCATCAGATTTTATTTTATTAATTGTTAAATATCTTACATAGTTGATATTAATATAAAAACCCAATTCAAGTATTATATTATGTTTATTTTATTAGATATTTCTTGAAAAAAAATTAAATGAATAATGTTGGATTTCAATCAATTACAATGAAATGTTCTCTACCAAAGGGGGTATAGTCATTGTAGAAATGAATTGTATTTTTAAAGCTTTATAATGGTAATAAATGGATAATGTTTCGACTCTAGAGTTATAGACAAAATAAGTGAATAGAATAAGAGTAAAAAATAATAATAATTAGGATAAAATCTATGAATTTTATAGTATGAATATATAGATTATAGAAATGAAAAGGCAAAGAAGGAAATTTTGGAAGAGATACTAGCATGATATATTCTTTGCTATAAAGGTAAATTGAAATTGAAAGGCACGACTTCTTCTCTTCTCCTAGTCCTCTACCAAATTACCAAAACAATCCAATTGATAACCACTAATTTGTAGAGTGGAGTGGAGGCTTGGATAATATTTTTTTAATGTGTAAATGGAAAAATGTTGGGAAATATTTTAATCAAATTTTCACAAACTATTTTTCCATCAAAACACTTGAAAAATCTATCCATAGATAACAATTATTAATGTGATGTTGGGTTCCCTATATTCTCTAAAAATTTTGGTCAAATCCATGAACATATTAAAATTGTATGGACAATATAGTAAATTTGTCTGTATCATTGATATTACATAACATCATTGTATTAATTTCCCTTTTAATCCAATCAAATGCTTTATTTTTATAATTTATACTGAATGGATGTCCTGTTAAATAAATTAAAAAACACATTTACAAAATTTTATTTTCAAATAATTCACTGTAAAATATAGATGGAGACAATACTACAATTCACTTCAATGAAAAAACATAAAAATTAATAAAATTTTCATATGATTTATCTAACCAAAATATTTTATAAATAAACATATTTAACATAATGCAAGGAAAGTAAATATTTTATTATCAATAGAATATTCAGTATTTTTGTATTATCACATAACCATATTTTTATTACGCTATATGGTTTTAGTTTATATAGAAGGATATTTGATTAATATTTTCATGAAATATAGAAAATATGTATTCAGGTAATTTACATATAGATTTATGTGGACTACTAAGGAATTATTGTTATGTGTATCCTAACCATTAAATTTCATTTTCTAAATGCCATATTTCTTGGATATATAATTTAATTATTAGTAAAAAAATTAGAATGTTTTAATAACAATATGTATATTTATTGATTCATATGGATAGATAATTATATATATTATTTATATTTATTTATTATTAGGATTCTTGTATTGGATGTAAATATATATTGGTGTATTTGGGTATATATTACCACACAATGCATCGATAGGCCTCATGAGATAAACTATAATGGTAATTTTGATGTATGCCAACTAGAAATAAACTTCAACCTAGACACATGCCATGTATGGAAATATCATGGGGTAATAATATCATGTTATCTTATATATGGTTTCGAAATTAGATATTCATTATTATGAATTTCAACATAAGAAAAAAATATGGGTTCATCCATTTAATAATTTGATAACAATTTTTATACATCAATATATTTTTCTTTAATTTTCATTTTGTTATGGAATAATATTTTGTGAAATATAATTTCAATATTAATTTCACTCTTGATTAGGGTTGTTCATTGATTTCTAAAATGTATGTTTTAAAATATTGAAAATTCCATCACAACATTTTTATATTTTCCACTCACATGGTTAGGGTGATATGAAATTTACATGATATTACTATAAGATTATCTTATTTGGGGAATTGTTTTGGGATATGTTAAATTATTATTATAGATTATGTAGTTTCAGATATATTAGAAAAAATTATATTCAATAATAATGTCATGTCATATATTAGATATGATTTTACCTGGATCTCTAAAAATATAAAACTTAATGGAATTCTAAATATATGTTACTCAATATTTGTTGTGTATCTTGTAATTATTGGAAGTTATAATTTGGTTATTTCATTTTATTTCAAATTATTTATATATGGAAGGTTATTTTTTGCATCAGATTACTGTAGTTTGGTTCTATGAAGTAATATAAGGATTTTATAAATTTTTAAATAGAAATGGGAAATAAATATATCTTAGAAACAATAGTTATTTTAATATTCAAGTTAACCGCATCCATTAGAAATAATAATTGGTTTCTTACAAATAGAAATTATATGATAAATTTAATGGTGTGAACTATCTAGTTATATTAATGGATTATGTATATTTTGGCATTTAACATGATGGAATTTTTGAATATTCTACTAATATTATATCTTCTATTGAAAAAGTGAACTATGATTTCAATAATAAAGAAAAACCATATGAAGAATATGAAGAATACATAGAGTTGGTTGATACAAATTATGAGTCTTAGTTTGCATTCAAAGATGACCAAATTTGGGTTAAATTAGTTTGATCTAATGTTGATGAATATAGCTCAGAAAGATCAATTTTTTCTGAGTACACTTAGGCAACCTCTACTTAGTGAACCTTATCTAGGAATGTAGTTGCCTAGATATTTTGTTTTATATCTAAATTATCTCAAATATAATTATGAATATCATAAAAGTAGTCCACCTGGAAATGTGGGACCTACAAATCTTCATATTAAATGAAATTTGGATGGATCTTTTCTTTATGAAGTTGATGCTGAGGAAATAATTAATTCTTCTAATCTTATATCACGTTAAGAAATTGTCTTGGATTCTAATGAATTGAGGATCAGAATATGATAAATAGCTTAAAAAATGGTAACATAAGGTAGTTGGTAGGTATTTAGCAAGTGATCCATATCCTTCTACACCAGAACCTTTTATTTCATCTACATATCGTGTCATTAAAAATGATATTGTTATATTCAAAAAAATATCTGTTAGGGATTTTGAAACATGTTTTAATAAAGTTCATGATTCTATAATCTTTATGAGGTAGCTTGATATTTAGGATAATATAACCAGGGTTATCGATAAACCTCATCCTTTTATTAATCTCAGAATTGAGATGATATATAACATGGTTGAGAATATGAGAGATAATATGGGTGCATTATAAATTGATCATTCATATGGGATGATTTAGTTCGACCAAAGATTCTGAAATGAAGTTCTCATTATGCTCTAGTGTCTTTTACTCATCTAGTTAATGAAATAAAAATCATAAATCCCATTTGTGATGAAGATAAATCATTGTATGAAGAATTTAACAGAATTCATTAAATGATATATGATCTATTTCAGACTCATGTGTCTTGGACCATCACATTAGTTGGTGTGGATGTGAAAAAATCTAGTAATGATAGAGATGAAATTGTAAGTTAATTTATTTTTATCCTGGAAGGATATTTGAATATTTTTATTTTAAAGGAATGATTTGAAAACATTAATTGGATTTTGGGATGACTCTATAAAATGAACATTTCAAGTCACATGTTGATAAAAATGAATTTATTAACCTTGTTTTGGATGCCTTTATAAAGACAATATAGGATTTCATTCAGTCCATTGAGTAAGGAGCTCAAAATGTTATTGAGTTTACACATTTTATGGAACCATTCCTTTATAACTAACATAATAATATATTATCTACCATATCAATTCCAATATATCAATCAAAAAATTTACTATTATCAATAATTTTGGACTCACTCATTCTATATCTATTCAGAGAATAATGACAATTTTGAGGTGTGTGGTTTTTCAAGAATCTACAACCACATTTGTACCTTCCTCTATGACTAGTCCAAATTCTACATCAAATAGAAAGGATTATATAATTCCCTTTCAAAGAAGAAAAAAAACATAGTTTTGTTATCATTAGGACTTATGGTAGATATATTTTTTATATTAATATAATTATACTATTATACTATTTTATTCGATATATTATTAATCATTCATGTTTTTTATATTATTTATTCTCCATATCATTTTGAATTTTTCATAAGGGGTAAAATAATAATAAATATAAATCATTGAATAAATATTGGTAAATGATGGAAACCATTTTCACGATCCCTTTTCATAATTTTTGATATTTGGTAGTGATATTTCAATCCTTTGATAATATTGGTTTGAAATATTCTGGTCATTTAAATTTAAATTTCATGATTTTTGGTCATAAAATATAAAGATATTTTTTACATAGACAATCGTCTCCTTATTTTAATTATCCAAATAATATTTCTCCTCTTATTTTAATGAAAAGAAATCATATTTGACTTATTATTATGGATCATTTGGTATTATATAAGAAAATATTTTTTTATAAAAAAATGAAAAATGGTTACGTAGAGATATTATCATAAATTCCATAAAAAAATTAAGGAATAATCATACAACAAGAATGATTTTTCTTCTTACAAGATGTTTTCAACATAATGAAATATCGATCACCTTACAACAAGAAGTAATCACCTTACTATAGAGTGGTATAAACATATCACAATGAGTAACCTAACTGCGAGAAGGAATAACCATAAAGAAAAATGCAGACTACCTAATCACATCATGTTACCTTTCGAATGTATGTTAAAATTTCCATAAAGTTAAATGCTGATATTATGTTTCTAATGCGGTGAATGTGTTAATAATAAGCTGACCCCATGTGCAGGTGAGTAGATTACATGATCAACGGAACCTACTACATCACCCTATTACATCTACTAATCATTAAAATTTCTTTAATTTTAAGCTATCTATAATGAATGTGAAAAAATCTTGTAAAGGCATGAAAATTTTAGGGAAATTTCTTTTTCTAAAATACATTGGAATTTTTTGAGTCTGCGGTTGCTGAAGGAACTTGATTTCGAGGACCGGTGTGCCCGGAATCAATTTGAAAAGTTTTTTTCCGATACGTTCAGTAAATGTATGTATGGATTTTTCTATCTTCTGAACCGATGCTCGGAATTGAAATCTGAGGACCCCGATGAACTCGCAACACCAGTAATTGCTTAAGGGGACCTTTACCGTTGTTGCGTATTATGCAGGATGAATGTTAAAAATTTTGGATTTAGAATAAAATAAATAAAATTGGTAGTACATGATTTTATTTAGATGTATGGTAGTTATATCCTACAAAGGGGTGTTAAGGGTGGGACCCACAACCACCTAACTTCCCATGTGTGGATATTTGTGAGGTGGGGCCCACATGATCCCCAACCTTTCATCTTCCCTAAACTCCCTTAAAACCCCCTTTATTTAATTCATTGACAAATCCCCTTATTGATGGAGAAAACTTCCTCTCCCTCTCTCTCTCTTTATTATTTGTCGACCCACCATAATTAATGAATTCAACCGCTAAAATTAATTAATAATGTGATTTGAATTTTGAATTTCATGTTTTAATAAAATAATAGCCATAGCTATTTTTTTATTTTGGCACACGTTGTGTTGGGAGGATATTTGAGAGAGAACTTGTGTGAAAGAAGAAGAGAGTTCCTCGTTTGTTTAAGAACACCATCCTTCCACGAAGTACAACGCCTCTTCGACAAAGAATGATGGCTCGATGAAGAGTGACGATGTTCCTTCCATCATTTTCTCCACAACTATTGTGGAGATGATGCTTCCTTCTCTGACACACTCCGACGACATCTAAGAATCCTCTCTCTGTGACGCCATCTTCTGCGAATCCCGATGTGCGACGTCAATTATCAAGGTAGGGGTATTATATACGATTTTAGTTGATTAAAATTGTTCTTGTTTTAGATTAATTTTATGAAATGATTTCGGCCTACTGTTACCACCTAACATGGAGGGCGTGGGCCAAACACACACGATCCGATGAACCTCTTAGTTTATTTTATTAGTGATCGTGACCATGTCAGAAAAAGGTGGTGATGAATATAGGTGGCGGAAAATGAAGGTGTCGGCTGAGTGAGGAGGCACCATGACCGGAAATTGCGGGCCTCTAGACCGACGAAGAACTGGCCAGATAATTCCATCCAGGCCGAAGGAGGACTGCGATGCCAAAAGGGGCCCCACACTACGAAAGATCGCAGCCTGCATTCTGTGGGGTGCTTCGGCGAAAGAACCGGACAGCCTGTCCGCCGGCCGGGCGGAGGAGAGCCGTGATGATGGGAGGGAGACGTCCCAGACAAACTGCGGCCCGCTCGTGCGGGCCTCTTGTGCCAAAAATTCCGGTCGGCCGGTTAGGGAGGCCGGCGCTGCCGATTCGGGCAGCCGGGGGGGGGGGGCGCCCCCCCCCCCCCCCGCCACAGACTGCTCAGCCAGGCCGGGCCGCCGCATGTATGGCCACACCGCGCCCCCTGAGGCTATATCGTGCTTTTAATTAGGCCGGTATGACACCCACACCAGGTCGGGCCCACCAAAACTGGGTTAACTCGACCCGTCGACCCACTGGGCATAACGGGCCGGACTCATCTTCACTTATACGTGAATAACATGAAGACCACGTGTTCGATCAACGTGCCGTCTGCGACAATGGGACCCTCGCAATGAGGGGGCCCTTTTTCGTTACTCTAAGTGAGTTATAGACGACTTTGGGTAACAACCGGGTTAGAGATGAGCGTATTTTTAACTAGGCCCCAGGAACAGAAAAACCAATATCTCTCAGTCCGGGTGTCCAATTGAAACGTCGTTCATCATGTTGAGTTCCTATTGAAGAGATGGAACTTTGGGATACATGAACTCCTGACTTTGTGATAGTTGATTTATCAAATTGACTTGGCTTGAAGAGTGGACCCTCCCAGAATCGAGTGTGCTGTGTTCGGGAAACCTAGAGCTGGCTGCAACTACGATGACTACCATGCTGGGATCCTCCGTGGGTTTGATTACGATGACCACTGTACATGAATCCTCCATGGGTTCGTCATCGATGACGACTGTACTTGGATCCTCCGTGGGTTTGGTAGTGGTGATGACTGTACATGGATCCTCTATGGGTTCGGTAGTGACGACTTCTGTACTAGGATCCTGCGTTGGTTCAGCTAAGGAGATGATTCAGAGGCTACATCTAATCATCTCCGCCCTCATCATGAGTAGTATACCTGTGTGAACTGAGTCTTGACTTGCAATCAATACCAATGGTGTGATTGAATTCTTTCACGTGTGGACTGGGTTGTGCTTGGGCTCGAGTGTTGGAGACGAACTAGAATTGATGACTTAGGAATATGTATTGGCATATACCTAAGTAGTGTCGGTTGATACTTCGTGATTGTATCTTTCCTTTGTGGTTTATTCTTCATGAATTCTGGGAGACCTTCGAGGGACTCAGGGTCCCTACTGGGTATTGTATACTCACCCCTGCATGAGACATGCCCACACTTCATTATATTGGATGCAGGTGATGGACAACACTGATCGAGGTGGAGGCTTGCGGAGCTTGAAGGTACCGGGAGGTGGACCACATGGAAGGACGTACACGGGGTGGACGGTCAGACTAGTGGAGCTGAGGAGACCATCTGTACCCACCCATTAGGTGGGATATCCGGAAGATGACACAATGATTTCTTCTTTACATTAATGCAGTTGTACATTCTTTTCAGTTGTACTATACTTTTAGTTGGGTTTGTATACTGGCCGATGTACTTTTTAGCACTTAATTTTGTACTCAGTTTTACTTGGTGCTTACTTCACTTGTGTATTCGGTTGTGTTTGTTTACTTTTATAAAGTCAATTCCTTCCCTTTTTCGGGATTTACAACTTTGGTGCTAGTCACCGGCCCCTGGCCTATGGAAGTCGAGCTTGGGGTAGTCACAACATTGGACTAGAGGACGAGTCGTGGAAAATTTG
Organism: Viscum album; assembly: GCA_963277665.1. Lineage (NCBI taxonomy): Eukaryota > Viridiplantae > Streptophyta > Magnoliopsida > Santalales > Viscaceae > Viscum > Viscum album. The sequence continues at coordinate 1,032,004,703 of OY728119.1, read as the reverse complement.
TATCAGAGGAGTCGGTTCTACCGCAGAACACCGGACTTCGATTTTTTCCTTTTTGTGACGCAATAATGTTAAGAGTATTGAGTGTGGTTTTCAGTCTAGGGAGTCCGGTGTTGGTGCGGTGGTCAACGTATCCATACACCAGGAACCTCACTCTTGATTTTTGGCTCAGTGCATGAAAACATTGATTGCATATGTGTTTAAAATGTTATATTTGGGATTACTTTGTGTAATCTCACCAGGTATACTATTTTACTGTGGTGCACCCATTTTTTTTAGGATGGCGCCACGAAGGTAGCCATCAATAGTTCCGAGTTACGTGCGTGAAGGCAGCCCACCGAGCGATGAGGCCTCGGTGCAGGGCCCCATCACACCGGATGCACCAACGGTACCACTACCCATTGGGCCACCGATACCCCTAGCCCCAACAGCAGAGAGTGCCCGCCGCCAGAGTGCACTGCACGAGATTCAGCAACAGAGGCCGCCCAGGTTCTGCAGAGAGACGGACCCTTAGGCAGTTGAGGATTGGCTGGAGGCTATCGTCAGATTCTTCAGATTAGTAGCGACACCAGCCGATCTTATAGTGATCCTTGCTGCGAGTCTTCTGCACACAGCAGCAGGTAGATGGTAGACCTTATGTTCCAGGTGCAGGACGAGACATCTCTACTTTTTATGGACTTCGAGAGTCTCTTCCTCTTAGAGTTTCTTCCAGCCACCCTTCGCACGGTGCGGATTCAAGAGTTACTTCATCTGCGGCAGGGCAGTATGACAGTAGCTCAGTATTTAGCGAGGTTCACTGACCTCTCACGCTACTCCACAGACATGGTACATGACCCATTCTTCTAGGCCCGGACCTCGAATTAGGGACTGAGGCATGAGATCTGGGTTTCGATGATCTCCCTCAGTATTCCGACACGGGGAAGATTGTTGGAGAGAGCCCTTCTTGTGGAATGATTTCATGCTGACCGACACCAGTAGAGAGACCCACCACATGGAAACACATAGCGGAGGTTTCTGCAGCTGGCAGTAGATAGATGTCGTAGAGGTCCAAGCGGACCAGGCCATCAGGTGGGTGACCTCAGGATACTGTTTCGGATGTGTGAGGCACATGAATCAGAGCCATCCATTCGAGGGGCAGGCAGTTCTATGCATGCAGTGGGCAGGGTCACTTGGCTTGGGATTGCCCAACACACAATGCGGACAAGCAGTAGACAGTAGAGGGACCTCCCAGAAAGAGTCATTGGTTCGACCGTGGTGTTCAGTAGGGAGCAGGCAGATGAGGCAGAGGAGTTGGTTGAGGAGTGGGTGGTGGATGACGCATTGAGGCTCTACCACCACTGCCACTAGGAGGACCACCCTGACCACAGGGAACTGGTAGATAGGGGCATGATCAGCCCAAGGTGGTTGAGGCGTACGCCCATGGTGCACCTGAGATGATTTGAGGTACTATCTTTGTCTACTCGACCTTTGTTGCAGTTCATATAGACACAGGAGAGAGTCATTATTTTATTGACACTGCCGTTGTTCGGTGCTCGAAGATCTTGGTGGATCTGTTGGCTTGTTCCTTATAGCTAGAGACTTTTACGGGAGCAGACTTTATGATTATGCAATGGTGCCAGTAGTGTGAGATTACTCTAGGAGGTGAGATCTTCGGCTGTGATCTTCTTGTAGCGGCGTCAAGGCCTTACGACATGATATTGGGTATGGACTAGTTTTTTAAAGACCATGTTAAGATTGACTACATTAGGCACAAAGTGTGGTGTGTCCGCACGGATGTGACCAAGTTCACCATCTCCAGTGATAAGGGGGCCTTTGCAGCGTAGGATGGACTTATGGAGAGGAGAGGGAAGTCGATCACACATCAGTTTCCTAGTCTCATCCTAGGAGAAGTTGATGTGCGAAGTCCTAGTTTTCCTGTTGTGGTGGATCAGTATGCAGAAATTTTTCCTGACGACGTTCTAGGACAATCTTCTCGCAAAGAGGTAGACTTATTAAATTGACCTGTACCCCAGGACAATACTGATATCTACTCCAGCATATCAAATGTCTCATGCTCAGCATTGTGAGTTGCAGGTATAACTGGAAGACTTACAAGGAAAGGGATTCATCTGACCTAGTGTTTCACCTTGGGCTTCTCTGATTCTATTCGCCCAGAAGGCGGATGGGATCTTATGACTATGTGTCGACTACGGTCGCCTGAATGAGGTGACCGTAAAGAACAAGTACCCAATCCTAGGGATTGACTACCTCTTGGATCAGCTCAAGGGAGCACGATGGTTCTCGAAGATAGACCTCAGATTAGGCTATCATCAGCTCAGAGTTCGAGATGAGGATGTGCTGAAGACGACCTTCAGGTTTTGGTATGGCCACTAGAAGTTCTTGGTTATTCCCTTAGGCATAACCAATGCTCCACCAGTGTTTATGAGTCTAATGAACATGATATTCCAGCCATACCTAGATCATTTTGTCATAGACTTCATCAACGATAAAATGATTTACTCGACTACTGTGGACGAGCATGCTTACCACTTGCGGGTTGTACTGGATACACTCTGAGAGAACCAACTTTATGGTAAGCTCTCGAAGTGTTAGTTTTGGATTCAAGAGGTACACTTCTTGGGACATTTCATTTCTGAGGTGGGAGTTGCAGTGGATCCAGCGAAGATCGATGCAGTGCTTGCTTGGGAGCCGCCCAGGAGGGTGATAGAGGTGCAGAGTTTCCTAGGTCTGGCTGGGTACTATAAGAGATTTGTGCCAGATTTATCTAGAGTTGCAGCAATGATTTTAGCTTTGAAAAATAAGAGGAAACCCTTCGTGTGGTTAGATAGATGTTAGCAGAGATTTCAGGTGCTGAGACAGAGATTGACCAGTGTGGCCATCTTGAGGCTACTAGAGGAGGTCATAGGGTACGCAGTTTACTGCGATGCATCAGGGACTAGACTCGGGTGTCTCCTGATGTATGAGCGAGTAGTGATCACATATGGTTCACAGATGTTGAGACAACATGAGAAAAACTACGCTACCCATGAATTATAGTTAACAGCAGCGGTCTTCGCCTTGAAGATGCAGCGATACTATCTGATGGGAGAGAATTTTACAGTCTACTCAAACCACCAGAGATTCAGGTACATCTTCTCGCAGAAGGACCTAATCCTTAGACAACGGTTATGGATCGAGTTCCTCTAGGACTATGAATTTGACATATTCTATAGTCGTTGGAAGGGGAATGTTGTGGAAGATGCTCTCTGTATGAGATCTGGTATTCAACTTCTAATAGAGCCATCTAAGCAGCTAGGTGTGTTGCGGAAATCCTTAGTAGATAGAGATGTATAATCCTTTCTACGGTCTCTCATAGTCACTCCTCCACTCCTTCAATGAGCCAGAGAGGCACAACATGAGGACATTGACTGTGAGACACGACATGCTCAGATATCCACAGGGCAGGCCCCTGATGGGTTTTCTGAAGGTGGGGAGAAGGTCATCTTCTTCATGGGATGAAATATGGTACCAATTTCATTACAGGAGGAAGTGCTGAGAGAGATTCACACTTCCCCTCTAGCGGTACATCCAAAAGTGGCGAGGATGTACCAGGATCATAGACGATAGCACTGGTGGCTGGGTATGAAGAAGGATGTCGGAGAGTTTCTTTCACGATGCCTCACTTGTCAGCAAGTGAAGGCAGACCACCATGTACCATCAGGCTTGCTACACCCCATAGAGGTCCCTGAGTGGAAGTGGGATGGGATATCCTTGGATTTAGTGACAGGGTGTCCACATACTTACAGAGGACATGACTCCATTTGGGTGATCGTAGACCAACTCACTAAGTTGGCCCATTTCCTACTGATCAGAGAGCAGGGCTCAGTAGAGAGTTTGGGACGCCTCTACGATTAAGAGATCGTACGGCTTCACTGTGTTCCATCGAATTTTGTATCCGATCGTGATTCTCACTTTAATTCCCAGCGTTGGAACTGGTTATAGGAGGCCTTTGTGACGCAGTTGCGCCTGAGAATCACCTTCCATCCTCAGATAGACAGATAGACTGAGAGGACCATTACGACACTTGAGGAAATGCTCCGTGCCTGTGTCCGTGACTTTGGTCATAGCTGGGAGGATCAAATACCCTTGGTGGAGTTTGCGTAAAATCATAGTTACCACTCCACCATCGAGATGGCACTATACGAGGAACTGTACGACCGACCATGTAGATCACCTCGGTGCTGGACTGACAATGGGGAGTCAGCAATTGTAGGACCAGAGATGGATCAGTCTATGACAGAGAAAGTGTAGTTCATACAGGAGCGGATGAATACTGCACAGAGCAGACAAAAGTTCTTTGCTGATAGAAGGCAGAGACCGCTAGAGTTTGAGGATGGCGACCATGTTTTCTTACGGGTCTCATCTCAATGAGGATTACAGAGATTTGGCAAGGGAAAAAAGTTATATACATGCTTCATTGGGTCGTTCCAGGTCCTCAGCAGAGTAGGCGAGGTGGCTTACCACCTGGCTCTTCCACCTCAGTTGCATCGGGTGCACAATGTCTTCCACATATCTCAACTGATGAGATACGTAAACGACCCGTCACACATCATCGATCACGGGGATCTGGATATCGATGACGGGGAAACATTCACGGAGGTCCCGGTAGAGATCTAGGATCGACAGGAGCGATCCCTATGTGGGTGGTCGATTCCTCTATTGTGTATAAGCTAGCAGCACAGGAACCTCTAGGAGAGCACCTGGGAGCGAGAGGCTCAAATGCATTCTCAGTACCCTCATTTGTTTCTATAGTTTATGTTGTAGCTTTACGAGGACACAAATAACTGAGGTGGGAGTAATGTAAAGGCATTGAAATTTCAAGGAAATTTCTTTCATAAATACTTTGGAATTTTGTGAGTTTGTGGTTTCTGACGACACATGATTCCAAGGCCCAGTGTGCCCGGAATTAATTTTCAATGTTTTTTTCTGGTACATTCAGTAAATGTACGTGCGTGTTTTTCTATATTTTGAACCGGTGCTTGGAATTGAAATCTGAGGACACTGATGAACTCGCAGTGCTGGTAATTTCTTAAGGGGACCTTTACTGCGGTTGTGTTTTATGTGGGTTGAAAGATAAAAATTTGGGATTTAGAATAAAATAAATAAAGATGGTGGTACAAAGTTTTATTTATATCTATGGTAGTTAGATCCTACATAGGGGAGTTAAGGATGGTACCCACCACCACCTAACATCCCATGTGTGGATATTTGTGAGGTGGGGCCCACACGAGCCCCAACCATTCATCTTTGCTAATCCCCCATAATCCCTCCTTTATTTAATTCTTTGACATCTCCCCTTATTGAATGAGAACTCTTCCTCTCCCTCTCTATCTCTTTATTATTTTCCAACACACCTTAATTAATGAATTCTACCTCTTCAATTAATTAATTAAGTGATTTGGATATTGAATTTCAAGTGTTAATAAAATAATAGCAATATCTATTATTTTATTTTGGCTCACTCTATGTTGGGAGGATATTTGGGAGAACTCTCATGTGAAAGTATAAGATAGTTCATCTTTCGTTGAAGAACACCATCCTTCCATGAAGAACGATTCCTCTTAGAAGAAGAACGCAGACTCCATGAAGAGCGACAACGTGCCTTCCTTCCTCTTCTCCACAACTAGTGTGGAGACACCGCTTCCTCCTCAGGCACACTCTAGCGTCGTCTATGAATCCTCTCTCTGTGACGTCTTCTTCCATGACACCCGACGTGCGATGTAAATTATTGAGGTAGGGGGATTATAGAAATTTTTAGTTGATTAAAACTGTTCTTGTTCTTAGTTGAATTTTCGGAAACGAATTCGGCCAACTGTTACAACCTAACACGGAGGGTGCGTTCCGAATTCATATGGCCTGACGACCCTCCATAGTATCTTTTATTTATGATTGAGACCATGTCAGAAAAAGGTGGTGACGAATAGAGTTGGTTCCAAACGGAGGTGTTGGCCATGTGAGGAGGAACCGCGGCCCACATCCGGGGGCCGCTCGACCGAAAAAGAACTGGTTGGGTAAAGATGGCCGGGCTGAAAGAGGACGGTAGCACAAAAAGGGGCAACGCGCTGCAGAAGGCCGCGGTTCACATTCTAAGGGCCGCTATGGCTGATGAACTGACTGGCCCGTTGGCCGGCTGGGTGGAGGAGAGCCACGGTGCTGGACGAACCGTGGCCCGCTCGTGTAGGCTAATAGCCACAAGAAGCCCGGCCAGCTTCGGCTAGCCGGTTAGGGAGGGCGGTGACGCTGATTCGGCCAGCTGGGGGGTGCCATGGACCGCTCGGCCAACCGGCTGAGCCGCGGCCATGCCGGTCTATTATGGGTTGCACTGTAACACCCCAGGTAAATAAAGAATATGAAATATTCACATTTATCCATATTTTTGAATAACATATTAATATAACTTTAAAGGGGACTCTATGCTCGATGGCGTACCCAATACGCAACAACGAGTCTCTTGGAAATCTTACGTTGCACTCTAAAAATAAAATAATATTATTTTAAATTGTAGTTAACGCCTAGCCGTTGTAATGGCAGGATTGAACAGAACAAACTAAAAAATCATTATATATGTTTTTCAAATATTCTTTCTTTTTACAATGAATTTTAGAGGATTAAAAATGCGAATGAATGCAATTTTAAGTGTAAACATTCTAATATTCCTTAAAAGGTCGATTAACCGCCTTTTGATGAAAAAACTCTTTTAAATCCACTTTTTGAAAATTTTATGTGTTATATTTGACAAAATAAAAATTTTCTTTAGAATCGGGACATCAAAATTTTCTTTGCGTAAATTTTTGGTATTTTTCCAATAAAGTTCATTTTTTAATGAATACTGAAAAATGTTGTATTTTAATTCAAAAGCTATTTTTAATTTATTTTATTTATATGATTAAATTCTCTTTTGAGTTTGTTTTAAAGTGAAATTATAATATATTTTTACCATTTAACCCAATAGTGGTCGTTGGAATTAATTTCATCTTGAAATTGGAATTAAACAAGTGTCAATCTTTTGATACTTATCGTTTCATAAAAACACTCTATTTACTCTGACAGCGGGAATTAATTATTAAATTAATTAATGTAACTTATATGTTTTGAATTTTTTAAAATAGACATCATGTTTGAATTTGGAATATCAAAATACCGTAAGGGAAATTTTTGGTATTTTTCTAAAAAACATCAATTTTAGATGAATAGTGACACCACTAAGTGGTAGTAAAAAAAACTGATTTTCCGTTTAAATGAAACTTTTCCACTTCTGTGATTTGATTTTCAAAAATCTGACATAAATGGTAGTCATTAAGAAGTAAAATGTGGTTCAATGAGATTAAATTTTTTTGGTGAATAGTAACTTTTAAGTTTTATTAATCGCGATTAAAGGTAATTAGTGTAATTTAAGGTAAAAATAATGTTTTAATAATATAAAATGACCTAGACACATGTCCTACCCTCATTGGATGTGTAATGGCCGACCAAGACAATCCATGGGTCATCTTGGGGACCCCATGGAGCCACTTTGGTAGGAAAATGACATAAATAACTTTTTATTTAAAGTTAAAATAAAAATGTCACAAACATGAGTTGTTTTACTAAAAAAATTAAATGGGGTTATACAAGTCATAATTTTGACTATAAATATTCATTAGAAATATAAAAATATTTCCTAGATCATGATATCTTTTTATAATTTTTTAGACATTAAATAAATTAATTTATTAATGACACTGTGATGATGTAGTGATTACCTCATAAATAAATGATTTATAAAAAATGAGACTATAAGGTAAAATATAAGTCTTAAACTTTTCAAAAACCTATTGTATGGGTTTATTTAGAAACCTTATCACCTTATCCTCAAAATATATCCTTTTGGGTCCTTTTCAATCCGAAAATCATTTTATAATAATATAATATTTAATAACATTCCAAGAGTGCCCCTCCTCTCCTCTTATCAAAAGCCCCCACCTCTAACACCTTACACACACCTCTGAAGCCTTTTTCTAGGCCAAACCCTGCCCATTTTATCTCTCCACACCCCTCGCTTCATCATTGAGGCCTGACTTTGGGTAGAATCATTTCCAAGGAAGCCTTTGAGCTCAAATCAAAGAGAGTTACCCGATTTAAAGGTAATGTCTCTCCTTGTGTTCTTTTGTCTTATTTTGCTTCTCCAAACCCCTAACCTCTTGTTATTACTTTTTTTTGTAACAAAATCAGTAACTTAAATATTCTAGGATGTTTTTATAAGAATTATTCTAGCTACACATTCACACACCTTCGTCTAATGGTTAAAGAACATACTGTTTCTGTGGATGGCGAATTACAGCCTCACGAAATGATGATTGTTCAATATTCTTTTAACACATTCAAAGGTGGCCATTAAGAAGTCACTATATTTATATATGATATATGATATGTTTATTTTTCCTTAATCTTCTATATTTTTCATTTATGGAATACCATTATGGGTAAATGTGATGTCTTCATTTTAGGAAGTGCGCTCTACCGCCCCCTCAAAGTGATTTGATTCGTTAATGCCATATGTGGGACGTATAAAGGATGGAATTAATGGTATTACATATGATATCCAACTGGAATTATAATATACCTTTATATCACTATTATTTCATTCCATTTAATACAAAAAAAATGAAATGAAAGTAGCGTTCATGCGTACGTACGACATACCGTCTCCCTGAACAATATATTTCATTTCTTATCTCCAAATGTTATGTTATATTATATGTATATATATTTAATATATTACATCTAAATGATATATATCATTCTGTAATTATAATATATATATATCTCATTTTTTTAATTCCATTAATATGACACAAAATGAATGTAGCGTTCACGTGTACGTACGGCCAACCGTCTCCCTGAATGGTGCTTTTAATTTTTTTCCAAATGCTTTGGAATAGTATAAAATTAATATTTAATGGATATATATGATATTTAAAACATCAATACTATTCTGGATATGATTTACTTATAACTACATGGAAAATCTTTTTCCAGCAAGTTCAATTTTTACTCATGTACCGAACATCGACAAAAACGTCTGATATGAACTCACTTTATTAACAAATTATTATAAAATTATAATATGTGATATGAACTGAATAATAATTTTTAAAAGAGTTTTTTAAGTAATTATAAATTGAAAAAAATTTATTATTCAGGAGATTAAAGAACGATCGAGTCATGTCGGACACGAGGTAAGGGATCCAACCTCTCTCTTTCTTTTTAAGTACTCTCTTTTATGTAATTTCGATTAAGATCATCTTTATTATGTTTGGGGATGTTCTTTTATATTCTTCATACTGTAATTTTTTTTCCAAATTATGAGAGACCCTAATTTTTCTCATAAATCCATTTTTGGATGTTTTAAGTGGCACCGTTAGGCTGCCCAGTTTTCGTAAGGGATTTTTCATCTAAATTTTATTCCTATGACATTTATGTTACGTTTGCCAATATTTTCATTGAGTGGTGTATGTACTGCCCAGTATTATACTCTTTGTGTAATATAATTTCATTTATGGGTATTTACATCTTCATTGTATGACCCTTCTTCCATGGGGTGTACGTTTCGAAAGTTACCCAACTCGGTAAGGGGACCTTTCACCCTCCTCTTTTTAAAAGACTTATTTTGTTATGTCTTTTAATATACATAATATTAAGTTTGGACATGTTCTTATATATCCCTTTTTATGTAAATTTTAAGTCCAAGTGATGAGATACCATTTTCTCTTTCATCAACTCATTTTCTGAATTTTAAAGTGACGTCGTTAGGCTGTCATATTTCTATAAGGAAACTTCTTAACCCACTTTTAATTCTTTGGGTTAAACCTCTACTGCATGATTTTATTATGAAAATATTATTTGTGTAATATCTATGTTGTAATTTCCACAAAACATTGTGTAGATATACTATTTCTACACATAATCATCTCATTGATAAATTCTTACGAACTTGTATGGGAAATAATAACCCAATCTCATTTCATTGAGTTAAATACTTATGTCATTGGTTTTGTTTTTCCAAGATTATGTGTAAATGACATATGATTGTTTCACACATAATATGCAATTATATTAGGTGTATTTATATTTCTCACACATAATTATATGATAGATTTATCCATAATTTAAGGATACCATCTTTATAATGGATTTCATCTCAATTTACATTTCCATTGAGACATCATTGTTGTTATGCACGAATTCACTCTTATATGGTGTGAATACTGTCTTTTGACATATTATATCATTAATCACTTTATTATCATGATATTATAAAGTTTGGATTAAATTTTATTCTGCAATTATTTATATTCAAGTGTCTCTCATTTTGTTAAAAACTATTCAACAAAAATATCGTTTAAATGATTTAAATATTCATTATTCTAAATATTTATCTTTAATGTCCATGTTTTCAAAATGGTTTTCAGTATTTATTTATATGGTCATTAATGATTTTAAATTATAATTCCATTAAAATCTTTAAAGTGGTATGGGACACTTTGATTCAAAAATATCTTTTAAATGGTTTTTGAAAATGGATTGATTAATTCAATATCTTGGAATTACTTATTGTGATTGCAAATGAAATGTTTTTATTAAAATGTTTATATTTCCAATATTTTATGTGTAATGATGGTACATGGACATTTTACAGCTGGTTACGTGATAAACCATATGAAAGGTGGTGCTGTGAATACCAGGACGGGTGGTTATGTTATAACCTCCAATGCATTGGGTATGGAAGTTGGCTGTATGGCTATTCCATTAAGTATGTGTGGAAGTCGACCGTATGGTTATTCCATTTATGTATGTTTATGTCCCAAGTTAGCTTTATATGTTATGTGTTCTTTAAATGGGTTTTATGGTAATATTTTGGTTACAAAATGGTAAGTAATGGTCTTTTATTCCATGAATAGTTTTTACTACTTCATAAAGGTGAAAAGTATTACTCTGGTATTGTATTCATGGATTACTTATTGTTTTGAAAAAACTAACAATTTTCAGTCTTTGTGTATCCTTTACTGGGCTTTTTATGCTCATCCCATGTTTTTGAAATGTTTTCCACAGGACTTAAAGATGAATAGGGTCAAGGATGTGTTCAAGGAAAGACATGCTATCTAAAACATGGAACTAGACATGTTTCTTTTTAAGAGTTTTTTTAATTATTTCATGGAAACTTAGTAGAAGTTTCTACTATGTAATCTTTTGAGATGTATTAGTTATGACCTAATTCTCTAAAACACTAAACCTGAAAAGATCCTCTATGTGAATTATTCATTTAATTCATGATTAAGTAAGGTTTAAGGTTGGGGCCTTATAGTTGGTATCAGAGGTCGGTTTAGATAACTTTAGAGGTTAGGGTATTCTCTAAGCATAAGTGACATTACCATAATCCTTAGGATTTCAGAAATAGTCCTAGTTTTGATCAAGTGAATGAGTAAATATATCTTAGTATTTTTCTCCCACATTAGTACATGATGGTTTTGTTGATATACTCACACTGAAATTTCTGTTTTTAGTGAATGGATGGATCGAGCAGGTACCAAAGTGACAATAGGTTTGAAGGAAACTGTGGTGGTTCTCTAATTAAGAGACTAGATGAAATGGGGGATTTAATGAGGAAACTCATGGTTGATCTAAACCAACTATCAAGGAGTCATGATCAACCACTTGTACCTTGGTATGTTCTGTAATGCATCATGTATGAGATGACCAATCGATGTGGAAGTTCAGGTAATAATTATAAAGGTAACCATTAGAGTTTATATGATCCTTACTTTTGAGGTAATTATGGGTTATTATATGTTATGATGGAAAATTAAAGGCATGAGATAAACATGAGGTTAAAATTTGTTATGATTATTTTTGAAGATTTTATCTCATTTTGGGGAATGTTTTAATAATTATGTAATTTTCGAAAAAGGACAACACGCAGACCGTGTGACAACCCGTCGCGTCGGACAAAGCTGTGGGAATCGTACCCAGAACCAAAGTGCGACTAGTATTTATCGCCTACCACTGGACAATGTTAAGTCACCGGTTAGTTTGACTAATTCTTATTAGTTAGATGATTTTAGGAATCTAGAGTAAGTTTATTTTGGGTTATCTATGGAAATTATTAACCTATCATGGATGATGCGTGATTAGGTTAATTACTTTTCAATATGAGACTTTAAGAGAAACTGATGTTATTTGGAGATAAATGTTAATTTGTACCTTGTAAGACTATGTGATTAAATCCTTTAAATATTTGGGTTTCAATCTTAGTTTGGTTTAATTTGAATCATTTTATGGAAAAATTGTTTATCTAATGGTCTTCCTTGAACATTGGGTTTGTTGGACAAATTTTGGAGATTAAGAATAGATTTTCTTTTTTATGAAGGATTATTCATTTGTGGATCTTGTTCTAACAATTTTTGTTTTTTTTCTAAAGTCATGGGAAATATATTGTTCTCTTTTGTGGATTATGTGATTCTCAAGAAGTTGATTATAGTACTCTTAATGCGAACAAGTCTTCTTAAATACTCGTCTTTTGGAGAAAATATGAGTTTGATTAAGGAATCTAGTAAAAATTGAAAGTCTACGTGACAAGTAAATATGATTCATTGTGATTTAGTTACGCTCTAAAATAAATTCATCATTGAAGAGTAACTTAAAACAAAAAAGTTGTCTGTTAAATTTTCTTACTAGGGAATCGAATACCGTTTTACCCATCACAAGTTTGTGATTTTCTTATAGTTAAATTTCTCCTAGTCATGATTACTATCACTCTCCCACATAACATGACCCTTTTTTTCCTCCATATCCGTGTTTTCCTACATGGAATCCTTGTATGAGTTAACTCGAGTGACCTTTGTACTTCTCTTTCTTTATTTTAAAGAGATTGTTTTAGTAAATCTTGTTCCGATGTGGGATTTTCAATGAAGTTTCCAAGCCCAATTTTAAAATTCCGAGGACGCAATTTCCAAAAGGGGGGAAGGATGTAACACCCCAGGTAAATAAAGAATATGACATTTTCACATTTATCCATATTTTTGAATAAAATATTAATATAACTTTAAAGGGGACTCTATGCTCGATGGCGTACCCAATATGCAACAATAAGTTTCTTGGGAATCTTACGTTGCACTCTAATAATAAAATAATATTATTTTAAATTGTAGTTAACGCCTAGCCATTGTAATGGCGGTAATGAACAGAACTAACTACAAAATTATTATATATGTTTGTCAAATATTTTTACTTTTTACAATTAATGTTAGAGGATTAAAAATGCGAATGAATTCAATTTTAAGCGTAAACATTCTAATATTCTTTAAAAGGTCGATTGACCACCTTTTGATGACGAACCTCTTTTAAATACACTATTTGACAAGTTTATGTGTTATATTTGACAAAATAAAATTCTTCTTTAGAATCGGGACATCAAAATTTTCATTGTCTAAATTTTTGGTATTTTTCAGATATAGTTCATTTTATAATGAATAGTGAAAAATGTTGTATTTTAAATCAAAAACTCTTATTAATATAATTTATTTATATGATTAGATTATCTATTGAATTAGTTTTAATGTGAAATTAGAATATATTTTTACCATTTAATCCAATAGTGGCCGTTGGAATTAATTTCATCTTGAAATTGGACTTAAACTAGTGTCAATATTTTGATATTTATTGTTTCATAAAAACACTCTATTTTCTCTGACAACGGGAATTAATTATTAAATTAATTAATGAAACTTATATGTTTTGAATTTTTCAAAATAGACATCATTTTTGAATTCGGAATATCAAATATAGATTAGGGGAAATTTTTTGTTTTTTTCTGAAAAACTTCAATTTTAGATGAATAGTGGAACCCCTATGTGGTAGTTAAAGAAACTGATTTTTCGTTTAAATGAAACTTTTCCACTTTTGTGATTTTATTTTCAAAAATCCGACATACATGGTTGTCATTAAGAAGTAAAATTTGGTTTAATATGATTAAAATAATTTTTGCTGAATATTAACTTTTAAGTTTTATTAATCGCGATTAAAGGTAATTAGTGTAATTTATGGTAAAAATAATGTTTTAATAAAATGAAATGGCCTGGACTCATTTCATACCCTCATGGGATGTGTCATGGCCGACCAATACAATCCATGGGTCAACTTGGGGACCCCATGTAGCCAATTTTGTAGGAAAATGACATAAATAACTTTTTATTTAAAGTTAAAATAAAAGTGTCACAAAAATAAGTTGTTTTACTAAAACAATTTTTAAATGGGTTTATAAAAGTCATATATTTTACTATAAATATTCATTAGAAATATTACAATATTTCCTACATCATGATATTTTTTTATAATTTTTTAATCATTAAATAAATTAATTTATTTCTGACACTGTGATGATGCAGTGATTACTTCATAAATAATCGATTTAAATAAAATGAGAAGATAGGGTGAAATATAAGTCTCAAACATTTCAAAAAACTATTTTATGGGTGGATTTCTAAACCTTATCACCTTATCCAAGAAATATATCCTTTTGGGACATTTTAAATCCGAAAATAAATTTATAATAAAGTAATATTTCATAACTTTCCAAGAGTGGCCATCCTCTCCTCTTATAAAAGGCCCCCACCTCTACCACCTTTCACACACCTCTCAAGCCATTGGCTCGGACAACACCAGCCCATTTCATCTATCCACATCCCTCTATTCATCATTGAAGCCTCACTCTAGGTATAATCCTTTCTGAGGTAGCCTTTGAGCTCAAATCAAAGAGAGTTACCTGATTTAAAGGTAATGTCTTCCCTTGTGGTCTTTTGTCTTATTTTGCTTCTCCACACCCCTAAAATCTTTTCATTACATTTATTTTGTAAAAAAATAAATATCTTAAATATACTAGGATGTTTTTATAATAATTATTCGATCTACACTTTCACACACATTCGTCTAATGGTTAAAGAACAAACTGTTTCTGTGGATGGCGAATTACTGCCTCATGAAATGTTGATTGTTCAATATTCATTTAACACCATAAAATGTGGCCATTAATATGTCACTATATTTATATATGATATATAATATGTTTATGTTTTCCTTAAGCTTCTGTATTTTTCATTTATTGCATAACTTTATGGTTTCTATTATGGGTAAACGCGATATCTTCATTTTAGGAAGTGCGGACTACCACCCCCTCAAAGTGATTTGATTCGTTAATGCCATATGTGGTACATATAAAGGATAAAATTAACGGTATTAAATATGATATACTACTGGAATTATAATATAACTTTATATAATTATTATTCCATTCCATTGAATACAAAAAAATGAATGTAGCGTTCATGGATACGTACGACTTACCGTCTCCAGGAACGGTACATTTCATTTCTTATCTCCAAATGTTATGTACTATTATAAGTACGTATATGTAATATATTAAATCTAAATGATAGATATAATTCTGTAATTATAATATATATATCTCTCGTTTTGTTTTCATTCCATTAATATGACAAAAAATGAATGTTGCGTTCATGCGTACGTACGGCCTACCGTCTCCATGAACAGTGCTTTTATTTATTTTCCATATGCTATGGAATAGTATAAAATGAATATATACTGGATATATATGATATTTAAAACATCAATACTATTCTGGATATGATGTACCTATAACTACATGGAGAATTATTTTCCAACAAGTTCAATTTTTACTCATGTACTGAATATCGACAAAAACGTCTGATATGAACTCACTTTGTTAACCAATTATTATAACATTATAATATGTGATATGAAAAGAATAATAATCTTTAAAGGAGGTACTTATGAAATTCTAAATTGACCAAATTTTATTATTCATGAGATTAATTAATGATCGAGTCATGTCGGACACGAGGTAAGGGATCCAACCTCTCTCTTTCTTTTTAAATACTCTCTTTTATGTCATTTCTTTTAATATCATATTTCTTATGTTTGGGGATGTTCTTTTATATTCCTCATACTTTACTATTTATGATAATATTATTAGAGAACCTATTTGTTCTCATAAATCCATTTTTGGAAGTTTTAAATGGCGTTGTTAGGCAATCGAGTTTTCGTAAGGGATTTTTCATCTCACTTTTATTCCCCTGACATTTATGCTACGTTTGCCACTATTTCCATTGAGTGGTGTATGTAGTGCCCATTATTATACTCTTTGTGTAATATAATTTCATTTATGGTTATTTACATCTTCATTGCATGACCCTTCATCCATGGGGTGTACGTTTAAAAGTTACCCAACTCGGTAAGGGGACCTTTCAACCTCCTCTTTTTAAAAGACTTCTTTTGTTATGTCTTTTAATTCACATAATATTTTGATTGGATATGTTATTATATGTCCTTATTTATTTAAATTTTATGTCCAAGTGATGAGATACCATTTTCTCTCTAATCAACTCATTTTTTGAATTTTAAAGTGACGTCGTTAGGTTGTCAGATTTCTATAAGGGATCTTCTTAACCCACTTTCAATTATTTGGGTTAAACCTCTACATCATGATTTTATTATGCCAAGATTATGTGTGGAATCTCTATGTTGTAATTTCTACAATCCTTTGTGTAGATATAATATTTCTACACATAATCATCTCATTGATAAATTCTTATGAACTTGTATGGGAAATAATAACCCAATCTTATTTCATTGAGTTAAATACCTTTGTCATTGGTTTTGTTTTTCCAAGATTATGTGTGAATGACATATGATTGTTTGACACTTAATATCCACTTATATTTGGTGTATTTATATTTCTCACACATAATTATGTGATATATTCATCCTTAATTTAAAGATACCATCTTTATAATGGATTTCATCTCAATTTACATTTCCATTGAGACTTCATTGTTGTTATGCTCCAATTCAATGTTATATGGTGTGTATACTATCCTTTGACATATTATATCATGAATACCTTTATACTCATGTTATTATAATTCTTGGATTAAATGTTATTCCGCAATTATTTGTATTCAAGTGTCTCTCATTTTGTTAAAAACTCTTTAACAAAAATATCATTTTAAATGTTTTAAAGAATAATTATTATAAATCATTATCTTTAATGTCCATGTTTTCAAAATGGTTTTCAGTATTTATTTATATGGACATTAATTTTTTAAAATTATAATTCCATTAAAATCGTTAAAGTGGTATGGGACACTTGGATTCAAAAATCTCTTTTAAATGGGTTTTGAAAATGGATTGATTAATTCAATATCTTGGAATTACTTATTGTTATTTCAAAAGAAATGTTGTGATTAAAATGTTTATATTTTCAATATTTTATGTGTAATAATTTTACTTGGACATTTTACGGGTGGTTAAATGATAAACCATATGACGGGTGGTGCCGTGTATAGAATCCCGCCTTTTTATCACATAAACTTTCATTACATTTTACAAAACTGAGGATCTTTAAGGTTTAGTGTCTTGGAAACCAGGAACTTAAAACATGAAAACATAAAACATTCTTCTTAAACACTTGAAAGGCTTCTCCTCATGTTCATCCTAGGTTCATTACTACATCTCATAACTTGGGGACATACATCAAAAGAAAGGGTGAGCAGAAGGCCCAGTAAGGGAAACAAGAGAAACATTTAACATGTGAACTTGAGATACATCAACTATGTAATGAAAAATAACTTTAATGCATGAGAAAGAATCATGTGGAATATCATAATAAAAATAACATTTTTCATAACTTAAATATGTGGCTACAACATTTAATATTGACTATCATTTCATGTCACCAAGTTCAATCCCCAATGTGTCATTAATAATTACCAAGGTTATTCACCAAGGTATCAGTCTAAAAGGTCATCTCTAGAGATTTAGTTTTTACCCAATGCATTAGAGCGCTATCTGGGCGCACCCTTGACATGTCTTTATTATCATGTGATCCACATATATCGTCATCAATCATATAATAAACAACCCATATAGCATAAAATAAATGGGTTTCATTTCATAATCATAACGTTTTAAAAACTGCTTTAAAGACATGATCTTTATGTTACTTTAAACCCCTGGAAAATGGGAAAGCGGGTTTTATGTATGTTAATCCCAGAATTTAAAATAGAAAATTTTTATATATATGTAAATACCCCTGTATAAATAAGAGCTTTGAGTATTCACTTAATAACATAAAATAATTTTGAGATAAGGAGGGATGCATTTTGAGACGAAAACTATGCGGCATAACATCTATGATACATGGTTTTAGAAAACATTGAAAAAAGAGGGGACATGGGTCACCCACTCAAAAATTATACATAAAAAGTAGGGGAACAGAATATAATGTATTTAAGAACATGGTAATGAAATTTTAATGATATACCATATGAAAAGAAGAACTTGAAAGGAAGACAAAAATAAGATTTCTCTTATGAGAATTCCGCAGTCTAACGGCGTCAGTTCAAACTTCAAAAAATGGATTGATGAGATAAAATAGGGTCTCTCATCATATGAAAATAAATTATCAGTATGATATATATATAGATCATACCCCAACATAATAAAAAGGAACTTGAAAGACTTGACATGAATATAGATCTTGAAATGAGAAGGGTGAAAGAACCCCTTAAAAATTCGGCAGCCCAACGACGCCACTTAAACTTTCTTAAAATGAAATGATGAGAGAAAGTGGGGTCTCTCATCATATGAACATAAAATATCAGTATGATATATTTATATATAATACCCCAACATGATAAAATGTAACTTTCAAGACATGACATGGAATTAGAACTTTTAAAAAGGAGAAAGGTGAAAGAACCACTTAAAAATTCGGAAGCCCAACGGCGCCACTTAGACTTTCATAAAATGAAATGATGAGATCAAGAGGGGTATCTCATCATATGAACATAAAATATCAGTATGATATATTTATATATCATACCCCAACATGATAAAAAGGATCTTTCAAGACTTAAGATGGAATTAGAACTTTGAAAAAGGAGAAAGGTGAAAGAACCACTTAAAAATTCAGCAGCCTAACGATGCCACTTAAAAATTCAAAATAATGAATTGAAGAGATAAAATGGGGACTTGCATCATATGATGATAAAATATAAGTATGATAAATTTAAATATCATACCTCAAAATAATAAAAAGTAACTTGAAATACTTGACATGAATATAGATCTTGAAACGAGAAGGTTGAAAGAACCCCTTAAAAATTCGGCAGCCTAACGGCGCCACTTAAAACATCAAAATAATGAATTGAAGAGATCAAATGAGGTCTCTCATCATATGATGATAAAATATCTGTATGATAAATTTAGAGATCATAACCCATCATTATAAAAAGGAACTTGAAAGACTTTACATGAAAATAGATCTTGAAAAATGAGAAGGAAGAAAGAATCTGTTTCAAACAATTTGGCAGCCTAACTGCGCCACTTAAATCTTCATAAAATGAAATAATGAGAGTAATATAGGGCCTCTCATCATATGAACATAAAAAGGGCAGTAAGAGGAATATAAAATTACATCCTTCAACATAAGAGCATGGAGCATAAAAGAAACGACATAAAAGAGATTACTTGAAAAGAAAGAGAGAGGTCGGATCCCTTACCTTAAAACGCAACTCATAAAACTCAATGGTTGGGACCTTGAGGGCTTGGGGTCTCCTTGGGAGGACTCCTTGGGAGATAATGATACCAGAACTTCATTGGAGGAGAGTGAGGAGTCGAATGGATGAGAGGATGGCTTGGTATTTCTATGGAAAGTGAGGGGACAAGGCATTAATGGCCATGGGAAACCTCATTAGTGGTTTTGGAAAAACCATGGGCTTGCCCATGGTATTTTTCCATGGTATTGGCCAATTGGGACACCTAATACCTTATCTTACTATTAATAAGTCCACCATATTGATTACATTCTTAATACATCATTTAATGATGTCATTAATCACCGGAAACTTAAAAACTGTATTTTCACTATTCATCAAAAATTCAACTTTCTCAGAATAATCCCAAAGTTGCACCTTAACCAAATATCAATGATATGATTTCAAAAATGAAATCCATATTATAAAAATAATTTTCTAAATATTTTTAATTAAATTTTTAATTAAAATACACTATTCATCGAAAATTCATTTTTTTCAGAAAAGTCCCCAAAAATTACCTTAACATAATATCGATGCTCTAAGTTCAAAAATGAAGTCCATTTTATAAAAATAATTTCTAAATAATTTTAAATAAAGTTTTAACTAAAAAACACTATTCACCTGAAAAAACTAATACTTGAATAATAATTTATGAAACTGTTATTTAACCATTTTATTGAATCACATTAATTAATCAAAGTGGCTAGCATATTTTAATACTTTATTTAAGTGAGATTACTAATCCATTTGGTCACATTACTAATCCTAAGAATAAAATCACAATTCATAATCTACTATTTATCAAAAATTAAGATGATCGTATCAGACTCTAAATTTTGTACTGATCATAATTGTAGAAGATCATTTTTTGAAAATCATTACACATTTTTAATTATTTAAGGTTTACCTAAACATTTTTAAAATATTTTTTTTCTAAAATTCATCAAAATTATGAATACTATGTTTATCCGGACATTTGAAAATTCATAAACATCATCATAAGAAGAAATCAAAATTTTTATTTAAAACCAAGGATTACACAATGCAATTACGGTCTCCTTACATAGCCCCTTATCACACCAGTATAGGACATAAGTGTGAGGTGTGATAAGGTGAGAGAATCCGAGGGAGGCTCGGCCAACATCGCATGAGTAGTAATTTCTATCAGTTTGAACTTCTCGGGAAGGTGATCCCGTTCTAGCTTCACACAATGAAGTTCAGCTTGGGTTTGGTCCAGAGCAACGCCCAGTGGTGCTACCTTCTTCCCAAGTTCTGTTAGATTGTCTTTGATCGGTCCAAGACTACTGGGTGAGGCCATCAAATCTTATATCTATATTAATTAACCAAGATTACTTGTATTTAGAGAAAATAATCAAAACTTTTAGTTTATAGCGGTCATATTGACCAATGGTCATATAACAGTCAAAACCCAACGGTCTCATTTTAATTATACTCATGTTACAAATGAAACATTTTTGTTGAGTATAAAAATAAAATAAAACAACACACAAAATTAGGAAACATGATTTATTCAACATTTCGGGTCATTACAATCTTCCCCCCTTAATAAATTGCGTCCTCGCAATTTTTAAAATTGGGTTTTGAAATTTTATTGAAAGCCCCACATCGGAAAAACAGTCAGTAAAACTATTACATTAAAAGAAAGAAAGGGAAGTACAAAGGTCACTCGAGTTAACCCATACTAGGATCCCATGTAGGAAAACATGGACATGGAGGAAAAAAACAAGGGTCACGTTATAAGGTAGAGTGATAGAAAACATTATTAGGAGAAAGATAACCATAAGAAAATCCAAAACTTATGATATGTGTAAACGGTCTTTGATTACCTAGTAGGAAACTTAAACCAACAACGTTTTTGTTTTACGTTCCTTTTCATAATTTTGGGTAATTCATTTACTACATAGAACAAAAACATAAGAAAATATACCAACCTTCAAGTAGAGTTTCATCATTTAATAAGTCCCTACCAACACTAATCTTTTCTTCAAATGATGAGAATTCAAAAACACTTGGTCACATAAAAAGCACAAGAATCATCTTCTATAGAATCACACAGTCCACAGAAGATTAACTATCTATTTCTTCTAACTTTAAACATTATCCCAAAAACAGAAAGTTTAAGGTAAAACCACTCTTCAAAAAGAAAGAATCACATAGGGATGGAAACTAATTTTAAATCTTCAAAGTTCCATGGTACTACCCAAAGTTCATCATAGAAAATTCCATAAATAATGGTCCTTAAAATTCCCCAAAATAAACCAAACTAAGATTGAAACCCAAATACCAGAAGGATTTGATAACATAGTCTTCCAAAATAAACTTCATTTTCCATCTCCAAACAACATCAACCACTCCTAAAATCTTATAAAAAAAGTAGATAACCTAATCATATTTTACTAAAGATAGGTTAATCATTCCCATAAGTAACCTTAATTACTATAAGTCTACCTTAAATTCATCGATTCTTCAAAATATAAGTCAACCTTACTCCTCAATGGAAATACCATAGTAATCTATTTACCACGATCATATAGGGTCCCCAAAATAGTGAACGTCTTCCAAAATAATAATCATCTTTTAATCCCTAAATCATCCCTTCCATATTAATACGGAAATCATCTGATTTCCTATCACATTGGTTATTGGGACATGTTCTTCCATTTTCCACCATTAACTAAGAAGAGAAAGCATAATTAGGGGCTTAAGTACATAGCCAATAATCATGAAAAGGAACTGAAAGAATATAAAGATAACTTGTAGATGAAAAGTATAACCTAACTTGTGATCCCCTAGGTTCCCATCTAGGTTATCCATGATCATATATTCTTATGTGAATATTTATTTTATTTTATCTTTGTTCCTTTAACAATGGTTCATACTAAGCTTATGAATTTACCAAAGCATATCCCTTAGGAGTGTCGTAACGAAGAGTGCAGCAAGACCCGTTGTCGTGTACCAGTTCCCGTTCGAGTCTAGCTCAAAGAGGTGTTTTCGGGTTTTAACCCTATGTAAATATTTTCTAGAGCCACCTCTACCTACTCGTATCCAGGCAGGGATGTATTTTCTTGGAAACCCCTTACTCAATACTCACCAAAATAACAGGAAGATTTCTTATATTTCAACTTTTCAATAGGGTTCTTCCTAGAGTATTTATATCCTAATTTCCACAAATAACTAAACCATCCTTTGATACCAACTATAGCATCCCGCCTTTTTATCACATAAACATTCATTACATTTTACAAAACTGAGGATCTTTAAGGCTTAGTGTCTTGGATACCAGGAACTTAAAACATGAAAACATAAAACATTCTTTTTAAACACTGAAAGGCTTCTCCTCATGTTCATCCTAGGTTCATTACTACATCTCATAACCTGGGGACATACATCAAAAGAAAGGGTGAGCAGAAGGCCCAGTAAGGGAAACAAGATAAACATTTAACATGTGAACTTGAGATACATCAACTATGTCATGAAAATGAATTTTAAGGCATGAGAAAGAATCATGTGGAATATCATAATAAAAATAAAATTTTTCATAACTTAAAGATGTGGCTACAAAATTTAATATTGACAATCATTTCGTTTCACCAAGGTCCATCCCCAAGGTGTCATTAATAATTACCACAGTTATTCACCAAGGTATCAGTCTAAAAGGTCATCTCTAGAGATTAAGTCTTGACCCAATGCATTGGAGCGCTATCTGGGCGCACCCTTGAAATGTCTTTATTATCATGTGAGCCACATATTTCATCATCAATCATTTCATAAACAACCCATATAGCATAAAATAAATGGGTTTCATTTCATAATCATAACGTTTTAAAAACTACTTTAAAGACGTGATCTTTATGTCACTTTAAACCCACGAAAAAAGGGAAAGCGGGTTTCATGTATGTAAATCCCAGAATTTAAAATAGAACTTTTTGATATTTATGTGAATACCTTTGTATAAATAAGAGCTTTGAGTATTCACTTAATAACATAAAATAATTTTGAGATAAGGAGGGAGGCATTTTGAGACGAAAACTATGCGGCATAACATCTATGATACAAGGTTTTAGAAAACATTGAAAAGAGAGGGGACATGGTTCAACCACTCAAAAATGGTACATAAAATAGTAGGGGAACAGAATATAAAGTATTTAAGAACATGTTAATGAAATTTTAATGATATACCATATTAAACGAATAACTTGAAAGGAAGACAAAAATAAGATTTCTCTTATGAGAATTCGGCAGCCTAACGTCGTCACTTAAAACTTCCAAAAATGGATTGATGAGATAAAATAGGGTCTCTCATCATATGAACATAAATGATCAGTATGATAGATATAGATATAATACCCCAACATAATAAAAAGAAACTTGAAAGACTTGACATGAATATAGATATTGAAATGAGAAGGGTGAAAGAACCCCTTAAAAATTCGGCAGCCTAACAGCGCCACTTAAACTTTCTTAAAATGAAATGATGAGAGAAAGAGGGGTCTCTCATCATATGAACATAAAATATCAGTATGATATATTTAGAGATCATACCCCAACATGATAAAAAGGAACTTTCAAGAAATGACATGGAATTAGATCTTTGAAAAAGGTGAAAGGTGAAAGAACCAATTAAAAATTCAGCAGCCTAACGACACCACTTAAACATTCTAAAAATGAAATGATGAGAGAAAGAGGGGTCTCTAATCATATGAACATAAAAGACCAGTATGATATATTTATATATCATACCCCAACATGATAAAAAGGAACTATCATGACTTGACATGGAATTAGAACTTTGAAAAATTTGAAAGGTGAAAGAACCACTTAAAAATTCGGCAGCCTAACGACGCCACTTAAAACGTAAAAATATTGAATTGAAGAGATCAAATGGGGTCTCTCATAATATGATCATAAAATATCAGTATGATAAATTTAGCGATCATACCCCAAAATACTAAAAAGGAACTTGAAATACTTGACATGAATATAGATCTTGAAGCAAGAAGGGTGAAAGAATCCCTTAAAAATTCGGCAGCCTAACAGCGCCACTTAAAACTTCAAAATACTGAATTGAAGAGATCAAATGGGTCTCTAATCATATGATAATAAAAGATCAGTATGAAAAATTTAGAGATCATACCCCAACATAATAAAATGGAACATGAAATACTTTACATGAAAATAGATTTTGATAAATGAGAAGGAAGAAAGAATCTGTTTCAAAAATTTTGGCAGCCTAACGGCGCCACTTAAAACATCATAAAAAGAAATAATGAGATTAATAGGGGGCCTCTCATCATATGAACATAAAAAGGGCAGTCATAGGAATATAAAAGAACATCCTTTAAAATAAGAGCATGGAGCATAAAAGAAATGACATAAAAGATATTACTTGAAAAGAAAGAGAGAGGTCGGATCCCTTACCTTAAAACGTAACACTTAAAACTCAAAGGTTGGGACCTTGAGGGCTTGGGGGCACCTTGGTAGGACTACTTGGGAGGTAATGAGACCAGAACTTCGTTGGGGGAGAGTGGGGAGTCGAATGGATGAGAGGATGGCTTGGTATTTATAGGGAAAGTGAGGGGACAAGGCATTAATGGCGAAGGGACACCTCATTAGTGGTTTTGGCAAAACCATGGGCTTTCCCATGGTATTTTCCCATGGTGTTGGCCACTTGGGACACATAATACCTTATATTACTATTCATAAGTCGACCATATTTATTACATACTTAATACATCATTTAATGATGTCATTAAACACCTGTAACTTAAAAACTGTATTTTCACTATTCATCGAAAATTAAACTTTCTAAGAATAATCCCAAAATTTCACCTTAACCAAATATCAATGCTCTGATTTCAAAAATGAAATCCATTTTATAAAAATAATTTTCTAAATATTTTTAATTATAATTTTAATTAAAAAACACTATTCATCGAAAATACATTTTTTTCAGAAAAGTCCCCAAAAATTACCTTAACATAATATCGATGCTATGAGTTCAAAAATGAAGTCCATTTTATAAAAATAATTTTCTAAATATTTTTAATTAAATTTTTAATTAAAAAACACTATTCGCCCGAATAAACTAATACTTGAATAATAATTTATGAAACCATTATTTAACCTTTTTATTGAATCACAGTACTTAATCAAAGTGCCTAGCTTATTTTAATACTTTATTTAAGTGAGATTACTAATCCATTTGGTCACATTACTAATCCCAATAATAAAATCACTATTCAGAATTTACTATTCATCAAAAATTAAGTTGATCTTATTAGACTCTAAATTTTGTACTGAACATAATTGTAGAAGATCATTTTTGGAAAATAATTACACATTTTTAATTATTTAAGGTTTACCTAAACATTTTTAAAATATCTTTTTTCTAACATTCATCAAAATTATGCATACTATGTTTATCCAGACATTTGAAAACTCATAAACTTCATGATAAGAAGAAATAAAATTTTTTATTTAAAACAAAAGATTACACAAGGCAGTTACGGTCACCTTAAATAGCCCCTTATCACACCAGCATAGGACCTAAGTGTGAGGTGTGCTAAGGTTAGAGAATCCGAGGGAGGCTCGACCAACGTCGCACGAGTAGTAATTTCTATCAGTTTGAACTTCTCGCGAAGGTGATCCCTTTCTAGCTTCACACGATGAAGTTCATCTTGGGTTTAGTCTAGAGCAAAGCCCAGTGGTGCTAACTCCTTCCCATTTTCTGTTAGATGGGCTTCGATCGGTCCAAGACTATTGGGTGATGCCATCGAATCTTCTTTCTATATTAATTAACCAAGATTACTTGTATTTAGAGAAAATAATCGAAACGTTGAGTTTATAGTGGTCATATTGACCAATGGTCATATAAGAGTCAAAACCCAATGGTCTCATTTTAATTATACTCATGTTATCAAATAAAATATTTTTGTTAAGTATAAAAATAAAATAAAACAACACACAAAATTAGGAAACAAGATTTATTCAAAATTTTGGGTCGTTACACCGTGAATACTAGGACGGGTGGTTACGTTATAACCTCCAATGCATTGGGTATGAAAGTTGGTCGTATGGCTATTTCATTAAGTATGTGTGGAATTCGACCGTATGGTTATTCCATTTATGTATGTTTATGTCCCAAGTTACCTTTATATGTTATGTGTTCTTTATATGGGTTTTATGGTAATATTTTTGTTACAAAAGGGTAAGTAATGGTCTTTAATTCCATGAATAGTTTTTACTACTTCCTAATGGTGAAAAGTATTACTTTGGTAAATTATTCATGGTTTACCTATTATTTTGAAAAAACTAATAGTTTTCCTTCTTTGTGTATCCTTTACTGGGCTTTTTACGCTCATCCCAAGTTTTTGAAATGTTTTCCACATTACTTAATGATGAATAGGGTCAAGGATGGGTTCAAGGAAATACATGATATCTAAAACATGGAAGTAGACATGTTTCTTTTTAAGAGTTTTTTTAATTATTTTATGGAAAATTAGTAGATGTTTTACTATGTAATCATTTGAGATGTAATAGTTATGACCTAATTCTCTGAAACTCTAAACCTGAAAAGATCCTCTATGTGAATTATCCATTTAATTCTTGATTAAGTAAGGTTTAAGGCCGAGGCCTTATACGAAACCCTCGGGTCGAGCCGCGCTTTTCATCGGGCCGGTCTGACACCCCTTCCGGGTCAGACTCGCCAAATATGGGTTAACACGACCCGTCGGCCTACTAGGCATAACGGGTCGGTCCCATTTTCAATTAAAAGTGAATAACATGAAGACCGCGCGTCCGATCGAGGCGCTGTCTGTGAAAATATAACCCTTGCAATGAGGTAGTCCTTTTTCATTACTTTATGTGAGTTTTGGACGACTTTGGGGAATGGATGTGTAAGAAACGAGCGTATTTTTAACCGGGCCCCTAGAACAGAAAAGCCAATATCTCTCAGACCGAGAATCTGATTGACGCGCCATCTGTCGCGTTGAGTTCCTATAGACAATACAGAACTATGGGATAACTCAACTCCTGACATTGGAATAATTTATGTATCGACCCCCTTGGCTCGAGGAGAGGACCCCCCAGAATCGAGCATGCTATGTACGGGAACCCTAGAGCTGGCTGCGACTATGACGACTACCGTGCTGGCATCCTCTGTGGGTTCGACAACGATGCCCACTATACTTCGATCCTCTGTGGGTTCGACAGCGATGAAGACTATACTTGGATCCTCCTTGGGTTCGGCAGCGGTGACGACTGTACTTAGATCCTCCATGGGTTCGGCAGCGATGACATCTGTACTAGGATCCTACGTGGGTTCGGTAGAGGAGATGATTCAGAGGATACATATAATCATCTCCACCCCTCTTTGTGAGTAGTATAAATCTGTGATCTAAGTCTTGACTTGAAATCAATACCAATGGAGTGATTTACTTCTTTAATATGTTGAATAGGTTGTGCTTGGGCTCGATAGTTGGAGTCGTACTGTAATTGATGACTTAGGTATATGTTTGGGAATATACCTATGTAGAGTTGGCTGATACTTCGTGATTGTATCTTTTATTTTTGGATTATCCTTCGTGAATTCTAGGAGACCTTCGGGGGACTCGTGTCCCTATTGAGTATCGTATAGTCACCCCTACACGGGGTCTTCCTGCACTACGTTCTGTTGGATACAGACGACGGACAAAACAGATCGTGGTGGAGGCTTGTGGAGCTGGACGGTACCTAGAGGTTGACCACTTGGTTGGACGTACACAGGGCGGACAGCTGGACCCGAGGAGCGGAGGAGACCAACTGTACCCACCCTTCAAGTGCAGTATCCGAAGGACGACTCAGAGGTTACCACTTTACTTTACTGCTATTGCACTTTTTTCAGTTGTATTGTACTTTTAGTTGGGTTTGTATACTGGCCCATTTACTTTTCTGCACTTACTTTTGTACTCGGTTTTACTTAGTTCATACTTAACTTGCATACACTGTTGTGTTTTTTTACATTTATAAACGCAATGCCTTCCCTTTTTCCAGGATTTACGACTTTGGTGCAAGTCTCCAGCCCATGGCCTATGGAAGGTGGGCCTGGGGACGTCACGACATGGGCCCCGAGGACGGGTCATGACGAATCCAGTCATAACTAGCTTAGCAGTTGAGAAGATAAAATAGCTAAAAATTATTTTCAAGATGTTAACTGATGTATTAGAGCATTTAATGAATGGTGATTATTTTACAATGGAAACTTTAGATGATGATATCACTATAGAGATGTATTCTCTTGTGAAGAGAATGTTTTGTGTACAATTATGATGTTATAATAAGTCCTATGATTTCAAAGAGAGAATAAAATTGGTTTTCAGTGATAACACATTCAGTGAAACAATATTTTCCAAGACATACTGGAAAATTATATTGAGTTCCATTTTAAGATGAATCGGGGGATCAAAATAGTCAAATCTACATAGATGTAGCTTTATTAAATTTATTATTCATCTATATATTACTATTTCTATTTTATACATTCAATTTAGGTAGTTTAATATTTTGGTTTATTTATTCATACACATTATCTCTTCTTATTAAATTATAGGGTACTCATTATTTTTTCAAAAAGGATATACTTTTATTCCAAGGAATAACTGTGTAAGAGAAACTTTGTGTCATGTATTGATGTTCATAACATGAATACGTGTAGAAGACGATTTTTCATGGATAACATTGTGGAATGTTAATTGTAAATTCCCATCAAAGTTGTGTATCTGATTATTGTTTTTATTATCTTTTTTTTTCGATAGATGATATTCAAGTGGAGGTATTATGTTGAATCATTAGAATGAATCCATTGTCTTATTTTGGAGTTTTTTAGTTTATATTATATCAAATATATTTTAATTTTATAACTGTATGTATTAAAACATATGAAAAAAACTTCAATTTAATAGTTGATGTTAATTTATGATTATAAAAAGCATTTTATTATGTAACATACATTGAAATGTTAACATATTAACATGATATTTCAACTGAGACATAATCACACTTCTATAAAACTTCTTGAAAGAGAAATGTTTTATTTATCTACTATTTTGATTAACTGTGAGTTTGTCATTATTTTTTGTGATTTTGTTTTAATGTTTTTCTAACAGGAATTTTTTAGGAACTCAATTCAACCCTTTCTTGAGTCACCCACTTCGACCAATATAACCATCCATCAATTTTTCAAATAATGAAATATTTAATATAGCTGTATTATTGAGTAATGATCAACCATATCCTTTAATGTCCAAACTAATCCACTGTATATAAGAATGATCTACATTCCAAAGTAAATCATTTATGAAAATACCATATTTCATTACATTGATTGAATATTATTCACCTATAAACCATTATTTTATTAAAATGGGGAATTATTTTTTTAATGATACACACATTACCAAAAAAATAGATTTTTTATCATCATTTAATAGTTATTGACCTAATATGTAAGTTAGTATCGTTGGATATCCATTTATTTTCTAGATGTTATTCATGTTATGAAAGTTAGTGGAATTATTAATCGGATAAATATGGGAGTCCCATTAAAATTTATAAAAAATGTGACTTCCATTCTGTGGCTTCTTTTTGATGTGTTAAATAAATGAAATTTTATATCCCTAGGTTAATTATGGTAAAAATTTGAATGATTTTCATTTTAATGGTTTTTGAAACCATCATTTTTACATGTTTTGTTTGCGATGTGATATGTTAATTATTTTAATGTGCCACAATTAAGTAATGATGAATGAATGATGGGGTCCTCTATAAACCTTCAATTAATTGGTTAAAATTTATATCTCATTATATATGTATTCATTAGTAAATTTTTGTTTCTTATAAGAATAAAAAATAATGGTTTCGATGATGAATGCAATTTTTTCACGTACAAATATTCTTACCATATTTAAATGTTTTCATAGTATTATGCCAACTCCTATTATTATGTTATGATCTCATTGATCATTTTTATTTACATGTTCTTATATTTGGTTATGGAATCCATATATAGGGATGTATTATTTAATCATTGTAGGGTATATAATTTTTATAAATTTATTTAATACATATAACTATAAAATGATAACAATTGATGTTTTATTTTTATCTCTTTTTAAACCTTGAATAAGAATCTAATATGATACTATTGTTATTATTTTTCATTTCCCATTTTGAAGAAGACAAGAAACATATAAAGTGTATATACATGTTTCTTTTGGGGAGAATTTTTCGATGACAATGATGAATCATTTTCAATAATGTTATGTCATACATAATTTGAGGAATATATAATTGATACAATTAAAATGTTTTTAGTGTCTTTTTTATCCTAATTCTCTAACATGATAACTGTAATGCCCCGACCCCAATTACCCATAGTCTATAAATTATTACATAACATTGGCATGAAATAAGGTATCATGTCTCGAATGACCGATCAGTTTAGTAGCCATGGAAGTACTAAATACATTTATATGTATTACATTACATAACAGAATAAAAACATCAAAAATAGTTTTCCCCATTTTAACACACATCTATCCTTATCATATCCCTGTAGGTGTACAATAAAATACATCGTCACATCCTGGGAAAAATTACACATAGAATGGGGTGAGCTCATATGCTCAGTAAGGATAACAATCTAGGAGAAACATTCATAAATAAGAATAAACATTTAAGGAAATGTACAAGACAAAAAAAGCCTTATAAACATAAAATTCAGCATAATATGGGAATGATACAATCAAATAATTTCATTTAATTATTCACATGGATATTCTACTAGTCAAATAATCACTTGAAATTTCAATAGCCACTTTGATAATTATGGAATGCATAATGCCAGAATTTATAAACACATAGTCAAGGGCTTGTGCGAAGAAAACAAATTAGATATTGTCAATGCCTTGTGAAAAGACTCTAGTTTGTATCATGAGACAACCGATGCATCAAAGAGCTATAGAGGGCTCCACCCATCACTTACTAAGTCCAATGCATTCTTCATATGAAAGGGATTAAACATAACATAAACAGTCATATAAAAAATAGCATATGAAATGTCAATAATTTATCTATAAACCATGAATGGTGTAAAAATACAACATCCACAATAAAATATATCACAAAATGTTCACTATAATATGTATTATTTGTATGAATATAAATCAATTTCAAACCAGTGTAAATTCCATCTATGGATGTTGATATAGATTAAATCAAAACTATTTACGAGAAATATCTCTTTCTTATTTTAAATCATTTAAAATTAACATAATTATAAAAGAATACATTTATTTTGAAAATATTATTATAATATTATATTTGAATGTTTGACGATATTATTTTGGATGAAAATTTCCACACCCGCCGTATAAGTTAAAAAAAGTCATTCTTACATTAATTTTGTCAAAAAGGTAATAATGTACATTTTTTTAGAAGACGACCAAAAGAATCCATTCAAAACATTTTATAAAAAGTCAAAAAATGGAATTAATGACATTAACCCACAGTCTACTATATAGTAAAAATGTTTTTAAATATATTTTTAAGAAACATGGATGCAGATGATAAAGAGTTTCCAGTAGATACCTACGTAAGAACAACCTCCGATAAAAAAGAGATTGTTAAATTAAAACTTACCTTTTAGTTATCTTTGGTTGAAGATAAATTTATCTCCTATATAACATTTAACTAATTTTTATTAATTTATTCATGAACTATTTGATCTTCTAATATTACTTTGTTAATAATATTTTAGTTTTATCATCATTTTAGGTGATAACTGATTCATTTTCCTTTATATGTTTTATTACAATACCCATGTTTGTTATAGATAGGATATATTTTATTCATATCCATAATGATATAAATTTCTTAACCATTATTTTTAGTCATAAAATGAAAATTATTTTTGAATGATTGTGATGTGGAATGAATCTAATCGCCTTTGTGGTGACAGTAATCCGCATGTATGCACGAGCGACAATATGATTCAATTGAAGGTAAAATAATATATAATTGAATGTTATATCATATATAAAAAATAATAAACATGTAATTTTTATTATTTACATAAATTATACTTCATTATTATATCCATTCAAATAAAAAATGTATTGAATAACCACTACACCATGTCGTGGAGACGGTTAACTGTATGAACACACGTATTGTGACTTTTTCATTCATATAATGGTTAGAATAATGAATATGGTTTTACCAATTTTATAATAACACCAATTTATATAGTATATACTGGATTTATTATTTTCTAACGGAAACAACATTGAATGAGGATGTGGAAGAAGAAAATAACATGAAAGAGGTGATAAAATATTTACCTCTTATTTGGGTTCTCCCCTTTGATTTGATCAAAATGGATCCCTGGTTTGGAATTATAATCAATTTATGGCCTCTAGGTTTAAGTGAGGGATGATGGGAGGATATTTGTGCAGTGGTTGGCTGAGACAAATGGCTTTGGAGGTGTGAAATTAATAGATGGTGAAGTGCCCCTTTATAAGAGAGGTGACAGTCTTTTTAGGAAAAGATTGAAATATTATTTTATAATTAAACAATATTCAGTTTCTAATGGATATAAATTGATTTATTTCAAGGATAAGTTAGATATAGGTCGAAAACCTCATAACCAATAGGTTTTAGATAGGTTAGTTTACCATATTATCCTTATATTTTTGATTTTACTCTGAGTTAAATAGTTTAACATTTACCATGCCTCTTTGTATTATTGTATTTTATTGTTAATAAAATTACTATATCATGCCAAGAGAATCCCATGTGGTTAATTATTAATATGTATACCCCTATCTAAGTCCTTTATATGAACAATAAGTTTTTAAGATTATTATATCAATTAATAATATAGTATTTTTTTTAAAACTCATTTCTGTCAATTTTGACACAATTTAGTATTCGGTTTTTGTGAAACTCATAACAACATGATTACTTTTAAAAAAACTATTTAATAAACTATACCATTTTATATTAACCTAAAATTTTTTAGAATTCATCAAAAGTCTGATATTACATTTATTTGGATATTTATAATATCAATTATTTTAATCATTCATTAATAATATAATTAATCCATCATGATTGTGTCATAAATAAAATAAATTATTTAATTTATTAAATTATAAATTAAATACAATTTTGTTTTATATTTTGTTATCTTTATAATAAATAATTATAGTTGAATTTATCTTTTGTGTAACCCTATATTAAAAATGGTTTAGTTATTAGTCTTTGAATTTAAAACTTCTGACTATTCTGTAAATAAAATAATAATAAATGTTCTAATATAATCCAAGTATACCAAATGGTATAATATATTATTTATAAGGTTGTTTTTGGCATAATTACTCTAATCTAATATAATTAGGACACGTGTTAGGGTAATTATAATATAATTTTTACCCTTAATTTCCTTATTTACTTTTAACCATGGTAATTAAAAGTTCCAATTTACTATTCACCAAAAAATATTTTCATCTTGTTGAATCGAATTTTACTTACTTATATCGACCCTGTCTCTGTGAGTTTTCATATTCCACTCACAGAAGCGGTAAAATTATGTTTTATGGAAATTTGTTAAAGCTCTTAGAAGGTGGGTAAAAGACGGTAAAAAGTTCGATATAATTTTATATATCTAAACTTATTTTAAAATGACTCCAATGAAATATTTTAAACATATAAATTTATTATATACAAATTTTTACCTAAAATAAATTTAAATATAGTAACTAAATATTAAAATACAAAATTCGGTTTTAAACAAAAATAAAGAATTTGTCACTAGTCATTAAAATTGAATGTTTTCAAAAAATTACAAAAAATTCCCCATAAGTTAATTTTTATATTCTGAATCAAAAAATGATGTTCACTTTACATATTAAAAACCTATAAGTTTCATTAATTAATTTAATGTTCCTTCCCATTTCCATAACCAAAAAAATTGGTTTTAAAAAGTAAATACTATCAAAAGATTGACACGTGTTTATGAAAATTTTAAATATAAAATTACTTATAATGATTTACATTGTATTAAAAGATAAAAATATAATCTAATTATACATAAAATCCATTAAAATTCATTATTTCACACTCTAAATTATTTTGATTAAAAATCTTTTTTTGAAATTAGAACATTTTTTTTTCTATTCATCAAAATATGAATGTTATCATAAATGTACCAAAATTTTGTCCAAAATAAATTTTAATGTACATATTCTAAAGAATAATTTAATTTCAATATATTTAAAATATAAAAGTTTCAAATATTGGTTTTAAAAATGGTTCCCAATTAAAAGGAGGTAAAATTGCTTTTTTTTTAAATACTTCTTTTATCTGAAAATTTAGTTTTTTCATATATTATATATATGAATCACAGAAAATGTATGTTAAAATTATATAGAGTATATAAGATTCAAAATGCATTTAATACTATTTATAACCACTTTTTGAATGGCCAGTTTGGTATGTTGTGGTGCACTCAAAATCGGTGTTGTGTATAGTGAAAGCTATTAAATTACATTTAAGAGATAAAATACTATGAGATCTTGGGGGTTACAATAATTATAAATGGTCATAGGAGTTTTTTGAAATTAAATAATTCCAATATGTAATGTGGTACAAACTTTCACATATGTGGGCCTTAATAGACAATAATAGAGATGTTTTTAGATAACATTAGAGATTATAATGATATTGACTGATGGAAATTTGGATGTTAAAAATTTTAACATTGGTTGATAAGTCAAGGTTTTTTATCATATAAATGGTAATGATAAGCCTTTTAGACAAAAATAGTTATATTATATGTATTAGGATATGAACATTAGTAAATACCCAAGGAATTAGTCTGAGGGATAAGTTGATGTATAAGATACTATCCTGAAATTTTGGTGACATATATATTTTTGGGATTTATTTATATTTAAATCCATTTTTTAAACTATAATATGATATAGGATCCCAAAAAGATGTACCATTGGGAAATTTTCTTGAAATCGGTTTGTTGATAATTAACTCAATCATCACTTATTTCTTGACAATGATGGTCAAATACACATCTACTAGTACACTACTGAGCGATATACAATGGTTTTTAAATTATAAAAATTATTCAGGATTTATTATATAATGTAATTTGGATAATAATTATTATAAAACCAAAACTAAAAAAACTATATTCAACAAATTTTAATTTATGTTTAAATGAATAATGATATAATAATTTTTAAAAGCATGAAATTTTAATGATCAATTTATCATATATCTATCTTATAAAACATATATGGTTGTATTAATTATTTTTCACTGATGATTACAATATTTTGTTTTAGTAATGGACGAATCATAATGGAAGCATATATTAATTGAGTTTAGTGGACAATTAATGATTATCCAAATGGTCATCCTATCGAGATGAATGCTCGAATATTTAATCTGATTATTATTCTAAATCAGTTATAATAAATTATAATTAAACTGTTAACATAATATATGTTCCAAGATAATCATAGAAGATAACGTTATATTCGTACTATTATTTTGGGGATAATGACGATGAATGATTTAATTTTCAAATTCCTCTATGTCTAACTGGTGGTTAGAGTTAAAGGGTAATCTCAAAGGAATTGGGATATGTGTTATTTTTGGAAATGGGGGGAATATAAAAACCAATTAATGAGGAAATGTGAAAAGATCCATATATATTGTGAAATTTAAATAGAGTATATTTTAATGAAAAGTAGAATGATCAATATCTTAAATGTTTGTAACTCAGATATTTTCCATGTCTATGAATAATTTTAATTGCTAAAAAGATGAATAAAAAAGTATCTTATAGGAGATGGAAATTAAAATGAAACAAAAACCATTGAAGTGAGTTATAAATTAAATATGGAGTAAGGGACAGTAGGAATCCACTATAAATACTCATTTGTTGCATTTATATAGTATTCAACCCACTTTTTAGTACATCAAATATTTCTTAAGGACATAAAATCACCACCCAAATGTTTTAATGATGAATTATTAATTATAAAATCTATCTACCATGTATATAACTCATATATAATGGATTATTTTTAGATTTAGTTTCCTTTTAAATCCTTTTATCCATTATTTAATACAATTTTGGGGTACATTTTGCATATATTGCAATTTTTTGAAATGATAGTTTATATGATTGGAAAACCATGTAAAAATGTTGGTGCTTGAATATTTAATATTGAAATAATATATATAAATTCCCTTAGGAAAAAAACGTATTCCCATTGTATTGTTTTATTATGAAAAAAATGAAAATGATACAATCAATAATAGTTCCATTTTTATTAGGTTGGACCTTATGAGTTATCCAGTTAAAACCAAGATATTAGGTATTAAACGACCTTATAAATAAAATCTATGATCATGGGTGACATAAACAATTAATGCGAGTAATAATTGAATTTACAAGGATATATTTTATTTATGGGTGGAGAATGTGACAACATGAGATTTCATTATGTATTTCCCTTTAATAAACATTATGTTAACCAGTTTTTCTATTTGTAATAGTCAAAGTAATTTAATAAAAAATATACAAAAATATTCATTGGTTTTTATAATATTGTTGTTAAATTGGAAGGTATAAAATAATTCAACAATATATTTAATTTTATAAATGAAATAAATTGCATCGTGTAGTGGAAATATTCATTTGGATTCTCATTGAAAAAATCTTCGGAAGGTGTAATAATCCTTATGATTTTTTTGGACCACTCAAAATATGACCATAAATACAATTGTATGAAAAAATCACATGGGAGATCAATTTATTCTCATGGTATTTTCTATGACATCTAAGATAGTTGAATCACCGAACATCACTTCCACCAGAGATTAACTTATTCTTAGATACTACGTTGAGATCTAAAGGCGCACAATAATTATATATTATAATAACATTATCAAGATATTATTAATTTAGTAATTTATATATAAAATATATTTCAAAAATTAATATTTGTTATTTTAATGAAAAATCTCATTTATTTTCCTATTCAATGATAACATTAATTATATCATTTTTAAACAAGTCTAGATTTTACAGTTTGTATCCCCGTTAATAAATTTTATTCATTAGATAGATTAAATTTCCAAATAAAAAAAATGCATTTTTTATTAAATCATATGAAATCACATAGAGAACACACACAAAATTCCTTAAATGAATAATGGATAATATAAAAAGGCATTTTCTAGAAATTAAAGAACATGTAGAAATGAAATAGTAACATGATCATAGTAATAATATTGTGACCCTTATTATTAATAATCATCAAATAAAATTTTAACCTCGCATATGAATGTATAATTAAAATATTTGAATATTATAAATAGAAATAGGTTAAAATTATATCATAGTTTAAGTAAATAATTTTTTTTAAAATAATAAATTATGTGTTTGTATTTTTAAAAAAAATTAAAATTCATTTAAAATTTTTTAGTTAATATAATTATATAAAATAAAAATTTGTTTCAATAAATAGAATTATAAATTAATATTTTGTTGTATTATTATTATATGAATAGTTTTTTAGGCCTAAATTAATTTTTCAAAGTGTAATCAAACCAGCTATAATTTTAAGTTGATATTTTTCAATTAAATGATGATTTTTATGAAAAAATAAATTTCTCAAATGTATAAAGTAATATTCATAAAATTATATTAATTTTTTAATTATAATGTTGAAAACAATTTAGGGTTCTTTTTACGATTTTTCAAAAATAGTTGATTTTTGTTGTGAATGGTGAAATACATTAATTTTTGGTAAATGCTAAATACCTAAATTATTGAGTCATATATATTGTTTGTATGATGTAATAATTATTGGATAGAACTCACATTCACTGAATAATGTATTTAGTCACAAGAATTATTACTATTTCCTCTCTTGAGACCAAATAATAAAATAACGATTATAATAATCAAAAAACACCTCTTTTTAACACTATATTTATCATTCGTCACCACCTCTTCTAATAAAATTAAAAAATAATTGAATCTTACACAATTTATACCGATAACTTATCTCTAATTCAATAACCCCTTGGCCAAAATAAATCCTCAAAAAAATTACCTATGGATGTTGTTAAGGAGATAAATTCATGGGGTAAATATTGTTTCATTCTCAATGAATTCATTTTATTTTATATTCATATTATTCTATCATTATCACATATGTCAAAAGTAAAATTATAAATAAAGTTTATTATATAATCTTTAGTTTAATTATGTTAATGTAAAATCCCACATCCATACCATTCTCTTCCCCTTTTTATTCATAAAATTAAAACCTAGTTCATGAGATGTTGATTTACTGCCATTGTGGAAAGGGATTTTTTTTTCAATTTCACAGTCAAGGAAAGTCATTATTCCATTTATTGGTAAAAATTTACTATCATATATGTATTAATAGTTATATTAGGTAATGAAACTTGTATATACCCATAATTCTAAGTAATAATACAAAACTATTTCGTGATGGCAAAAAATAGGCAATATAATCTAACCCGTTATCATAAAATTTTATCTAATAATTTGTACTCACAACAAAAAACCAAATGTAATATAATACTATTTAATTTTTTTAATACATTAAAAACATATAATTTCAATTTTGCACTATTATTCTCATATTACATGATTCTTCTACACATGTATACAAATAAACACATCATGAAATCCAATGAAAAGACCCCTCCCAAATGATAAAATTATATATTTTAATTCATAAAAAAAGTGAATAATTAACCATAATAAAAATAAAATAAATTTATATAAATGTAGAACATATTATGAATTAATTTATTCATATATTTAATCTGAATAATTGGGACATTAAGATCAACTGTAGAACACATCCAAGTAGAATGTAAGGGAACTCATCTCAATTTCTATTTCATAGGGAAATAGTATGTATTGATAACCTAATAGAATTTATGTGGTGTAGATAGTACCACATTGATATCATTTTTCATTTGAAATTATATTTATATCACATTTCCATAATATTATATCTTGGACATTATTATTATCATAGTCGTATACCATTTTACATATAATGTTTATTTTTAATGTAGTTTTTACTAGGGAAATAATATTGAATTTGAAACCCATACCAAAAACATATTTTGATAAGGAATATTATTTTTTAATTAAATATATTTATTAGTAATGATTTGTAATTCTAGTGTTTTTATGTCTCATTATTTCCTCTATATGCATCGATATGTGTCATGGGACAAAAAAGTGTCCAAAAAACCATTCATGTTTGTTTATAGAACCTATTTATATGGGAATCTATGCAAAAAATTAAAACATATTGATGATATAAATGTTCATTAACTAGAAAAATGACATCAAAAAATAATTCAATTTCTTTCTTTGTCATTTAGATATCATTATCCATCTGATTTTCACTATTAAAAATGTGGATTCATTTTTTCATTCTTATTGTATTGATTGAATGTTATTTTCAGTCATTCACCATGAAATATTAATTAGTCCTAGTTAATTATGATTTAATTTTTCGTGATTAATTTTTATAAAATATGTAACCCTTACAGGGTATTTTAGATCCACGTTTTATGTGTTTTTCATTCCTATTGTCTTAATGATTAGATATTGGAAAGTGTCGAGGAAGAAATATAATATTTTTATATTCTATGATTAATTAATAATATATTAAAGGAACCATGTATATATGTAGATTATTGAGGGATACAAAATATATTGATTCGTGGTGATGTGATATCTTATATATATGCCATTTTTATAAAACGACAACCTACTCTAGGATAATGGGGCCATGGATGTTATATTTTGTATTAGTGGATGTTTAGTAGAAACATTTGGAACAAGAT
Organism: Viscum album; assembly: GCA_963277665.1. Lineage (NCBI taxonomy): Eukaryota > Viridiplantae > Streptophyta > Magnoliopsida > Santalales > Viscaceae > Viscum > Viscum album. The sequence goes on along the minus strand of OY728119.1, from coordinate 1,031,964,003 downwards.
TTTGAAAACATTATTTATGGAACATAACCCTAAGATATAATTTCAGGAAATGAATACTATAAAACTCTAGAATTTTGGTATGATAAATATTATCTGGGTCTTCCATGAAATATATCCATATCTAGATACTACAAGTGAGTGTGGTTTTGTAAAAAATGTACCAAAGGGTGGAAACACTGATAAGGTGCATCAGTCATGACTTAGCAAAACCTGGTACAAGAAAACATGCCTTCTTCCAAACCTAGTTTAAAACTCATGTGGGATATTCTATGGATAATTAACATTTTTTATAAAAACATTATCAAGTATTTAATAGTAAATATATACACAATGAAACCATATTTATGATTATGAGATTATCTATTCATATATTCTTAAATTTGAGTTAACTATTATTATTTTTATATTATTAATTATGATTTATTATATAATTGTTTGTATTTAATTTTGTTGTAATATTTTCTAGAGTAATTAATTTTAACCACATCAATGAAAATACTATGAATAGTAATAAGGATTAATTCATCTATGGTTTTAGTCTGGTTTTTCGAACGGAACTTGTCTCTCAAATGTACTCATAATATGAGAACACAGTTTCATGTTATAATAAGTATGTGGAATAGTTTAATATGTATTATGGTTTTAGAGGGTTGAATAAAAAAAATAGCAAAACTATAAAAAATTTAGATATTGTAAATTAGAGAAAGTAGTATTTTTTTCACATGTAATAGTTGTGGAAAGAAGCACCCATAAACATGATTAAAGGAAGAGAAGTTTTCTAGTAGGGTAGAGAGAAACACAACCATGATTACGACTAAAGGGGTAATAAAACCCCGTCTAGCGTACAATGCATCAACATCAAGATGATGTGACACTTCAAAAAACAATTCCTCAAATGTCAATGGAATATAAACTATAAAAGGATAATAGATGCTTTACTATTGGAAAATGTGTAAGGGGGAAGTATCAAAGAAATAGTGTCTCTTTAGAGGTATGGGGTTTATATCTTGGGAGCCCTCTCATTGGGGAATTTCCACCTCCCCTAGAATACTCTCCTTTATGGTTCAACTACTACTATATGAGGTGGGAGGAAGAGAACGACCTACCTAGCATAGAGAATACTTTATCGAACCATTTTTTATCGAGTTGTTACCCCATTGGTCACTTTGCCATCTCTACTAACAATTTATTTATCTCAAATGGATCTCTCTCTATAGTGATCCCTTTGTGGTGATGGGTGTAAATAGTGTAGAGGGTTCGAAAATGACACTCATAGTAATTATCTTTTTGATGTTAAAATTAAGGTATAATAGATCTTGGTCACGATAAGTCTACTACCATTGATGAAAAGTAATGATTAATACGCTTATTTTTGGATTAAGTAATTATTTTACCTAAGAATTTTATCAATAAATTTTTGGTAATAAGAATCATGAGTTATATAAGGATTGAACTACAATAATTCTTCATTAAATAATTTTAAGCATGTAATTAATAACATAAGTAATCTGGAGAATTGATTATGTTGTATGTAGATCATATTGAAAACAATATACTTGTGAAAGATGACTTGAAATATTCTGTTTATTGCAATACAATAATAATTAGATGGTTTTGGGAAATTATCAGTCACAAAGAAGGTGGTTGGTGATTTGATTCATTATATATTGCTGGAATGTTTGGTTGTTTGGATTTAAGGAATATATTCATCAACCTAAAATTTCACTATTTGAAACATGCATGCATCTTAAATGTTAAAAGGATAATATCGGTTTCTAATATTTGATTTGTGACAATAAATGGAATTTTATTTTAGTAATATTACGTAAAAATTTTATTTGAAATATTGTGACCATCCTTTTAAATTTTAATTCATAGAATCTGGATAGACATGTCTTAGACAAGTGTTAAGAATAACAAATTTTTGATTGGATCAAGATTAAAATTGAAAACTATTGTTAATAAATATAAAATTTTATCCTTCTTGGTTTCAGTAAACATTTAATGTTCATGGGAAAGAATTATGGACCACATTTTTTGTTAAATGTGATTCAGACATGAAAATATCATCGTGAACAATCATTTATAGGCGTAATGATTGAATTGATAATAGGTCAAAGAAAAACCAATGAATGAAATATTTATTTTGACATTGAAAACTATTCATTTCTTTTTATTTTTTTAGTTAATTATATTGACATTAAATTAATCCCAAAAATAGAGGAAATATATTATGGAACAAAAATGTTATCCGATCAGCTTCCATTATGATAAATCAAAGTCCATTTAAATGATCACATATTTAATGCTTTCTGATAGTTAAAATTCAAATGACCATTTTATACATCACTCTTCAAAAGAACATGTTGGTTTAAGTAATATTCCATGACCATTTTAACACATTAAACTAATGATTTATTGCTCGGAATCATAGGTATGTGGTGACCTTCTCATTTCTCATTCCCTCTTATTTTGGGGATATGTTTTTAACACTATATCCAATGTGGTTATCCCATAATTTAATTTTTAACAAATCTATTTAATTTCAAAGTAACATTTAAAATTTCAAGGACCCAATTTGTTTAAGGAGGTGGGAATATAAAACCCCATAATTTTATGTATGCATCTTCTTAGATAAATTCAATTTTTTTGATATCGTACATTTCAGAAAATTTTATTACATATGGTATAATTCATATAAAATCACATAGAGAACAAAAAACAAGCTCTATAAAGAAAAAATAAAGGATATAATATTTTTTCCTAGAATGTAAGTTACACAGACTAGGGAAACAGTAACCAGCATTTGGAATAGCAATATGACCATTTGTAATAGTCATTCATTCAATAGAAAAGTAACCACTCCTATAAATGTATATATATAATTTTGGCATATTATAAATGAAAATATTAAATAAATATATCGTATTATAAGTAAATTTTTTTAAAGTGATAAACTAAGTGTTGGAATTTTTATAAAACATGACTGTTTAATCAGAATATTATAATAAATAGAAATATTTACAAGAATTTTTTTCATAAAATAGAATTCTAAATTAGTATATTTTTCTTATGATTAGATTATAATTTTATAGGACCTTGGTTATATTTTCAAGGTGTTATAAAATTATTGATGATTTCAAATTGGTATTGTTTGACTAAAAGGTTATTGTAATTAAAAAATAATTTTATAATATTCAGATAATTATATTCATATTATTGATATAATTTTTTTATCATACCTATTGAAAAATGGTTATGGTGATCTTTTTGGATTTAAAAAAATACTTGAATTTTGTTGTGAATAATTAATGATGGTAATTTAAGGTATAATCTAAATACATGAATCATTGAGTCATGGATGATGTATGGCTGTTATAAGGACCATTGGTTCAAACTCAAAATCTCAATTTACTATATTTAGTAGAAATATCATAACTTATTATTTTCATGATGAAAAATAATAAAATAATGATTAAAATAATCAAAAAATATCCATCTCTCAAATTTAAATACCACCCATCACTAGCTCTTCTCCTCACACCACCAAATCTTTGAATGTTTCCCCATTTCTGACCAAAACTCTTCCCAAACCTCTATTCCACGTCCATCAGTCCTTTGTCTCAACAAAATTTTAAAATAAATTTCATTATGGAGGTTGTCATGGAGATGAATTTAAGAGGTAAATCCTTTTTTGTTCACTTTCAATTTTATTTAATTATTTTTAGTTTTTCTATCCCTCATAGTATTTTAAATGATTCATTATGACTCCAATATATTATATATGAAATAATTTTATTATGTTAATCGAAAATACATCATCATAACCCTTCTCTTCCACCTTTTATTCTTAAAATAAAAAAACTATCCATTACATTCCAATTCATTGCCTTTGTGGATGATAAGTTTTAATTTTTCAATTTTCCCTTAAAGGATGATAATAAATACATTTTTATTGTTAATGAAGACATTAATATATTTATTAGAATTTATTTATGATTGTTTAACTAGTATATATTCAAAATGTTAATTCATTTTCAAAAACAAGTTCGTGATGATCAAAAAAACGACCAAACAATCTAAATGATTATCACTAATATCTTATATAATGATACGTCCTCGTAAAATATAAATTAATTATATATATATATGAATTTTATATATTTCATGTTCATGAAATAAAATTTAATTTAAATTATGGACATCTATTCTCATTTTACATGATTTGTTTATACATTTATACTAGTGTACCAATCATGAATACCAAGGAAACAAATGCTAGAAAATGATAAAATTATATCATAAAACTCATAAAAAATGGAATAAATAACCATAATTTAATTATAATAAAAATTAAACTTATATAAAGTTATGGGTTAATTAATTAATGGATTTAATCTGAATATCCAAAATATTATGATCAAATATAGAACACATTCAAAAATCAGGTAAGGCACTATGTCACAAATTCCATTTAATTGAGACTTACTTGGTATTATATACCAAATAATTTTAATGTGGTGTATTGATGTCCAATATGTGATCATTTTTCATAAAATATTATATTTCAATTAAATATTTATATTCATTTATCATGGATATAACTATTGTCTTAGTCGTATTCGATTTTACATACGTTGTTTATTTTTAATGTCTTTTAAATTGGGGAAATGTTGATGAATTTGTATCCTCTACTATATATAGATATAGTAAAGGAATATTTTTCATAATTTCAATATATTAATGAATAATTATATTTTACTTATAGTGATATACATGGCCTGTTATATGCAATTGATTCACTGAAATTTCACAGGAGACAAATATTTTGTGAAAAACCTTCCATGTTTGCTTCTAAAACATAATCAGATGGGTATCTACCCATATATATAAACAATATTGACCGAATATGGGTCTATGATATAAATACATGAAATATAATAGTTAGTCATTTTCTTCATTCTACATTATGTTATCATTATCCCAAGTATTTTTACATTGAATAAATATATGGATTCATTTTTCAATTATGAGTGTATTGATATATTATTTTATTAAGTTATTAAACACCCTATATTGATTATGAAAAATGTATTAAGATAAAAATTCAGTGTGTTCTTGTCTCTTCTATATATAATTTTTTTTAAAAATACAAGGTCACCCTATTATTTTTCTTCTTATCATGGGTTTGGAGGCTGATATATTTGAATAATTGTTGACAAATAATTTTATTTTATTTTTTTATTTTCTAAGATAAATTACCAATGTAAAAAAGGAAACCATATATGTATCTATAATATTCGTCACTACTAAAAATATCAATCCATGATGATGTGATTTTATTTATTTATTTCATTATAATTAAACGACCATCGAATATATGATATTTGGGTCGGTGTTGTCACAATTTTCTTCATAAACATTTTCACTAAAATTTATTTTATGTTTCTATTCTACTAATGAAATTATATTATATATTTATGTTTGTAATAATATATATATATATATATATTGAAAATTAATTTCATTAGTAATCTATTTCATAGAATAATAATAATGGTCAGTACTTTGAAATGTTGTTTTTATAATAATGACAATATCTTATTATATTAAATGTTTAAATTTAAAAGATAAAATATGATTACATAGAAGTTTAATTTGGATGAAATGAAATTCAATATTTAATTAAAATATAAAAAATATTTCATTTTCTGTTATATTTATAAAGTGATTTATTTTCTTGTGGAATATTGAAAATGCTATTTTTAAATATCACATATTTTTTGATATTATTAAAAAATATTTATAACTTATAAATTCTTAAAAACTTTTTCTAAAACCAAATATCAATTATATAAATGGATTTGTAATTTATAATTTTTTCCATAATTTACACACTCTAATTTTATATTTTAGAACAAAATATATATTTTTCAAAAAATTATATTCATACATTATACCATTAGTATATTAAAATTAATTTTTTAACCTTAATAAATATAATATAATTTAATTTATTGAAAAATGTTTCATATTTAAAATTTAATTTATTAACGATGACCAATTTTTTATAATCTATATATTATAAATAATGTTTTCGAAACAAGATGCCTCAATAAAATTAAAATGGGTAAAAAGTTTTCAACTAAGTCAGTATTACTACAATCTTGGTTAAAATGTGTTTAATAATTAGTGGTTGAGGCCTTGGATGTTTTTTCCCATTACCTATCAATTATTTAGTAATTATTTAAGTAATTTCCATGATATTTATTTTCTGATATTTTAATGTTATTTCTATTTGAAAATTTTCCTCCATATTTCACTTATAAATTGGGCACACCTATCTTTACTTATGCTTACACCACAACCCAGATTGTATAGAAAAAAATAATTCAATATGTCTACTAAATATTCTTATACAACTTAATAATGTTATATTCTTCTCATAATTCCTTATCCCATATGCTTAAATACCTTTTTCATGGAAATAATCTATGGATTAAGGTATAAATTTTCACCTTCTAATTTATTATTTCTATTTCCTTATAAAACCATCTTCATAAAATTACATTATTTAATTTTAAATTAACAAAAATTTATCGTTAGTTTAATTGTACATTATTATAATAATTGTAAAATCATTAACTAATATACAATTTTCTTATAATGAATATCATCTTTCATTTGTTGGCCAGACTAACTCCTACAAAATACATAGCATTTCGTTTTCGTTCAGTAACATAAAAAACTGGTTCAAATATATATATATATATGATATATATGAAAATTTTTAGAATTTTTTTTGATATTCAATATTAATAATTCTTCGCCTTTTATTGAAAAGTAATTTATCATCCACTTAATCTAGTGGACTACCTTATCTATGGATATGTTAATTTATATTATTATTATCATAACCACTATATATGGATGTTCATGATATTAGATATAATCTATAAATATTTTATTTATGAAATTTTTTTGATTCTATATATAAATTAGGATAAATTGTGAAATTAATAATCAATAATGAACTATAGTAAGTCATACTATTCAAAATATCATTCTATGAGAAAACAATGATTTTTATATACAGTGAAATAATATCATATAATTTACATTATTCTCACATATATTTTATATTATGATATATCATACTAGTAAACATCAATTAAGATGGTTGTCCTTCTCTTCTTGTGATATTACAACTAATAATATTTTTAATCATATTTTTTTAACTTTGTTTCTGGTTTAGTTTAATCACATTCTTGAAAAGTACTAAATATTTCATTAATGAATGATTATGGGAATATATTATCAGGTAATATGTGATATAAATTATTAAATTATGATTTATTTTTATTTTAAAATTGTAATTTAAAAATTTCAATCATTATTCAAGAAAATATATTTTGTTACCTAATAATCATCGAATCCTGATAATAGCTAAATATATCTTTAAGTTGAGTAAAAAAACACCAAATAATGAAATTAAAAAATAATAACAAGTATGAAAATAAATATTAAACTATGTTTTAATCTATAGGAATAATTAATTTTTTGATGATAAATGTATTAAAAAAACACCATTACACAGTAGTTCTAAAAGATAAATATTTCACACATTCGATAAGAATAATATATAGTAATTAAAAAATATAAACACATATAATAATTTTTTACAAAATTGTGAAGGGATTGATATATGGGAAGGGTTATAAAAATGGTGGTTAATATAGTTAATATTGTTTTATAGAATATTCTAAAATAGTTTGACCAATAAAGAATTGATCTGATATATTCTTCTCTGAAATTCCACCCCTTGAGATTCATTTCGCATTGTTCCCCATGTCTCCATGAATAATGGATGACTACTAAGTAGTAAATTACGTTCACCATAGTTAGTAGGATTTAATGATTCATATAATGTTCCAATTTAAATGGACACTAAATCAAATTATTATAATGCTGAAAAGGATATTTTTATAAAACATTTACTAAAACTATAAGGGTTTCATTACTAATATTATTTTTATGTCCATATAGTTTGTAAAATATAGTCCATCTGAGTAATTTATTGTATCCTTTCATATGTTAATTTATATATAAAATTATTTTTACATGTAACCTCAAAAAACTAATTTCCTCAATACTAATATTTTACATAATTTATTTCATTATGATAAATTCACATCATCTCTACATATATATATGAAGAATCTCTTTTCAATATTAGTATTCCTTATATTATTTTTAATGTGACTTTTTCAATGATTAATTTATTTACTATGTTAAATTATTACTTCATAAACATCTGTAAAATTTATTAATGATATTTTTTATATTTTCTCTGTTGATAATTTCCATCAATGTGTGAAATAATTTATTACACAAACCCCTCCCTCAAATGGTACCACTGATGGGTCGGCACTAAAGGATGATTAAAAATGATCCCTATGTAATAGTACTGTATGTCCCCATTTAGTGACTACCACTAAGGGTGTAAAGTATAAAAAATTAATGTTTAAATTGAAACTCCAATCCTTCTTCCATCTCATTATATCATGCACACACTATAATTCCAAATACTCTAGTTTATGATGAAAACATATAAAAATATGTGAGTGGGTGAGAAATTTTGTAGCACTCAGTAGAATTATAATACTAAACAAGATAAAATATTTGAGAAATAAATATATAAGAGTATACTTTGGTTATTATCAAAAAAAAAATTTATGTAATATTCAATATAGTATAGTATAATAAGTAGGGGACGAAAACAATTCATTGTTCCAATATGAAAAATAAACATAAAAATATTAATGAGGCCACATCACTCATATAATATCTATGAATTAAAATGAAAAAAATATTACCTAATAAAAAAATACATTAAAACCATTCTAACACTTCCTTATATATGACTATAATTTATTCATATCAGATCTAAACTATCAGCACAGTTTTTATCCCATACAAAATATAGGTGAGCTTGTAGTATCAACATCTCTCTATGTATTGGGACTAGAGTATAAAACTATATATTAATCACTTCATCAATATATCAAAAAAAACTAGTGTTGAATTTTCATACGACTCCTCAAAATAAAAGAGGCACTAAAAATCACTTAACAGAAGTCTTGAGTGTCTTCATACTTTTCTGTACCTTAAATATTAAAAATTTTATAGAATGTTTTTAATTTATAATTTTATATATGATATACTTATAAACTATTATTACAAGTTTTTAAACACGTCCTCATTATAATCATGTTTTCAAACATAACTAAATTGTTTTCCAAGAATGTTTTTATTTTTTCCTATGCTCTTACACAGGTCATTGTTTAAATATATAATCAATTTTCATAATGATATAAATATCATATATATTCATTATATATTAATTTTAATTATCAAAATAACATATATATTTTAAATTAAATTCTGTAGTCGTGGAAATGTTATGTTGTGCATAAGCATGAATGTAATTTCCATTTTCATGAATAAATAAAATAAATAACATAAAATAATATATTACAACAATATACTATTTTTAATTTCATATATATCATATATTTTCATTAAAACCATCTTAACTATGTTCCATGTAAATTGTAAATGAATAACCTTACTTCGAAAAGCAGTAATTTTCCATACACATGAATGAAATTTGTGTATTCCCATAGAATGGAAATTTAAAAAGTCAAATATTATATCATTATTACATAAGAATAATAATATAATAAATATAATATTTAAATAATTATACAAGAATTGTATCCATTAGTGAGGTTTGCTGATTGAATTATAATATCATCAATTCGCAAGGCAGTAGTCTTTCATGCACACGAATGGCGATTTCACAATCCCTTCGATTGAAGAGGAAAATGATAAATATTATTACACTAAAATAATTAGATATAAATATATGTAATTAAATGGTGATATTATTTGAACATTTATAATAATAATTAAATTCGTTGGAGGGAGAAATAAAATAAAATCTTGATTAAGGATGGTACCTAAAATTTGAAAACATATATTAGTTCACATAAAAAGGATTAATGGTATAAACTTTTTAACAACATAAGGATTTTAGGATGAGATTAGTTTATTAAGGAAGATTATTTTAAATATAATAGAAAAACCCAAATGTTCTTCTAGTGTTAATATAATAGGATAGGGGGTGGCCTTCATCAAATTTTTTGAGTTGTATGCATATATTTTTTTAAAAGAATATTGTTTATCAACATGTTTCAATTTAAAAATGCACCAAAATGGCTGAGTATTGAACATATAAGAGATTAGGTAGATATATTTCTATATAATGGTGGGTGTACATGTTTTTATTCAATATTAACCCTCATATATTTAGTTTAACCCCATGTTAATAATTTTTACCATAATTTGGGAAATTAATTTTTACGTTTTTTACTATTGAATAGGGTAAAATTTAACATGAAAATATTAGATAATATAAACAATTATGATTAAAAATATTGAATTAATTTCATAAAATACAGTTCATTTAACATCTAGAAGTTAATTTAAATTGTATCCTGTAGTTGTGATGAGAAAGTGGGCTTTGAAATAGAAAATACTCAATAGACTAAAATGTTTATATAAAAAAATATGAAAATGATTCCAATAAAATAAATTGAATTAATATATATATATATATATATCTGAAAAATTATTTTTTTCCATCCTAAAACATTTTTAATATTTTTTAATTCTTTAAATTAAATCAAAATTCATAATTAAAACCGTAATTATTTACTCTATTGAAAAATTTATCTTCTTAAATTTTTTTAAATAACTCATTATAAGAAAATATTGACATATGTATTCAAAAATGAAATATTGTTTTTCAAATATATATTATAAAACTATAAAGTATTATTTTTAAATATTTCCACAAAAAGAGGCCAAAATTTATTTTATGTAAAATAATTTTTTTCAGTGTACAATTCTATTTATTCTTCTTAATTATATTGAAATCACAGAAGATAAATGTTCAATTATTCATTGAATATATAATATTAAAATTACATTAAAATCATTCAATATAATTATTTTTCTAAAATTTATTATTAAAACACATTTTTTCCAAAAATTAAAATTTATGAAAGAGAATTCTATTGTTTTAAAATATTCTGTATTTTCAAATTTAATTAATTGGTCACCAAATATTTAATTTTATATACATGTGTAAATATATTATTATATAATTTAATTAATAATATTTCTACATGTTGTTCTAATGTAGATGTGATAAACATAATATAATATATTAATATATTAATAGTATTTCATGATTCATTTAAAGACGGTGTTACATTTAACAAACGATATACTCTATGTTGCGTGTGATGCAAGATCAAATAATTATTGTGTATAAAAGTATTTTTTAGAAGCCGAATTGTATTTTAAAAATATATATATACTACTAGATAGTGGGATGTTTCATTCTCCCCCAGTTTAACAATTTTATGTCTTCACAATTTTAATTGTTGCTCTATGGTTTTAACATATGAAAATTTAATTATGGAAGTCCCACATCATAAAAAAAGACTAAATCATAATATTTATATAGGGGAGAATAAATTGATATGGTTATATTAAATACAATATATAAGGGTTTGAAATAGAATAACATTTGTGGTAAGTGGTGATTTTTACTTGTAAGACAAGTGAAATGTCAAAATAATAATAAAGAGTGACATAGAACATTGATGACATGATTGATAATGATCATGGGAATTCCAAAAACCCCAAAAATATTAATGAAATATTTTTCAAAATGTATATTTATAACATAAAAAATTATAGAAATAGGAGAATATTTTATTTCAATATCGTTTGACCAAAGTTAATGAATTATCATCAGAATATATATTCACTTGATTTCATTCTGTTTCATAATAAAAAATACATCCATTGATTTTTCATTGATTAATTTAAACATTATAAATTACACTAAGAAATTAAGATTGATTTTTTATCCATTAAGTATTAAGAGATCACAAAATCTATAATATAATGACATTTAATTCCTTCTATCTCTATAAATAACCATAAAAAGTACTATCACCACTTGTCAAATATACATAAATATTCTTATAGTGATGTAATACAATAATCAATAAAATGGTATCCAATGAACAACATAAACAATTCCATAAATGGATAATAATATGACCCTTCCCAAATTTAAAATCAATAAATAAGTTCAATAAATATCACAAATCCAAGTTATTATTAATCACCCAAATGTTAATAAGTATTTTAAAATTTTCAAATGTACATGGGTTATATATTATTGTGATTTTTGGTAATAAAAAAATCAATATAAAAAATCAATGAAAATAAACATACTTCCATATTGCGTTAATAAAACACATATTATTTAATATATTCTAAATATTCAATAATAACTAAACACCATAAGTTATAACATAAAACACCATTTAAGAAATCGTTTTTTAGTTACAAGATATTAAAAAATATATAAATTACATTATCCAAATTAATAATATCTTTATCAAAACTGAGCACAATATTCTAATCATCAATATCCTATTAACTATTATCTTACATTAGTCATGTGTTTTAATTAAAATGTAAACATCACATTAAATAACTTCTCTTGTTCAAAAAAAAACATAAATCATATTACTAAAAATCCATAATAAAAATATTCTATATAACAATTCAAATATATTTCACGATTCATACTACATAATTTTTGAATTTTAATTTATAGAAATTCCAATAGTGACACTTCATTCTTATATAATTTACAAGTATTCATTATTATATTCCTTAATAAATATTTAATAAAAAACTAAATATGATCCAATTCATATCATTCTTCATCCTCAATTTAATCATCATTATTATGATTAATATATAGAATAATCTTAGAAAAACCTATAACATTCACATGTCAATAATGATATCTTCATCATCATCAACATAAACATTACTCACACCATATTTTTAAATGTGTTCTCAATATTATCCTCTAGGATATCTATTTCCTTAATGCCCATAATTTTTATGATTAAAAAATTTCTCCATTGATAATTATTGAGAGTGAAAAATATTCAACTCTGTTAAAATTACAAATCATTTCATTTCCCCTTATTAATTGCTCAATATGTCCCCTTCATCTACAAAAATAAAACAGGTTCTATATCCATTGAGAAATTACTAATTCTCCTTATTCTCACATTCATATCATATAAAAAATATGACTTCTTTTATTTATGGTCTCCACTACTTGGTAACACGGAAAACTATATCCCTCTCTTCGCTGGTGATTCAAATATTTTATCAAGGTGCATTTTTTAAATCATATATCAATATTAATGATTATTCATAATCAAAATATCCTTTACATAAGTCGTCACCCCATTTGGGTTCCCATTAGATATGTGTCTACCAAATTTAGTGTTATCTAAGATCCATCTAGTTCCCTCAATTTTTAGATATCAAAAATCATATTGTGAGTATAATTATTCTTTGTTTTAAAGTACATAATCTTGAAAAATCACTCTTTGAATGTACCAATCATGAAACATTCATTTTATTCTATATCACCTTTGTCTTATACTAGGTTACTCATGTTCATTATTGATGATAATCCATCAACATATTTTAGAATGGGTTTTTTAAATTCCAAAAAATATTCGCAATGTTTGTCAAACATTGTATTCAACATGACCATTATTCATGCTCCATGTAACGATCATGTCGAGATCAATGCACTGTTTTAAAAATTATTACCCCAACATACACCTATGACATATCCATATATACTTGTGATTTCCATAGAGTGATTTCATTACATCGGACGTAGTCATTATTTCCATCAAAAATATCATATGATATTTTCCCATATAAGGACATATCCTTAGGGTTCTATTGAATTTTTTTTCATAATAGTTTCAAATGTATTACCAAACATATCCATCTATACCAGCGATAGAGTCCTATGATTTTCATATGTATATATTCATTCTTTTTTATTAATATTGTATATATTTCATAAATACATGCTTGATGACCATAAATTTTAATATCATTTGTTACTATAAACAAAATAATTGTATGTAAAGAACGATCTTAAACATATACCATGATGATCTTATCAAATAGTAATCCCTTTAAGAATACCGCAAATAAACCATTCTTCATAACTTAGTGAGGAAAACAAAAGAATGGATGAGCTTATAATTTCATTAATGGTAAACATTAAAGATATCAATCATTGATTATATAAAATCTAGTGATATGTTTATGGGTAGGTAATCATTAAAATAAAATATGATGCTCACAACCAACCATTCATTGATCATAAACATAGGACATGTAAAGAAATATCATTTTCAAAAACACGGGCATAAGTGTGATAAATCATAATAGATAAATCATAAAAAATATGATCATTTCATAAAATCTTGTTACCATAATAAATTTTTATTAATATTTCACAATTAATTGTAAAATAGAATTACCTTCAACATATTTGATCTAGAATAATAACTTATTTCACATTTTGAATTATAACATGCCTATATTCCAATGTGGGTGATGACCCACATCATTTCCACAATGAAAAAGGTGTAACCGTATTCCCATATTAAGTAAATCCCATTTAATTGTTTCCCATTTTTTCTCTTGAGATATAAAGGTTTTACAAATATATTTTAGTGATATATATGTCCAAAATATCTCATAATATAAACCATGAAAACATGCTCCATAATATTATAAAATAGTCACCATAATATAATAGATGGAATGAAATGGGTTTCAAAAACATTTACCCGTAAAATATCCACTGTAAAATAAACATGTTTAAAAAATATTGCATCCTTTAATCCGAGAGTAACCTATATGAAAAGAAGAATATTTCATAAAAAATTTAGTATGTTATTACCTAGTGAAGATAAATGGTTTCCATAAATATATTTTCATTGTAAAATATTTCATTTATCAAAATAATGAGAATTAAATCCTTAGAGTATATCCTATTATTCATTAAGTATCATCAAGGGATTTAATATTATATAGAAAATGATTTTGAAAATACACATGGAACATTCATCTATGAAAGGAACATTTCATTTATATCACTTTCAAATATAGATAACCATAAAAATTTTAGAAATATATATCATTGAAGATAAATTTTATACAAAAAAAAATATATAAAAATCATTTTAAACATGTACAGGCATAATTTTCCTCTTATGTAGAGATCATCTAAATTATGGTATAACATAGTTTTATAGAAAAAATATATATTCCTATTGAGTCAGTAAAGGACTAGGGATGTTCAACGGTTTTATAAAGTAAAGGGCATGGATTACTAGGCGAAAATGACATGATGCATGGTTTTATTACACCGTTTGAGGTCAGTTTCATGGTTAGATTGAATCATGCTAGGATGGAAAATGAGTAGTATATTGGTGAAAATTGACCCAAAACCATTTTAAGTAGGCTACACAAATATGAAAAATTATCTTTAATTTTAATAGTCTAGTTTTTTATGATTGGGGCTCATTTTCCCCAACTTTATGGCTGATTGTGTGTAGGTCCCTTCCATTAACATCTCATGCATGATTTGTGCGCTCTATGGCAAAAACGTGTTGGTAAACCATGTGACATGAATTTTTTTGAAATTTATGTTTTAACTTACAATATTAATAAAATGAATCCTTTATATCATTTTGGTTTTCCAATGTATGAGGCCCCTATTTTAACTTGCGTTGATCTAAAAATATAATGATTTTATCTCCTCAGGTCTACTATCCATCTTGAGACTTAATCGATCGTTGTTCATATCATTGGTTCTACACCAATATGTTATCAATTCCTTATTAAATTTTCTTCATTATTATTCATATCAATAACACTATTTATATGCACTTTTATATGTGCCAATTTTAGGCCATTGATATATTCATCATCGATACATCAATCCAAGACAAACTAAATGCTAATACTGGATAAGGAGAGCCATACAAGCCTACAAGAGGTGGTCTATAACTCATCCTTATAGTATATAATATTTATAATTTGTTATGTCGTCGTGTTGGCTTCATTGGGTGTCATTTGGTAAATTAATATTCCATTCTTACAATAGTTTGGAGTTTTTTCTATAACTTATTCTATATCTGTTAATCATTGTTAGTGGTGATGTCTACAACATCAATAACCCCAGTTTGGATGAGGTAACATATTCGGTTTTTTATTGTTTTGACAATGTTGAGCAATTATTCACCTGTGAATGAGGTTTAAAAATATACTAGTAATCCTTCTTGAATTAAATAACTATTTCATTTTAATGGATTGAATGCGTATTACATTCATTTAAACATTGTAAAGAATGTTCTAAAATTATAATAAATGAATCTAAGGTGACTTTATATGTATTTTATTTTTTAAAACTAAATTTCATTATTAAATTAAATGAATGTTTGAATAATTTTGTAACACCCCTTTTCACTTATTGTGGATGGTACATGAATGAACCATGTAAAATATTTATGAAAAACAGATAATTAAATGGTTTCAGGCACAATTAACCATGTAAAACATAATATTTTCTATGGACCGAATCCTATCAAATATTAAATTCATTAACTATTATTTCTCCTCAGTTGTTATAAAATTCCACTATAAGGTTCCCTATTATATACATGTAATATGACATATTTTTTGGAGTATTTTTACTTTAAATCACCTTGAATTCTTGATGTAATTCCTTGAGCACTCAAGGATGTCATTCCAATTCAAGGATGACTGTTTCAATTGAGGAGACCCACCTTAGAACCCAATCATCATCTATCAGTGGATTCCTGGTATACCGCCATAGGATCCTTACATTCCTATTATAGGATGGATTGGATACAGTCCTTGGAACCAACATGGATTCTATAGAGCTGAGGTTCCTTGGTTATATCCTTGTTCCAATCCATATTTTATATTGTTGTACCTTGTATATATTCATAAGACTTGGATTAATCATTCTATTATAGAATACCTCACAACATGCTACATTGAGTATACTATTACCATTATCCTGGGAGTAGTTACTTCTGATTTTGAAGTACTTCAGGTCTGGGATGAATCAGTCATTACATTAGAAACATTTATTTTTTAATAATATTAGAGGATTCCATTCTATGCTTTGTATCCCCAAATACAATAATGATTTATGTGTTTTCATTGTGTCATGTGACTTGAATATATAAACTAGACCATATTTTATTATTTAAATTGTTTCATGTTCTGGAATCAATCGAGAGATAAAGAATATACATGGGTATTTAGGTTACTTTATTGATTTAAATTTATATATGAATAAGTGTGCACAATTTCATTTTATATTACATAGATAATATGTTATAGACCCCCTTGGTGGAATCCTAATAATATTTTTATCACACCTTATATGGTCTCTATTGGTACTCGAGAAGATTATATGTATGTATGTTTTGACAATGGGAAGCATGCCACTTCAGACACTTGACTACAAGTTGTTGTAGGGTTGTGCTAGTTTCAGATGACCAAGTTCAAGATTTGTATATTGGGGATTGCTTTTTTGTTTCTTTTCTTTCTAATTTTTGTATATCATTCTTGTTTGTTACTTCATATCTATGTTTTATAAAATTCTAGATACACGAAATATTATCAATAGATATTGTGTATTGTTATTAGTTATTTTGGTTAGTCAAATTTTTCATACATTATCATTATTCTATTTTATATTCAGTGTAGTTATAATTATTCAGATACATATCTCCTATTTTATATGTTATATTATATAGATCCACTACAATACACATTATTAATGATGACATTTTCTATAAGACAGAATTTATATAGTCCTTTTTCTCTGAAAAATAATTTCTTTTTTTATGTCTGATAAACCAGTAAGTCAAAATTCAATTAACATGAAAAAAAACTCTATCTAAATTACTTAGAACATTGACTTGATGTATTTTCATGAATAATCAACATGGTGTCTGTTACACATAACACTGACTTTGTGTACGTTACACACAATATGACTATTCCATAGAAACATCATTTAATAGTTATAATTACATAAATGATATAATTATTTCATAGCCACTAAAAAATGTTATGTAAATATTAATAACTAAATTTTAAATATTTTATTATAGATTATTAATATAAAAAATCATATTGATAATGAAAGATATAATTTTTTTGTAAATTACTTATATGATTAAAAATAAAATTTTGTCAAACAAACAAATTTTAATATAATTATTTTAAAACTAATAAAATAAATTTTCGACGTATTTAGAAATTTATTTTGACAAAACAAAATACAATTTTTAATTTAGAAGGTCGAAATTATCTAAGTCAATTATTCTTTGATTAGTATAAGATACATTATTTTTGGAAGAACCATGAAAAATGAAGAAATATAATTCAAAAAAAATTTAATCTAATTTATTTATGAGATAGAATTATGACTCAAAATGATTTCAAAAATAAATATGTTAATATTTTTGTTAATCATTATATTTTATGTCATTGAGGTTAATTTCACCTGGAACATGGGTATAAAAACATATAATTTTATTTAATGTTTTTACATTAAAAACCACACTATAAACCAAACTATGGAATTCATTTTAGATTAATTTATTCCAATTATGTGATTATAATCATGAAAATGGATTCCATATTTATAATAGGAATAATTTATTATTTCAAATAAGGTCAACATAGTTTTTGACCAAAATTATTAGTGAATGTGATTAAATTTAATTAAAAATATTAAGGTTTAATTAAAGATAATAAGGGATTAAACAAAATCCTTAAGGCCCAAAATTGCTTATTAGCTTGTGAAAAATCCATTTTATGGCCATATTTAGACACAATACTCCATTTTCGTGACATTGTGTCATTATTGGAACCACTTACATAAAGAAAAACATGGGTAAAATTCACTCTTAACATATTTACAAGAGTGACACTCCTCTTTCATTATAAAATTTTTCCACATCCTGGATTCCTATCCTTAGGCAAAAAGATACATACGGATATCTTTTGGCACAGTCCAAAAGGATTTACCGGATTAAGAGGTAATGTATTCTCTCTAGGTCTTTTCTACCGTTTTCTTTATCCACTCCCTAAACTCCCCTTATTTCAAGATTACATAACTAAAACTATATTTTTAATATACTACTATGTTTTTATTATAAGGGTTCTATTTACATATACCCACCCCTCTATCCAATGGGTAACAAACATATTGTTTATGTGTACGGTGAACTACCGCCTCGCTAAATGATGATTGTTCATTTTTTCTTCACCGCCACTCATGGATTAATATATGATATAAAATATGTCAATATATTTCATATATTGTATTTATTAATTATTCAATCTTCTATATTTCTTTTAAAATAACATATCTTTTTTACATTCCATTTAGTGAAGATATGATATTAATATTTGGGGGTGTGTGGGCTACAACCCCATAAATGTTGTGTGATTCATTAAAACACTACAGGGAATTTATTTAGGATGGCTTTAGTGAAAATTTATGATTTATATAATATTATAATTTTAACTTATTTATATAATATACATATATATATATATTTCATTTTCATTCATTCTTTCAATACATTAATAATACATAAACCACATTCATGCGTACATACAACTAACCTTCTCGATGAACAATGTAATCCATTTCATACATATATATTCTATATATTATTATAATAGAAGAATAATTTTTATAAATTATATTTATATCATTTTTATATTCTATTATAATTATATAATTATAATGACCAAAGATACAAAATAAGATACATTCAAAGAAAAAAGCCGATAATACCTAATGTGAAACCTTAACATCAGATTGTTATTGTGAAGGTAATGTAATGTCATAATAAAAAAATGGTATAAAATATAATAATATGGTTCTAGAAAATATTTATAATAAATATATATTCTTATATATGTGTCTTTTACTAGTACGATGATATTCAAGACACAAAGTAAGGGGATTTCATCTCACTTTTATTTCTGTGAGATACATTCCACAATCACAAGTCAATTATTTTTGTCTGTTTCATTTAAAACCCATAAATTTATTATTTATCTATTATAATAAAATTTATGGATATTCAAAAATCCATTTTATTATTTTTCTTTCATGGGTTTTATATTTCAATGGATAATTAATTTGTAACGTAGTTTTATATCAATTTTCCTTCTTTGGGACACATGTTTTGTTATACACGAGAATTTTCCTCATGTGTATTTACTTCCATTTGACATGTTATATAGTGAATATGTCTAATATAATTACATTTCAAGATTATTTTAATTTATTTTTTTTAAATGGAGAGTATGATCTGATGTTACCATGTGATAAGAAATTATTGACGAAATATCATAACATTTTGAGATTGTTAATGATTATGCTTTAATTAATGAAATATAATAATCTATATCTCAATAACACTCATGAAATTTTTTATCCTATGATTATTTGAGATATCCTCTAGTATTTTTACCATTTTCCACAATTTGTTAATTAATATAATGTTTTTATCTAAAATATGATCGTCTATCTCTTCAGTCGGAAATCAATTGTATTCAAAAACAATATTTTTCCAAATGTTTTAAAAAGATCACTGGAGCCCATTTTGAAGGAAAACTTCTTTTAAAAAAAATTAGTTTTTAATTTATTCTTTTATATGTTTTAAAATATATTTTTATATAAAAATGATTCAAATTATGTTGTTTTAAAATGTGTATTCAATTCAGAAATGATATTTTCCTCATGAAATAATTATAAAAGATCATTAAAAATTATTTCTCATCTATGATAACATTTATTATTTTTAGTCATGCCTTTCTTGGAATATTATTCATGTTATCAATTAATATTCTATCTCTTATTGGAATATTTTTGATGGGAATATGTTGATGAAACATATTTCTCGTTCGTGTATTATATGTTTTTAAAACCCCATTCTTTTTAACAATTTATGTTTATAATAAAATAATTTTGAAAATAATATTTTTTTCCACAAGGTATTATATGATTAGAAGCTTATAATACACATTTTACTTCATAGGTTTTGAAATTGTTATTTATGATCTCGTGGAACATCTATGTATGATTTCACTGGGAGATTGGTTGTACCTATACCTCCCTCCAATGTATTGGGTGATGATTTATATCACATGAGATAGACTAATATAGTTTTGGGAATGGACCTTTAATACATAGAGGGATATGTTAGTAAACCATGACTATATATATTGTATGATTAATGAACTCACGATAATATGACTACTATGAGAGTGAATCATGACTATACATATGGTATGGGGAGTGAACCCATGTTAATATTTTGGTGTTGGTAGAGGCACCTTGGATACTATGGGAATCTTATTATATTCCTACATGTATTCTACAATTATATGTTTTGTTCATATGTTATGATTTCATGGCTTATGTTATTTATACCATTATGTTCCATGTCTTATGAATTTCAAAGATATATTCCATGATTCTTGTATATGTTATGTGATATGAAGGGTATGATATTATTTTTTCATGTTCCTGTTCTCATACCATTATCCCCTTTACTATTTTTTCATATATACTTGGTTTACCATTACTAAGAATTTGATATCACCCCATGTTTTTTCATAGGTTGTGATGATATTTATTGTTTTTTTCCATGAATGGTTTTTAGTAATAAAGAACCTAGTGGGAGATAATGTAGCTCACTTATGTATCAATGTTTATGTTTCCATGTTAAAAAATGCCCCATAATAATGTGGAATTTAGATATATGGTTTTATAATGTTTTAAGTCTTATTTAGAAGTTGTGTAATATTAATGTATGAAAACAGAGAGTCACTATATTTGGTTTTATGGAAATGTGTTTTTAAAACATTCTAATTTTGAAAATGAACACCTTAGTAAGATCTCTATGGAAATGAACATGGATAAGTCTAAGGATGTGTAAAAGGATAAGAAAATGTCTTAAAATTTTTCTAAAGGATAGTGTGAGTGGATTCAGAGATATAAATCCCTTTTTGGATTCCACAACATTATAAGGCATTGGAAGGTTGTACATAGGGATAATAACTCTGACAAGTTGTTTTGTTCCTGAATCAGGGTAATATGTTACATGATAATGGGCCTTAAAACACACATGGTTTGATAGACTTAGGGGATATTCATTGGTAATTCACGAAATTATTATGATACATCATGGATTATTTAAATTTAATTTTCCTATGAATAACCTAGCATAATCCTAATTCATCATAAATTAATAATGGTGTCATAATTTATAAATTCTATAAGTGACATATCAGGATTATGTATTTACTCAATATGATAATTGTGGCTTACTCAATTATTTTGGTTTTAATCAATGGATGGTACCCAATGGAACCATGTTAATGTTGATTGTGATGAACAATGAAATTTTTATCCTCTAGAGGAACCAAATTCTATGGGATATGGAATCAAAATCAAAATTCCTTTCTTCTGAGAGCTTTTTCAATATATGTATCTTGGTATAACTCTATATGATAAAAGGTGGGACCAACATTGTTTTGAGAGTATCATGAGTCAATGTCTGCCTTCTTTTGTGGGTCCTATGATCCACATGTTGTTGAAAAAATGGATCAGTACTACTCAAAATATATTCCTTATTCTCTATAGTTTGGTGTATTGAAAATTCATTAAGGTTGTCTATTAGTTAGAGGGGGAATTAGACCCTTGGTTGACTCTAATCATGAATATGAGTTAACATGATGAGATTGAATCCAAGGGTGTAGATGAGTTCAAGACCTTATTACTCAATGTTTACATTCCTAAGATTCTTTGTACCATGATAGATAAAGACTTCATTGAGTTAATGAAAATGGATAGTGAATTTTTTGGTACCTATGAGGATAACTTCACAAGAAATGGATGGAATGCTTCCGAAATTATAATCCATACTGAAATTAATGCTTATAAGTTTTGTAATGGATTAAATAATTCTATAAGAACGGAAGTTTCCCTAAGAAACATTATTATATATAATGATATTCTACAGTATGAAATCATGGTTGAAATGGATGTTTGAGTGAAATATAAATCTCAATGTTTTGAAATAAAAATGAAGAATGATATTAATGTAAAATATAAAAACCATGAATCAAAAAATATGATCTTTACATTAGTTTATATGTGTGGGATGAAGCATGGATGAAATTGTATTATGGGGTTTAATAAATATTTTATGATTTTAAGGGAATTTCATTTAGAATTTTCTCCCTAACTTATGGGAAAAAGATAGATAATGTTTTTGAATGGGGAAAAGAAGCATAGAATGAACCTCGGATGATTCAATGATATGAGTTCTAGGAAAATAGAAATTATGTTAAACACTAACCAAATACATGGGTTGATAATGATGATCCACATCAAAATCCTCTTAAACCAATGGATAATGGTAAACATAATGCAATCACTATATCCTATAAGGGTTGTGATAACAATGAGATGAATGATACACATAACTTCAACTGTAGAAAAACTTATTTCATATTTGATTTCGATCAGAAAAAACAATCATATATAAATATTTTTATTGTGGTGTTAATATTTCCATAAATAGTATTATGTGTAAAAGTAGTGAAAACCCATAATGGTTTATTGATTTCATCCCATGTATATAACTCTTATCTTGTTGAAGTTTGTGGGAATGTGATTCTTGAAATTTTTTCATTATTCCTTTGTTTGATATTTATTTCATCATTGGATTCTATTATCTTTCTCTACATAAATCTAAAATCAATTTTCATATAAGGGAAGTTACATTTGATATTTCAAACCCTCTTATGATTAACCACCAATGTGATGATAATAATTAACTTACTCTAGAGATTTAAACTAGTGTATGGGTCTTAATTCTAATTAAAAATGTGTTTTCATCTAAAATGGTTGGGGTGAAATCGACACTAACAATATTAATATTGTTCAAAACAAATTAGGGTGTATTTCTATATGAGTTACACATCCATTCACCAAAATGAGATGTTGTGTTCTCAAAAGAAGTATTTATATGTTCCACATCAATTTAAAATAATACTCATATGATGGACCCAATTGAGTTGTATGAATTGAAGAATAAACTACACGAATACCATGATATGGGATTCATTAATTCATTTGTGTCACATTGGATTGAAACAATTTAAAAAAAAGATATATGGATAATTGAAACTATGCATTGATTATCGGGATTTGAACAAGATCCCGATCATGAATATGTATTATCTCTCACTAATGATGATGTGTTTGATCAAATATGTGGATATAAATAAATCTCTACGACTTACTTTCTTTCTAGATATCATCATTTGTGGGTCAAAAAAATGATGTACCTATGATTCCCTTACATAAAAGGTATGGAAACTAAGAATATATAGTGTTTTTATTTGGTTAGACTAATTCCCCTGTTATATTCATTGATTTAATAAATAGAGTCTTAAATGATTATCAGAACCAATTTGAAGTTCTCTTTATAGATTGTATTCTTATCTATTCACAGAGAAAGGAAGAGGATGAAGATGACTTGATAATTTTATTAATGACTATAAAGAAGGAGAACTAATATGAATAATTTAAAAAGTGTGAATTTTGGAAGAAAATGTTTCATGTGTGGGTCACATAATATCAAGAGATTGTATAACAATAAATTCATGAAATATGAAGGCTATTGAATGGTGTCTTAGACTATCCATGGTGACCCACATCTGTAGATGTTATGGTTTATCATTATATTATATATGATTTATGGAATATTTCTCATTCCTATCTAATTCTATGATCATGTTTACATAGAAGGGTGACAATTTAATTTTTATAGATGAATTTGAGTAAAAATTCATAGTTCTGAAGAGAATATTATTCAGTAAACCTCTTCTTACAACACCTCATAGTGTGGAAGGATTCATAATCTATAGTGATGCATCTATGAAGGGATTTGGATATGTTATTATACAGAATAACTTGGTTATCGCTTATGCTTTATGACAGTTGAATATTAAAAAGATAAATTACCCAAATCATGATTTTGTGTCGGCAACATTAATTTTTGTATTAATGATATGGATGAGATATCTGTATAGAGGAGAGTGTTATATATATACTAATAAAAAGGCCTAAAATATATATTCATAGAGATAGAGTTGAACATGCTTCAAAGTAGATAGTTAGAGTTTATAATGGATTGTCACTACTAAATAATTTACCACCATGGGAAAGCAAAAGAGGTGGAATATGATTCGATTTTGAAGGATCATACTAGCTTATCCATAATGAGGATCACAAAAGATCCAATATTTTTGGATTTACGAAGGATTGAGATAGAAATCTTGAAGGAAAGGTGAAATATAATCTTTCTTAAATAAATGAATAACCCTTTATCCAAGTGGAGATTATGGATCTTATGAAAGAATATATAAAGCTGTATAAGATGGTTGGAAATGTTTTAGAGTTTTATATTGATGAGGATGGATATATGAGGTTCATAAATCGTGTATGTATTTATTCCATACCATATTTCAAGAAGGATATATTAGAGGAATCACATAGTTACACGTGCTTTATTAACCCATGATTTATTAAAAATTATATTGAAATTAAAGAAAACATTAGGTGAGATGGAATGAAGAAAGATATCTCAGAGTTTTTATCTCAGTGTTTGGAATTTAAACAAATTTAGGTTGAAAGACAAAACTCAAATGGGATGTTTTATCCATTACCCATACTATATTGAAAATGGGAGAATATCACAATGGATTTCGTCATTGGACTAATAAAAACCTATTTAGGGTTTAATTATATTTGGGTGTAGTTTATCACCTTACTATGTTAGAACACATCATCACTATTATAAAAGGATTTTTTGTAGATCATGTTTTCAAGATACACATGAAGGAAGTGGTAATGTATCTTGGAGTACCACATTCTATTGTATCCAATCATGATATAAGGTTCACCTCAATATGTTGGAGAAGTATTCAGCAAGAAATTGATATATAATTGGGTTTTAGGTAATTATTTCATTCTTAGACAAATGATGAATCTGAAGGAACAATTCAAACCCTTGAGGATTTGTGGAGATCTTATTTTCTATATTTCAATGGTGTTTGGGATCAACACCTTCATCTAGTTGATTTTTATTTAAAAATAATAATTCAATAAAGAATTAAAATTGAACCTTATAAAGACCTATATGGAATGAAATTTTGACATAAAAAATATTGGTATGAAGTTGGAGTAATAAATATATAGGGACCTGAGATCCCTGATGAAATGGAAGAGAAGGTTAGAGCTATTCAACAACATATCAAGGCAGATCAACGTTTTCATAAATGTTATTTTGATAATTGAATGTGTGATATATATAATTCAAAGAAGGTGAGAATGTGTTTCTATGATTATATACCTAGATCATGGTTATGATATTAATGCAGAAAGGGAAACTAAGACCTATTTATAATGGTCTCTTTGAGACACATTATTATACCCGAAAAATAGCCTATAACATAGAACATCCCAAAAATATCTCTCAAGTACATAATTTTCTCAGTGTATTTATCTTGAGGAAGTACAAACATAACCCTTCACATATACAAAACTTAGTGTCCATACCACCGAAGTATAAACATTATTACGAGGAGAAACTAGTTGAAATTATAGATTGATCAATGAAATTTCTCAAAAAAAAATACCTATCAACTGGTTAAAATTTTTTAGAGGAATCACATGATTGAGGAAGTTATGTTGTATCGTAAGGATATGATTATGCATAATTATCCTTATTTGTTTACCAAAGTGACAAATTTCGAGGGTGAAATTCATTTTAATAGGGTAAAATGTAGCACCACAATTTTTTATGTACCATTTTTCTCTCAAATAATTTAAATGTATATTTATGTCATGAAATACACAAAGTAAAACAATATGTTCAATAAAAACCCAATCAACATACGTAAAATTGTACATTGAATCATTATTTTTACATTGAACCTCAACTTGGCATATGTTTCATACAACACAATCATAGATTATGATAAACACAACACCAATGTTTCTATGAAACATCATTTTACAGTGCTAATTATTTAAAAGTGATAATTATAACCTATATATTAAATATAATTATATATATATAGTAATAAATATAAATCAAATACTTTTTATAAATTTTTTTATATGAATAAAATATATTGATAGAGAAGCATATAATTTTTTTAAGTCCTTAATTGTATAAAATTATTAGTTTATCAAGTGAACTAATTTTAATGTCGTTATATGAAAAATAATAATATAAATTTTAGATAAATTTTAAATTTTAATTAGATAAAATTATCTTCATTTTTAACATAAATGTATGAAATTATCTTTGGGTATTTTTTTACTTTTATGAGAGACATCATTTCTGGATGAATTGTGAAAAATACAGGATTTTAATTCAAAACATCTTTTTCATCTATTTTAATTATAAGGATAAATTAATTTTTAATTTTTTTTCAATTTATAATTAGATAATATTTCATCCAATTAGTAAAATTTAGGTCAAATAGATTAATTTCATTTTTATCATCAGTACAAAGACAAAGTAATCTTTTTAATTTTTCTAGTTTAGAACCCTTCATTTTTGACCCGACTGTGGGAATAATTTCAAATCAATTTATTCCACTTGGGTGATCAGAATTTCATGAAATTGATTCAATATTTTACAACAAAATATTTTTTAATTTATAATAAGTACAATATAATTTTTGACAAAAAAACTACTGAATGTAATAATAATTAGTAACATCAAATGATGTTAAATAGAGCTCAATAAGGTTCTAAACCATATCCTAATGGAAACAAATAACCAATAAATTTTTCCTAAATCCATGTTTTGGGAATATTTAGATCTTATACACTCTATAATCGACATTTGATCATTATTTGATATAATTGAATCATGAAAAATATGGGAGGAATTCTCTCATCAAATATTTATAAAAGTAACACTCATTTTTAAAAGGGCACCAATTATCCCACTTATTCAAACCTATAAACCCTATTATATTTAGAAAATATACAAAAATAATGCTCCCAACATCAATACCTTCATTTTTTCGGCCTCACCTTTGATATATAGAAAACCATGGTATCCTATTTTTCCCCAAATCAAATGGATTGACATGATTAAGATGTATTTTCTTCTCTCAAACTCCACTATTTTCTATTATATATCCACCCCATCCACTCTCTTTATTACATTATGTTATAACATCAGAAGTATCCTAAATATAATTTCACTGTTGGATACTATCTGTTTGTACTACACTTAAAAAAACCTCTAATTAATTTGTAAGAAACATATTTTGAATGTGTACGGTAAACTACCGCCTCACTAAAAGATGATTGTTCCTTTTTCATTTAACGCCTCTCATTGATGAAATTATGATAGAAACTTTATTTATATATATAATATATATTATTTATTTTTTATGATAATTTAGTAGGTATATGACACATATCATTTTTTACTTTCCATTTTGTGTAAATATGATAATTTCATTTGAGGAAGTGTGGACTATTGTACCACAAAGTGATTTTATTTGTTCACACAATACGTTGAATATATTAATGATGAGTTACTATAATTATTATAAATATATAAAAATATAATAATACATTATATATATGTAATAAATATATATACATATATATATGTTGTTTTCTTTCTTTCATTCAATACAACAACAAAAATTGAAACATCGTTCCTGCGTACGTGCAGATTACCATCTCCCTAAACAATGTATTTAGTTTCATACTACTATATTATATAGATTATTATAATAAATGTATACTTAATATTCTAAAAATTTATATCATTTTTCATATTCTAGAGTCATTATATTTGTTTAATGATCGAAGATATAAAAAATAAAGATTCATGCGAAGAACAAAGTAGAAATTACCCGAAGTAAAACCTTAACAAGGGATTATTAACAAGAGGGTAATATAAAGTCACAATAAAACAATATATTTTATTAGATATGATAATATATAATTTTAAATTATGCATCACTAATTTATATTTATTATATAGGTTTTTTGAATGAGTACAGTGAGAGTAATGAAACAATGTCAGGGAACTTCATCACACTTTTTTATGGTAGATACATGACTCAATAACCACTCACTCCTATTTATTGTGTATGTAATGATAATAAAAGTACTATATATATATTACACATAAATTTATTTTTATTAACATATCTATTTTATTATATTTAATTAATGGGATTTATGTTTCAAAATTTATCATATCAGTAACACTGTTTTGTCTAGTTTTTTATTTTTTGAGAAATATGTTTTGTTTTACACCATAATTATTTTTCAAGGCTTATATACATCCATTTAAAATTTTATTTAAATAAAATACTTATTTTTATAATCATAAAATATTAATGTAATTTTTTTCTCACGGGGATAGCATGATCCCATGCTACCACATGATAAGTGTTTAATGAAATAATCTCATCAATTTTTGATTTTGTTTGCGATCATCCTTAATTTAATAATAAATTATGATCCATATCCAATGAAAACACATGAATTTTATTATCCTTGAGTTATAAATGATATACATGTGTATTAGTACCATTTTAACACTTTATGGCACATAATATTATTATTTAAGTAAAATATTTTCATCCTGTCTATTCGGTTGGAAATATATTGTATTCAATAAAAATGTTTTAAAAAATGTTTTCAAAATATATTTTAAGAATGTTCTCAAGGAAAAACTATTTTAAAAACATTGATAGATTACTGTTATTCGTTTATAAATTATCCTTTCTATTTTCAAAGAAAAATATTTTAAAAATGGATAATGGTTTAAATATAAATTTTCCATGTAGAAAGGATATTTCCTCAAGAAATATAATTAAAATAACTTCCAAAATTATTTCCATTCAAATAAAAAATCCCTTGGTGTTACTAATTATTTTATTGATAAATTATTTAATTTTTATATTAATATTCATTCTTTGAATGGTTAATATTTTGATGAAATGAAGTGGATGGAACCTATTTCGCTTTAATGTATTATATTCATTTGAAACCCACTTCTTTTTCACATGATATGATTATTGAAACATTATTTTTCAACATTTTATGATATGATTAATTTTATAATAACCATTTTATCTCCCTATTTATAATATATTTATTTATGATCTTTTGGAAAATGTATTTATAATTTCACTATGAGATGGGTGTGATCAATATATTCCTATAATGTATTGGGTAATGAGGTATATCTAATGAGATTGACTAGGATAGTCTTGGGATCAATACATTAATACTATGATGGATATGGGATTGAACAATGACAACCAGTATGACATGTGGAGTGAACCCATTCTACCAAGATAGACATGGAAGTGAATATTGACATCCAAGATGGTATAGGTAGTCAACCCGTACAACCAAGATGGTCTTGGAAGTAATGTCATGGTTACTATGGAAATCATATCATATTCTTTAGTATTTTCCAAAATTCCTTATTTTATTTCTATGTTATGCTTCTATGACTTATGTTATTTATTTCACGATGATTTATGTCTTATTAACATCCATGATTTATTCAAATAATCATGTATATGATATTTTCTATGTAGGGTATGTTCTTATATATTCATGACAATGTTCATGTACAATTTGGCTCATTAATATGGCTTTAAATATCTATTGTTTAAACTTACTGAGAATTTGAGCTCAACCTTTTTATAATTTCCCCTATGTTTTGAAGACCAGTATTATGTTTGACAAATATATGAATGGTGTTATTAAATAAGAACCTAACGAAAAATAATGTAGTTAAATTATGTATCAGTGTTTTTATTTCAATGTTTCCAAGTGCACTAGACTAATATGGAATGTGGGTGTCTATTTGTATAATGATTTATGTGTTAAAAACGTCATATACTGTTAATGTATAAAAAGTGAGGGTTACTATATTATCTCCTCAGAGACACACCCTTGTCCCTTGCTTCCAGTTTAAAAACTCTTGGATTTTGGGAGATACGATTAAGGCCATGTGTCCAACAAGGATTAGGGAACCTCTAAGTGGAATCTAGGTCTAAGATGACACAATGATCAGTCAGAGGGGGGTTCCTTTATTGGTTATGTGTTTGGAGACAACCACAAAGAGATTAAGAATTCATGGTACTATTTTCATATGTCGTTCATGATCATCATAAACCCATGTTCTGGGTAAATACCATTTTTTCTAAATTTTAATTTTTGTTGTACTTGTTCCTATTATAGATGAAATCATTTAAATTTTGAGTTACTCACAATAAATTGGGGTTTTTATTTATTCTTTTCGTTGATATTCCATTTCTTCCTTGTCCCAATGTTACAAGGGAATTGATCATTTTTACATGCATCATTATAGGAACCTAGAATTTAAATGTTATGAATATACACTTTCCTTATAAGAATATTTTACTCCATTGAATTACATGATGTTCATGTGGTTCTTGATTGATGTTTTGGTAGTTATAGTATGATAATGATTTTACTTGGTTGGGATTGATTGATTTTTTGTTTCAATTCATGAGGTTTTATGGGCCATCGTGGGTTTTAATTATTAATTTAATAAGTTGGTCCACAATATTATAATGAAATGGTTGTATTTTTCATAGATAAGGTGTGTGGGGACTAATTCACTTGGGATTGTGATCGATTTTAAATCAACATTGATATATTTTATTTGAAAATGAATATTATAAAAGTGATAAATGGTTTCAAAAAGGAAATAGTTTCACATCACTATCCCACATTTTCATGTTTAGTAAATATAAAGGAGTCAACCTCGAAATTAAATTTGAATGAATTTAATTTTTAGCAATAAATGATGAGGAAAGGTATAAATTACCCCTCATTTATTGGAACCACTATATCATATGATTGATAACATACCAATTACAAGTATTCTACATGGGTACTTGGGGTATTATAAAATTATTAATATAGTTACCCAGGAATTTCATACATTGACATTACATTACTTTTTATGAATATAAAAAACATTACATAGATAGATCCCCAAAGATAACATTAGTCTAGTTCCTTGGGAAATGGGGAAACATAAACACTGGTAAAAAAGCGGTCTACAGTATCTCCTAATGAGATCAATTTTACTATAAAAATTCATAGAAACATAAAACAGAATACATATATTCACAACATGGGGTATACGAATCATAAAAATGGGTGAGTATAGATACATAGTAAGGGTAAAAAATAGAGATATGGAAACATAATCACGAGAATAATAGTATGAGATTCAGATCATAATATATAAGATCATACCGAGCATATCAATGATCATGAATAGGGATCATGGAATAAATATTGACAGCTCAAAAGAATTGAATAATAATCAAATAATTATAATATTACATAAAATCATAACATATGAATAAGAAAATGAATTTTGTTAGACACAGAATAATATAAATTGATTTCCATAGTAGTCAATACATTGCTACAAACTAAATATTAGTATATGGTTTCACTCCCCATAAATTCATTCTAGGCAAGGTTCACTAAAATTTATATCATAGTAGTATTTTTTTATTCTCCATACAATCTGGGTAGTCACAGTTCACTCCCCTGACCATATTTGTAGTCGATGTTCTCTCCCAATGTAATCTTAGTCTATCTCATTTGTTATAAATTTTAAACCAATGAATTGGGGGGAGATATAATTCCAATCTATATCAATGTGAAATGGAACATAAAATTTCTAAGATATCATAACAAATCATATCATAACCCACAAAATTATATGGGTGTCAAAAACATGTAATAATATCTTAAACCATAGAAAAATATATTTGTTTCATTATTATTTCAGCAAAATAATTACCCATGAAAATAAAAGAGATATAAAATAATTTAAACCATGGATGATAAATTGGATTCATAGACATTATGCCATCAAAAATTAACCATATGGTAAAAAATGAATGGAAATTTTATTTTTGAAGAAAATATTATTTCTGCATTGAAAATATATTTTTAATAAATAAGTTATTTTTTAAAATATATTATTAGAAAAATTCTTTCAAATTTTACCACGGAATATTTAAAAACAAAAAAAAAAAATCCAAATCATTATTATGGAATATGGTCTCCAATTAACATTTGAAAATGTATTTTCAAAACATGATTTTTTTAATAAATTGTATTTCCAACTGAAGAGAGAAATACAATCAGAATTTAAAAAAAAAACTTTTTCTTTTTATTATACATACCAAAGGATGAGAAAATGGTTGTAGTACATGGATATATCTTCAAGTAATAGAGGATAAGAAAACTCATGGTTTTTTCTAGAAATATGGATTATATAGTTTCATCAGTAGATTAGTAATAATAAATAATCCTGATAAATGATGAGATTGTTTTAACAAACTCTTACCGCATGGTATCTTAATATTACACTCTCCATGTAATAAAATGGAATTAAAAAAGTATAAAATATCATGAAAATAAATATATTAATTATATAACATGTAAACTTTCAGTATATACACCCCGAAAAAAATTTGGTGCACTAATGGAGAGCCTATTTATACAAATAACCCAATACCAATGGTATTAAAAAATTGTTGCTATAGTGGGTCTTAACTCTATGGTTCATCCTAACTACATGGACAATAAATTTTATATACGGCTATACCAATGGTTTTCTAAAACTATTAGGATAGTGTTTCCCCAAATATAGCCTGTAATAATTTCATAAAAGGGCATCCAAACTATTTTTTAAAATTGTTGGGATGTAGTTTTCCAAAATACAGTGCATTGTTATCCCTATTTATTCACAAATAAATCTACATTTATTCATACTCGAGAACTCCTCTACTTCCTATCAAGTGAGGTCCCCTATTCTACCCAACAAAAAATCTATCCTAGGATTATGTCATTTGTTTTCTCTATTTTAAACTAGTTTTATTGACATGAGTTATTTAATCAACTTATATTTATATATCATTTTTGTCTACATTTCATATTTTCATTACCCATCCACCAAAACATCTCATATATTAATATTTTCATATGAATATTCTTGAATATGAAATTTTTTTGTTCTAAATACTCTATATATTCTAAGGGTGGAGTATCTTTATTGAGATTTTTTTTATATATTGAATTGTCTTGCTGAATTCATCATGGGTTTTCCTGGTAAGTTTTTGTTTTAACTTACTATGTGTGACTATAACATATAATTTTTTATGTGATGTGTTAGTATTTTTTATTTAAAATTGATCCCATTGTTGTTGAACTATGTTATTTTCAAATTTTTGTAATTTTATTTTAAATTTTTATTACTTTCTCTATTATGTGATTATAATTATGAGTTGTATTATAAGATTAAATATGTTAAAGTTTTTTGTTTTATATATATTTAAAATGACTTATCATATGAAACTTTTTTATTGATTAAATAGGGAATTTATAGAGGGAGTAAATATAATTTTTTTGTTCTGAAAATAGTTTACGTGACATAGCATGAAAGATAATGAATTTTTATAATATTAATGATATGTTGGGATAAAGATATTTTATTTTATTTTTTATTATAAATATATTTTTTTACATTTTTATTAAACATGATAGTATAATAAATATTATAATGTGGGGAAGGATGAAGATGACTATAAAATATAGGTTATAATGATACATTGTTCGTGAATATATGTGATATATTAAATAATTTTTTTATTAATTAGTGATTCACTATGAATGACACTTTTTTCATTAAATAATATCCATCGATTTTGTGATGTGGTTATGTTAGAAGAAAGAAAAAATTGTAGTCAAAATCGCAGGATATGGGATAAAATTATTTTTTAAAATTGTACTATATGTTGAATGTATGATAAGGAATGAGACACGGTTTGTATCTAATGTGGAAAATAATTTAATTAAGGAATAAAATTGATAGTTTTATAATAGTTTTAATATGGAGGTTGATGTGAATATTTTTTCTTTATAAGTGATGATGTTTTTATTATATTTGTTTAACTATATTTATTTATTTATTGTAACAATATAGAGGTCAGTTATGGTTTATTTGTAACCATATTGATATATGGATATTTCCATTATACCCATCATTTCATAGAGATATGCATTACACAAATAGTTTATTCAGTAATGACTCTGTTGTATAAATAGAGGTCACATTCCCTCATGATTTTATTATGTGGTTATGAAAGATGTGGTTGTTGTTGAGTGATGAGGGTAAAACATTATAATTTATGTATAGGAAATAGAATCCACTATAATTTTTATTGTTTTGAAAATGAATCCCTGATTTAAAATATTTGTAATGAATACATTTGTGGTTTTTATTATTAATCGAATTATGTGGTAATATTCACTTCTCACATATACACATGATAATTGTGAAAAAAAGTTATTAAACATTGAGAAAATAAAAAATATATTTTTATTAATTTATATAATATTTTTCAATGATTCATTAAAATTATATGTCCAAATTGGAAAAAAGTGGTGGGGTTTGTATTATTATATAAAAATATGTGGTAGAATTGGGATTCGTAGAGAATGTGAGTAATAATAATGGAAACTTTTACACTGTGGATTATAAGAAAATGAGAAAAGGTGAATGATACTTCACTAATGTTTAGAAAATGAAAATTCATTATCTAAAAAACTATTTTAAAATGATATTGAAGGTAAATAATTCTCATTGGTGTATGTTTTATAGGATTTTTCATATGATATAAACTACATGATGGAGACAAAATTAAAATAAAATTTTATAAATGATAATATATACATTGATATGGCTAGATGAATTAATTTACCAATCATGTGACATTTGATTCAAAGTCAATGTTAATATACCTTAATTTGTATTTTTAGATCATTAATATATTAATATTATACCAATCCATTAGTGTTATTAATTAATATATAAAAATAATAATTATGCTAAAATTAGTAGTTAATCTAAATCACAATATTTTAAAATCTATCACATCGATTGAATTTGTTAATTGAAGAAAACATTGAAGCCTTACAAAGTGTATCAATTAGAAAAGAGTGAATTATAGCCCAAAATATTTAACATTAACAATATTGAGATCATTTATCACCAAGTCTATAGTTTTGATTCCATACACCATACTTATATAATAATTTGAGGGTCACCAATGATTAAAAATATCATTAATTATCCAATACAGTGATCTTGGTAATTTAGAGTAAAACCTAACTATTTTATCTTTATTAACCTAGAGAGATTTATCATTATAAATTTTTGAAATCACATCCACAATGTTTCACATAATCTCACAATTTATTCATTATTATGATGGAAAACTAAATAAACTGAATTGAAATGCATTCAATAGAACCTACAAATACATAATTGTAAGAAAAACCAGACCTAAATATTCAGGGAAATAAATGATCCAAACATATCAACACACATTATTTTGAATCCTATCCTAACTGACATCTCTAATCTATATCATAACCTAACCTCATCGTCAAAGTAACTCACATCAATTTAAACGACATGATATTACCCAAGTAGATATGAGTAGACCTGACGTACAATAAATATCACTAAATTGAAATTAAAAAATAATTAGTATACTAATTTGAACGTAAATATATAAAATTCTATAGTAGTGATAAAAAATTAAATGGAACGAACAATATTTAATTAAACCCTTGTAGGCATGCACCAACCCAATCCAATTAAAAAAAGAAGAAACCCAACTAAAACATATTTACCATAACTAAACTATTCATAAATAAACCAGACTGAAAAAAACTGACTTGAATCAAATATAATATAGTTACTTGGAATTATTAATCGTTTATTTATTTATTTATTGATTAACTATTACATTAGATAAATAGAGAATAGAATAAGAGAAAACAACAAAAAAACAAAAACAATTAAACAAAAATTTTGTATTATTTTGTATTGTAATTAATTATTGATATAATTGATGGAAATATCATGGATTTATATTTTTGTTATTATATATATATATAATATTTATTTTCTTATATGTTATTATTCCCAAATAGACTAGTGTTCCTATTATAGTTTCAGATGAAGTTATAAGCTCTCATTTTATTAAACATAATATTGATTAAACATAATATTGATTAAACATCAATCTTCATTAATTTCATTATTGAAATGACGTATAATAAGATTTATAGAATGGATAAATGATGGACGTATAAATCCAATCATATCTCGTGCAATTTTTAAAACATTATGGAGATTTTTAATATTTTTTTATTTGAAAATGATTTGGATAGTAATCACATACACTCTCAATGATATAATTATATTAGAAGACCTTATTTGAGACATAAAGATGTTAGCTAACATATAAGAAAGAATGTTTTTCAAACAAACTACTATTTGTGGTATCAAAATGGGGATAAAATTTAATCTAAAAAATTTGATAATCCAAATGAGTAGAATGGATTTATGAATTTGTTAGATGATATATTTCTATTTATTTTCCATCATGATAAGTAGAGAGTCTAAATGTAATAGGCCATATATACGAGCACACATTATATTTCTAATGAAAATGATGATTTTGAAATGGTTAAATAATTTAATGATTCTTCAATGACTCCATTATATCAGTAATTTGATATAATGAAGAAACTGGAATTTGTAATCAAATTGTTTAATTGGAAAAGAATGTATGGTACTTCTAATACTTTGACAGATTATATTCTAACCATTATGAAGGCATTACATCATGATGATGTATATATTCCCTCAATCCATTATATTTCTTGAAATTTATTTGAGATACGTCGATTTTTTAAAAACACAATTCATTCTTTTGCAATATATTGTATTTTATTATAGGTGGAATCTATAGAAAGGAATGATTGAATAAAAAGTGACACATCCTAATTGAATAATAAAGATGATGGAACACCATCACGTATTCCACATAAATTAATTTTTCCATATGTGTTGAACCCCAGAATCTAGAATCATTTCATGTTTGGTGAAATATCAATAAAAATGAGACCATATGATACCAAGATGAACAATAATAATAATAATTCGGTTAACCCTATAGATGTATTTTCATAGAAGACATTTGATATTCAATATCATGATTTAGAAACTAATGTACCTATTTTGAGGTTTGGTTATTAATGTTATTTATAGTTCATTTAAGGAGATTCTTACTTCATACAACATGTGGCATGTTTTCATATTCATTTATAACCTTCCTCTGTGGATCAATTTGAAAAAACCATTAACATTCATGAGTATACACATATCTAGACCTTCGGATCTTAGAAATGATATAAACATATACATGAAACATTTAATGAAATCATTTAAAATCATTTAAAATGTTGGAGGTCTCACATAAGATTCGTATTCAAAGTACATATTTATGATGTGTGAAATGCTTATAAATATGATCAAGGATTTTTATGCTTGTGCAATGAATTTTTATTGGAGGAAAATGTGAAAAATATCATATCCCTTGTATATAAATAATAACAGATCTATAAGACTTAAATAACAATGTAGTTTTAGTTTTATAGTACATCAAGGATTATTTCCAATGGAAAATCCATATAAGAATAATCATTGAAGATTTTTAAATACAACAGATTAAAAAAATGGACCTAAATGTATGTCTTTAACTTATGTGCTTAATGAATTTTAACATATTATTTGTTTATTTGCGAAAGGTCAATTCATATCTTCAAACAAGAAGAATGTTTTCACTGAAATATATTACAATTGGATGAAGAGAAGTATCTTCAATGAGTTTCATTATTTGTCTACCAATTTTTTATGTCATTGGAATGATATAATTCACATTTAAAATAATATACCTGAAATTTTTCCTTTCATTTCATCTAATATTCATTGGAATGAAAAACAATATAATTTAAAATAATGATGTGACATGGTGGATTAAGGAATTAGACAAAAATTGCCTCATGTGTCCATCCAAAAAAACATATTAAAAGATCTATGTACTTATTATGTGATGAAACCTGTAGAAAAAAATACAATATATGAAAGTATTAGAGAATATAAATTTTCATAATTGTAATGAAAGATACATATAAAAACAATTTAAGAAGGGTAGTGTTTATAATGAAATCAGTGAAGACTCATGATTATCACATACTTCTTCATGATTTTATTGCAATAGAAATATGTCACCTATTTTTAAATATTGTATGGGTGTTAGTTATTAGGTTTTTAACTAATTTAGATATCTTTGTTATATGAATTTCATGAATTTATTCTTGTAAATAATTTATTATTGGAACCATTAATTTTGTGTATGTTAGAGAAAATATTTCCTATAGAATATTTCCCATGCATGTTGCATGTATCTGTACATTTTTAATCCAAATTACTTATCAAAGTACCTATCTCTTTTCATTGGGTGTATCCAACGGAAATAAACAGATTCACAATGAGGTATTATGTTTATAACATAATCATCCTGATGGTTCAACTATTAATGGTAACTTGGTTCCGTAATGTATGGATTTGTGTTCAATAATTTAATGATTAGACAGAACATAACAATTAGAAATTAAGAGGAATAATTTGAGAAAAATGAACATAGTTTTCCAACACATCCATCAACACGGGGAATTCCTAGATCATATACATTGACCACATTACCCCTTGAGGATCTGGAGATAAAAGATCCCACAATTTTTCTTACCTATAAAATGCTCGATGACTATATCAAGTATATAAATTAAAAATGTATATCTTATGTCATCTCAAGTAGTTTTTCATATCTATTGAACTATTTTTATTTTTTTTAATGGAACATAAAAATATAAAAATATAATTAATTGTTCATTATATTTGAGAATTAGAGATATATTATATAAAAAATAGGTTTCTGCATGGTTCAAAAAAATGTTAGAAATATTACTGTAATAAATTAATAAAATACACATTTAATTAATATTATTATCCATTTATATTTTATGTGTTGAGTTTTTATATTAACATTTTCTCTAAGGAAATCAGGGATATAGATTTCGGTCCAAAAATCACAGTTCAGGAATGAAAATCAACAGTCATCAATTGGTATTGATTTATTATCATTAGATGAGTAAAGAAAATCAGAAAGAAAATGATGGGGTTATAGTAACTACCACAGAAGACTATTACGCCAGTTCATTATATAGCATAACACGATTTTAAAATGTATATTATAATGGACTTATTGAGAAAATTATAATAATTTATTATTTCTCATAGTCTAGTCACTTTGAAAAAATGCAAGTGGATTCCTTTCATTAAAATGCATGAAAATTTTATTGATGAATATAGAATTAATGTTATTAAAATTACTCACATTCAATCTATCAATGAACTAAATTTATTGACATCAATGGTGAATTTTTTTTATTTGAACGATCACCTTAGTCCTAAAGTTAGTATCATTATTAAATTAATCCCAATAATTTTTTTAATGAAAGAGATGTTGTTATTGACACTACCCTTTCTCCCAGAAACACTAATTCATTTTTTACTTCGGGAGACTCAAAATAATAAGTTGTCAGTGTTTATTATGAACTTGAAGAAGTGGTGGAAAATATATTGAATCATCTATTTTTGTTATCATTTTTTTAGATCTACATGGGTTTCTGAAGTTGGTTCTATACAAATCGATTTAACATTCATTGCCAATATTTTTTATCCAACTTAACATTAATGTTAATTTAAATTATTTATTGGTTGTAGTTTTCTTTATGTAACAATATCTTATATTTACATAAACTATATTCAATACTATCAAAACAAAAAAAAATTAAAGAATAAAATTTTAAAAGAAAACATTATTAATTGAATTGGACATAATAAACTAATTTATATGAAAATAAAAACCAATGATAATATTAAAATAACTATGAAATAAAAAATAACTTAACCCAAAATATGATCCAAATGACTTATGACATGTAATTGTAGAGAAATGAGATTTTAAATTGAAAAATGAACTGGTGAGCTAAGTTAAAAATGGAAAAATGACCAAATAAATTGACCTGAATTAACCAAATGAAAAAACCAAAATTGAATTTTATTGAATTGAAAATTAATGAAACAATATCACACCAAATATAGAAATGTTAATTGGAATGTATTTTTATTTATATGGAATGTATTATATTCTTAATTGATACAAAATTTTCTTATTATATCAGTATGTATCATGTATTTCATTTAAAAATTGATATAACAAAATTAAGTCATGTATTGTCTTATTTAATGTTTGGATTACAAATTAGATTTGGATTTATAATTAATTATTTATTTATATTGAAATAAAATTAATGATGAATAATGAAGAGATATTAATAATTGTGACAGAATATAGATATCACCAAATGATTGAGATCGATATCACACCTTTAGTGACAGTAGTGAGTATTTTATTTTAGATATATTTATCAACAACATATATTATGATGATATTTTTTTTATAATTTTTAATCCAGAACCACCACCATTGTAATATTTTTTTTCAAATTGCCTAGTGGTTATAGTGATCATAATGGTGATACAAGGGGGATAGTACTATAACTAGGCTCTCCAATCAGCATACCCAATCACACCCCACCCCTCACAGTGACATACCATCTACCATGCCTTCTTTTCCCACAATATCAATAAATACACCTGAGATATTAAGACTACCCATTTCTTCACCAACATTTGTACCAGGGCCTCCTTTCATATAATTTCTAAATTCGATGTTGATTGATAATCCTGATCCATATTATGCATTGGGAAAACCATATATGACATCTTATTTTCCTTCTACTTATTTATTCATAAGATTATACATTTCTTCTTCTTCGACTCCTACATCAATACATTATAATCCTATGAATCATACACTATTTCCCACTCTATCTATAGAGGTTGATGTTCCTTCTGTACTGGGGTCCCAATGATGTCCACTGACCAGCTTTCCTCGTGTATATTTATAAAACCCTTGTAATATTTTCACTAATTTTTATTTATTAGAAGTTGTATTTATATAATATGTATTATATGAAACTTGGTTTTTTACACATGTAGGGATCCTTTAAAATTTAGGTCTAAATATTTTCTTTAGACCTAATAATTATGCCTAATGAGTTAGTTATATTTCCGAGGGTGTGTGGAGATTGTTAGGATCCCAAACCCCGTCTTTTTGGAGGAAAAAAGACACTATGCACATTTTAGAGTAAACCGTACATGATTTATCTACGTTTTTTCAAATCGAGTGGAAGGTGTTTTTTCAGATAGTGGATCCTTGAATGGTTCGAGACCAATCATGCATCTAAACCGTGTGAACGCCCCCTTTTTCCTAGGTAACATTTCATCAGTTGTTCACAGTTTCATCAAACCGTGTAGAGGAAGACTTTTCGGGAAGAACCATCTCAAACGGCTTGTGCACAGTTTGAAAAACTGTGCCCAAGCTATAAACCAGTGTAAAATGTACAAAACACCCTTAATGATGTATTAATACAACCCCATCTTCCCTAATCCATGTTCATGAAGGAATGAAAGAATTTTGTCTCATATTGGAGCCTTTTTAATGCCAAAGATAGGGATCAAGATATCTCCTTTTTCAGACATCTGATCGAGATTCTGTTTGTCACGTTGGATTCAGAACAGTATGTACATGAATTTCCATTATACATTCTTCTCATAATTCACTCTCATTCTAGATATCACCAAGTGAGAATTTTCACCTTTTCATAGATCAAATCTGATCCATGGAAAATCAATGGCCTATACCGGAGGATAAGACTTGTACAACCTTAAGGTGGGTCTTCTATAACACATCCATAAAGGTCATTGTTTTTGGAATGTTCCCGTGGGGCCCACTAGTTTCATTGGAATATGATTATCAAATTATCCTTCCATGATTATACTCCTTAGAATCATATGTATATGCTCCTTACAAATATTTAATTAGTTTTCATTGTTTTCAGACGCAACCTAATCCGCCTCATTTCAATTATTATGCCACAATTCGGTATTTAATGTTTTTGAATTTTTGAGCCACCTATTCAGGTGTGATTTTACTTGGAAATTCCAAAGGTGTTCCTTCTAATCATAAATGGATTGTTATTACTGATAATTTCATAATGGAATATACCACGTATACTCACCACTTGACCCATATAAGTTAATTGATTTCCAATTATTATTAAATTTGAAATGTGATATGGAATGTATACTATGTATATAACTTTTCCATAATAAAAGATAATTGATAAAGGTTACATGCCCATATAACACATTTCTATGTTGATGGAAAGGAAGAGGTGTGAACCTCAATAATTGATTATGCCTTAATGTATAAGTATGAATTGATTAAATGGTTGAAACACTACTTGGATGATCCACACTAATAAAAGGAAATTCATGGACTAATAAAAAAATGGTTTTAATACAAATTGGAATATCTACACTAGTAGAATGTAATACTTGAACAAAATTAATTATTTCCAGATTACAATATCAAATATGAAGACTAGAACAAGATCACATTGGACTCATAGTGGAGAATACATAGGGTCTTGAGGACCCCATTTCAATTCAAGGACATATTTTTCATAGTTTAATACCCACATAGAATCCAGTTCTTGTCTATTATTTTAATTCGTAATGTTCAACCATTGGGTCCCTTTCTCTATTATAGGATACCTCAAATACTCTTCTTGGATCAATATTTGACAAATAGTTTCCATTGTGAAACCCCATTGTTCCCTATCATTTCTTAGCCTTGTTTTACCATTGATGATCATCATGGAATTGGCATGTGCCTCATTGTGTAATTATTCAGATTACGCTCCTTGGATTACACTCTTACCCTTTATCTAGACTCATATATTACTGAGTAAGATTTCCGTGACATTACTTTACCTTGGTTTTAACCCTCTAACTCCCTCACATGATATCATTTTAGGTTGCCTTATTCCATCTTGGATCCTTCACGGCCTATACAATCATGAGGTAATGTCAGTTTTGGCTATGCCTCATGTGATCTATTGGCATTATATAGTAATTGATTAATTAATGAACATGTTATATGTTTAAACACAAGATGGGGAATGAACTAGCTACTTGTTTATTGAGATAAACTGTACTGCTCTCTTTACATTATATATGAATGCCTTCACAATGTAATATTCAATTACATGGGACAAATTTTATAGATAACATTGGTGGTGTCCCACTATGATTCATCTCATACCTTTTCGGGATAAGTTTTGTACCCGGAGTTGATTACATGGTTGCAGGTAGTCACAAAGGGAACCGTATAGCTTACAATACTTGATTGTGTGCTAATAGGATGGAGCATGATAACAAATGACTGAGTAGGGTCTCTGGATGCTTGGTGTAGGATTTTTTTTCATTT
Organism: Viscum album; assembly: GCA_963277665.1. NCBI lineage: Eukaryota > Viridiplantae > Streptophyta > Magnoliopsida > Santalales > Viscaceae > Viscum > Viscum album. The sequence continues at coordinate 1,031,919,369 of OY728119.1, read as the reverse complement.
ACCTTTGAGAGCAAGTTATTTATATTTTATTGTATCCAGGATTTCTAGCTATAGTGACAAGACATTACATCATCACTGTTTCAGTTGATATAGTTACTGTTATTTTTTTATCTACTGCATGTTTTATTCTGATATTTATTTATATTAGATCCATTGTTTACTATTCCATAATATTCCTTCCGTTGTGCTACACATAGCTATTGAGGGCATTGTCCTCCCAGGGTCACAACCTAGGCCATCACTGCTAGTCGGCAACCTCTTGCAATCGGGATGATGTGCTTGAGGCCATGTGGACCACTTGGTTCGAGGCATCTGTTAAGTGGAATTTGGGTCCTGGTCATCACAATTCTGTATCAAAGTTGCTTTTATTTCTTTCTTGACTATTTGGAGACAACAGATTGGAGAATATTAACTCGTGGTACTTTGTCATAAGTCATGCATGGGTGTTGCGAACCCATATTCGGAATAAAATCCTTGTTTCCCAAAAGGAAATTGTTGTTATATTTCTCCTATTACAGTTGATATTATTTCACCATTGGGTGACTCACGTGTTGTGTGTGGTTTTTGATTATTACTATTTGACAATTTATGATATCCTTGGCCCGATGAAATAAGAGTCAAGATCATTATAACATGAATCATTATAGACACATAGAATTCACATGTCATGCATAATGACATGCTATATAAGTGCCTTTCACTGCCTTACATTGATTGATATGCTTGTAATTTCTGAGTGGTGATGTGATAGTTTCTTGTACTTGTATTACATGGGCTTATATTGAATAATTTCCATTCTCAATTCATGAGGTGTATTGGGCCTCATGGGTTAGGATGAATAATTTATCGAGTCAAGACATTTTGATAAAATAAAATGGGTGTCATTTATGGTGATAGGTGTATGGGAATTGATTCATTGAAAATAAAAATCCATTATAATGTGAATCCTAAAATCTAAAATGAATTGGTTGCACATATTTGTCCAGCATTATCATGTTTATGAAAGGTAAATGAGTGAACGTAGAAAGTAATTATGAAATGACATAAAACATATACTTGAGGACTTATTGATACCAGGCCATCTATGTAGCTAGTCTGGGTAGTATGTGTATTGTAGTGAGTTTTATGAGGATATTTCTTTAGCAGTGATGATATATCCTTAATTCTATGCTTGTTTTGAGGTTTGTTCTAGGCATTTTTCGACCAATACTGCCACAAAGTCCTCGTGTCTTTCACTAAGAGCATGGTGACCACCATACTCCAGACATGGTGGGACATGATTTGCTAGTATTACTTACATGAGTGCCACTTGAGGAAGAAACTACTATACCTGATACAAGAACTAATGTCCAAGTTCATGATTTATTCATACATACGATGCGGTGGATGATTGGTGATCCATAGGTTGTACTTACTAAGAATGATATGACCTGTGAGTTTCATCAGCAACATCCTCCTAGTTTTCAAAGGATGGTAGATTGTAGGCTGCTGAGTATTGGCTTGATGATATTCTATCTAACATAGAGTATCTAAAAACAACTCCAACTAATATAGACATTCTTGGTACATACATGCTTCAAGATTCATCCATGTGTTGGTGCGATGTCGTTACCAAGACCGGACATCATAAGGGTATGTTATAGGTTGACGTTCAGACTACCATCTATGATTAGTTCACTCCTTTATCACTAAGAGATGATAGATGCATATAGATCATGTATATCGATTAGGGGTCTATTTAATTGATGAAATATTCAGCACATTTCATTGATTTACAATTCTTTGTACTACTTCTAGTCGTTGACGCACTTTCGTGTGACAGAAGATTTGAGGATGGTCTCCAGTACAGCATCTTATTACTGGTGAATGACTTTTGCCATCCAACCTTCACTACAATAGTTGATCAAGCCCTTATCACTGAGCATAACCTGAGGAATGGAGTGAGTATTCAGTTCAATGGATCAATATCGCGTTAGGCCATTCGTTCTTCTGGTGGCAGGAAAAGTTCCTTTGAGGTTTATTATCATGGTAGTGGCAGCCAAGGTATCCAATTTGATAGCTCTGTAGTGTGTTATTAGTGTGGAAAACTATGTAATAAGAAGAACCAGTGTGATAGAAACCCAATGAAGTGTTGGGATTATGGTGAATAGGTAATCTTCATCTCTTTTTTAGAACCTTTCCACCAGATTCTAGTGTTAACATATTAGCTTCAGGTCCACCATTGGGATCAAGTTCTTTGGTGCGATGTTAGGTGGGGAGTTGGAGTAGCACCAACATGTTTGTCTGTTGTGGAGGTCATGGTCAAGATATCCTAATCCATGGTCTCCATCAATGACAATAGATAAATATTGATCATGGTTGTTCATCTGTTGAACTAGGTCAAGGATTAGGTCGGTTTCATGCCTTACAACCAATACCTGAGGATCAGACTGTGAGAGCTGCTACAGTACGAGGTACTATTTTTGTAGTGTAACACCCCAGGTAAATAAAAAATATGACATTTCATATTTATCTATATTTGTGAATAAAAATATTGAAATGACTTTAAAGGGGAAGCTATGCTCGATGGCGTACCCAACACGCAACAATGAGTTTCTTGGGAATCTTACGTTAAACTCTAATAATAATAAAATATTAATTTAAATAGTAGTTAATATGAATCCTTTGTATTGGTGGGAATGGATAGAAATAACTAAAATATGATTATATATGTTCTTAAATATTTTTACATTTATACAATAAAAGATAAAGGCTTAAAATACGGAAAGAATTCAATTTTTGGCGTATATGCCCTAGTTTTCACTAAAGGTTCACTTATCACCTTTTGATGGAGAACCGTCATTAAATATAGTTTTGTTCACTCTTAAACATTCTTTTGGACCAAATAAAACTCTTATTAAGAATCGGGACATCAAAATTTACTTTGTGTAAATTTTTGGTATCTTTCTGATAAAGTTCATTTTTTTAATGAATACTGTAAAATGTTGTATTTTAATTCAAAACCACTTTTTAATCTAATTTATTTATATGATTAGATTATATTTTGAATTGTTTTTAAAGTGAAATTAAAAAATATTTTTACCATTAAATCCAATAGTGGTCGTTGGAATCAATTTCACTTTGAAATCAGACTTAAACTAGTGTCAATCTTTTGATACTTATTGTTTCATAAAACACATTATTTGTCATGACAGCGGGAATTAATTATTAAATTAATTAATGTGACTTATATGTTTTGAATTTTGTAAAAAGGAGTTCATTTTTGAATTCAGAATATCAAATATAGCTTAGGGTGAATTTTTGGGATTTTTCTGAAAAACTTCAATTTTTGATGAATAGTGAAACCACTAAGTGGTACTTATAAAAACTGATTTTCTGTTTAAATGAAATTTTGCCATCATTGTGTTTTGAATTTTGAAAATCCGAAATACATGGTTGTAATTAAGAAGTAAAATGTGGTTCAATGAGATTAAAATAATTTTTTTGGTGAATAGTAACTTATTATGTTTTTAATCGCGATTAGTGGTAATTAGTGTAGTTTAAGGTATAAATAATGCTTTAATGATATGAAATGACCTAGACACATGTCCCAACCTTAGTTTTTGTGTCATGGCCGACCAAGAAAATCCATGGGTCAACTTGGGGACCCCATGGATCCAATTTTGTTGGGAAATGACATAAATAACATTTTATTTAATGTAAAAGTAAAATTGAAACAAAAATGAGTGGTTTTACTAAAACAGTTTTTAAGTGGGGTTTCACAAGTCCAAATTTTGATTATAAATATTAATTGGAAAGCTAAAAAGATTTCCTACAACATAGTAATTTTTTTATAATTTTTAGACATCAAATAAAATAAATTATTTATGACATAATAATGATGGAGCGATGACATCATTATTTGACGATTTAAATAAAATGGAAAGATAATGTAAAATCTAAGAACTACACATGTCCAAAACCAATTTGATGAGTGGATTTCGAAGACTTATCACCTTATCCACGAATTATATCAATTTGGGACCTTTTAAAATCGAAACACATTTTCAAATAAAGTAATATTTCTTACTTTCCAAAAGTACCCCTCCTCTCCTCTTATAAAAGGCCCCCACCTCTACCTCATTTAACACACTCCTCAAGACTTTGGCTCGGCCAACCCCTGCCCATTTACTCTCTTAAAATCCCTCTCCTCATCCTAGAGGACTCCCTTTGGGCAGAATTCTTTCAAAGGAAGTCTTTAGGCTTAAATCAAAAGGAGTTACACTTTTAAAGGTAATTCATTCTCTCATGTTCATTTGTTTTATTTTTCTTCTCCACCCCCCTAAACTCTTTTTATTTACTTCTTTTGTAACAACACCAGTATCTTCAATATACTAGGATGTTGTTATAATATTTATTCGAGCTACACTCTCACACAACTACATCAAATGGTTAAAGGACATACGGTTTCCGTGGATGGTGAAATTCTACCTCCCGAAACGATGATTGTTCAATACTCATTTAACACCTTCAAAGGGGGCCATTATGATGTCATTATTTTTATATATGATATATAATATGTTTATTTTTTATTTATTCTTCTGTATTTTTCATTTTTGTCTTACCTTTATGGCTTCCATTATGGGAATACGCGATATCTTCATTTAAGGAAGTGCGGACTACCGCCCCCTCAAAGTGATTTGATTCGTTAAATACCATATGTGGGATGTATAAAGGATGGAAATATGATATTATATATGATATTATACTGGAATTATAATATACCTTTATATCATTATTATTCCATTCTATAAAATACGAGATGGAAATGAAAGTAGCGTTCATGCGTACGTACGGCTTACCGTCTCCATGAACGGTGCATTTCATTTCTTACCTCTAAATGATTATGTAATGTTATAAATGCATGAATGTAATGGATATATATGACATATATGATATCTAAATAATGAATACAATTCTGGATATAATAAACATTTTGCCACACGAACAACATGTAATTGTAAGAAGACCACTTTCGACTTAAGAACCAAATATCGGCAAAACAAATATTGTTAACTTAAATGATTACATAATGTTTGTGACATGGTAATAAGTGGTATAAAAGTAATAATGAACTTGAAAAAGGGTTCTTAAGGAATTATAAATTAACTCAAGTTTATTATTCAGGAGATTAAAGAACGATCGAGTCACGTCCGACCCGAGGTAAGGGATCCTACTCCTCTCTTTCTTTTTAAGTATACACTTTTATGTCATTCCTTTTAAAGCTCATCTTTCTTGTTATTGGGATGATCTTTTATATTACATTTACTGTAATTTTTATTTTCATGTTATGAGAGACCCTATTCCCTCTCATCAATCCATTTTGGGAGATTTGAGTGGCGCCGTTAGGCTGCCGATCTTTCGTAAGAGATCTAACCTCTCTCTTTCTTTTTAAGTACTCTCCTTTGTGTCACTTCTTCTAAGCTCCTATTTTTTATGTTGGGGGATTTTCTTTTATATTCATCTTGCTGTAAATTCTATTGTAATATGATGGGATACTCTATTTGATCTCATCAATCCATTTTGGAAGTTTTAAGTGGCGTCGTTAGGCTGCTGAGTTTTCGTAAGGGATTTTTCATCTCACTTTTATTCTCGTGAGATTTTTGCTACATTTGCCACAAATTCCATTGAGTGGTGTATGTACTGCCCATTATTATACTCTTTGTGTAATATAAATTCATTTATGAGTATTTACATCAATGATCTATTGTCCTTCTTTCATGGGGTGTATGTTTTGAAAGATACCCAAGTCGGTAAGGGAACCTTTCACCCTCCTCTTTTTAAAAAGTCTTATTTTGTTGGGTCTTTTAATTTAAATATTGTTATGTTGGGATATGTTCTCATATATCCTTATTGATGTAAATTTTATGTCCAAGTGATGAGATACACTTTTTTATCTCTCATCAACTCATTTTGATTTGATGCCGTTAGGCTGTCAAGGGAACTTTTTAATCCAATTTCGATTTCATTGGGTTCAACATGTAGTCATTGAATATGTCATCCATTGAATATGTGTGAATGACCTTTTATTGTTTTACACTTAATATACACTTATATTTGGTGTATTTATATTTGTCACACATATTTTTGAGATTGATTTGTCCTTAATTTAAGGATACCTTCTTTATAAGGGATTTCATCACATTCGACATTTCTATTGAGGGTTCATTGTTGTTATGCACCAATTCACTCTTATATGGTGTATATACTGTCCTTTGAAGTATTATATCATGAATCCATTTATTCTCATGATATTATAAAGTTCTGACTAAATGTTATTCCTCAATTATTGTATTCAAGTGTCACTAATTTTGGTAAAACCCCTTTAACCAAAATATCGCTTTAAATGTTTTAATTATTTGTTCTTATTAATATCCATGTTTTCAAAATGGTTTTAAGGATTTATTTATATGGATATTAATGGTTTAAAATTTTAATCTTCAAGGTGGTATGGGACACTTTGATTCAAAAATCTCTTTATTAAATGTTTTAAATGGTTTTGGAAATGGTTTCTTTTTGAATGGATTCATTATTTCAATATACTAAAATGTTATATTGTGATTGAAATGTGGAAATGTTATGTTTCCTTTATGCATGTTTTATGTGATACATTTATGTTATGGTTCTTGGGAATTGTTATGAAAATGGGTGGTACCGTGATAAAATAAGGGCGGGTGAGCCCGATATAGCTCTCCAATGCATTGGGTAACGCGAAGAAGTGAAACGTTAAGGTTTCTCCGAAGAGATTTAGGGAATATACTGTGATGGGTATTCCAAACGTAACCAAGAGGGTTACTCCCTACGTAAGAATGTTATGAATTCCTCAAGTTACCTTTATGTCTTATGATTTCTATGATTTATTCATGGTTTGATGAGGTATGTTAAAGTGCCTTTGTTTTATAGGTAAAGTATGATTTCATTCTTATGTATATATGAACTCATGTTTCCTTTCCATATTTTTATAACTCTTACTGAGCTTTTTATGCTCATCCCAAGTTTTTTGAAATGTTTTTCACAGGTCAAGGGAAAGGTAAATGATGTGATGATAGTGTCAAGGATGTGTCAAGAAAGAATCTGTGTTATATTTTAAATATGTTCCCGTTGATGGGAAGAATGAATACTGTCTTTTATGTAACCACTTTGTTTAAATGTGGAATGTAATGCAAGTTTCATGATCTAATTCTCTAAAACTCTAAACCTGGAAACATCCTCAATGTGTAATCTTGTAATAACTGAAGATTAAGTAAGGTTTAAGGCTGGGGCCTTATAGTTGGTATCAGAGGTCGGTTTAGATAACTTTAGAGGTTAGGGTATTCTTTAAGCATAATTGACAATTACCATAATAGTTTGGATTTCAGAAAGAGTCTTAGTTTTAGATAAAGTTAATGAGTAAGTATATCTTATTGTCTATCTTACTCATTAGTACATTATGGTTTTGTTGATATACTCACACTGACATTTCTATTTTTAGTGAATGGATGGATCTAGCAGGCACCAAAGAGACAACAGGTTTGAAGGAAACTGTGGTGGTTCTCTGATTGAGATACTAGATAAAATGAAGGATTTAATTAGGAAACTTGTGGTTGTTCTAAACCAAATATCAAGGAGTCATGATCAACCACTTCAACCTTGGTGAGTTCTCTAATGCATCAGGTACGAGATGGCCAATTCGATGTGGAAATTCAGGTAATAATTATTAAGGTAACCATTAGGGTTTATATGATACTTAATTTTTAGGTAATTATGGGTTACTCAATGATATGATGGAAAATGAAAGGAATGAGATAAACTTGAGGTTAAAATATGTTATGATTATTTTTGAAGATTTTATCTCGTTTTGGGGAATGTTTTAAGAATTATATAGTTTTGGAAAAAGGACAACACGCAGACCGTGTGACATCCCGTCGCGTCGGACAAAGCTGCGGGAATCGAACCCACAACCAATGTGCGACTGGTATTTATCGCCTACCACTGGACTACGTGAAGTCCCTGGTTAGTTTGAATGATTCATTCTAGTTATATGATTTTATGAATTAGGAGTAAGTTGATTTTGGGTTATTTTTGAAAATGATTAACCTATCATGGAGGATATGTGATTAGGTTAATTACATTTCAAAACGAGACTTTAGGAGCAACTGATGTTGTTTGGAGATAAATGTTACGATTTATCTTGGAAGACTATGCGACTAAATCCTTCAAATATTTGGGTTTCAATCTTATATTGGTTTACTTTGAAGGATTTTATGGACAAATTGATTATAGAATGGTCCTCGTTGAACTTTGGGTTTTGTTGGACAAATTTTGGAGATTAAGAATAGATTTTCTTTTTATAAAGGGTTATCCTTTTCTGGATTATCTGATCTTGTACTAGCCTTTTTGGTTTTGGATTTTGTTAAAGTCTAAAGACATGGGAATTATATAGTTCTCTTTTGTGGATTAGGTGATTCTATAGAAGTTGATTATAGTACTCTTAATGTGAACAAGTCTTCCTAAATACTCATCTTTTGGAGAAAATATGAGTTTGTGTAAGGAATCTAATAAAGGTTGAAAGTCAATATGATAAGTGATTATGTTTCCTTATGAATAAATTCCTCAATAAAAAGTAACTTAAAACAAAAATGTTGTCTATTAACTTTTCCTACTGGGGAATCGAAGACCGTTTAACCCATCACAAGTTTGTGATTTTCTTGTGGTTAACTTTCTCCTAAACATGTTTTCTATCACTCTCCATCAGAACATGACCCTTTGTTTTTTCCTCCATGTCCATATTTTCATACTTGGAATCCTAGTATGGGTTAACTCGGGTGACATTTGTACTTATCTTTCTTTATTTTAAAGTGTTTGTTTTACCGACTTTTGTTCCGATGTGGGACTTTCAAGGAAGTTTCCAAGCGCAATTTTAAAATTGCGAGGACGCAATTCCCAAAAGAGGAGAAGGATGTAACACCCCAGGTAAATAAAGAATATGACATTTCATATTTATCTATATTTGTGAATAAAAATATTGAAATGACTTTAAAGGGGAAGCTATGCTCGATGGCGTACCCAACACACAACAACGAGTTTCTTGGGAATCTTACGTTGCACTCTAATAATAAAATAATATTATTTTAAATAGTAGTTAATATGTAGCCGTTGTATTGGCGGGAATGGATAGAAATAACTAAAATATGATTATATATGTTCTTAAATATTTTTACATTTATACAATAAAAGATAAAGGCTTAAAATACGGAAAGAATTCAATTTTTGGCGTATATGCCCTAGTATTCACTAAAGGTTCACTTATCACCTTTTGATGGAGAACCGTCATTAAATATAGTTTTGTTCACTCTTAAACATTCTTTTGGACCAAATAAAACTCTTATTAAGAATCGGGACATCAAAATTTACTTTGTGTAAATTTTTGGTATCTTTCTGATAAAGTTCATTTTTTTAATGAATAGTGTAAAATGTTGTATTTTAATTCAAAACCACTTTTTAATCTAATTTATTTATATGATTAGATTATATTTTGAATTGTTTTTAAAGTGAAATTAGAAAATATTTTTACCATTAAATCCAATAGTGGTCGTTGGAATCAATTTCACTTTGAAATCAGACTTAAACTAGTGTAAATCTTTTGATACTTATTGTTTCATAAAACACGTTATTTGTCATGACAGCGGGAATTAATTATTAAATTAATTAATGTGACTTATATGTTTTGAATTTTTTAAAAAGGAGTTCATTTTTGAATTCAGAATATCAAATATAGCTTAGGGTAAATTTTTGGGATTTTTCTGAAAAACTTCAATTTTTGATGAATAGTGAAACCACTAAGTGGTACTTATAAAAACTGATTTTCTGTTTAAATGAAATTTTGCCATCATTGTGTTTTGAATTTTGAAAATCCTACATACATGGTTGTCATTAAGATGTAAAATGTGGTTCAATGAGATTAAAATATTTTTTTTGGTGAATAGTAACTTATTATGTTTTTAATCGCGATTAGTGGTAATTAGTGTAGTTTAAGGTATAAATAATGCTTTAATGATATGAAATGACCTAGACACATGTACCAACCTTATTTTTTGTGTCATTGAAGACAAAGAAAAGACATGGGTCAACTTGGGGACCCCATGTATCCACTTTGGTTGGGAAATGACATAAATAACATTTTATTTAATGTAAAAGTAAAATTGACACAAACATGAGTTGTTTTACTAAAACCGTTTTTAAGTGGGGTTACACAAGTCCAAATATTGATTATAAAGATTAATTGGAAAGCTAAAAAGATTTCCTACAACATAGTAATTTTTTTATAATTTTTAGACATCAAATAAAATAAATTATTTATGACATAATAATGATAGAGCGATGACATCATTATTTGACGATTTAAATAAAATGGAAAGATAATGTAAACTCTAAGAACTACACATGTCCAAAACCAATTGGATGAGTGGATTTAGAAGCCTTATCACCTTATCCACGAATTCTATCAATGTGGGACCTTTTAAAATCGAAACACATTTTCAAATAAAGTAATATTTCTTAATTTCTAAAAGTACCCCTCCTCTCCTCTTATAAAAGGCCCCCACCTCTACCTCATTTAACACACTCCTCGAGCCTTTGGCTCGGAAAACCCCTGCCCATTTACTCTCTCCACATCCCTATCCTCATCCTAGAGGACTCCCTTTGGGCAGAATCCTTTCAAAGGAATCCTTTAGTCTTAAATCAAAAGGAGTTACACTTTTAAAGGTAATTCATTCTCTCATGTTCATTTGTTTTATTTTGCTTCTCCAACCCCCTAAACTCTTTTTATTTACTTCTTTTGTAACAACAACAGTATCTTCAATATACTAGGATGTTGTTATAAGATTTATTCGAGCTACACTCTCACACAACTACATCAAATGGTTAAATAACATACGGTTTCTGTGGATGGTGAAATTCTGCCTCCCGAAACGATGATTGTTCAATACTCATTTAACACCTTCAAAGGTGGCCATTATGATGTCGCTATTTTTATATATGATATATAATATGTTTATGTTTTATTTATTCTTCTGTATTTTTCATTTTTTTCTTACCTTTATGGCTTCCATTATGGGTATACGCGATATCTTCATTTAAGGAAGTGCGGACTACCGCCCCCTCAAAGTGATTTGATTCATTAAATAACATATGTGGGATGTATAAAGGATGGAAATATGATATTATATATGATATTATACTGGAATTGTAATATACCTTTATATCATTATTATTCCATTCTATAAAATACGAAATAGAAATGAAAGTAGCGTTCATGCGTACGTACGGCTTACCGTCTCCATGAACGGTGCATTTCATTTCTTACCTCTAAATGATTATGTAATGTTATAAATGCATGAATGTACTGGATATATATGACATATATGATATCTACATAATGAATACAATTCTGGATATAATAAACATTTTGCCACACGAACAACATGTAATTGTAAGAAGACCACTTTCGACTTAAGAACCAAATATCGGCAAAACAAATATTATTAACTTAAATGATTACATAATGTTTGTGACATGGTAATAAGTGGTATAAAAGTAATAATGAACTTGAAAAACGGTGCTTAAGGAATTAGAAATTAACTCAAGTTTATTATTCAGGAGATTAAAGAACGATCGAGTCAAGTCGGACCCGAGGTAAGGGATCCTACTCCTCTCTTTCTTTTTAAGTATACACTTTTATGTCATTCCTTTTAAAGCTCATCTTTCTTGTTATTGGGATGATATTTTATATTAAATTTACTGTAATTTTTATTTTCATGTGATGAGAGACCCTATTCTCTCTCATCAATCCATTTTGGGAGTTTTGAGTGGCGCTGTTAGGCTGCCGAACTTTCGTAAGAGATCTAACCTCTCTCTTTCTTTTTAAGTACTCTCCTTTGTGTCACTTCTTCTAAGCTCCTATTTGTTATGTTGGGGGATTTTCATTTATATTCCTCTTGCTGTAAATTCTATTGTAATATGATGGGATACTGTATTTGATCTCATCAATCCATTTTGGAAGTTTTAAGAGGCGTCGTTAGGCTGCTGAGTTTTCGTAAGAGATTTTTCATCTCACTTTTATTCTCGTGAGATTTATGCTACATTTGCCAAAAATTCCATTGAGTGGTGTATGTACTGCCCATTATTATACTCTTTGTGTAATATAAATTCATTTATGAGTATTTACATCAATGATCTATTTTCCTTCTTTCATGGGGTGTATGTTTTGAATGATACCCAAGTCGGTAAGGGAACCTTTCACCCTCCTCTTTTTTAAAAGACTTCTTTTGTTGGGTCTTTTAATTTAAATATTGTTATGTTGGGATATGTTCTCATATATCCTTATTGATGTAAATTTTATGTCCAAGTGATGAGATACACTTTTTTATCTCTCATCAAATCATTTTGATTTGATGCCGTTAGGCTGTCAAGGGAACTTTTTAATCCAATTTCGATTTCATTGGGTTCAACATGTAGTCATTGAATATGTCATCCATTGAATATGAGTGAATGACCTTTTATTGTTTTACACTTAATATCCACTTATATTTGGTGTATTTATATTTGTCACGCATATTTTTGAGCTTGATTTGTCCTTAATTTAAGTATACCTTCTTTATAAGGGATTTCATCACATTCGACATTTCTATTGAGGGTTCATTGTTGTTATGAACCAATTCACTCTTATATGGTATATATACTGTCCTTTGAAGTATTATATCATGAATCCATTTATTCTCATGATATTATAAAGTTCTGATTAAATGTTATTCCTCAATTATTGTATTCAAGTGTCACTAATTTTGGTAAAACCCCTTTAACCAAAATATCGCTTTAAATGTTTTAATTATTTTTTCTTATTAATATCCATGTTTTCAAAATGGTTTTAAGGATTTATTTATATGGATATTAATGGTTTAAAATTTTAATCTTCAAGGTGGTATGGGACACTTTGATTCAAAAATCTCTTTATTAAATGTTTTAAATGGTTTTGGAAATGGTTTCTTTTTGAATGGATTCATTATTTCAATATACTAAAATGTTATATTGTGATTGAAATGTGGAAATGTTATGTTTCCTTTATGCATGTTTTATGTGATACATTTATGTTATGGTTCTTGGGCATTGTTATGAAAACGGGTGGTACCGTGATAAACTAAGGGCGGGTGAGCCCGATATAGCTCTCCAATTCATTGGGTAACGCGAAGGAGTGAAACGTTAAGGTTTCTCCGAAGAGATTTAGGGAATATACTGTGATGGGTATTCCAAACGTAACCAAGAGGGTTACTCCCTACGTAAGAATGTTATGAATGCCTCAGGTTACCTTTATGTCTTATGATTTCTATGATTTATTCATGGTTTGATGAGGTATGTTAAAGTTCCTTTGTTTTATGGGTAAAGTATGATTTCATTCTTATGTATATATGAACTCATGTTTCCTTTCCATATTTTTATAACTCTTACTGAGCTTTTTATGCTCATCCCAAGTTTTTTGAAATGTTTTTCACAGGTCAAGGGAAAGGTACATTATGTGATGATAGTGTCAAGGATGTGTCAAGAAAGAATCTGTGTTATATTTTAAATATGTTCCCGTTGATGGGAAGAATGAATACTGTCTTTTATGTAACCACATTGTTTAAATGTGGAATGTAATGCAAGTTTCATGATCTAATTCTCTAAAACTCTAAACCTGAAAAGATCCTCAATGTGTAATCTTGTAATAACTCAAGATAAAGTAAGGTTTAAGGTTGGGGCCTTATAAGTAGCCTGTAATATTTTCTCTTCTTTGATTAATATAGCTGCTTCAAGCTCTATTATTTATGTAACTATATTGGAATGTCTTGTACTTTTGATACAGTATCACTATCGAGTAATGACCCTCGAGACACCATTGTGAATATGGAGAGAGGGCATATTCTAGTGTAGGGACTGTCCCATTGAAGTAGGAAATTACCCTTTCTTGTGGAATCTCATTGTTCTCGAGATGGTGGGATTTGATTTTATTCATTGGATTGAATGGTTGGTCTAATATAATGAATTTGTAGATGGATATCACAGAATGGTTTTTTTACATCACTAGAAGGAAACTGTTATCTTTTCCAAGGTGAGTGGGACGTCCTGGATGGTAGAGTGGGAAAAACCATCATTGATTCTTTGGAGTGACTCCCCATATTTAAAATATTTTTAGGAAGGATTGAGGTTATCTTCAAAGAAATTTCCATCTAGTGGTTTATCTTTTTATGGATTTCTTTCTTGATGAATTTTCTTGATTACCGCCTGAGAGAGAAGTATATTTTTTCATATATCTTATTCTAGGAGGATTTATAGTTTGTAATCCTCCATGCATGATGGAACATAATGAGCATCAGGAACTCCAGAAGCAGATAGAGGACCTAGAGGCCAAAGGCTTTATACAGCCTAGTACATCCTCTGGGGGTTCACCCATGATTTTTTCTTAAAAGTTGGATGGAACCATATGTTTATTCATAGTTTAGAGAAGTTTGACCCAAAATATGGTCAAGAAAAAGTACCAACTTCCTAGAATAGCTAATCTCTTTTACAATCTTCTAGGAGAAAAGGTGATCACTATGATTGACTTGAGACTGGGTTATCATCAGGTGTGAGTCAGACCCTCAGACCTAGACTGTACAACTTTCGATAGTAGGAATGGTCCTTGTGAGAATCTTGTGATGTTGTTCAGTCATAGGAACGCGCCATCTGCCATCATGGATTTAAAGAATATGAATTTAAATCCCTATTTGGAGTTCTATTTGTGGGATTTGTGGACGACATCTTGGTGTATTCTCACACTCATAATTTCCATGTCGAACATCTTGAGATCATTTTGAGTATACAAAGAGAGAATTGACTTTATGAAACGATTGCTAAATGTGTCTTCTGGATTGAAAAGGTCCACTTCATGGGCAATATTATTTTATAATAATGAGTATATGTGGACCGTAAAAAGGGTTGTGCTATAGTCTCCTAGAATCACCCTATGAATGTGTTTAATATTAGATGTTTTTGGGAACACCCAATATTACAGGGGTTCAAAAAATACTTCTCACATCATTCTTCACATAATACTAGACATAAAAAGAATGGTATTATGTTCCTATGGTCAGATGAATGTGAGAAAGTCTTTCTTGAGATAAAAGAAATGATTTCATGAGACCTATTTTGATTTTTATAGAACCTAGAAAACGTTAAATCATCTTTTGTGATGCATCTGTCCTTGGACAAGGAGAATTGTTGATGGATGAAGTCAAAGTTGTTGCGTACATATCTCCAGAGTCTATGCCTCAAAAGATAAATTACCCAATACATGACATCGAGTTAGCAGTAGTTGTACATGCCTTGCATTGCTGGAGACAATATCTGTTGGGTGTGAACTTCGTTTTGAATACATATCACAAAAGAATAGAGTACATCTTTCCTCGGTGTGTCTTGAACCTTCAAACTTCTATATGGGTCGAGTATCTAAAATCCTTTGATTTTGAGCTTGCCTATGTGACTGGAAAATGTAATGAGTTTGTAGATGCACTGAGTTAGAAAACTCAAAATCAAGCTGCACAGGAAGCTAGTGATGAATGGAAGTTAATAGATCTCTTTTCAAAATGACATCTAGAGTTTCAAAAAATTCATGAGCATTCTAACCAATAATCCTTAATTATTACCTATTCCATATTTTAGAAGGTCAAGAGTAGGCAGTTATAAGTTCTTGATGAATTTTTTCTTTGTGGGAGTATATCAGGAGACAACCCCCATCACAAATTGATTGTGGACTGGGATGAAATTCCACGTCTACATGGACATATCTAGGTTACTGCAGATGTGAGGTAGGTGTTTATTAAAGAGTACCATGCTTCCTTGTGGGTAGTTATTCCAAGTATCTTGAAGATGTATCGAGATATGGGACCACATTATTGGTGTCCTTGGATGAAATGTCAGATTATGGGCTTCATCACTCAGTGTTCCACATATCATCAGGTGAAGGGGGAGCACTAGTGACCTTCAGGATCGTAACATCCACTTCAAATCCCGTAATCTAAATAAGGAATATTTTCTATAGATTTCGTTTTCATCTTACCTAGGTCGCCGAGTGGTAGCGATGCTATTTTGGTATTCATTGATCAACTACTACAATAAATTGACTATATTCCTATTCTATAGACATTCATTGTGGATAAGCTGGGATGAATGTATGTCAGTGAGATCAGATGAGTACACAGACTTCAATGTAATATAATTTTGAGATACAAGTTCTCGTTTCACGTCACAATTCCTAAAATGATAGTAAAAAGATATGGAATCTCAGGTTCTTCAACCACAGTACTGCACCCTCAGGCCGATGGAAAAATGTAATGGAAAATGTTGGTTTTCAAGGATATGCTCCGAGCTTCCATCCCAAATTTCGGCGGTTATTGGGAGAAGTACAACCCCTTCATCGAGTTTCCCTATAATAACAGTTTCTATGAGATGATTTAGATGGATCATTTTGAGGCCATATATTGTAGGTCAGGCCTTTCACCCTCTTGCTAATAAGATGTAGGTGAGGTCTCCCTACAAGGTCCTCTTCTCATTCAGAAAACTTTAGAATAGGACCATCTAATCAGGAAGTTTACAAATACTGCTTAATCTAGAAAGGAATCCTATTTTGATCATTCTTGATGACATCATGAGTTCATGGTTAGTGCTATTTTTTTCCTTTGGCATCGCCCAGGAAAGGGGATAGATGGTTACGAAAGTTGGGAAAGATTTCACCTCATTACATTGGCAATTTGAGATTCTAGAGAGAGTAGGGATAGTATCATATCAGTTTCTTCTCCCTTAGAGATACCATTCAATGAATGAATTCATTCATGCCTCACATATTTTCTAATATCATGTTGACATGTATCATACAATTGATACCAATGAAGTTGAGTTAGATTCCAATGCTTCATTTGAGGAGTATCTAGTACACGTCGTTGACCAAAGCATGAAGTCTCTCTGAGGAATGACTATCACTCTCGTATGAGTCCTATGGAATCATGGACACATCATGATAATACATGGTAGAGGGAATCCAACGTACATTCCCAATGGTCAGAGATTTTCTCATACAGTGTTTTCTTAACCCTTGTAAGGAGAACTTGTGGGGGGGAGTTCTTCTTAGGGGGGAGACTACATGAACATGGTTTTTTACTCATGTATGGATCTATTAACATTTTTTACCATATCATTATATTGTACCTAATACAGATTCATAATGAGTTAGTTAATGTTCCAATGTTGTATATGGATTTTTTGGAGCTCGGATCCCATCATTTTGGATGATACAGACTCAGCGAACAGTTTAGAGTAAACCGTGCGATATTTCTGAACGGTTATCTAATCCATGCTAATGGTGTTTTTTTCAGATAGTGGAAAATATCTGGGTTGGAAAATGGCCAAGCATATAGGCCATGTGAATGCCACTTTTTCATATGTAACTACGCGTGGATGGAGCATTGTTTGATTAATTCATGCAAAAGAATACTTTTCGCAAAGAACCATCTAGCACGGCTTGCGCATGTTTTTGGAAAAGCATGAAGACAAACCATGTCCATGCTAAAAACCTATGTAAAATTTCCAAAACGCCCATAATGATATATTAACGCATCCCCTTCGTCCCCAATCTGTGTTCATGTGGTATTGGCCTAATTCTATCTCATTTGGGTGCTTTTTAAAGGGTGAAGACTAGGATCAATGAATCTCCTTTGTCTGACATCTGATCGAGAATTCATTCATAACATTTGATAAGAAAAGGTAATTACTAGAGTTCCATTTACCCATTATTCTTATCCTTCAATCTCTACCTAGATATATCCCTATGATTGTTTTCACCTTTTATTCAGTCTACTTCGATCCCAGGAAACTCAAAGGCGAATTTTAGTGGAGAAGACTAATACAACACTAAGGTGTGTGAACTATAAATCATCTCTAATGTTCATTATTTTTGGAATGTTCATGTGGGGACCACCAGTTACGTTGGAAACCACTCAATAATTATCATTACATTATTGTACTCATCAAAATCATATGGTTATGCTCTATCAAAATATGTGATTAGTTGTCAGTGGTTTCAACAACAACTTAATCCTCCTCATGTCAAAGGTTATTCCATAACTGGTTTTTTAGTGTTTTAGAAAATTTGTGCAACCGTACGGGTGTTCCTTTACTTGACCATTATAATGGTGATACTTCTTATCATAAATTTCTCATTATAACTAATAATTGAATAATAGAATGTACCATATATACTCACCACATAACCAACTTAAAGTAAGTTATTTCAAATAACTATTCAAGGGGAAATGTTAAATGGAAAGTATACTATGTATATAACATGGACTTAATAAAAGATATAAAAAATTTTTACATGCCGGTAGCACCCCTTTTCATGTTGAAATAATGTAGCAAAGTTAATCTTAATAATTTATTATACCTTACTGGATCACTATGACTTGATTAAATCGATGAAATACTACTTGTCCTACCCACACTAATTGAAGATAATTCTTGGACAAATAAATAAATGGTATCAAATCTACTTGGAATATCAACCCTAATGTAAGTAAAGAGAAGAACCAAATGAATTTCTACATGATTACATAATCAAATAGGAATGGAATGACTCAATCTCACCTCGGATTCAGATAGGATAATACCTTGCGTCTTGGGAACCCCATTCCGATTCAAGGATACAGTTTTCATAGGTTGATTCCCGCATAGACTCGGGTTCATGTCTATTCCTTAGATGAATGGTATTCTACAAATTTGTCCATTTCTCTATTATAGGAAACCCCAGATACACTCCTTGGATCTAGATTTGACTAGTAGGTTCAAGGGTGAAAGTCCATAGGGCCCTCTCATTGCATGTTCCCGTTTTACCTTGGTCGGGCACCTTTGTCTCTGTAGGCACCCCATTGTGGAATGCCTTGTATTACTCACATTGTAATACACACTTACCTATTAGCAAGGATGAGATAGTGCTATGTTAGATTTTTATGAGTTTATGTTACATTGGTTTTTAACCTGTAACTCTCTCACCGGATATTGATTTTATGTTTCCTTGTTACATCTTAAAAACTTATGTACTTATACAAAAACGAGGTAATGTCAGTGTTGGCTATGAATGACCTGACCAATTAAAATTATATTGTAATTGATTAATTAATGAACTGGTTACATGTTCAGTCACCAGATATGGGATAAAGGAGGTTCTTGGTTATATAGTGATATAGCACTTCCTGTATTACTTCATATATGAATGACTACAATGTTCTACATTCCAATACATAGGTCATATGTTATAGACACCACTGGTGGTGGCCCACATTGATTTATCTGAAACCCTCTCCCGACATCGTTTGGTACTAGGATTAGATTACACAGTTGTAGGTATTGAAAAAGGGGAGCATGCAACGTCCAATATTTGATTATGTGACGATAGGATGGAGCATGCTAGAAGATTACTGAGTAGGATCTTGGGATTCTTAGAGTAGTCTTTTTTTACAGTTTGTATCATGTTATGCCTACATTTTTGTACCCATGATTTTGTGTTTTCTATTCACATGACATTACATCATCACAGTTTCATTTGATATAGTTATTATTATTTTTTATCTATTTCATAAGTATTCTTATATGATTTATTAATATTTATTTTATTGTAAACTATTCCATTATATTCCTTATGATGGGATTCACTCTGCAAATGAGGGCATAATATTCAAATAGACATACCCTAGGCCCTTGCTACTAGTCGATAGCCTCTGACGTTTGGGAAGATGTCTGTGATGCCATGTGGTCCATTAGGCTTAGGGACCAGTTAAATAGTGATATAGTTAATCAATCACATGCTTTTTTCAATAACCATTATGTTTTTGAGATACATTATAATGAATATAATGAATGGTTTTAGAAAACAGTAGCACCCCATTTCATGGAGAAACAAAATTTCCCTTATATAAAAATATAAAAACAAGTATACATTTTAAATCCCAAAACAATCACTTAGGGAATGCAATGTGTATATTTAAATCATATCCAATTATGACTCCTTTGAGTTATAGTCATAATTAGGATTTTGATAACCCAATCATTCATATTAATTTATTATATAAAAATACGATTCATATTATCATTAATTATGGTGATCACACAACCAACATGTTATTAAATAAAATGAGGACCTATTCACTAATATATATGTAATATCTATTAATAACCCATTCATTGTTTCTCAGTTTTATTTCTTCTAGAAAATGTTTTCATTTAAAGATCAATTGAAAATTATAATCTATATAATTTTACATATGAAATTCATTAGTAGTAACATATTTTAAATTATTGTTTTATGTATTTGATTTCATTGGAGAATGAGGTTTTCAATATTTTAGGATGTGTACTTTAAGCGAGAAAAAAAATTTCAAGAAGAAGAAAAATATTAATCTGTGGTAATTGAACTGATAAATTTCTTGATTGTCTATTTTACATTGTTTATATAATATTTTAATATCAATTTTGTAACATAATAATTTATTTATATTTTTAATAGTGTGAATTAAGGGCCATTGAGTCACATAAAGATTAAATATATGGGACAAATGAACACATGCATCATATTTTTGGAGATTATCACCATGGAAGAGTACACTATCTACATGGGAAGAATATTAACCTTGTCAGGTATTGGCCAACATTAGGATTCATTGACGGTATCACTAAGTTGGAAAAAGCAATTGTACAGAAATCACAAATAGAGGATAAGGCCGAAAATTTGGAAAAATGAAAATACATGTGGATGAATGAAATCAATGGGAAATACTGAATATATGAAACTAATGGAAATTTAATGTCCATGACTACCACGATAGATTTTTTCAACATATGATGCATGTATATCATCAATGAGTATGTTATATGGTGCACTTGGCACTAATCCAAGTAGTGGTCAAGGTGATGAAATTCCTAGAAACAGTGATGGAGATGATAGTGGCGAGTTATAGGTTGAGGATGATGGTAAGTAATATGGAATGGATGAGGATTATAATGAGGATGAGAATGAGTCTGAGGATGAGGATATAGCTGCTGATGATAGAGATGATATTTGTGATGATGGGGGACAAATTGATACTTTAAATTTTTTTAATAATATTTATGACATTTGAGGATTCAAAATTTTTTATGAATTAATATATGTGATGATTTTATCTTTTTTAACACTAGATAAATGCATCAATTGGTTTCATGTGTTGTGATTATCTGTGCATTGGTTCTTGTCTCTTTGGAGAAGCTATATTGGTTGCATTGTAGGTTATATTTGTTTACATGTTTAATTTTCATTTTTTGTATGGAATTTCTATTGAATTTCATATTCTGTTTTCTATGGGATGTAGGTTATGTTTTCAGATTTTTTTGTTGTCATTTATTTTTCCTATGGCTGGGCTAGCACTACTACATAATGTGGAATTTTTGTTGGTCTATACGAATGGTTTTATAATTGTTGTTATATAATATATCCAAATGTTTATAGTGATCATTTGGTAAATGTTCTATCCCAAATGTTTTTAACCATTAAGATAACCCCATACCAACATTTCAATATGAACCACTAGTTTAACAGAATTTTATATCACCCACTATATACTATTTACTAACAACAATTGACATAATTTATTCCCAATCTCACAATAACCAACAGGATGGAGAAAAATTGGTTGAAGATATACCAATGATTTTCCAGCATATACTAATGGATTTGAACTATTGGTATATCCTCCCATTCTATAAGTGTTAATAACCATTTTTTTGTAAAGAAGGAAAATAGTGACAAAACCATTATACCGATTTTGTAGCTTTTAAAACATAAACCCAATGAAATAACCATCCAATAATATATATATATATATAATAAATTTAAGTAAAATTGTCACCTTTATGACTTATTTTAAAGTTAAAATTAATTTATTTTCCATTATTTTTTTTGTAGGAGAAGCCTATGCATTTTTGGAGGAAATGGTGAGTTTTCATGATTTGGGCCAAACCATGTGCCCATTCTCAGATACAAAAATAAATTTTGTTTCTTTTATAACTCTTTCAATTTTAAATATTTTTTACCCATTAAACGTCAAAAATGGTCTCCCATGACCTATTATCAAAAAATATATTTTGATTCCATTAGGAATCCATAATCTCAGTGGATTTTGCTTTTAATTTAAGGCATTAGGCTAGCCCGAAATCCCATTTCCAGTTTTAAAAACATATATTGTTTATTTATTAACAAATTCATTTTGATACTGTTTTGGGGTTACACATCCCACACAAAGAGAATATATATATGCGTGACCCCAGCTTCACAACTACGTCTTTGGAGCACATAACCATCACGGAGTAGGGAAAATCGCCTCCAGAATTCTCAAATCATCCAGATATGAAGAGGTAATTATTTCCTTAATAACTCATTAATTTATCACTCTTTTTCACCCATTCCATCTCCTACATAACCTAAACATCATTTTTCGAACATCAAATGATGTTTTGGTAGTTCGGAAATTCAGCTACTGTTGTATTTTGTGATATTCAATCCAGATCCATGAAGTAAGTGGGTTTCCCTACTTCTGACTCCCATTTTCATAGGGTTTCATACATTAATCTTAATGTTCCTATTGTCCTGAAATTAGGGTTTCAAAACTAGGGATTTTTCTTCTGTTTCATGGTATGAAGATATGGTTTTAAGTCTGTTTTTATTCTTTTGTGGTGCAACAGATCTTTTTCAAAAAGATTTGAGGTTTTTGAAACTTGTGGTAGGTTATTCCATGGGTAATAAATTATAGATGTTTTATCATTGTTTATTTTTGTATTATCAAAATTATCCTTCTTTATTCCTGGTGAGAAATCTAGTTTTGGTGATGTTTGTTAAGAAAATGATATTTAGATACAATTTTGTGCTAAATTGTATATTTTACACGTCTATTTAATGTTATTCCGATTAGGGATATTTTATAACTCATGTCATGGGTATATAGAACTGTTTTGGGTGGTAAAAATTATGTTTTTGTGAATTTGGATGTACCCATGGTGTTTAGAATAGGGTTTTTTTGGCTTTTGGTTTGAATTATGTTGTTATATTTTATGAAGTTGTTTTATGGAAATTCTAAAGGTTTTATTGAGTTCTGTAAGTGGTGAAAACAAGTGTAGCTTCTATTTTGATTTGATTATGAGCTAAAATGATGTATTTATGTTATAATTTATTATGTTATCATGAGATAATTTTTATAGAACAAATGGGGAAGCCCGAATACCTAGGAGGGCAGATATGTACTAGTACGCCAGTGATCCAGAGGGTTTTTTTCATTCTTTCTCTAAGAAAAATTGTTAATGAAAACACAAAAAAACTATATTGGTTATTACTAGGGACCACTATGTTCTGGGTATATTCGCTACTATTCTCTTGTTCATGAGAACAGATTTATCTATTCTTACTTTAAACCGAGGTACGAGGTACATAGGCCTCGAGAATATCTTTTTCTCAGCGTTGTTCCCAAGATTGGTGCTCATTGAATCTTTTGTACTTATCTTTGGAATATGGTGATTTTTTCATGAAAAATCATTATCTTACATGATTTATTGGAATTTTATAGTTCATGGGAAATTAATTATGAAAACTATCAACATTTAATGGTTTCATTCTTTAGAAATTATTTCCAATAGCTATTGTTTATAATGAATGGCTTGATTTTTATCTTTTATTGTTTAATATATGGAATATCATGGTCGTGTCATATTGGTGTTATGCTCACACCCTTCATACACCCATAGGTTGTATGTAGAATGGGTCCTATTTGACACAGTTAATGTAAAGGATTTGGGTGATGGTGGTTCGAGGTGTTATTTCCCATCCATGATACGGCTTTGTGGAGACGACTTCTGTGTTATGAACCCTTGTCATGTGGGGTCATTGGGGATATTTTTATGATATTTTATGTGTCTCTAGACCAACTATACTATTATTATAACAATGTATTTAGTTGTGTATTTTGTATAAACCTCATTTGGTATGAATTTATCATATTTAGTTTATCGAATATTTTTGATGTATTATGTATTCATATTCGGGTAAATCGTACCAAAACCTAAATAAATGATACATGTGCACTTTTTCTGTCCCTTGGGGATAGGGAAATTTTATCCGGCCTTTTCATGGGCTTGGTATGTCACCAGATTTGATGGAGACCAGATTTAGTTCGTGGAAAAATGGTATTAGAGGAGGTTAACATTTTTGTGTTATATTATTATTATGGGAAAAGTCGGGCTAGATAAGTGATATGACTATGAGGACTAAGTGTTTTGGTCATGAGTGGGGTTCTTGGACCGCACCCCCATTGGAATACCTCGAGCCACCATTGAATATTTTAATTGATTATTTGATTTCACTTCTAGGTGAGACGTATGGGAAAGAGACTGCACATGGACATCAGGTCAGGGGAAATTAGTTGATTAATTTATTGCAGAAATGTGTTTGGATTACTTATATTTGATGATATTGATGGAATTTTTCAGAATATTTCTACTGAATTTTTCTCTTGTGACTGTTTCCTTTTGTGTAGCAACTTTCCTCCCTTTAATGCTCCCATGCACCCATGGGAGGAGGCCGGAGAGAGTTCTCTCTCAATGCTTGATCAGATGTTAGTAAAGGACTTGTTTTGGGATATCCAGGCTCTAGGTAATAGACCATATCCTGTTATGCTCATTTTATAGAATATGGGACAGTTCCTAGGAATGACAAGTCCCGCGAGTTTCTGAAAAATAAGCCTCCTACATTCCGAGGTAGCATAGAACAACAACAAGAAGAGGAATGGATCAAGAATATCGGGATCATGTTCGATTTCTTGTATAAATCTAAAGATCATAGGGTTAAGTGTAACTATTTTTTGTTGGAGGGTCCTAGATGAAGGTGGTGGGAATCAGTACCTCAAACTAGGAAGAATGAGCAGATGCACCAGGGAGATTTCAAGACTGTCTCCTATGAGAAGTACTACCCTGTATTCTTAGAATATGCCAGATACTTAGAGTTCATAGATCATGTTTATGGGGTAATTTATGTGATAAAATATTCCAACCATTTCATTGATCTGTTTAGATATGCTACTAAAATCGTATATAATGAGCAGGAGAAGGCCCAGAGGTTTGAAAAAGGCTTACGACCAGAGATATTCTCCCTGGTCTTCTTATTTTAGATTATGAGCTATGTTGAGGTGGTCGACCGGGTATTTATAGTGAATATTGGAAAAAAGGAGGGATGGTTTCTTCGGGTTAGTATCAGTATTGGGTAGTTGCAGCTCTTTAGATAATAAAAGGATGAGGGAGGATCAAGTGAATAAGGGAGGTGGTAGTTCAGGCCCATCTTCCATGCAATTTCCATCTGTGGATTCTGATGCAAGATTGGCCATCATCCACCAGTTTGGGAGTTCTTGTAACATATGACCAGCATATAAACATCCTATGAATCTCTACTATCAGTGTGGAGGTATGGGACACTTTCAGCGCTTTTTCCAGTTGGAAAATCCACATTAGAGTAGGATAAGATCTGTGGGTTCATGATGTGTTCTAGAATAGTGATGGCCATCGAGGTTGGAGGGATCTTAATTTGGTGGCAGTGTTGTTAGGGATGGGTCATATTCTAAAAAAATTCATTTTATGACACAACCACATACTAGCGTTCGTCCTTAGGTAAAGACTAAACATCTCCATGTAGTTGATCAGGCCCGATCAAGTTCGAAGGTAGGACTGTCGAAATTTGAAGGTAACATTTTGATTGCATCTTCTATAGCTACTTCTCATTTTGATACAGGTTCATATGTTTCATTCATTTATTAATGTTTTTCTTGGATATACATAATTTTACAAATGAGTTGTTTTCTTTTGCGATGGTGTTGGTGACGCCTCTTGGAATGATGAAGGAGCATGGTCTCAGGTACCCGCCGTGTGTGCCTTTCTTATCAAGGGTTTAGATGGGGTGGGACCTCTTGGCCTTATATATGGATATGATTGATATAATACATGGCATATTTGGGTTAGTTCACTTCTATGTGCACATCGATTGCTATATGAAGAGGGTTAGTTTCAAGGCACATAAGTGGAGTCTCATGTTTTCTCGTGGATCAGGATGTGGAGTTCTTGATTGATCTGGCACCGAGAACACATCCAATATCGCATCCCTTATATCGCATGGCCCCCACTGATCAGAGGGAATTAATTATATAGTTGTTCGTAATAGAATCTAAAGGATTCATTCACTAATCCGTCTCTCCTTGGGCAACTCCTATGTTGCTCATGAAAAAGGTTGACAGATCCCCCTCAGTTTCACATTGACTAACGAAAGCTGAATACAACAAAAATCGAGAAACAATATCATTTTCCCCAAATAGATTAATTGTTTGTTCAGTTGAAGGGGGAAATTCAGTTTTCTAATATCTACTTGTTTTTGGGCTATCATGAACATAGGGTGAATGAGGCATATATCCCAAAGACAACCTTCTGAACAAGGTACAACCACTTCTAGTACTTGGTTATGCCCTTCGTATTGGCCAATTCTCTTGAGGTCTTTATATAACTCATGAACATGGTGTTCTATCAGTATCCTGATTCTTTTGATTTTATACATGTGGAAGACATCCATGTTTATTCGAGATCTGTGGAAGAACATGAGTATCACTTGTAGATCGTTCTGGGAACCTTGTGAGAGCATCACCTTTATGAAAAGTTATCAAAATGCTCTTTCATGATTAGAGAAGTGAAATTTCTGGGGCATGTGATCTCAGAGTGTTGGTTTTTAGTGGACCCTATGATGATCAATATGGCTATTAAATAAGATTATATGATGAACATGTTGGAGATGAAAATTTTTCTCTGCCTGGCTGATTATTACAAGTGGTTTTGTTGGGATTTATCTTTTCTTGATTCACCGATGATTGCGCTCACCCGAAATGAGGTGAGTTTTTATGTGGCCCAGATTGTCAGGCATTGTTCGAGGAGATAAATAAGTGTTTTACTACCTCCCACATTACAATCTTTCCATTATTTGGAAAGGGGTATGTGGTGTATTGTGACTCTTCAGGTTTGTGAATTGGGTGCATGCTTAGACCGGATGACCACATGGTGGCATATATCTCTCACCGTATCTGACCACATGAAAATAATTACCCAACCCACGAAATGGAGTTAGAAACTATGATGCATGATTTAAATACATATATTTACAAACTTTTTGGTGTGATTTTTTGGTCTACTATAATCACAAAAGCTTGGCTTATATATTCTCCCAGAAGGACCTAAACAGGATGCAGTTCCATTGGATTGAATACTTGCAGGGGTTCTACATTGATATTGTCTATAACCCTGGAAAGGGTAACCTGGTTGCCAAAACCTTTACTAGAAGAGTCATAGTGCAGGCTTTTAGGAAGTCTAGTGATAAGTGGAGTATGATGGCACTATTTTCTCAGATTCATATGGAGACAAGGGAGCACATTAGAGGTTAATTGTTGGTGAGAATTCAATTTACTCCTCCTCTGGTAGAGCTAATTCCATGGGAGAAGCCTAGTGATGAGATTTTTCAGTAGTAGAAGTAGTTTCTTCATGGTGGGGAGACGTCCTCTGATTGGTCATCGTGTCCAGAGGGAATCTTGTGCTTCAAGGGCAATTCAATAGTGTCATTATCTCTATGAAAGGTGGTGATGGAGGATAACCACCAGTCTCAGTGGGTTATCCATCCATGTGCCACCATGATGTAGTACTATGTTCTTCGGTTGTTCTTGCGGCATGGTATGAGAAAAGATATCTTGATCATTGTGTCGATATGCTATATGTTCTAGGAGGTGAATGCAGGGCATCAAAGTCCCTCTGGTTTTTAAATCCATTACCCATTCCTACTGGGAATTGGGACGAGGTCACCGAGGACATCATTGTTGGCTTGCCTTGTACACCTCAAGGTAATAATTCCATTTGGGTGGGGATTGATTGTCTGACCCAATCATCCCACTTCTTTCTGATAAATTAAATAGCTAATGTGATGTGGTAAGGATTCCCGGTGTTCCATCTGTAGTTTTCATATATAGATACACCAGATTCACTTCTCGGTTTTGGGAATACCTATATAAGGCATTGGGGTCATAGACTAAGATGAGCATGACATATTATTCTCAAACGGATGGTCAGATATAGTGAGTGAATCCGATTTTGGAGGACATTCTCCTTGCATGTGTTCTATACTTTGGATGTTCTCGGGATGGACATTTTGGATTTGTTGAGTTTTCTTATAATAACAATTACCAATAATCGGTTCAAATGGTTCTTTTTGAGGTGCTCAATGTTCGGCAATGTCAGTCACCCCTGTGTTGGTCTGAGGTAGGTGAGACCTCCATACTAGGGCCAAGTACAGCGCCATATATGATTGAGAAGATCATGTTGATCAGGAAGTTATAATTGATAACTCATATTCACCATAAATCATATTCTAACCAGGGCCATTGAGACCCAGCGTATTTTGTGGGTGATAGGGTATTCTTGAATGTGGCCCCTCGTTTGGAACTTTGTCGATTGAGAAAGAAAGTGATGCTGACCCTGCGGTATATCAGTACACTGGAGATAACCGAGCATATTGGAAATGTGGCATATAGGTTTTACTTACCTTTATACTTTTTATCCATTTGTGACATCTTCCATGTCTCCTAGTTAAAGAAATACAACCCACATCCATCCCATGTACTGAATTGGGAGGAGTTGGATATAGAAAATGATTTGTTGGTTTTTGATAGGTCTGTGTGAATAGTTGATTCTATAGAATCAGTTCTTCAAGGAAATTATATTCCACTAGTTTTGGTTATTTAGAATCATGGTAATGATACACATGAGTCTTTTGAGTGGACGTTGTTGGACGAGAAGGAGTACCTAGTCTTTTTTTCTGATCATTCATCTGGATGACTTTCCGTGGAGGAATGTCTTTCATGGGGGGTATAATTGTCACATCCCGGACTTATTATAAAGGTAAATTTCATTTAATTTAATTTATTTATTTGTTGTGGGGGTTCCCCATTCATTTTTGGGGAAAGGGTGGGTTTTCATGATTTGGGCCAAAACATGATCCCATTTTCACATTTAAAACCCATTATTTTTTCTTTTATAACTCCTCAATAATTCAATATATTGCACCCATTTCACATAAAATATGTCCTCCCATGACCTATTAAAAAAATTATAATGTGGATTCTTTAGAATCCACAATAATTGTGGATTTGTGCTTTTATTTAATGAATTAGGTCAGCCTAGATTCTTATTTCATGTTGTAAAGTAAAATTATGTTTATTTAATACAATATTCATTTTTTTACTCTTTTCATGTGTGGTTACACCTCCAAATAGAAGATAACATCCCTAGACATGACCCCAACTTAGATTCTCCCTTTTCAGAGCCCATTTCCATTGTGGATTAGTTCAAATCTTCTCAAACAGTCTCAAATCATCCATATTTAAAGAGGTAATTTTTTTCCTTTGTACTACATCATTTCTCACTCGTTTTCCATCTTTATAGTTCCTAAAAGACCTCCTAGTCATTTTTTTCCATACTCACTTGATATTTTTTTCTTTGAAGTTCAGCTAGTAGTGTATTCTGGGAGATTTCTTCATGATCCCTCATGTAAGTGGGTTTCCTTCCTTCTTGCTCCCACTTTCCTTGGGCTTCATACATTATTCTTAAAGTTCATAATTTCCTGTATGTAGGGTTTTGTAACTATGGGATGATCTTGTGTTTCATGGTCTGAAAATATGGTTTTAGGTCTATTTTATCACCGTTGTAGTGCACAAGTGGTTCTGTTGAACATTAAAACAAATATTTGAGGGCTTTGACAGTTGTGGTAGGTGATTCCTTGTGTAATAAATGATATATGAGTTAGAATTTTTGTATTTATTTTTTTAGAACACTTATCATTCATTATACATGCTGTGTAATCTGTTTTTGGTGATGTTTGTTTTCAAAATTGTGTTTAGATACCAATATTGTGCTAAATTGGGCGTTTCACGTGACTATTTCATGTTATTCTAAATGTGTTTGTCTTATAACTCATGTAATGGGTTTATAGAAATGTTTTGGGTTATAAAAAATATATAATGGTGTATGTCGATATGCACAAGGTGTTTAAATAAGTTGTTTTAATGGTTTTGGTGTGAATGACATTGTTAAATTTTGTGAGGTTGTTGTTTTGAAATTCAAAAGGTTTTACTGTGTGGTGTAAGTTATGAAAAAATGTGTAGAAACTGTTTTGTGATTATTATGACCATAACTGACGACTTTATGTGATTATGGCTTTTGGAATCATTAGACAATGGTTTGAACACCAAGGGGGAAGATCAGGTACTTAGGAAGGTGGATATGTACTACTACCCTAGTGATCTAGATGGGTTTTGTCCCCATTTCCCTTACAAAAATGGATAATGACAACAATAACAAAACAATATTAGTGATGATTGAGTACCACTAGTTTGTGTCTATATTCTCTACTAGTGACTCGTTTATGAGAACAATTTCTTCTATGGTTACTTTACACCGTGGAATGAGGTATATGGGGCCTCAGATTACCTATTTCTTAGGGTTGTTCCCGATATTGGTTCTAAATGAATCTTGTGTATTTATCAATTGGAATATGGTGGGTTTTTTAGAAAATAATGTAGGCTACATGTTCTATTATAATTTTCCCATTCATGGATATTTACATTTGAAAACTATTTACCTTTAGAAGTTTCACTTTTTAGAAATTATTTCCACTACATCTTTTTAATCAAAAATATCACTCTTTTAATATTGTAATGTTTACTCAATGGAATTTATTGGTGATATCCTCTGGGGAATAGTATCACACCCTACATAAACCCCTTTGGTGTATGTATACTTGGACATGTTTTACAATGGTAAAGGAAAGGCTTTGGGTGATGGTGGTTCGGGGTGTTAGTTCTCATCCATGGTGTGGTGTTGTGGAGAGGGATTATGGGTGATGACCCAATGTCATGTAGAGCCATTGGGGCTGTTTTGATGATATTTTTATGTGTCTGAGAACCTCCGAAAATTTTATTAGACCTATGTATTATGTTTTAGATTTTCTATTAACATCGTTTTTATGATTTTTTTATATCCAGTTAATCAAATGTTTTTGTTGTTTTATTTATCCATAGTAGGGTAAATCATTCCCAAACCAATATAAATGATACCCATGAACCTGTGCAAGACCATGGGGATAGAGAACTCCCTTCAGGCCTTTTCATGGGCCTTGTATTGTGCTGGCTTTGATGATGACTAGATTTGGGTCATTATAATAAGAGTCATTGAATACATTAATTAGAGATATATACACCATGAAAAATAAAATATTTCTTAACATGTCACGTATCACATAGATATAAAAAGATGTAGTGAAATTATCATACCCTAAGCGTTGAATTTATTTGTACATGTTCAATTATCTTATATAATAAATATAATATTATTATAAATCTATCACCGAACCATATAATTATATATAATACTATATATGGTTTCATTATGACTAAATAATACCATCTTATTTAAAATTATAAGTTATCTTTTTTGATTTAGGTAATATATATTTTGTCCTTCCTACCTTTTCTAACTCATTATTATTGATTATCAAACATAGATCATGATTTACTTACTTG
This sequence comes from Viscum album, assembly GCA_963277665.1. Taxonomy (NCBI): domain Eukaryota; kingdom Viridiplantae; phylum Streptophyta; class Magnoliopsida; order Santalales; family Viscaceae; genus Viscum; species Viscum album. The sequence goes on along the minus strand of OY728119.1, from coordinate 1,031,887,564 downwards.
AATGATGTTATAAATTATATAAATATCAAAAGTATTTAGAATATTGGTATTTATAATAATCTATAATATATAGAAAGATGAAATACAATACACCATTCATGGAGACAGTAGGTCTTGCATACACATGAACACTTTTCATTTGGTTGTCAAATTAAAATTAAGTCTGAAAATTTAATATATTTTATATTTATTAAATAATATTATAGTACAATTATTATAATATATATATCATATATGTTTTCTAACCACATCTATAAACATTCCATCTAATGTGTGAAAAAATCACAAAGCTATGAGGAGGAGATATTCTACACACTCACAAACGATGATATTGTATTTTCAGAGGATGGAAAGTATAATTGTATTTTTTATAAATGAAAATTTAATAATAACTAACTTATAAATTTGATAAATGTTATATATAAATTGAGTGGCCATCATAATTCCCACCATGTTAGGTAGTAATCGACGAAAAACTAATCATCACTTCATGACATTATAGTTCACCGTACACATAAACATTAGCTTTAATACCCATTATATGTAAGTGTGTGTAAGTGTAGGTTCAAAAATTTGTAAAACAAATATCATTATATTTAAGATAAAAGTGTTTTTATATAATCATGAAATTAGAATAATTCAATTTGTGGAGAAGTAAATAATACTAAGATTTTGAGGGAAATAATTACCTTTTATTTGGGAAACTAATTTACATTTGAAAAAAATAGCTTCTTTTGATTGATTTATTTGTAAAGAAATGATTCATGGTGTAAGGGAGGAATTTTTATGATCTATTTGGGTTGATATCGGTCCATCCAAAATGTATTTAGAGTTATGAAGAAGTATTAGTAGAGGATGCATTTTTTATGGAGGAGTTACATTTAGTAAATATCAAACAATATTCAATAATGGGAGTCCTCTGATACCTATTGTGACTCTAAAATTGAGAAATATTTTAGTGAAGATGAATAATGGTTACAAATATTATACACCACAAAAATAGTGAATTTTTATAATTATTTCCCTTGACTTCTATGTTTCATGAATTTTAATATTTTGGTTTTCATTAATGTATATAGTATTCTATCAAATGTAATAAAAACATTAAAAATAATGTAATGAGAAATTTATTAGAAAAATAAATCCCACTAGTTCATTATGATGACATATAGTTCACAAAATTTATAACTTTGTGTGATTGAAATTAATTTTCAAACAGGTGCATGTAACACAAAAAAATACTAGTTCAACCAAGAACATGCTAACAATAATTTCACTGTATATGAGAAAAAATTTTAATTATAAAAGATCAATTGGTTAATGAAAGAACTATATTTTATATTTATAAAAACTTAAATCTTATATGGCATAAGGTAAGATTTTTGTTAATTTAAATCATTTTATAAAACATAATTAATTTTAAAATAAATTAATGTCAAGTTTTAATTTATTTATTTAATTATTATTTAATAAATATCAAAACAATATTTGTGGTGGTAGGTCATGTGTGTGCATGAACAATGTTTCCATTTAATAATTGTAATTAAAGAACATAATTAAATGAAACATAGGTATATATGTAAATAATATCTATATAGTGTCATTATTATGTTATATGTATCATATATTTTTACTAAACCCATCCTTAATAAATTACAAGTATAGTCTAAATGAATCAAATCACTTTGAGGAGGCGATAGTCCACAAGTCCACAAATAATGTTATCATATAAAACATTAATGGAATGTATAATGTAATGTGTTATAAATGAATTATATTCTCATAAAGACAATATAAATATCATAAATATTATATATAAATAGAGTTTCCATCATACTTTGAGCCATGAGTGGTGGTAAAGGAAGAATTATCAATCATTGTTTTGTGAGGCAATAACTTTCTGTACACATAATCGGTAGGTTTGTTACGCATATTATGTCTGTGTCTGTAATTATAGGCAACAAAATAAAAAAATCATCTCAGTTTATTGATGATACTAGTTTTTAATATAATCATGATATTATGACTGTTCAATTATTGTAGAAGGAAATAAAACTAAAGAATTTGAGGAATAATGCTTCTCCTTTTTCAGGTACCCCATTTGGTTTCACCAAAGTGATTCCCTGAATTTATTTTTACCCAAAGAGAGGAAGGATTGATGAAGATGGAGGATAGGAGGGATTTTTAGAGTGGGGGATAAGTGAAGCTATTGTATATACCAAAAGGTATACAATAATTGGAGGCATACCATACATAATGTCCCTATAAAATTCAAAACATGAATTTTAGGTGAATTATGGTCAGAAAAAATCAACACCACCCAAAAATAAGGGCATTATTGTATTTGTGTTCATTAACATATATATGGTTTCACAATTTTATCATTTTTTTGTTAAAATATCTACAATTAAATAAAAAAAAATAAACCATTAAGGCTATATTAATGTGATATTTATTATAAAACAATTATACCCACTTAATTATAATTATGATATTTATTTTAAAAAATGAAATTACATTGTGTGATGAAATTTGGTTTAAAAGGGGTGCATGTAACATGCCAAAATAATACGTTAATTGAGATCATTTAAATAATGTTTTTACGATCTATGGTTCTACATTAAAATGATAAATTATCAACTTATCCATGAACGGTCCATATTTTATATTTACTAACACATAAAAATTACTTGGAAGAATGTATTATTTTTATTAATTTTAAATCATTTATTAAATAGACATTTATTATAAAATATAATTAATATCAATTTTAATATATTATATTTAATAGTAATTTAATAAATATCAAAACAATATAAGAATCAAAATATATAAAGATCTTATATTTTTGACATGATATATTCATCTAGAAAATAATTAATTATAAAAATTACTCTAATTTACTTCACTTTTAATATTTACAGTATCGTTTTATTTTTGTTAATTATTAAAAAAATAGTCACTATGTTAGTGTTTCATAATAATTTTCAGTAACCAAATCATATATACAAATAATTAATAACTCATTATGATAATCAAAATACCTAATTTACTAGAAAGATATATATGTATAACGAAAATATGTTTTCTGAGTGTATTTAAAATTTTATAAAGGATAATCGTGAGGATAGTTCTCTTTTTGTATTTTTCCTTTTCATATTAAATAGGGGAATATTACATAATAGTATACTAAAAATAAATAAAAATATAAACATTAAGGGATATAGTCGATATATGGGTAGAAAATTTCTTTTGTACAAGTGAATAAGTAATTCTTTCCTCAGGTTTATGGTTTAGTCCATAAATATGCTTAATTTTACCTTAATCACTATGAATAATTTTAATCAATTTTAAAAATAATTTCAGTTATAAAATAATTTGACATTATTAGATGACACATATCATACTTATTACAAATTTTTATATCTTTTTTTCTAAATTAAAAGCATATAATGTAAAAATTATGTTTAGCATTAATCCTGTAGACATGTGGGGAAAGCCTGTTTTTAAAGTAACAGTGTTAAAAAGTTAACTATGTCTTTATAACTAATTTCAAGATAAAAAATATTAGATTGGAATAAATTTGATTAATATATGTATTGACGATCAACTGTGTCTTTAAAACCTAGAATAAAATATAATTTAATATTGATATATTTTTAAATGAAAATGAATTTTGTGACAAAAATAATACATTTTTTAGTTTTAATTAAAAATGAATCATCTTATGAAAATTGGGAAAATACACCATAAAATAATTTTGACATTATGGATTCAAAATTATGTTTATTTTATCAAAATATATTTTTATGTGTGTCTAAAGATAGTTTTTTTATTAAAATAATAATATAATAAGAAATTTATTTGAAAAAAATATATTTTTAAACATACAATGATTTTATAATATTATGTGTTTCATTATTGATATTTTTTATTTATACAAATCCATTATAAATTTTATTTAAAAATTAGTTATTCTATTCATGTTAATATGTTTAACATCTATCTTATAACTATATCATTTTTATATTTCTAAATCTGATGTTATGTTCTGTAGAAACTCGTTGTCGCATGTAATGCAATAAAAGTCAATGTTTTAGGTAGAAAAAGTTAATCTATATTTTGTGTGTAGTGTATGAAAACCAAAAGTAATGATTTAATATAAAAAAATATTATTTATTTAATGAAATTAAAAATGTAATAAATAATAAATTATTTGGAAAAAATATATTTTACATGATCTATCGGTGTTATATGTTGTGATCCATTCTTATATTCTGCTTCCTATGATGCTGATATCTATCACCATCACAGTTTTTTAGGCGTATGAATAGAATTTTTAGACAATTTCCTCAATGACGTCATCATTTCATACTCTAAGAGGGTGACCATGATCATGATCATGATTTGGTGGGTCGTAAGCTTCCATTCATAAATCATGGAGTGCCACATAAGGGGCTACCTATTGTACTCAATTTGGGTACTAAATCTCATTTAAATGATAGTTTCCTATTTTTGATGAATTATATGCAAGGTACCCCATGACATGCAGCTAAGATGGATGACATGGTTTGTGAGTTCCAACAGGAGAATCCCCCCCTACTATTTACTTGTAGGAAATTCTACAGGCTACAGATTCATAGAGAGAGGCCACATTATCTATATTAGGGAATTTTGATTGTATCACCATGATATCTTATAGGAAATATATATATTTTTATGTTATGTTATATGAAACACTAAAGGAATATTTCACTACACATAGCTTGAATTGTATGCAATACTGAGTTTCACTAAAAAAGATATATTATTATAATATTATAAACTATCTGTTATGAATATTATTAACTTAATTTTTTATTTTTTAACATTATAATACATCTTACACAATTTCTAGAATGAGGTATGAAAAAAATCCTTTTTTCAGATAAAAGAAGTATTTAAAATAAAGCAGTTCGACCACCTTCTGATGGGACATCCGTTTTAAATATGATTTTTGACATGTTTATAAGATTAATTTTAAAAAATAAACTTTTTATTTTTAATTGGGATATAAAAATTAACAATGGATAAATTTCTTATACTTTTGGGATAACTTGCATATTTTGATGAATAAGAAAAATACGATAAATTTTAATTAAAAACAAATTTTTTCATCAAGATAATTTATATGGTTAAATGATAAAATTTAATTTTTTTTCATTAAAAATAGAATATATTTTTTACATTTAATATAATGCATGTCATTACCCTTAATTTTAAATTGAATTCATAGGTAAAAACATTTCAATATTTGACAATGTTTTAACTTTTAAAACCCATTTTCTTAGCAATAGGATTTAATTTAAATTAATTTTTATAACTTCTGTGTTTTGAATTTTGAAAAATAGATTCCATATTTGGATTCCGTGGGTAAAAATGATGTTAATATTTTACTTTTATTTCATTGAAATTATGAATAGTAACTACCGTAATTTTTATTTACTACAGTTAATGGTAAATCAGATAATTAAGGGTGAAGATAAAATTATAAAATTATTATACCACCTCTCAAAATTCTATTGGATGAATAAAAGTATACCCATATCACATAAGGGTCATAATAGGTTCTTTTCGTGGACTTTTGTCCATGAAAAGTTTATAATTATTATTAAAACCAAAGAAAGTGACAACATGTCTCTCTCTTATATCTTATAAGTGTAATAATTTTAATTTAGTGGTAAACATCATAAAACATCTAATATAAATATTCAACATAAATTTAATAAAATTATCAACTTCATGATAATATATTTATAAAATTTAGGGATTAAATAATTATAATTAATGATGACACAATAGTGATGTATAAATTATTTTATTGTTTGAAATATATAATAAATGGTATTAAAAATATTGAAATAAATATTATATAAACTAATTAATGCTCTCCATAAAGATTTTTGGATGAATATTACATATTATTAATCAATTAAATTTCTTAGTTCAAATATATTATCTGTGTGGATTTTATTTAAAGTCAAATAAATAAATAGTGTCAAAATTGGCAGTACTGTTATTTTATAAAAATAACATATTATAAAATTTATTAAAAATAACAAAAATATTTTGAAATTATAAATTTATATTTATATGGTCTAAAATTTCATAAAGTATTTAATTATGGAAAATTAAAAACACATAAGTAATTATTTATAACAATTTAAAATTTAGAATATTATTACCATAAATAAAAATAAATAGATTAAATAAGGATAATCCAAGTTGAAAGGGTTTAAAATATATTCTCAACATGTCTAAATTCTATCGGTTGATGAGATTACAACCATATATCATATAATCTTCAAAATGAGTCATTTTTGGAGGTTTTATAGTGGGTTTTGAATTTATTATAAATCAATATTTGTTATGTTACCAAATGTACCCCTCTCCTCCCTTATAAAAGGGCACCTACTCACTCTCATCTTGACAACATTTTGAGCCATCATGCTTAGAAAAAACCTATCCATTTCTATTCTTCACTTTCATACAATCATAATAGTGGCCCTGGACTTCTTCATAGACCAACTTTAGTTCCCTAAGAGGAGGTTTAGAAGAGGCGTGTTGAAGAAGAGGTAATATCCTTTATCGATTCTTTCAATTTTTTTTCTTATTCTACTTCCTCTTATTTATATGTTTCATTATAAGTTAATAACATTGGTATAAATACTATACTGATTTGTTATTATAAATATGAAACAACACTATTTCACCCTTTGTCTATCCTACGGAATATGAAATCATTGTGTGTGCGTACATACAAAATACTGTCTCCCCGCCATGGTTTAATCAGTTTTCACCCACCACCTTACCTGGATGGGTGTAATGGTGTAAATAATTTCTATATATGATTATTATTACATGATACTAATTATGATATATTCTATCATCCACTCCAATACCATTTAATAATTATGGGAATGATATTGTCGCTCATGGGTACATACGGCTTACCGTCTCCAAGGTGTGATGTGGTTCGTTCTACATGATCTTCATTAAACCATGATTATATAAATGAATTGAATGAATAAATATGATATATATTACACTAATACAGTTCTGTAAATGATATAACTATATCTTAAAAATATTAATATGAACTTATCTGACAAAACATATGTATGAAAATAAAGCAGTTAATACCCAAACAATGAGTAACAATGAAATGTTACTAACAAATGGATGAAAATTTTACCCTAAATGTTATAATATAAATAATTATAATTCTTTAATATATCCATATAATTATTTAAATCATTATACTGGAGGCCTTGATTCATATGAAGCATATCAGACCTAAGGTAAGGGAAAATCTCACAATCTCAAAGTTTATCCGAGATTTTTTATACTCTGGAATTTACTGGGAATATTTATCATCCAAATACATGTTTCATAAATATGTAATATTATTTTTATCCACCTGCAATAGTTTTCATCCAATTTTACCTACTGATGAAAATATTATTAGATGACATGAAATGAATCTTTTTTCATTTTCAGTACGAGATACATTTTGACTTTTACAACATTAGTACTAGAAGAATGTTTTTTAACTTATACGGCATGAATTGATTTTTATGATTTAAAAGAAAATTATTTCCATGAAGCTTCATTTACAAGTATTCAAGTTTATTTTGAAGTAAATTTTTTAGTTTAATATGGTATGACATGTTGAGAGATGAAAAATGTTTTTGAAGAAGAAAGGATATTTTTCTTAGGAATGGAGTTCAAGTGTTTTATCAAAATTATTTTCCATCTAAGATAATATCATGTCTATTTCTATCCCTATTATTACATTTATTTGATTATGTTATGATGTAATTATTTTTGTGATGTCCTTTTATCGTATATGGATTATGTTATGATGACATGATGTTTAAGAATCCCATTTTTATTACACGAGTTATGCTATGATGTATTATTTATGTTTTTTTGGCACACATAATAATGGTTTCATTATGATATGGGTGGGACCTATATCTCCATCTAGTGAATTGGGTAATGATTTATATCTCATTAAATAGACATGACTGGAACTGCAAGTTAATCTGATTCAGTGATACAGGATTGGAACGAGGGGTGAACTCGGTTCAGTAATGAACTTCATCCACTATGATGGTCTTGGAAATGAGTCTTGACTAATATGAAATGAGTTCTGATGATTTTGTGTGTATGACACAAAGTTTCAAGTTTATGTTATGATTATTGGAATTAAATTTCACTATTATGATTTATCCTATGTCAGGATATTAGGATCTCTTTTGTAGGTTATGATTTTCAAAATGTTCTGTTCTTATGAATATGATTTGATTGGTATTTCCTTTGTTTACCCTTTCTGAATATTTGAGATAATCATTTTTTTATGTTTTCATTTCCCCAGGTCAGGAAGATAGGTATTAAGTATTATATGCCAAAAGGGACTCTAGATATAATGAAATAAACAGGAGACAAAGTAGATGATTTATGAACATATTGTTTATGTTTCCCAGTTTATAAAGACAATATACCTATACAGTCTTATCATGGTTTTTCTATAAGTTGTAATAAGTACACATCAATTCTGAAGTAATAACAATGCATATAATGTATGGGACATTATTGTTGGTATCAGAGGAAAGGTATAGTTAACCTTTGGAATCTTGGATGTGAACGCGTTAGTAAGAACCCTAAGGATATGCATAATCATAGAACACAATATTAGTGTTTTATTAATGGTGATAAATATCAAATGATAAGTCCTAAAGTGTGAAATTTTATTACTGATTTTGTGGTTTTCCTGGTCTAATTAGTGTTTCTGACACTATGATTCTTGGTTTTAGTAAATGGATGGAACCAGAAGGAATAATGTTAATGCTGAATACATCGAGCAATGAAATGATTGTCCCCATGAGAAACCATACATTATGGGAGCTAGAATGAAAAATATTTTAGCCATGCTCACACAACATTCTCAAGCAATGAATCATGCAGGATTTAAAAACGGTCAATGTTAGGAGCAACATTCATTTGATTCCTTCATGAGGTAATATCCACTTTCATTCAACGGGTCTTCTGAATCATTAGTGGCTGAACAACGGATCAACACCACTGAAAAGATGTTTTCAGTTCTATAATGTTCTGAACATGATATTTTCATCTTTACAATATATCATTTGGAAGGTGAAACTGATCATTGGTGGAATGTTATTAAGAATACAAGGAAAAGAGACGAAATTTATTCCATGGAATGGGACGAGTTCAAGAACATATTTTTCAATAAGTATATCCCACATATTATTCAAAAAAATATAGAGAAGGAGTTTCTGGAACTAAAGCAAAAGGATGATGAATTTTTTTGGTACCAATGAAGAACATTTTACATGAATTGCAAGGTATGCTTTTAGAATTATTATCCTACATTAGAGTATGATCAATTGATTCGTTAGTGTCTTAAAACCAAGTCTTCAAATGGATTTATTCGTAAGGGACGTCAATAGATAAGAAGAAACTGTTCGATTTGCTCTCAAGGTTGAGATGTTGGTTGGAGTAACCCATCAGTAATATGGGTTTGATAAAAAGATGAAAATGGAATTAAAAGGAAAATATAAAGACCACACTGAAAAGAAGATGATTTTCCCTTATGCTCAAAGTGTGGAAAGAATCATTGAGGGAATTGTCTTAATGGGACAAGTAAATGTTTTAGATATGGAAAAGAAGGTCATCATGCAATTGAATGTCTATTTAATGGTAAGAAGATGTCTAATGATGCGTAAAAAGAAAGGGATACAGAGAATGAACCTCCTACAATTCAATGTTATAGGTGAAAGTAAATGGGTTATTATGCTAATCAATGCCTTAATCCAAGGGTTTTCTATGATGATCGATGACAACAAACTCTTAAGTCTGAAGTCAAAGGAATGTCACATTAAATTATTATCGACGATGTGGAGTACGATAATGAAGTTTTAAAAGGTACACATACCATCCACTTTAAATTATATAATGTTTTATTTGATTCTAGATCCTCCCATTCTTTTATTTATGATGAATTTTTTATTAGTATCGTCGTACTACCTCAACAACTAGATATTAAGTTATCTATGACAACTCCTAATGACACAACAGTTGAATCAATAGTTTACAATTCATCTCCGATTGATGTTCATGGGAATGTGCTTCCTGTAAATCATGTGATCCATCCTATAGGGGAATTTGATGTGATTTTTGGCATGGGGTGGCTTTCATTATATAGTTCTCATATCAATTTCCAAATAATTGAAGTCATATTTCATATTCATGATCAATCTGTGATCATTTATCAATGCAAGGATGAATATAACCATCCAGCTGAAATTTATTCCATATTATGGATCATGATTCTAATAAATGAAGGTTTTCATCTCAAATGGTTGGAGAGAAACTCATGATTAAGAATTTTCCCAATGTATGGGAGTTTGATGTTGTCCTTCCAGAGAAATTTCCATGCCTTCCACCAAATCGTGTAGTTGAGTTTTCAATATAACTCATACCGAGTGCTATGCCCATTTCAAAGACACCTTATAGAATGCCCCCAATTGAGTTGCAGGAATTGAAGAAGCAACTCTAAGAGAATCTTGATCAGGGATTCATACACTCTAGCGCAACACCTTGGGGAGCACATGATCTATTTTTTAAGAAGAAATATGGATCGATGAGACTCTACATTGAATATAGAGAACTTAACAAGATCACTATCTAGAACAAATATTCTCTCCCATGCATTGATGACTTATTTGACCAACTACACAGAGCTCAATACTTTTCCAAGATTGATCTTCATTCTGGGTATCATCAATTAAGGGTCAAAATGGAAGATATACCAAATACATATATCTATACAAGGAATGGACACTATGAATTTATAGTGATGCCTTTTGGTCTTACTAATTACCCTTATATCTTCATTGATATAATGAATACGGTCTTTAGAGACTATCTTGATAAGTTTGTCGTAGTCTTTATTGATGATATTCGTGTATATTCAAAGGGCAAGGAAGAACATGAAGATAACTTGAGAATTGTATTGAATACCCTATGAATGGAGAAGCATTATTCCAAATTTTCCAAGTGTCTATTTTGGCTTAAAAAGACTCATTTTTAGGTCACATAATCTCAAAAGTGGGGATATATATGGATACAGTAAAAAATGAATGTTATTGAAAGATAGTTGACACCAACAAAAGTAACTCAAATCTGACGATTTCTTGGTTTACCTGGGTATTATCGACATTTTGTGAATGATTTTTCAAGAGTATCTAACCCACACACCAAATTGACTCGGAAAGGAGTTGGGTTTGTTTGGACGGAGGAATGTGAAGATAATTTCAATGATCTAAAAAGAATGTTATCCAGTGCACCATTGCTCACACTGCCTCGTAGTGGATAAAAGATTATTATCTATAGTGATTCATCCAAGAAAGGGATGGGGTGTGTTCTCATGAAAAATAATGTGGTGATATCTTATGCCTCGAGATAGTTGAAAATACATGAGAAAAATTACCCAAATCATGATTTGGAGTTATCCGTATTAATATTTTCATTAGAGATTTGGAGGGATTATCTTTATGGTGAAAGGTGTGATATTTATATTGATCATAAAAGTTTAAAGTATATTTTCACACAAACGGAGCTGAATGTTCACCAAGGAATATTGTTGGATCTTATTATGGATTGTGACTTCCCTATACATTACCACCCCAGGAAATCAAACAAGGTGGATGGCGCATTATGTTGACAAGACCATGTTAGTTTATCCCTGATAAGAATAAAAAAATATCCAATATTTATGGATTTACAAAGGATGGATCTTGGAATTTTAATGAAAGGTTAGATATATTATCTTTCTCAAATAAATGTTCAACCTTCTATACAAGTGAAGATTAAAGAGGTGCATAAGTAGGATATTGAGCTACAAAAGAAGGTTTGAAATGTTCCTGAATTCAACCCTGATTGATATTAGATAGTAAGGTTAAGGAATTGTGTATGTATACCTCCTATTCAAGAATTAATTAAGGGGTTACTGGATGAGGCTCATAATTCATCATTCTCTATTCATCCTGGATGTAAATAGATATATAGGGACATAAAAGAGTACTTTCAGTGGGATGGTATAAAAAGAGATATCACCGAATTTGTCTCTAGATGCTTGGTTTTTCAGAAAAATAAAGCTGGGAGACAGAAGTATAAGCGGATGTTACTACCATTACCCATACCAGAAAGGAAATGGAAAAACAAAACTATGTACTTTTTCATCGGACTTCCCAAAAAATCCAAATGAAATAATGCTATCTAGGTTATAGTTGATCGTGTTATGAAGTCGGCACACTTCATTACTGTTAGATATTATTTCTCACTTGATCAGCTTCCCAGGATATATATAAGGGAAGTTGAAAGATTGTATGGTGTACCACTTTACATTATATCTGATCGAGATCCGAGGTTTTCCTTTATTTTCTAGATAACTTTACAGCATGATCTGGATATAGAGTTATGTTTTATCAGTTTTTATCATCCTTAGACAGACGGGCAGTTTGAGAGGACAATTCAAACATTGGAAGACATGTTGGGAGCCTGATCTATGGATTTCAAAGGTGGTTGGGATAAAAACCATCCTTTGGTGGAATTTTATTATAATAATAGCTTTCACTCCAATATTCATATGACTTCTTATGAAGCTCCCTATGGAAAGAAATGCAGAACTATAACTTGGTGGGATGATGTTGGGGAAAGAACGCTATTAGGACCTGATCTTTTTTATGATATGACAAAAAAAGTCAAGTCAATTCAACAACACATAAGAGCAGCTCAGAGTCGACAAAAAAGTTATGCTAACAACCGAAAAAAGACCTAGAGTTTGAAGTGAGTGACCAAGTGTTCTTATGAATATCTCCCTGGAAGAGAGTAACACAATTTGGAAATAAGGTCAAGTTGAGCTCCTGTTATATCGGTCCTTTTGAAATACTGGATCGTGTTGGGAAGTTAGCTTACTGATTGGCACTTCGAACAAATATCTCTCATGTTCATGATGTGTTCCATGTATCTCTCTTCAGAATGTACATACTCAATCCTTCACATGTACTAAGCTCATAAGTTGTACGGCTGGAGTAAGATATTTCTTATAAAGAACAGCCGATAGGGAATCTAGATCATAGAGAAAAATTTCTATGAAGCAAGATCACTCGCTTGGTTAATGTTTTATGGAGGAACCACCAATTAGAAGAAGTTACATGGGAACATGAAGATAGGATGAGGGAGAGGTATCCACATATTTTTTTTAAAAAGTGAAAACTTTCGAGGGAAAAATAATTTTATACTGGGTAGGTTGTAACAGCCTGAGATTTTATAAGAAATATATAACTTTTTATCTTATGTTATATTCAACACCAAAGGAATATTTCACTACACATAGCTTGCATTGTATGCAATACCGAGTCTTACTAAAAAATGATATATTATTATAATATTATAAACAAGGAGTTTTGAATAGTATTAACAGATTATTGAATTTTATAACATTAAAATTAATCTTACAGATTTTCTAGAATGAGGTATGAAAACAAAATCATTTTTCAGATAAAAGAAGTATTTTTCATAAATTGTAATTTTATCGCCTTTTGATGGAGCACCCATTTTAAATCTAATTTTTGACATGTCTATTAGTTAAATTATAAAAAATAAACTTCTTCTTTTAAATCAGGATAAAAAATTTACATTGGATAAATTTTTGATACTTTTCTGATAACATTCATATTTTGATGAATAGTATAAATATGATAAATTTTTTATAAAAACAAATTTATTCATCAAGATAATTAATATGGATAAATGATAAAATTTAATGGTTTGAAATTATATATCGAATATATTTTTACCCTTTAATATAATGTTAGTCATTACTGTTAATTTTACATTTAATTTATAGGTAAAAACATTTCAATCTTTGAAAATGTTTCAACTTTTAAAACCCATTTTTTTAACAACTGGATTAATTTTAAATAAATTACATAAAGTTCTGTGTTTTTCATTTTGAAAAATGGATTCCATATTTGTATTTAGTGGGTCCAAAATATGTTAATAGGTTACTTTTATTTTTTTTGACATTATGAATAGTAACTTCTGTAATTTTTATTTATGACTGTTAAAGGTAAATAAGGTAATTAAGGGTAAAAATAAGATTTTAAAATTACTCTACCACCTGAAAAAATTCTATTGGATGAATAAAAGTCGTCCCATATCACATAATGGTCATAATAGATTCATTTAATTTACTTTTGACCATGAAAATGATATAATTATTATTAAAACGAAAGAATGTGACAACATGTCACTCTCATATATCTTATAAGTGTAATAATTATAATTTAGTGATAAAATTCATAAAAAATCAAATATAAATAGTCTATAGAAATATTATATAATTATATAAATTATAAAAAATTATTTAGATTTTTTTGGGAATAAATAATTTCCATTAATAATGACACAATAGTGATGTTGAAATTATTTTATTGATTGAAATATTAAATAAATGGTTTTAAAAATATAAAATAAATATTATATGAACTAATTAATGATCTCCAAAAAGTTTCTAGAACAATATGATATATTATTAATCTATTAAATATTTTGGTTCCAATATATTCTCTATTTGGATTTTATTTAAATTAAAATAAATTAATATTATCAAAATTGAAACTATTGTTATTTTATAAAAATAACATATTATAAAATTGTTTAAAAATCAAAAAATTATTAAAAAAGTATAAATTGAAATTTATATGGCCTAAAATGTCACAAAGTACCCAATTATGGACAATTCACAACACATGCATAATTATTTATAACAATTCGATATATAGAATATTATTACCACAATTAAAATTAAATAGATTAAATAAGGATAAATAAAGTTGATAAGGTGTAAAATAAATTCCCAACATGTATATATTTTATTGGATGATGATATTGCAACCCTATATCATCTCATATTCTAATTTAGTCATTTTATGTGGTTTTTATGTGGGTTTTTAATTTATTATAAATTAATATTTTTTATGTTTCTAAAGGATTTCCACTCCTCCCTTATAAAAGGGAACCTCCTACCTCTCCTCTTCACAATCTTTTGAAGCTTCATTATCAGCCATTACCTATCAATTTCACTTCTACACTTACAAAGAAACATTCTATAGGTCATTGTTTTCTTTAAAGAACATCTTTAGTGCCTTAAGAGTATGTTTATATAAGGTGTGCCGAAGAAGAGGTAATATCCATTACCAATTCATTGAAATTTATTTCTTCTTCTTCTTCCTCTTATTTTTTTGTTTCATTATAAAGTAATAACATCAGTATCACTAATATACTAATATGTTATTATAAATATGAAACAATACTATTTCACCTTCTATCCATCCTATGGAAAATGAAATCACCACGTGTGCGTGTGTATGGAATATTGTCTCTACGTTGTGTTGTAATCTGTTTTCCACCACCACCTTACTTGGATGGTTATAATGGTGTAAATAATAGCTATATATTATTATTGTAACATGATACTAATTATGATATATTCTATCATCCACTCCAATACCTTTCAATAAATATGGGAATGATACCGTGGCTCGTGTGTATGTACGACTTACCCTCTCTACGATGCGATGGGATTCGTTCTACATGATCTTTATTAAACCATGATTATGTAAATGAATTGAATGAATAAATATGATATGAATTATACTAATTACATTATCTAAATGATATAACTATAATCTAAAAATAGGAATATGAACTTATCGGACAAAATATATGTATGAAAATAAAGAAGTTAATACCCAAACAACAAGAAATAATGAAATGTTACTAACAAACGGATGAAAATATGATCATTAATTTTATCATGAAAATAATTATGATTATATAATAGATCTTTAACAATATTTAAATCATTATACCAGAGGTTCATATACATACTCTAAATATGGGACCTAAGGTAAGGTAAAATCTTGCAATCTCAAATTTTATCCGAGATTGTTTATACTTTGATATTTACTAGGGAATAATTATCATCCAAATCCAAGTTTCCTCAATATGTAATATTATTCCCATCCTCCTTCAATTTTTTAAATACTGTTTTAACTATTGGTGAAAATTTTAGTAAAAGACATGAAAGGAGTCATTTATCGTTTTCAATACGAGATACTTTTTGACTTTTCTGGCCAAAGTACTAGAATATTTTTTTAACTTATATGGCATTAATAGATTTTTATGATTTCATAGTAAATTATTTACATGAATCTCTCTTTACAAGTTTTCATGTTTCTTTTCAATTAACATTATTTAGTTTAAAATGGTATGACATGTAGAGAAAGGGAAAAATGTTTTTGAAGAAGAAATGATATTTTCCTCAGGAATGTAGTTCAAGTGTTTTATCAGAATTATTTTCCATCCCTGGTAAAATAGGGTTCTATTTATATCTCTATTATTATATTGATTTGATCATGTTATGATGGAATTATTTTTATGAAGTCCTTTTATCTTATATGGGTTTTGTTTTGATGGCATGATGTTGAATAATCCAATTTTTAAAACATGGGTTATGCTATGATGCGACTTATGATTTTGTAGAACACATAAGAATGGATTCATTATAAGATGGGTGGGACTTATATCTCCATCCAATGAATTGGGTAAATATTTACATCTCCTGATATATACATGACTGGAATGGAATTTTAATCATGTTTGTTGATACAAGACTGGAACGAGGAGTGAACTTAGTTAAATAATGGACTTTGTCCGCTATGATGGTATTGGCAATGACTCTTAACTAATATGAAATGATTCCCTATGATTATTTGTTTATAAAAAATGTTTAATGTTTTATGTTATGATTATTGGGATTACATTAATCTAAAATTATATATCCCATGTCATGGTATTATGATATCTTTTACAGGTTATGATTTTCAAAACGTTGTGTTCTTATGAATATGATATGATATATATTTACATTGTTTACCCTTACTGAGCATTTGAGATCAGACTTTTTTATGTTTTATTTTCCCTAGGTTATGAAGAAGGGTATTAAGTAAGATATGAAAAAATATACTCCTGATATGCTGAAATAAACAGGAGATAATGTAGATTATTTATGAACAAGTTGTTTAAGTTTCCCAGTTTCTATAGACAGTATACTTATAAAGGAATTTCATGGTTTTGTTAAATTTTGAAATAAGTATGCTTCAATGATGAAGGAATAACATTGTTTTTAAACTATTGGTCTTTATATGGATCATCCTCCATAGTAGAGTTCCATACTAGATATGTTCATGCTGCGACATTTGGCCAACAATTGGTAGGATGCACCTACCTAGCCTAGTTGCCATCCCGGGGTGGTATGAGATGATTTCCAAACTGCCATTATGATCATTTCTTCGCTCAAATGCTACAAGGTGAGAGAGAAAGAGATTTTAATACATATGTTATATATTTCTATGTTAGTTATGGAGTATTTAGGTCATTACAATGAGTTAATATTCTATTCAACACTTCTAGATAGAAATGATCTTACACGAGCTAGATGCTTCAAGGATGTGAATTAATATTCTATAATGACATAGTTGAATTTATTTTACCTACCTAAATTTTATAAGATATTAAATTAGTCTTTCTTCACTGATAAAAACCTTAGGGTTGAGGAAAATATATAGGTATTGAGGACCAATTAAGAGGTGGCCAATATTTCTTCATGTATGGGAAAATTATATCTCTATGCTTCTCATTGGTGAAGTGGATTCCAGAGTACCCATTCTGGTAAATCCCTGGTTGGTTACAAGTGTGGAATAATTGGGGCACCTGAAGCCTTAGTGTGTTAGAGAGACTCTGGAGTGCCGATATTATCGACATGTGGTTAATATTCATTTAATCTCTCAAACTTTCACATCATCCTCTAGTGGAAGAGGTCATGCGCCACCTCCACCATCTGGGGAAGTTTTTTTCAATGTGTCTTGAGGGGATTTGTAATATTAACAACAGTACATGCCATGGATGAGTACAAGGGTATAGTATCCACACTCTTGATCAATAGTTTCGCCAAAAGAGAATTTTTTATCATGGTAGTCTAGTTGTTGCATAGGGCCATGGAACTGGTCAGTTAGATGAATTATTTCTAATAATTTATGGTTATGATTCAATACCATGTAAGTTATGAAAAACAATTCTAGATGACTATAATGTATAATATTAATTATTTGATATAGGTGACACTCACTCATTTAACTCTTTATATATCATGGAATTTCTTTAGTTGGAAATACAATATTAGAGTGGTTTAATGACACTGGATGCACTGTTGGGAGTATATTACGAGGGAATACAGGTGTGTAGGTATTATCCTAAGGATGTTGTTATTTACCCTTTATTATGATACCAATTTATTCTCAAGACTATGGGTATATAATTCATTCATATGATGTATGTTTTGGTTATATATCTTTTCTTTTTATATTTCTATCGCATATGGGTATCATTCACAGGACTAGAGGGTTGTAGTTATATACACATGGATGAGTGGGTTCTCAAGGAAATTATATCTATTCTATAGAATAATGGAATAGGTGGAGTGAACACTCATATTACCAATCTATTCTTGCATGATCTGTGATTACTTCAGGACGAATTCACTCTTTTGGTAAATCATTTTAGGGATTTCATTATCGACTAAATATCTAGCATACCTCTCAAGAGTATGGTAGATTTATGATAAATAACTTCCCTAGGTCAACTGCAGTTTCCATACCATCATAAAATATTATACATATATATTTGTTGGATCTCCAGTGGATGTTAGAGGAATTGGAGGCCGGTAGTTTTGTATGGCCTAGAAAATCATCTTGTAGGTCGCCCATGATTTTCACAAAGATAGAAAATGTGAACCTTATTCTATACATGGATTAAATATTGTTTTACTAGTTTACCTTAATTAAAATGTATCAACATTCTTGAATAGATAATATCATTTACTATCGCTAAGGAGATAGGGTCTATTCTAAGATCAAAATTTCATCAAGCTATTATGAAGTGTAATTACAGCCATTATACATACCTCTTAAAGCATGTGGTGTTAGGTATGGTCGGTATGAGTACCTCATTATGTCATTTGGTCTCACAAACACACCAATTGTTTTCATGGTGTTGATGAATAGGGTGTTCCATCACTATCTGTATTATATTATCGTAGTGTTTCTGGATGAAATATTGGTTTATTATCACACCTCTAGAGACCATAATAATCAACTTGATATTATACTTAGTACACAGAGAGTGGTTCTGATATATTCCCAACATAAAAATTTCCACTTATGGATCAAAAATTTCACTTTATGGGTCATGTTATGTCTGAATCAAGAACCTATGTTTACCCATAGAAGAATGGTGTAATTTTTTATTATGAGAATATGAAGAATGTGTTTTATATATGACTTTTATTAAGGCTAGATAGATATTAAATTAATTTCATACATCACTTATCACATCTTTCTATTACTATTACTTATCTTACAAAAAAGGGTGTAATGTTTTTGTGGTGAGAAGAGTGTGAGAAAGTCTTTAAAGAGATTAAAGGGAGGATTGTCACGCAACTGAAACTCACTCTGGTGGAGCCTTGGAAAGGCTAAATTTTATTATTTAATCCATTTTTAATTTTACAAGGAGCTATGTTGATGTAAGAGGATAGAGTCATTGCATATGAATCATGAAATTTGGGGACTCATGAGATAAATTACATGAAACAATCCCTTGATCCAGAGGTTTATTATCATGAAATACATTGATGTAGATCCTATTTTATGGGGGAGCAATTTGTGGTGTATAAGGGCTATACTATTCTAAAATATATCTTTTTATAGCATGACCTAAATATCAAACATCAAATATGGTTGAATATCTTTGGTCCATCATTTTTTGAACTTTCTTATAATCCTTGAATGGGGAATGTATTTTCAAATGGGTTATGATAGAAAAATCCTGAGAAATACATACAAAATGATAGTGATGAATGGAAATTAATGGACCTATTTTTTGAGTTGTATTTGAAATATCATTATAACAATAGGATTTTTTTCCTCTCAACTGAGACAATTACCTCTTCCCTCCTTAAGATGATGAAGAAATATAATTTATTCTAGTAAGGGTGGATCATGAGATGGAATCCCAAACATCACGAGCTACACCATTGAAAAAATTGTTAGACAATTTACTAGGTTTGAAAACACAAAAGTAGAATGTTTAGAATTTTACTAATAATATAGTATATAAATTTCATTAAAAACAATAACCAAAAGTTCTATGTTTAATTTCATGAGATAAAACGTATTTACAATCATAATAATAATTTTATAGAAAAAGAATTTACATTATTTGAAAATATGTTTTTAAATCATTTCTAATTAATCAAATAGATAGAAATTAAATTTATTCAAATATTTAAACCATATAAATATATAATTTAGTTAATCATTTTCATACCAAATATTAAAATTTAAAGGTAATAACTATCAAATTAAATAATCATATATTAATAGCATTTCACAATAAATTACTATAGTGTGTTTCATGTAACACATGCTAAACTCAGTTGTGCATGTTACAAAAGATAGACTCAATACTACATGTAACGAAATATATCAATTTTAATTAATATAAATTGAAGATTTATCATCCAAAAAATCATATGGATTCACATATAGTAACTATATTAACCCTCATTGAGTTAAAATTGGTGTTTCCATGTTATGTGTGGAAGGGGATAATGAGCTACTAAAAAAGAGAAGTGTAAAAATGTGATGAAATAATTAGTTTTGTTAATATATGTGACTATTTTCATCAATTATAATTTTATATTAAAAAATTCATTTTTCCACTTCTAATAAAATAATTATATTAATTTAATATTTTTATAAATTCCAAGAGTTCCCATATTATATTGTATAAAATGGGATCTCTCCATATATTAAAATGACAATTGAGATAAAATTCGGTTCTAAAATGATATACCCACATAACTTCATAACAACCAAACCAATGTTCTTTAAGCCTTATTTTTGTAACAATACCAACCATACTAATCATGAGTTGTGAAGCCAAGATAGATTCTGAAGTAGGGGTATCAATATTTATTGAGTGTTTGTAGTTTTATTTCATCTTATAATTCATTTAAATATTTAATTAAGATTATTATATTTTTAAAATTTTATTTTTCATACACATTGGTTATTTTATGTTAAGGGAAAAACCTATACCTGTCTCATATGAAATCAAATGTGAAAAAATACAATCGTTTGTGTGTACGGAAGAATACCGCCTCACATAATGATCTAAAAAAATTTCCATCAAATTATTATATTAGTGGATTATAATTATTGAAATAATGTTTATATAAAATAGTAATGAGATATTTATCATTATTATTAGATAAAAAATCACATATTTTTATACCATTCCATTCATTAAATAATTATATAGTTGTTTGTGCGTACACGTTGACTACCACGTCCATGAAGTGATGAGATTAATTTTTCATCACCACATAACAAGGATGATATATATAATTTTATATGTGGATATATGATTTTATTTATGATAATTTTTTATAAGTGTTAATTAAATAATACCTATCTCTTTCCGTAATTGTAATGGAAAAATGGAAACCATTCTCATGTGTATAAACGACCTACCTTCTCCATGATTATAATGGATATCATTTTTGAAAACCATATTACATTTTATAAATTATATTTTATATATAAAATTGAAAATTAGTTCATTATTTTGTATTTATATTATGGAACAATGTATACCCTGACCATGATGAACACACTAATGGTGATTTCATATTTATGAACTAATCATACTCAAAAAAACCAATGTGGATTGAACTGAGTATGTATTTAAATATACCATAAAAATAAATAATATAAAATTTTTCAAGGATATGGTATTAGTCAATGAAAATGTATTGATGACAGAAAATAAATTATTTATTTATTTAAATATTATTTAAAGGACATACATGGAATATCTGGACTCAAAAAAAGGATTTCGTCTGAATTTCATTTTAATAGAGAAATTTATCTTATTATTATCATAATTTATTTATATGGATTATATAATTCCATTTTATTTTTTATATCATTAATTATCAATATATAATTTTATTTTATGCATTAATTTTAATTTGACCCAAGAAGGATTTTTGACATGAATTTTACCAAGTGGTATAGGGTTCCGTAACTCAATTCCATTTCCAAATGCTTTAACTTCTATTCATTAAATTTTTATTCCATAATTATGTGTGAGTCAATATATATATATTTTAATTATATATTCATAATAAAATTTCAAGGATTTAATTTGTTTTAACATAATATCTCATTTTACAACCTCCCTTTTCTATGATATGGTCTTTGTTAGTGTTATTCATCTCAAATTCCCTTTTTTTAAGATATATTATTATGTTATGAACATATATTATTTTATGAGTTATATAAACAACACCTTATATATTATATATAATTTATATGTTTATTATGATGTTATTTAATTTTTTATTTGATGATAATTTTTCATGGGGAATAAGATTGAAGTGGTACCAATGTGGAAAAGGCTTTGTGTTAAATCAATTTTATTTGTAGGATTTTTTATTATCAATGTAACATGGGAAAAATATGATATTATTTTAATAAAAAAAATTATTTTTCTCATATATTTTTGAATGTTGTTTTCAAATTAAATTTTAATTTCACACAATTATTTATTACATAAACATTATGGATGCATTTCTATGTGATACAGATTATCTATCTTCTATTCGAATGGGAGGTATTCTCTTCAATATCAATGTTTATAAAATATTAAAAAAATGTTATTTTCTAAATATAATATATATATATATATATTGGTTATTTTAGTTTCATTTAAAAGGATAAAAATAATTTTTTTAGCACTTCCAAAATGGGTCACTTTGGCCCATTTAAAAAATGTTTTATATTAATTTTTTTATCATTTACAATATAAAAGGAATTAACATAATTAAAATATATATTTTATTCATATATTACATTATATTATTAAATGTATATTTTTCCCCAAAAAGTATTTTGTCAATAATTTTAGAAGATTTTTTAAATGAAATCATCGAGAAAAGTTTATTTTACCATGTATTGTTTATAATGAACATTTAATGGTACTTCAAACAAAAATAATCCCAAAACACAATGTTTCTATTTATATATTGGTGATATTTTATAATATTACCATAATATTTATTTATCTAAATGGATTTTGATTTATTAAAAAACGTTTTCAACAAACCAATTTCTTTTCCAGAAGTTAATATTGGTATAAAAGGGATAAGGGATGTTTCTATGTGTCTTAAGTTTAAATAAATGATATGTATACGTTATTAGTGTTATGATTCATGGGGAATTTTTATAATG
This sequence comes from Viscum album, assembly GCA_963277665.1. Taxonomy (NCBI): domain Eukaryota; kingdom Viridiplantae; phylum Streptophyta; class Magnoliopsida; order Santalales; family Viscaceae; genus Viscum; species Viscum album. Next base: position 1,031,864,018 of record OY728119.1, on the reverse strand, counting down.
AAATATCATTATATGACAAACCATGTTTTTTTAACGTCTTATATGTAATAAATACATTGGTTATACCTAAGCAGATAACTAACTAAGTTTCTTCTATGATATTTTTGGAATATATTGTTCTTATCATTTGAAGTTTATTCTTCATGGTTTTTTCTAGTTTAATTATGATTGTTTATCAGTGTATAATTGTGATGGTTATTCTATATATAATATTAATATAAAATGAATCTACCAATTTATCATCATGTTTTATTTATTGTTTCTATGTTTTTTACTTACGTCATAATATTTTCCAACAAAAGCTAACATGTTTATGTTTACAAAAAAGTATTTTGGACATCTTGTGGTTGATAAGATATGGTTTTATATTGATTCCTTTGATCATGTTTTAAATCACAAATCTTATGATTATAAATTCCAATGAATATTTTTTTGATCAATAATTTTTCCATGATTCATGATTTATGATATTATTACCGCTTTGTATGAGTTCCTTTGTTTTATTGTCATGCACATTTATTATGTCGTCTTATAATGGTTCATATATTTTTTCACTAATGGTATAAAAAGTTAATTAATATTTTTTCCCATGAAAATAATTTGATTGCTTAGGTCTTATGTTCCATTTCCCAGTATTAAGAAGAATTAATTTATTCTAGAAATATTTTCATTGTGATAGATTTTTGTGATATTTTGAATACATAACATAGAATAGGAAAACATGGGTATAGTGCGAGATTATTTTAATCATTAAGAAAATTTTGTTTATGAATCCATATTTTTAATAGTTTTCCATAATTCTATATAAGTAAATATTTATTATACCTTTATTACGTATGTGCTCAAATATTTCATTTCGATTTGGTAAGATTTGTATGTAAACTATTCTGTAACATTTATAATTATAAATGTATGAAATTTATATATTATATTTTTAAAACTAATTCCAGGAGTATAGGTTCGTGGATGTTATAAGAAGTGGGCATGTAATTTATGTACCTATATCGAAATTCAAGCATATTATTTGTAAATATGGTAACCATTATATTAGAAATATAGATTTGAAATCGACAAAACCCATATTTTAAACTAATCCCTATCACATGCTTATAATATAGAATATATAAAATGAAATTATTCTCATATCAACATCCATGGAAATGGTATAAACATAAAACTCTTTTCAAAATAATTCATTTCAACATTCCATTATGAAATCCACATAAGGTATATTTTTTTACAATGGTTTTCATAATTCAAAAACTATTTATAGAAAAATAAATTTGATGTGATTTATTAAAAATGTCATACAATTCAGAAGTAGGTTATCATTATTTTTATTATACCATAAAAATCACTTTAGAAGAAAGTATTCTATTATAGGAAATAGAATTATACCATTATTTCCAAAACAAAATTTACAATAATAATTTATTCTAGTAAATTTCTATTTTACTCATTTATTTAAGGTTATATAAATAATTATAAAAACAATTCTCTTCTGTTTCAATATGAAATATATGTATAATAATAGATATAATGATTAAATAAAAAAATTAAATTCTAATGAATCTAATGACCATGATAAATATAACTATATATAATTATACCTTGTAATGTTTTCACATCCATATAAATATATTTAGAGGGATTTTACATTAATTACATTAGATCATATGGTGGATTATATATTGGTACCCCAACCATTTTCCTTACTATAAAATAAAAATTAGGTTTGAGATTCATCATTTTCCAACTATTTACTTGTTTTCCATGTATATTAATGACCTATATATCCCCCTTATCTCTCAACTGACACCTTTGATTAAACATTGTTGACGACCCCACCCTCAAAAGGCACCCGTCCTTGAATGAAAATGAATGGAGCGATATAGTGACCCATATATCCTAACTTTTCTAGGACCATGTTTTGAAACTACCATTTAGTGAGTTAATTAAATTTCACATATCAAATCCATAAAACTATGAAACATATTTTAGGACAATAAATAATAGACATATTCAGAAATCAACACACTAGAGGTTCAATTTAATAAACAAGTTCTCACAATATAAATGATACTTAGATGATAAACAAAACAATATATGATAAAATAATAATTAACACTAAATTGTATCTATAAATATGATATATAAATATTTCAGAAATAGAATATCAATCTCCAATGATCTATCCTCATACTCTTATAAAACAATTTTGTGTGTGAGAACCTTTCCTCAGTAGGTTTATCCATATAGCCACGTTAACATCCATCTACAATATAATTGTATCGGTATTCAAGGGTTACAATCATCCAAGAAAAAAACATATTCAATAAAATAGGGTAGAATGTAAATTTTAACAATTATATAAACAATTTTATTATCACATAGAAACCATAATAAACAAATATATGTTGACACCACTCTATCAATATCTAATTCAACGTAAAAAAATTAATCTTAAACCTAAACAAAACTAATCAAGAAAATCCACAACATCCATCACAACAATTTCTCCATTGGGATCATAATGTATGTATTTAATCTCAAAAATATCAATATATGGATTATCTATGCTAGGGAAATGGAAACATTTTACGATCACCATCTCTCAGTGTATAGGGATACAATTATTTTACTACACCCCCAATATATCCTTATCCATGATGACATATATTCTAAATAGAATAACCATGACTCAAAATGACCAAATACATGTTGTCATGAATATTCTACCACATCTAAACCAACACCACAAATCCACCTATTTTAACCATTACCAATCAAAAACGACCCCACCCTACATTCTATTATTCAAATAATTAATATATAGGGTAATGAAAACATGAAGGGAATCAACCTGACACATCATCACATGTAAACCCCCAACAATAATAAATTATATTTTCATAAACGAGTATTTTAAACATTTATAGGATCAATACAGTAAAATCCCCTACCATGCATGAGCCCCACCATACCAAAATCAACAATAAGAGATCTGTAACACTAATCCATCATCATTGGTAATTTTACAACACAAATGCATCACATTTAGGAATTCTATAACATGTCATGACCCCAAATTATGAATTCCAAAAAATCAAACAATCATTATTTGGGGAATTACAACATCAGAATTTCATCAAAATGATGCCTGAAACATTAACTCATCATTTATCAAAAAGAACACAGTACAAGAAACAATTTTCATTATACAACCTCATCAGGAAAACAACACATGGGTAGAGAAAACAAACAAAACATAAAAAATTCACATAGACTATATTATTTTCATGGGTATATTTCTTTTTTTACCAGATATCATTAAACTAATAATTACATGAATTAACAGATTCCCATGGACAACAAGACAAGTACAACAAGGAAAACAAGCCATCAAAACATGTTTAACAATGCGTACGCAACATTCATCAGTTATTTTCTATATTTAAGCGATTAACCATTTTAATGTTATTTATAGATAATACATCCCTTCAATGATTAAGTTCAAAACATAAATTAGATTTCAATAACAACAATTTATATCCCATAATTAAAAAAATATTTTTATTAATGATATAAATATAATTTTAAGGGATACATCATTTTTAATGACTGAATTATCATAATACCATAGAAATAGTAAATAAATTATTGAATTAAATAAATATTTTTTTTCGAAAATATGTTCTATGTAATTTAAAAAATTATAAAATCATCTATTGTTGATAAAATTATTCATCATTTAACACACTTCATGGTCTAATTTTTCCATCAAAATTACCACCACCTTCTCAAAATAATGTTTTATATATAAATAGATAATTAATAATTGAAAAACATTAATATACCACCTTTAACATCAAAAAATAATAATTATGACAATAAAAAACCAAAAATTTATGATAGATAATTCATTTTTTCATTTAGGAAGTTTTCATTTATTTTTCCATGTTTATGTAATTATTTTCTTTTAGGGAGGTATGAATTTGTATTAAAATAGTATAGAAAATATAATAACATCACACATAAATTGTTAATGATAAACATATAGAAAAGTTAATTTAATATTTAAAAATTCACAATCACCTAGCCATATGCAAATTTAATTTTAATTAATTACATAAGATCATTAAATTCAATCCACTTTTTATGGATTCAAAGAAACCCATACCTATCCCCATAAAAAATTATGATCATCCAAAAACATCATAAAATCGGCTAGTTAGTACATAATATAGAAACAATCAATGAGTATATTCAAGTATATCATTCTAGACGATATAAGAGAAATATTGAAAATATCATAACTAGTCTTAAACTTCACAACTCACATCAAAATGACTAGAATAAGTAGAAAAATAAATCTACCTAATATAATACAGATGTGAGTTACCACATTAAATTTAAACTATAGTGATTTTATAATAAAAAATACACCCCAACAACCTCTGATATAAAAAACTAACACTACTTGGAATTTCTATGGATTAATTAAAAGGAATCTACATAATAGGAGAGAGAAAAAATCCTATATTATTAGAAATAAATTTCCTTGACCAAAAAAGAATATAAACACCAATGTAATCTCATAGTCCATCAAATAAAACCCTTTCTCTCATGGAGTTTGAGAGAAATAATATTAGACAAGGGAATTTACATGGGCTCTTAAACATAATTTAGTTATAGAAATACAACCATTTACTGAATGATTGAGTCCACCAAGTCAAAGAAAAAAGTATATTTAATCCTACACACAAAATAATATTTCCTAGAACATTGAAATAAGAAATTAATTATTGTAATGATCATATTATTCAATATATTATTAATAATAACTAATAATTTCATCAAATGTGCAAAAAATAAATTTCAATAAATGAACATTTCATCAAACCATGAAATAATCATAAAATGATATTTCAAATTTTTCATGAACACCACCTCCTCAAAATCAATCTAGTTTCTTATGATATAGATAATACACAAAATACGAGACCCAAAACATCTAGATAATTACATTATTTTGATATTGATGTGTACGATTTAATACTCAGGGATTGGGTGAATTTAATTTTTTAATATAATTTTAACAACATATGAAGGTTATGATAATTACACTGAAACATAAAGATAATTGAAGACTATTATTTTTATAGTGTTTTGTATATAAATAATCTTACTATACTCTTAATGCTTCTCATATGTGGAGAGATATGGAACCCAAAATAATGGACTCTCTAACATTTTATGGGAGATCAAAAATGTCTATAAATACTTTATTTAACCCATAGAGAAACAAAAAACCCTATTATAATTTTTCACACGGTGTAGTTTATCAAATCACCCAACCATTTAAACAACTAGAGGAAAATCAGACAAGTAACCTTTTAATGTGGTGTTAGAATAAAAATACGCATTTTAACATGTCTATGGAATAACTGAATCCCCATCCTTTATATAATTATATTATAACCCAAATAATAACTATTTTTTCGAGTAACACCCTATTAAAATAATTTTTTATAGGTAGTATAACCATATATTATTAATTATCATGAAATGAATATTATTAACTGGAACTATACATATAGATATAAATTTTTTATCTGAGTGTTGAGGTTCAAATTTCATATCAAAAAATATAAAATTAAAATTTTGTAATTTTGTAGAAAGATGTATTTGAAACCCAAATAGAATGACGAGGTATATATCATGAATTTATTAATGCTTATATAATTTGTACTAAATCTAAAAAAAGATATATATATTTGTTATATGAAATTTATATTCAATGCATGATGTCTATATGATTTACTACTTTCCAAAAAATCATATTATATCTTCATTTGATAGGCATTAAAAATAAATAAAAGTGTTCTTTTTTTATAATTTTTGATATTGAAAATATGATTTTAATGAAACATGTTATAATAGTTAATTTGTACCAAACGAAACCCATTGTCAATAGAAATGTCCCGTGGAAAGTTCCTAAAAAATATTTGAGATAAAATATTTAAATTCTATATAATTTATGATTTTAAGTTAATTTTTTAAGGAAAACATTATGAGACATTATACAATGTGTTAAGAATTTAATTATATATATATATATATTCTACATATAAATATCCTTATTTTCAAAATAATTAAATAAGTATTTAAGGATTATTTAAATCAAGATAAAAATGTGACACAAACATCTAGTAAATCAAAATATTAATAATAAATAAAAAACCATTTTGAGATAAAATATTAAAATGTAGTTAGGTGACTGTATGAAATAAGGTATGTTCATAACTTTTGATTCATTTAAATGTTTTCTTTTAAACAGATCAATTTTATTCTTGTATTACCTTCATTTAAAATTTGGTTGTCACTTCATTTTTCCCCATGTGGTAACTTCATTTTTCTTCACACTGTCACATAATTTGTATTCATGATGTATCAATTTCTTGCTATATATGGTCACATAATTTTTTTAATTATATCATCTGATGTTTAATCATATGGTCACCTTATATTATGTCATCTAGTCAAATTATTTTTTCTTACATCCACATTATTTTAATTAAGGCGGTCACATTATTTTTGTTACAGAGTCACGTTATTTAATGTCAATTTCAAACATAGTAAAATTTCCCACAAAATTCATATCACTCAACCTAGAATCTATTAATATTTTCATATAGACATCATCGATCATTTATTTGTTTACTAATAAAGCATTAACTTCATAAAATATACCATTCAATAAAAATATTTAAATTTTTCAAAATCATATTCAATATTTTTTTATGAAAACATAAATTAATAAATAGGATCAAGTATCCTATAAATATTATATTACATTTTAATTATTACAAAACCAATATAACATCGATAATTTATCCACAATTGTTGAAATTACTGAAAATTAATTATAACATTTCACCTAAAATGTTACAGAATTTTAATGTTAAATATCTTCATATAAAGATAAAAAGTCATTAGAGGTAAATGGAATAACACATATAGTTAAAATTGAACATTGAAGGATCACAATGAATGTTTACGAAGAAGGAATCCAAACCTTATAATATTGACATCAATCATGAATATTTCAACCTTAATAATTATTTTTCTTGAAAATAACAATTATAATGATATCATAATAACAAAAAATTACCCCATTAATAACTACTTATAAATATAAAAACCCTAATGGTTATAGGAAAAAACACTAAACATCACATGAATTAATTTTTTTAAAAATAATATGAGATTAATATAAAAGTACAAGAGTATAATTTGGAAAATTATTTGTTAAAGATATGTTAGAAGACTTATAATGATATTATAAACATTTTAATAAATTTAAGTAATGAATTCATTATTTGAGATTAATTAAATATCATCCATCTAAATAAGCACATTCCAGTGAGGTAGAAATAAAATAAGTGAAATATTTTGACTATACAAATTTAATATATTCAATGATTATATATATATTATGAATAGAAATATTAATTAATATATGTTGGGTGATTATAATTCCATCATTAAAAATGTAAATGTTTTTATTTAAATTTTTTAGATGAAATGGTTTAGTAAAATATTTAGCATATTGATCTTTTGTATGAATAACTTCTAAAATATGAATTCATATATGAATAGATTATCTAATTAATAGATACATGAAATAATTTTTATTAGAATTATAATATTTTAACGGAATATTATAGAGTGATAATGAAGTGGTATTATCATAATTAATTGGAATTATCTACAAAATAACACCAAAACCATAATGGAATTGTTTAATTCATAAATAATTTGAACAATTATGTAATGGACTCTGTTTTATCAAAGGTGCATATAATTTTATTTTTGTGTTAAATTCATTTTTTAATCCTTATAATAGTATATATTAGAGATTCAATGTTTATAAAGGTGTATGGTGGTTGTTCGTATCACAGATCCTATTATTTTTTAGAAACAAACTGTAATATATGGTTAGAAGAAACTCCTCCATCTAGGAGGTATGGTTTCTCCTAACTATGTACGGTATTTCATAGGGGGGAAGGGGGATGGAATATTATCTACAACTATGAGAAAAAAATTAAAACTCCGATGAAATGATATCTAATATATTGATAGTGGTTTCACATGAGACTTGCACATGGTATGTTAAATCATTACCCTAGCACATGAGGTGTCCGTTCATTGGAAGAACATGGTGCACAATGGGTTCATGTCATAGCCAACCATGTGACTCATTTTGGAATGTTAATTTTACCCCCTTCCCATAAAAATTTAAAATAAACTCACCCTATCTTTTCCAATCTCATTTCCATTGGTCCACACATCCTTCATCTTAATGAGGATCATCCACCACCTTTTTACAGATCAAGGTAACTCCCTCAACAGAATTCTTATTCCATCATCATTGATAACAATATAAATTTATTAGAAATATATTTATTCCCATTTCTTCCAAATATAGTTTCCCTTCCCATCTTTTATGCTATTTTGTGTGTGTTATCATTTTCCTTATTTTAAAGTTGATGGTCTATTTTCCATTTTTATTCCAATTATATGTTAAATATGATGTCAATATTGGATTAGAATTAGTCTAAAACACTGATTTAGTTTGTATATAATTTATTCACTACTATTTTTTTGTTTTTTCATATCATTTTCTTTTCTGCATTGTGTATGATCTTTCCACACTTTGACATAAATGTTTATATTCTTTATAAATCAATATACACAAGTCATTGTACTTCGACAGTCTCTTACTTATTGATTAGAAGATATATACAAATTGACAGCCACCCCTATGGGTGTGATAAATACATTTATTTTTATAATATAAATGTATAATGGGCTAGAACACCTTTTATTTGTTCTACATGTTTCTAAAAAAATTAACTATGTTATGTAGTTTTTTTGGTAGTATCTTCATATAAATCCTTTTTTATCATGCAATTAAATTGGATTCCATAATTAAATAAATGTATTTTTTTCTTGATTGATAATGGATGTAAGGACATTGAATGTGATTCATAATCATAATAATATATATTATATGATCCAATATTTCCATGGTTGCATTGGGCATGATTACTATATATATTTAGATCATTTATTATTATTATTATTATTATTATTATTATTATAATTCTTACTTAATTTATAATGTCTAGGGATTGATGTTTAAGGGTTTGTTTGAGAATGAAGCTTTATTCCCCATTATATTGGGTGTTGAGCATTATGTCTCTCACTCTAATACAAATATCATGGATATGGGCATGACAATCCACATTAATTAATTTCAGGTGTTGGGAATGATGACTCACCCCACCTATAATGTGTGAATAACATGATGTCTCACTTTCATTATTAAAATCAAGGAATGTACCCTTTTCCTGACCACGTAGCTTGTTTGAATGGTTAAGGATGCTTGAGTTATGGTCCAGGCCTATACAACACATATTAGTAATTTTTATTCCTATATAAAACCTCACATCATTAGATAATATATAAGTGTATTATAGATAAATATTATATATATATATAATAACTATATATATGTATTATTACATTTCAGACTCTTATAACGACATAAGACAAAGCAGGAAGGTTTAGCTAGTCGTCCATTATGAACCTAAGATGGTTGGAACATATTTATTTAGTATTTTTTATTATTCATATACCTTCCTACCGTGGTTTCCTCATACATTTGTGGGGTTATTTATAGTCGCCTCTAGTGGTGGCCTACATGGGTTTTATTTACACCCTAAAAAGATGACATTTATAACCCAAGTATATTAAATGTTTGCAGGTATGGATATGTGAATGTACCTTATTAAAATGGTTTGATTCATTTTACAATTTCATGGATCCTAGTTGTAATGGATTAAAATTATGTTGTATATTCTAGTGGATGAGTCTTTTTCCATTTTTGAATTTGTTGTATAGCTTGTTGTATATGCATGTACCTTGTATCCCATGATCTTATTTGTAAATAATCATTCCATGAAATTATTATGTATATTACTTTTCCTTTTTTGGATTTGAATATTAATTAAATTGATTTATTTTTAATTGAATTGGTTGATTATTATTATTTATTCTTCAGCTATAGTAGTGGGGACTCACTAATAATATTTTAATATCATCTATTTTTTGTTTTGCTGTTAGTTATTCATGTACTTACGATACCATCTATTTATATATCTTATATACTATGCCTATCTAATATGAGGGAATAGTGTCCCCAATATACCATATCAAACCCTCACTTCTAGATATCATCCACTCGTGTACATGGAGGTGTGTTTGAGTCCATGTGACAAACCAAATCATGGAACATATTATAAGAATCCTATGTCAGGGTGTTTCAATGTTGAATTAGAGTAGTTTATTTTTTTTCTTTCTTCTAAAAAATTAGGAATAATACGAAAACTAGGATGTAATGTAATTTTCTAATAAAAATGTACCTAGGCTTAGCTAGCCTATGTAAATGAGAAAACCAAATTACCTAGGATAGTTCATTATTGTTTTGATTTATTCCTATTACTGTTTTATGGTTTCTCCATTGGGTAACCCAAAAGAAATTTGATATTATGAATATTGATGCTATTATTATTAGTATCATTTTGAAGAACTTTATCTTACCTAGGCCTAATGAAGTGAGGGTATGACATTTCATGGACCATTATATAAACATTAGGACTACTATGGCATCCATTTTTCTGTGCCATGTCTACATTTGTAAAACTTTCTCCTACTGCATATAGTTTTTTCCTCATTGTTAAATATTAAATTTTTCTCAAATTTTTTTAAGGGGAAGTATAACTTTATTAATAAATGATTCTCAAGATATTTAAATGGTGTTTTACCATTATGATTGGTTACATAACCTTGATTATCCCATTATTCCATTGTTTGGGTCCCGGACCAACTAGTTCTAAGTGAAGATGTGTATATATGTTTATAGAGAATTTATGAACTCAGATTAGTTTTAACATTTACATGGGAAATTGTTACTACTAATTGGGTTTCAAACTGTAATATAATGGTTTTTTCCTCTGTACCTTTCAATTGACAATCCATAAAATGAAAAACATACTACGATATTTTACTGAGACTCTAATATGGCTATATTAGTGGGTATATGGGAGTATCTCTTATGCTCTCATATCCTGATATGGCTTTTATTTCAGCAATCCTTTCAAGCCTGATATGGGGTTTATATATCAGATTCCTTGTTCCTTGAGTTATTTCTTATGTGTTAATTTGGCAATGTAGAGTTATACCACCACAATATGCTTTTGTAGTATGCCAATAAGGTGGTGGTGAACATCCAAAAGAGTTGTAGGTACATGATCATCATGTGTCCCATCATTTATTTTCAACAATGGAACCACCCATTATTCCTTATATGGACATTGATGCCCATTTTTAACATGTCTCTTTCAGAAAGATACCATATGTGCAAGGTTTATCTTGGCCTACCTCCACTATGTAATAGTTGACATGGGATTTTCAATGAAATAATCCTCACACCATTTATGTGTATGAATTTGTATCAACCCATGAATGTAAATTATTTCCCTTTCAAAAAAACATTAATTTTGTTGATATATTTTCATGCACACAACATGATGATTAAATGAAACACTATTCAATCACATTATTTACAGTAAAGGTAATTATAAACCATTAAGTTAATTAATATGTTATATTTATATGTTATATAACAAATAAAATATCTTGACATTCTTCTAATTTTTTTCATAATATAATAATAAACCCAATTTTACACACGAAAACAAATATTTTTATTTAATAAATTTTACCACCTTTTAATTAAAAACCTAAATTAAATCTGAATTTTGACACTAATAAAAATTTAAAATGAAAAATTAAAATTCATTATTTAATGGGAAACAAAAAAATTATGTTAGGGTAATTTTGTAGTTTTTTTTCTAAGAAGTGTTATTATTAATAAATAATAACAAAATATTGAATATTAGTTGAAAATTTATTTATATTTTAATTAATTTATATGGATAATTTATATTTTCACATCAAATTAGAACAATTATAAATAAATTAATCCAATTTATGAAATTTTAATCAATTTCATATTTAAATTTTAAATGAAAACATGTCGTACTTTTGAACGTTTTATAATTGAAAACCCGCATTGTCAACCCATATGTGGGATGAATTTTAAATTAATTTAAGACACATATATGATTATAAATTTAAAAACTGAATTACAAATATAAAATTATAAAATTATATAATTTATAATAATATTTAATTATGTTTTAACAAAAATATAACTAAATGTAATGTAAATTAATTACCAGGATTATTAGAAAAATTTCCATAACAATGGACTAATAATTGAACTTAAAGGAAAAAATGTAGTAGATACATGTCCAAAATCCATTTTATATCTATATATATGATTTATCCTAACTTTTCCATGTTTTTTCATTATTGGATTCAATTGACATGGAAACCATTTATGTGGACTTCCCTTTTTAAAAAATCACAATAATGTCACTCTTCATCCACTATAAAAAGGAACTCACGCCTTTAATTTATCCACCCCTATAAGTCCCCTTACCTCATACAAACCCTTTTCATGTAAGCTAAAAAATTCCTCCCCTCACCCAATAATTCACACATTAGGATGGAAGAAAACCCCAAAATTATTTTTTTATACACAAAAATTTGTTTCATAAACAAGCGGTAATGTTATTCAATGGTCAATCTTATTTAATTTAATTATCTTACCCTTAAATTATTTTTTATCTCATTATTATATAAATAATATGGTATATTAAATATAAATAGATTTTTTACTCTAATATTTCGGCATACAATTTCACATACATCAATCAAATGTGTTACACAATCCTAGTTCTTGTGTAATATAGACAACTGCCTCACGAATCGATGTCATTAGTTCTTCATTTACCACAAGTAAAGGTTATAATAATGATGAATTTATTGTTTATATATCATAAATATGATATTTATTGTTAATTTATTCATCAATAAATAATATATAACACATACCATTATCCTATCGATTTTTGTGAGAATATAATGACTTCTATTTTGGTAATGTTGACTAAATCCTCCTCAAAGCAATGCAAATCTTTCAAGGTATACATAAAATGTATAAAGGATGATATTAATTAAAATTGGTGATATATATATATATATGATATAATGGTTATATTTTATTTATAATTTATGAATATAATATTTCATTTTCATTCAATTACTACAATAAGAATATTAAAACAATGCTAATTCCTATATACTACCTTCCATCTCCATTGACGGTGCATTTAATTTACTGCCTACAAATATTATGGATTTTCCTATATAAATAAACATAGAAATTATCTTTAATTTATATAATTTTTAAATTCAATAGATAATTAAATCATGTTCTACAAAATAAGAACAAAAATAACAAGTCAAAACATACTTGATAAACTAATCGATTAACACACAAAATAGTAAAAAAATGAAAGATTGTTAAAAAATATGATTTATTATAAGAAGAAAATATATAAAATGAGGAATATTATTATGTCTCTTGTATATGTTATTAGCATGTTTATCCCCCTTATAGAGTATGTTAAATGATATACACCCCAAATTAAGAGCAAGGAAAGTTATTTCATCTCAATTTACATTCCATAGAGACTAATTTGTTATAATATCATAATTCACATTCATGTATGTTATATACAAACCATTTTTATTTTAATATCCTGATTGAATACTACATCATGGTATATTTAGTTTCACTTTTGACTACCGCATCATATGGGTTCTGACATTAAAATTACCATGTGGAAGAAGGTATCTTCCCAATATCGCATTCTTTTGTGATTGTTAGCTTTTATAGAAATAGTAACTTCTTTATGATCATTTATATTGTAAATTTAATTTAAAATATCTATATTCTCATGAAATATGTATCATTATTTCCTAAATAGTAATGTATTTTTTTCATTTGGTGTTGACTTTAAAAATTAATTGAAATGTTGAAAAATAAATATCGTTTACTCAATAAAAATATTTGATGACCTGGAATAATGTTCAAAAATTAAATAGATTACTAAATATATGATTAATGATTTTTAAATTAATTATATGTGTTGGGGACCAGTTAATGAAAGCCCCTCTATGCTTTGGTAGTCTCATGATATGAATCTATGGGCCAAATTTGATTATTTTAAATTGAATAGGAAATTAATATTTATGGTAATTGTATCATGTTCATGGGAAACATAAAATTCTATAATTAATAATTTATTTTATTTATAATTCATTTATTATTATTATCCATGATGTAATTTATTTAAAATTATATATTGATAAATTTTATTCTTAATTTATTGATTGAATCACATGTTTGTTAGTTAACTATCATGACATATAGATAATTACTTATTGAGATATTTATATATAATGTGTTCTCATTTATTGACTTTTATATGATGATTATTCTCTTGGATTCATTATTTCTTCAATTTTACTTACCTTAACTGTGTATTTGAGCTCATTCTTATTTTTTTCTCTTTCCTCATGATATAATGAAAAAATATTTGAATGAAATTTCAAGGATTTAGTTCATTTAACGTAATTATGTATTTTTTTTATTTTTTTTATTACAAAGTAATATGGGTATCAGTATCTATTCTAGTCATCAAAAACTGCTAAACTGGTTGGACATTCATGATTTTATACCTTATAATCTTGCCAATGTAATAACATACGGAAAAAACTCTAGGATTCTAGGGTTGATGTTTTATAGTTGGTATAAAATAAGTTTAGTAGAATAATTGGAAACTAGTTTTTGAAAACATATATTATGGAACATATCCCTGAGATATACTATGAGTATAATATAGAATAAGATCCTAGAAATTTTTTAAGGTACATAATATGTGGGTCTTCTACGAAATACATCTCTACTTATATACTACATGCATATGCAGTTCTAGTATAATTTACCTAGGGATATCAGCATTGAAAAGGTGGGTTAGGACAAACTCATGTAAAATCAGTTACATGAAAAAGATCATAACTCTGCAACCAGTTTGACATTCATATGGTATACTCCTATGGTAGTGGATATTTTATTCACAAACCATTATGAAGTGTTTAAAAGAATAAATGCCCCCATAGAAATAATTTTTTTGTGATTCTTTGATTTATGAAGCATAAATTTATGTTATGTGATATACCATATTTGGAATTATAAATTTTTAATTTATTAACTAATCCAATATATTACATTGTGCTGAAATGTATCTTAGAAGGATGAATGATATTAATACACACTGATATTGTACAGATATACATTTTCTCTTATCCAATACAGCTTGTATTGGAATAGAAAATTTATGGAAATATATTAAATATTAACCAAATAATGACAAATTACCTTGAATGATTGGGTGAACCTATTTCATAAATAGAATCTCCCATGCTATGTCACTTTATGAAATCGAATGGTCCATTTTTTCGTGGGACTACTAATTCAATTATAGCTGAGAAACAGACGATACCTATGGATAATATATTTATGGAATTAAGATAATTTGAAATGGAAAAGGATACAATTATATTCTATTATCTCAATTTGGATTTTCATCAATGGTTTTCCATGAACAAGAATATTATAGAGGAAGAATAAATAAAAGTCATGAAACAAATAACTTTTTTGGAGACAATCATTAATAAACACATCCCTTGTGATCAAAAAATTGAGACGATGAGAAAGTTAGATATCTTAATGAATAAGGAATATTAGAGTTTTTCCTATTATGATGAAACCTATATATGGTTATCTGGGTAGGATACAAATTATATACACAACACAGGGTGCAAGATTTACCATATCATTGATCTTTATAATCTAAATCTCAAATGGGGTCTGTTTTCTCATACATTTTTATCATTCAATGAAATAGATTTATATTCCGTCAAACATAATAAAGGAATTATCATGATACAATATATTCAATAAAATATATTCGAAGAATAGGTTTTCTAATCACCCTTAAAAATGGTCTGTTTCATAGAATAATAATTAAATTATTCAATTCAAACATTTTGTTGTGTATTCATAAAATAGATATAGGATATATATGAATAGACTATGAGTTTTTTATAAGAGTGTTGAAATGAATCATCATATTAATAAATGCAAGGGGTAGATTGAAAAATTCTTCTATTGGGATATGTGGAACTACTCAAATGAATTCCCTATATGGAAAGGTAATATTCAAGAAAAGAGGCCATGTAGATATGACCAAGTTCATCTGATCACTACAACATAGATAGAATTATCAATAGAAGAGCTGGAAGGCACATTAATCCTATATTTAAATTTATACATTTTTATTTTTTATTTTTTATCATATCACTCTTTTATATATACCTAGTTTTACAAGAAAATTATACATTTCTATTTTGATTAAATAGAAGGGTTTCAGAAAAAACACAAATCGGGTGTCTCATTACAATAATGATGTGTTAGAAAGTCTCCATTGTGACACATAAAAACAAGAATTACATGATTAGCTTGTTATCATAACTATGGTTGACTTATATATAATCCTTGGTATATACTATATGTAAAATGTGATGATGAAATCTATTGCAAGTTGAAGGAAATTAGTATTTTTTAGGATGATGTAGAACTTCTAATCTCTAGAGGAGACATGTCTTCATGTAATTATTTTATGGGTCCACCCCAATTAGCTCTACTGAGTGAAATTCATAGGAATTAAGAGAAAAAAATCAATTAATAAAGAAGTCAATATTTAAAAAGATTATACAACTAATATATAGAAATAAATTCATGTATTTACTAATGAATTACTTTTACATAGCCTAAATAATGAAGTTTAATTTTCATTTGATTTCATCCATAATAAAAAGAAAATAAAAATCACACCATATAGAATTTACACTATGGAATTAATAGAGTTAAAGAAACACATTTAGGATTTCGATAATAAGAGATTTATTCTCCCAACTATTTCTCCACAGGGATCCCCTTCCTACGTTGATAATAATAAATATGGATCCATGAGGATGTACATTTATTATTGGGAAATAAATGACAATACAATAAATAGAAATTATCTAATACCTCTAATTTACATCATATTTGATCAACATCAATGATCCTGATATTTATCAAATATTGATATTCAGTTTGGGTATCACCAAATAAGACTAATGTAGGAATACATTTTGATGATAGAATTTCAAATGATTTATTTAGGTTGCGTGTTGAAAATAATGCAATTTGGATTTCCAAGTGAACCCTCTATTTTTTATAGACCTAACCAATAGATTGTACATGGAATATCATGATGGTTTTGTTTTTGTATTTAATAATGATATTACCATATATTACAAGTGTTATGAGGACAATGAGAATTTCATGTGAATCATTCTAAATAATCATAGAAGAGAAGACTAATATAGAAAATTTTGAATGTCTGATGGTTGGATTCAAGAAGATTCTCTTTTTGAAAATATTTTCTCTAAGAATGGAATATCTATTGACCCTACATTGAAAAAAAATATGATATATAATGGCCTATACAAAAAAAATGTGGTATATATTTTCATCAGATTTGATGTTTATTATTGGTGATTCAATTAAATTTTTACCCAATTGGATAACCTATTAAAAATGATTACATGTAAAGGGGTTATGTTATTTTCGACAAAGGGATTAGAACAATAATTTGATGGAATAAAGAGAATATTATTTAATGGAATTATTTTGACTCTTACAACTGGAAGGGATAGTTTTTTTATATACTGATTCATTGAATAATGTACTTTTTTGTGTCCCAATACACAATGATAAAGTTATTGAATGTGCATCATGAAAATTAAATGTTTGCGAATAGATAAATCCAACCCATTTCCATGAGTTAGAGACTATAATATTCTCCTGGAAGATATGGATTCATTATATCTATGATGAAAGGTGTGAGATGAACACCTTAAATAAAATTTATTAATAATAATTCTCAAACAAAGAGCTCAACATGAGAAAATGGAATTGAATCGAGATACTGAAGGATTAATGTTTCTCAATACACTACCACCCATATAATGAAAATAATGTAGAATATAAAATGAGTATGAAGGATCTATTATTTATAACCCAAAAACTGATTGAGATGGATCATACATTAATAAATCAGGTAAATATATATTTTTTGAAATTTATATAAAGGGTTAGACGTGAATAATTTCTCAAATGATTTAAAACCCTAAATTATTTGAGAAAAAGAAAGAGTATCAATATGATAATGAAAAAAGTCAGTGAATATTATCATTGTGAATGAATGAAACATCGTAGTCATTATTTTGTAATGATGTTGTTATAAAATTTTGTAAGAGGATATGTGTTCAATCTATAACTGAAAAAACAAATAATTTGATGATGCACATAGATAAAATATTTGTATATAACCTATTATACAAAATATTTTTTATATCCTTAAGGATCATTTTTTTTTTGGATATTTTATTGTGTGAAATTTTATATTATGTGTCTATATGTTTGGATTTCCAATACATGAAATCTATGAGGCAGAATCCTAAAGGATTTCTGCATCATTTTCTTATTCATGTATGTAAAAGGGATGAAAATACAATAGAATATTTCACGTCAATACCAAATAATCCTTTCTAGAATGATTCAATATTTTTTATTTTTTACCACCTAACTAAATCTTATCTTTTTATTTCTATAAGATAAGATCAAACTCTTGATCACCTCTGAAAGATATATATTAATTAATATATAGTACTTCAGGTTACACCTCTATCAACTGTTTGTGATCAACATCCTCACTGAATTGTGAAATTCTGGATGAGTCTTTATAAGGCCCTTGAAACTAATAATAAATTAAGAAATTATTACTACCCTATAATAGATAGACAATCCAAATGAATATATTAAACTTTTAAATACACGTTTAGGCCATGCTTGCTCAACTTTCATGGTGTGTGAGATCAATAACTACCTTTTGAAGAGTTTTCCTATAATAATAGTTTCCCTTCAATTATTCAATTTGAGCCATATATAGAATTATATAGAAATAGGTGTCGTAATCCAACATGTTTGGTTGAATCTATGGAAAAGGGAACTCATAGGACTATAGATTGTTGCAGTAGAGGTCAAAAAGGATAATTAACTTCATTCTCATATTAAAATACATTAAAGTAGTAATCATGGTATATTGATAATCAAAGGAATGATTTGGGGTTCAATGTGAGAGATTATGTTTTCATTGAAATTATCACTGTGGAAGTGTGTTACAAGGTTCAGTAAAAAGGTAAAAAATAGTCATATTTACATTAAATCCATGGAAATTCTTGAAAGAGTTGGGGTTGTTACTTATCATTTGTTAATTCTTCCAAATTTATCAATGGTACATGAAATGTTCCATATATCAATGTTACATATGTACATAACCGACCCAATGCATGTTATCATATATAATGACATAATGTTTGAACTTAAAAATTCATACATTCAAGAATCCAACAACATTATTGATACAATAAGGAATTTATTAATTAATCATACAAATTACCTTGTAAAGGTACTTTGGAGAAATCCAAAAATATAAGAAACAAGATGGGAATAGTAGTATTATATGAATGTGAACTACCCACCAAATATTAGAATGTAAGACTACTAAAATTTAGAGGATGAATTTTTTTAGGATGAATCAATGTATCAAAAATTTACTTTAAAATATTTTACATTTGGAATAAATATAATTTTGTTGATATCTTGGAAAGTGCACCACATCAGGTTTAAACAAAACATTATTTAGTCCATTTTATCAATGTTAATTAAATCATTAAAAATGTATCAAATTCATATAGAAAATTTAAATTTTATTTATCCAATAAATTATTCATATATTATTAAATATATTTTGTAGACATAACATAATAACAAACATAATTTGAAACATTAAAATCAAAATTTATATATAATTATTTTTAATTCCATTCAATGTCACACCTATTTTAAATTATAAATTTTAAACTATTATAAATTTAATAAAAAAACATTTTAAAAAATTCCTGAAAATTTGGTATTGGTGATTTTTTATTATTTTTATAAGATGATTCTTTTCTAATGAATACTGAAAAATAATGAATTTTAATTGAAAAATAAATTTCCTTGAATTTTTTAATATTGCACAATTTTTTTTAAAATTGATTATAACGAATAATTAGATCATTAATAAATCATTTAAACAAATATAGGTCATTTTAATCGATTTCACTTTTACATTTTATATGATAGCATTCCCAATTTTTGATCATTTTATTTTCAAAAACCCACCTTGACATCCCATTTTTGGGATTGCATTAAAATTAATTTCATCCACTTATTTGATTATAAATTAGAAAAGTGGATTCTATATTTGGAATAATCATAAATTAAAAGTTCTAAAAATATAAAATTAGTTGTTTAACAAGACAAATATTGAATATAATTAAAATTAAATACAGTTATTAAAAAACAATTAAATTTACAAGGGAACTAACCTAAAATATCAAAGCCAAAATAACATACATATACCTATCCAAAATAACATAATTCCCCATATATCTACATTGTCCTACCATTTTTCATGTTTGAGTCAATATTGGATCCACATGACATGAAATAATCGTGGTAACATTTACTTTTTTAAAATTTAACAAGAATGCCACTCCTCCTACAATATAATATGGCACTTTCCAATTCAATTTATTCAAACCAATCAAGCCCATTGGGTCATCCAAAACTGTACCAAAAAATCATCTAACATCCCTAACTTATCCTTGAATCATCAATTTGGTATGAAATACCAACAAGGAAGTTATTTGGTATAAACTAAAAGGCATTACACGAATAAGAGAAAATGTTCTTCAATTATCACTCTTTTTTTGATTATACACCCATTAGTTATTTTTATACCATGATTATATAAAAACCTAACCATATTAAATATATTTAGGTTTTTTTCATAGAAATTAACATAAAAACTCACACAGAACCATCAAATGGGATACAAAATTATTGTTTTTGGGGTTTGTGGACTACTGCCTCATGAACTGATGTAATTTGTTCTTCCATTTACCACATTTCAAGGTTTAAATAATGATAGAATTATAGTTTATATAAGATATATATATATATATATGTGATATTTATGATTTATTTATGATTCTATACATTTAATATAACACATACATTTATTCGTTGAAATTTTTGGAGCATAATAACTTCATTTATAAACATGTGAACTACCTCCTCAAAGTGATGGGATTTTGTCACACTAAAAATGCAATATATAATAGTGAATTGTAATTGAAAAACTTGATGTATAAGTTAAAATTACTATAATTTAGGTAATATATAAATATATACTATTTAATTTTTGTTCTTCTAATGTTACAAGAAAAAGAAAATAGTATCCATTCATATGTACGACCTACCTTTTCCATGAACAGTGCATTTCATTTATAATCACTAAATATTATTGATTATTATAAATAATTATATAAGTAATATATATGATTATTAAATCATTTTTTACATTATGGGGATATTTATATCATGATCTACAAAATATGAACAAAATGAACAAGTTAAAAATATATCTAATAATAAGACA
Source organism: Viscum album (assembly GCA_963277665.1). Classification (NCBI taxonomy): domain Eukaryota; kingdom Viridiplantae; phylum Streptophyta; class Magnoliopsida; order Santalales; family Viscaceae; genus Viscum; species Viscum album. The sequence goes on along the minus strand of OY728119.1, from coordinate 1,031,842,257 downwards.
ATTAAGAAATAAAATTGTAAAAATAATGAAAATATTGATAACAAATGGGAAATAATATATTATTAGAACATGATATGTGATATTATGAATATGAATTGTGTATCTTCATAAGTTATTAACTTGTTAAAAATACTTATACAACAGGTTAACGGATTTACACCAAAAAAACACTAGGTAATGGATTTCATCTCAATTTACATTCCATTGAGACTTATTTATTAATATACATAAATTCACATTTATATGGTGTATATAATACCCCATTTTCTTTATTATCGTGACTCTCTATTATATAATTATATTTTTTGTCTCATTTTATGCAATCTCGTCTATGGTGTTTTGACATGAAAATTACCATACTGTAAAATTTATCTTTCCAATGTTGTATTCCATTGTGATTGTTAACATTATATCAATTCAATCACACAGATACAATGTTTTTTATTTTATAATTCAACATAAATATCCATATTATCATTAAATTTATATCTCTATTTCTTAAATCTTATAACATTTTTATATACATTGTTCACTATGATAACTATTGGAAATGATGATAAATCTTTTTATAATCAATATTGTTATTTGATGATAACGAATGAATTTTTTCATATAATAATATTTTAGGATATGTGTGAAATGAAAAAACATAACTCATTTTTAAAGAAAAATTATAACCCACACATAAACCATGAACTAAAAACCATAAGTGGTCTATGTTTGGAATCCACCAAAATCCATATCAGGAAATGGGAAATGCAAAAACAGCCTCTGATTTGTGCACCCTTGACATAGATGCATAGTGACATCAAACCATATAACATCTAGATATGATCTCCAAAAAAAACATCATCGATGAACTATTTCTACAAATCACATGGGGACACACCATCTCTAACCCATCAGGGGAGAAACAGGACGTCAACGCACCACAAGATCATCATGAACCAAACCACTTTAGGATAATGCAAGTTGTTAATTAAATAAATCCATCTGTATACATATTTTTAATGCTTTGGAAAAGAACTATTCAATATGGGTACTCGTTAATGCAATCCCATTGATGGAACGACAGTCTCATGTGATGAATAAATTTTCTATACCTTAATATTCTAAGCTGTCATGACAAACAATTGTAATGGAAAATGCATCATATGTCTAGGAAACATGATGTCCAATAATTAATCATTTACACTATTTTGAATTATATTATTTTTATTCTCTATTAAATATTACCTTCTAAAGTATTTATGTATACAATTCATTCAAATTTTATTGATTAAATGGAATGTGTTTCGTTTATCTAATGTGCCATGATTATCATTCCTTGTATGGATATTTAGATGGAAATTTCGCTCACTTATTTAACTTTATTTGATTATTATTTTCACTCATACATTATTTCACACTTTTTACATACCATTACTTATCATTTCATCTCACACATTTTTTCATTCATTTACTTAAGAAATGAAGAAGAAAAATTTTAATGAGCACTGAAGGATGTAGTTCATTTCATTATATTATGTTTCATGTTTTCTTTTCTATTTCCTAATGAAATATGGAAAAAAATTATGTTATATAGTTCTCAAAAAATTTATAAACTGATAGGTCATTTGGGATTTTATTCATTGTAATAATTCTAATGTAATAATGTAATTAACCGACTATAGGCTTCTAGGGTCGGGGAATTATTGGTTCACCCATTTATAAAATGTCTTGGTTGGTGGAAATTATTTATATCAATGAGAATATTGAGACTCTGATTGAGAAGAGCGTCAGTATTTATGCATGTATACTATGTGATTCTACCATGAAATGGTGTGAAGCCATTACACATAAAAACTGACATTGTGATATGATCTAAGAAGACTACAATATGATCTTTTATCGAATCACATTCCATCAAATCTATGGGTGGGATAAACATGAGGGTTATGAACCAAAAACCTGTGAGAAATGTTTGTTATGGAATATTATATTCTTTTTATTATGAAACAGTATTTTTATCATACATTATCTACTGATGATATTATGACATCCAGTTGATTCGTGGTTGGACATGCACATGCCATCCAATCGTCGATCAATGACTTTTAGCTGGCATCAATTTATAAGATCATCAACAAAGCCCTCATTATAGAATAGAATTTGAGGGAATAAAACTTTCACACCATGATGGTTTGTCACCTACATCTATTAGTGTTTCTTCAGGTGGTGAAAAATATCACTTTGAAGATTCTTATGCTGGTAGTTTTAGTCAGATGGATGACAGTGTAAATTTTTGGATTTTTCACCAGTACATAAAGCTGGGACAAATATAACCCATGTTTTTTAAAAGATCTAATTAATGTAGAGGCTATAGAATGATGTGGAATGTCTTTTTCATCATCATATCTTTTCACCTAGTGACTAGATAGTGGGGATCAAATCTGACCCCACATTAGGTATAGGGGTCAGTAGTATCTTGATATGAAGGAATTTCGAATACCATTAGCCACTTAGGATGAAGTCTTTATCAAGGAAATGGTACTTATACACATGTTTTTAGCTCCAACATTGTTTTATTTCTCAGGTTATTCATGATGTGACTTAGGGTCATCAGACAAGCCTGTTATATGTAGTTTGGCCTTTCTCAAAAGGGAAAAGTCTTGAACTTATACGGTTAATGTTATTATTTTATTAGCCTCTAATTTTGTGTCTGTATAATTTGACGCAAGGCAATATCACACATATATATCAAAGGTAATCATGTAGTGTTTTATCATTTAGTTAATACAATTTTTTTGATTAATAACACTTAATAAACAATCAGGTATCTAATAAGATAATTTTATCCTTTATATTAGGATTTCCCCATGAGATACATGGATATCTCCAAAAGTTTAATAATTTTATCCTCGACATGACATGATTTTATGTAATCATATATGTTGATTTAAATGTTATATATCAAACCCATATTGAATAATATTATCATAGAGTGAAATTTATATACTCATAAATCTTTAGACATGTGAAAAATGATATAAAGGGTTTCCCTTGCATCTCATGCTCAACCTCAGCATCCCGAGATATGAAGAATGACAACAGAAATTAGTAGTCACTTCATTGATGATTAGGGGTTATGAACAGCTATTTTCCCTCCTATGGTGGATCATTTCACAGATTAATTTCCCACATACATTTCTAAGAAACCTATAGTTGGAGAGGTTAAATTTATTAATGATCATGTTTATGAAGTGGAACTGGTGCCCATTCCTCCATACATGAGCGAACATATGGAGAATTTGGAACTCAAGTAATCATTAGTGTATCTTGAGGATAAAGAATATATATTCCCCCAATAATTATCTTTTGGGATCACCAGTCACTTGTCCTATAATGAGTATTGTTACATTAGGATTTTGTGTATTACCGTCGGTTGAACTTGCACATAGTAATGAAATGGTATCCACATCCTCAAATAGAATACATCATTAATCAAATTAGAGGACATAAGGTGTTCTCAATGATTTATTTTATGTTGGATAACATCATGTTTTTCATTCCATTGACATACCTCATATTAAGTTTTTTATAATTAATCATATTTATGAGTACCTATTGATGTTTTTCAGTCTCCCGAACACACCCATGGTCTTTATGGATGTGTTGAATTGGTTTTCCATCCAATATCTGGATTCATTGGTTGTAGTATTTGTTGTTGATATCTTAATATGTCCTCCAACGGCTCTTAGGTGTCTTGGTTTTAGAAGCCATCCAAGAGACAAAAGCTGTAGTCATACTTTTAATGGAGATGTGAGCCACTACCTTGAAAAAAAATTATTTATTTAATTAATTTTATTAATTTTGTTCCTAAGACGACTTGTTTCAAAAATGAACTATCCTAGCAATGACTGTTATATGCCTAGGGTAAACCCCACATTTTGAACTCAATGGCTACCTCTAGTTTTTGATTTACATCCCCATTATAGAGTTACACCACTTTTTTAGGAAATCCACATGTTTTTTGAATTTCATATATTTAAAAAAATTATTCCTGGATCACTATGCCTCAAAATCTCACCCTTCATTTTGCACAGTCTCAAAAATAATACATATAATATAAAAAATAAAAGATAGAAGATATGATTCATTATAGAAAAGAATGGTTATGGAATTTAAATTTAAAAAATAATCTATAAAATTTATCAAATATATTTTATGAATATTAAAACATATCAGATGATAATTCTTTCATAATTATTAATGTATTTAAATATATAGGTAATTAAATGTTAAATATTTGTTGGCGTTGAAGAACTAACTCTAATAGTTTCCCAATTTCTCTAAATACATCTTCTAATAATAATAAATATAAAATATCTCACATGATTTTTATGATTTGTTATATATAATCATTTAGTAGAATACACATCCATATTCTCTTACATAGTTATACTCTTAGTGAAACCTCACCCCATTGAGGATAATGAATCAAGTGGTGAAAATTATAATGATTTTTCTTCATACATAGATGTGTCTATAATTTCACTTATAGAACCACTACTATATTGTTATCGCAATATATTTTCATGTATTAATAAATTATAGTGAACACATCAATATCCTTGATCAAATTTTTTATCCAATATATTTTTTTAACTAAATTAGAAGCCACAATATTCTAATAATTTTTCAAGACATAGAGAAAATTGTCTATATGATCTCTTCAATCTATAAAAAATTTATTTAATTTAGAAGACATATCCCAAATATGATTGAGATTATTTAATAATTTACAAAAAAATAGTTTATATATATTTCATGAAGAATTTATTTTCATCTTCTTTATAAACAATATAGATTTACATATTATTCCACAGATTCAAAAAGATAGTATTAAAAATAGAATAACATAATTCTATAAGATGATCATGATATTTTCCTACCATACTCCAGAAATAGGCCACGACAATCTTATTATATATTATTTCATACCTAAATAATCATTGCATTTAGATGTATAGAAGCATCGTCAACCAGTATTTTAATATTGTTCCCTAGGACACATTTTTATATTGACGTATAAAAATTGACATCATAAATAATCCCATATTAATAGAATCAATATGAAATCCCTTCAGTATCATGTATTTATATATACCATTACTCATTCCGAAATACCCTTAATAATGATCATTATTTGTGTTCCCTACAATGTAGGTTGGTCAACCTATTCATTCTTTTTAGAGAATTGTTTCAAACAATTCTTAAATAATTTTCAATACCAATATATTATTTCCAATAAATAATATATCTTCAACATAAAATATAAGGAAAATTATTGCATTACTAATAAACCATTTATTGTTATATGTATCATAATGATTACTTATCAAACCATACCATCTTATTACACCCACAAGATGAATGTTCAATGATTTAAGAAATTTTTAAATCCTATTATTGGATTCATGAAACCTATACACCATATTATCATCCATTGGATTCAAAAACCATTCTATTTGTTTAATATAGAAATCTACTACGAGGGGCCCATTATAGAATATTGATTGGAATATAAATTTCAATTTTTAAAATCATGGTACCCATTTATAGAAAGTACAATTTTCATGAATTATTGAATATTGATTTTTGTAATTTTTTCATCATTTTCAATAACATGAGGATATTTATACCATTTATTATATGTCTTTATATTAAAGTTACAAAATATACATTCCATGTATAATTTCTTCTAAAATAATATATTTTCATCCCATAAGTATTATATCCCCTAGATTGTCTACTAAGACATATACTCGGTATTGGAATAAGAACCACATATTTTAGTTCATGTCCACATACCACCTAGGAAGATTTGACATCCTTATTAATTTAATATAGAATAATTTATCATCTACAATATAATAATTAATCCTTGTCCTCTGTGACTAAAAAATCATATCCCAAGGGTACTCTAAATAATCTAGTGATCTTATAAATTAAATGTGTCTATAGAAAAACCTCTTCTATTAGGAATTGTGTTTTTTTAGAGTTCCATATCATATGTATATTAGTCATAATCTTCATCACCATTGATCTTAATTCCACTATAAATATAAGAAATGTTCTTCCTCTCAATAATGGTGGGATGTATTCCATCCTTTATCTTTCTTTATGAATCCTATTATAGATAATATCCATTACATTCTATAGGATTCATAAAAAAGATACCATTATTTTCTCAATGTAAATAATTTATTATAGATATTTCAATAAATAATTATTCAAATTCACGTACTTGAACATGATAAAAAATTATATTATTCAAATATCAAAGATCCTATTGAATAATGATTTCCATTTTTTCAGCAATTAGTTTTCTAAATGTGTTACAGTTTGTAATTATAATATCTCCTAGTATCAAAATTGAAAAATTTCATGACAAATTATTTATCCCAATATATCTAATAATGTATGATTTATAATTTAATTTATTCTCTGAAAATGTTTATTATTTTGAGTAGTGGGTTGATATAGAATCCCAAAATTGATATAATAATAAATTCAGGGATACGATACGCAATGTTATGTTCTGATAATTACTTCCTTATCATTTTACTAAATCAATTTTAAATATAATTATTAAATGCCACAATTTTGTCCATGGATACAGACTTATACCATTTTAACCATTCAAATACATATCTATTTTTTTATTAAATGAAATATTGTAATTTTATCCACCCTTATACTTAACTAGTTTAGTTCCACACACAACTGTTTGAAAAAAGTTCAATTTGTTATATAGCCCTTTTAATCATTTAAATAAATTGAATATATCGTTTTTTACCATATAACGAAGAACAATGTAAATAAATTTTCCTTAGATCTAATTTATCTACATACCCTACTACTATTAGTTTTTCACAAGATTATAATTAATATTTACAATATGCTGGTACCATATATGGTTGAGATATGTTACATTTGATCTTAAATCATTGTCAATTTCTATCACATGGTTTCTATATTCCAATACATTAGTAAAATCTCTAAAATATGACATACAATAAAAAATTATATTTTTTTTAAAAGTTCAAACTCTTCATTCCATGCATGATAATAAATATATCCATATGTAAACATGATATGGATATAATGCTAATAGAAACACTGGGTAAATAATATAAATTAAATAAAAAAATTGTAAATCATATTGGGAATGTAAAATGGAAATTGTTTATAAAATGTTATGCCTACCATGAGTCATCAGTAGATCATATATCCAAGTACCTATATAAACCAATATAAATATATTTGGTACCAATAATTAGATACATATTTTATTTACACTTGTTGTATCTAGAACATAATTCATAGAAAAAACATTTCATTTGATAATGATTACACATAATTCCATCTTTTATATTCCTAAGGCTATATTTCTTCCTCCTATGGTCGAACATGAAAATTATAAGGAATAACATTTATTTCTCCCAGGCCTATTGATATTTAGGTTATTTATTATTTAAAATATTATCCCAAAAGAATAAATTCTCAGAGGTGTACATGGTATTCTACAGTAAGGAATGAAATTATGACTGGATTTTAATTAATACAACATAAATCATACTAGAAAAATGAAAAAACATATACACATAACCAAAATCAATAAACATTATATAGGTAGAAGATAATTTTGAAAATAATATATCTCTCTAAGGGACATAAAATTGAAATGTGTATATGATAAAATATTATTATTGAATGACAAATTAGGAATCATGTAGGAAGTATTGATTATCTAGTTAAATATCATTCATTTTTTATGATAAACTAATCATATTGATGATAATTAACCATAGCTAAAAATATATTTTGAGTATATTGTCCATAAATTTGATGAGTTTTCAATTAATCAAAAAAATATAAATTTGAAAATTCTATAAGTTTATTTAAATTTAAAAATTCGTGTAAATGAATATTTAAAATATAAATTCAATAATCTAATGTTCTCAGTAAATGATTATTCATAAATCATTTTATATTTTAACAATATAATAATTATTGATTATGAATAACCAATATAAAGGAAGAGGTGGTGGAGAAGGAGTCGTCCCTTCAACTTCATCTCCTCAATAAGAACCCAAATTTCCTTCTGAAGCCACATTCACTTTGCCATGTCTATACTCTATACATCTCTGAAAAATTTACACTCTCCAAAATACATTGCTACGTAAAAAGGTTCATTAATTTCAACCATATTTTATGTTAAATTAATTCATACAGATTACTTATAAATAATTTTATTCCAATATTATATATGTCAACTAAAGATATTCAGTTAAGAGAAACTCGATCATTATTATTTTATTCTGTTGGAATAATAATCTTCAAGTGAATTTCAATAAAATATATATTTTAAATTGAATTTATTGGTGATGTAACTTTGAAAATGTAGAATTTAAGAGATTCCATTTGGGATAGATACGAAAATGATACATTCTTAATCTTTTAATTCCTCACATAAATCATTATTCGGTTTCACCAAGAAGTCATTTCCCTCAATGATCAACCATATCCTAGAAGGTAACACTATTTATAAAAAAATAACCATATATTAATGTAGAAAACACACATCTAGTCCAAACCCAAATGTCATTATTCAAAAACATAAACCATCATCAACATAATACTAAATTAGAAGAAAAAAATTCATTAGGAAAATAAATCAATTTTTTTTTGTAATTGTATATTTACTGTTAATACCTGAATAGATAATAGATGAATGGTAACCATATTCAAGAATAGTTGATACCTACAATCAAACACACCAAAAAAATATAAATATTCTTCTAAATCAGTGATAACTGCTACATATTTGTTCCACTATGTAAATATTTAGAATGATAGAACACCTTATGTTCAGTACCATGAATCAGGGTGTCATTTTTTCATTAAAGGATAAATATCTTTTCCACATATTTTTAGGAACATATTAAACCATTTTGATGTAATTTTTATATTATCAAACACCCAAATACAAAATAAACAAAAAAACCCAATTTTAACTATTCCCTAGTAAGAGCTAGTCTAAGGAGAATATGTAGAGAGTGTAACCATTGTACATGAATCCAATATGATTCCATAGTTATTGAGGATTATAATTTTTTGGATAACTCACTCCATTATAGGAACACTACCATTACCAGAATTTTAGTAAATGAAATTCTCTCCAAGATCACTTCTATACAATACGGCTTGCTCACTTCCATCGATAAAATATTATTTAGTTAATTTTCTTGATGTTCATATCATAATCATGGTTATAAATGACTTTTTTACTAATTAGAATGAATATATTTTTAAACCATATTACTGAATTCATAAATTCTAATGATTTTTTCACTATTAAAATTTCAACACTTTTATTCATTAATATCCTAGACATTATGTGACCACCCCTTCTCTTTAAAATATGATACATCCTTTAAGTACCCATATACATTCAATATTAACTTATCCATTAGAATGTTCCCAGCCTTCAAATAACTATAAGTAATCCTAAGTCTCCCAATATAGAAAAACAAATTAATGAAAATAATTTCAATTAATTAGTTCATAATTATAATTTTAATGATGTTTGAGTTCATGACTAGTTACAAATATGAACATGAATAACCTTCATGAAAAAACATCACGAATTTAGTGAATGTCACCATTTTTCAAAATACGATTCGTTCCTTCTAAAGAGAAGTACCTACCAATTTCTAGAAATCACCATTCATATAGCTTTCCATCTCACAATATCCATTTCACAAATAGCTCCATTATTTTTTATGAAACCCATTTTCTACATGAAACCCCGGTGAAAATTTCTCATTCACGAGGCCTCACTTCAACACATTTCATACAATATTATATCTTTTCATCATCCATTAATCATTTTAACTCATTTTCAAATATCTAAACCTTCCTGAGAACACATTACCTGTTCATTCATGGAGCTCCACATCTTTATGAACTCCATTAATTATGAAATACAAGCCTTTAATTTATTTGTATGGATTGAGTATTATAAATCCATACATTTTGAGGGTTGTATATTTATCCAGATACGAAACTATATAAATTTTGAAAAAACATTGAAATTACACCACCTTCAACAATAAATCTGCATACGTTATATGATCATATTACATAAAAACTACATGATTATCCTAGCGTGGAAAATGAATAAACACAATAAAATCCATTTCTAGCTATGAAAAAAACTGTGTCCCAAAATTATCTCCATATGTGTTTGTAGGAAATGTATAAATTATTTAAATAATTAAATATCCTCAAGTAGATTCATGGTATGATCAAATTAAAAATATAACCCTTTTTTATATGTGAGTAAATTAATCTATATAATAATTGAGTGTAAAAAAAGTAATTTAATTCTTCAATAGACCACCGAAAAAATCCTTCCAAACTACATTTTATTGAATTTGACTTTTCTCTGCCATTTGAAATAAATCCAATGAAACCATATTTCCACTTTTAGTTCTCAAAATAAAAACCCTATGGATTGTATCCCTCTAATATACCTATATCACATTAATAAAAATATTAAAATAGTTATAATATATAGGGTGAATTGACAAACTGTAACCTCCTCATGCATATGGTGGTGAATGAACAATGACGTTCAAACAAGTTTTCTATAACTCTAGTTAAACCCAAGGCTTAGTCAGGATTTCATCCACAAGATCATTGGTTATCAACATGATCCATGTAAACAAAACATAGAATTTTTTTAAAATTAATTATGTCATATATGAACTCAATATGTTTGGAAGGAATGTGTTGAACTGTATTTTTCACAATATCGATTGTACTCTTATTATCATAGTGTATCTTCATCAGTTGTTTTTACCTCATCAGTAATATATGTATGTTTCTTCTTCATCAATAATACTAGAGTTCATTTTTTTTCACAATGATATACTTTTATTCATCTATAATTTGATATATTATCCCTTGTTTCTTTCTCAATCATCATAATTTTGTTTTTAATAAGTAATTCACCCCTACATGTGGGCCTTTGATCCACTGCATATCCAGGCTAATCAGAATAAGATAACATTGGTAATTCATTTTCACTTCATACTAAAAATTATAACCCAAATTATATAGTACATTGATTATACCTCATGATTCTTTTCTTCTACTACAAAATGAACTTTTTTGGATAAATCTGTAAGAGAGAAAAAAAAGTCTCAATGAAAATATCTTTCCATATTTCATAAAATATAATATACATTCAATGATCCTCTAATACAATGTGTTATCAAGAATATTATCATCCTCATGATTTCCATGTTTTCTCACTCCAGTTGAATTTCATAAGAAGTTGTGTTACATATATTTATGGATAAATAATGGTTAATTCCTTCTTTTGAATCACATATAACATCAAAATTAATGTGAGATAAACTCTCATGGACTATAAATTTTTTTATTTCATGTGATTTCTTATTCTAAAAAATAAAATATCATCAACATACATAATAACTATAATATAATTTCAATGTAAATTCTTCACGAAGTGATTATTGTCAAAACCTATTTTGTTATTATATCTTTTTCTTATAAGAATCTGTTGTAAAATACCATGTTCTTAGTACCTGATTTTGACCGTAAAGTGGCTTATTTTTTCTCAAATCCTTCGATTCATTATGACAATTCATAAATCTAACAAGATTTTTATCGGGGACTTATACTTCAAGTAACCCAATTATGAAATCTATTTTGACATCAATCAATTAAACTTTTACAAACATTAAATTTAACTATCTAGGAATATCATAATAGAATCAGGCCTATATACTATTGAAAAAATTTCGTCATGATCAGTGAATTGAATTTGGGCATAGCATTTACACAACTAGTGATCCTTCATTCTTTTTAAAATTCCTAACATATTTAATTTTATAAAGATCCATATTTTACTAATCACGTTATTATTTTCTGTTTTGTTTAAAAGTTCTATAGTATAGTTTTAGTAATTCTGATATAGTTCATCTTTTATGGCCATGACATAGGATTCGTTGATTTACACTTCTTCTAAATTTTTTTATTTCAAAATTGATGTCACGGAAGAATACTCATCATTCTACAATATCATTTTTTGTATAGGTGTGATCCAATCATGAATAATATTGGATTGATCTACTTATGCCCCTATTTTTCTTCTCTGAGGTTTAGAATGATATTTTTTGGAAATGATTTCTTATTTTGAATGTACTTTAGAATCAAAATGATTTTTAGATACCTAAATTTTGAATAATCCATCCATAATTTATTTATTTTAGTTTTTCATTCTTCCTCTTTCTTCTGAAATTTAAATATATTATCATATAATATCGTAAAGTTATTCATTGTTTTATCCTCAAGTATATTTACATTATTTCTCTCCCTAATTTTATATTAAGTTTTTTGTAGAATTTTTAAGCATTACTCTTCATAGAGAATCTAGGGAATTTTCCCTCACCCACAACAGAATTATACAATACCTAGTTTCCATTAATGTATTAGATTAGACTATTACTTCCAAATACTCAGAAACACATTAATGAGGTTTTCCTTTGATACCATATCTCATATGATGACATGTACTCTCATATAAATTAGAATTTTGGATTTTGAGTGTACACCAGAACATAAATAATCTCTTTCTAGTATATATGTAAAATAAAACTATCAATTCACATTTTTTTGCCATATTATTTACCAATAAATATTTATGTACAATAACTACATTGTATAATGTTTTCAAAAAAACATTTCTTCATCCTTGATCCAAGATTTTTTATAGTAAATTTCAAATTCAATGGATGTGTACTCTATTCACCAGTCTGATCATAGAATCATGATTATGTGACCAATTTCATTATTAACTCATTTGTGATATCTCTTCATGAAATCAATAGATTTATATTTTTTCACTACAAACATCAAAAATAACATTATAATATAGTCATAAAAAAATTTAGAACCTCCCTATATTTTTTCCATCCCCCTTTTTTGGATGACTTGCATCAATTTGGATGAGACCAAGTAGATTATTTTCCCTCATCTTTGGCATAAAATAATTATTTCAGAATATATTTCCTTACGTGAAAGCATTAAAGTCTCTTTATTGATCACACATCAATTTGAGAATGTTAACCAAAAAATTCATGGATTTGTTCTCCTTGAGTTGTTGATTAGTTTCATCAGACGTTAGGATACAAATGAATTTTTACTCATTAATTTTTATATAACAAGTCCTATATTTACTCTCAACATAGAATATGTTACAACTAGACATCAAAAATTTTATTATATAATTACTAGACTTCCCTTCAAATGTAAAACCTTTATGAATAAATTTCAAAACCAGTAATGATTCATAGAGTTGAATCTCAAATAGAATATTGTAATGATATATGTAAATATAGAAAACATCATTTATTTTTAGCTCAATATTTTATAATTATTTATTTCATATTCATTTGAAATTTATGGAACCATTTTTGTTGAATCTTATTATTCCATAAACACTTTTTATTATCATTTTTCAACAAATCTACATTTATTGTGAAATGGGATGAGTATATGAAATCAGGTATCTATGTGCTACTATTCTTTAATGATTTGAGGTAGATTTCACCTAAGATGTCTTTCTCAATCATCTTCATTTACATCCATGAGATAACTAATTGAGTAGAGGAATAATATTGCTGTTACAATCCCTTTTGAACATGAATGGTGGAATCATACTAATTTTATACTAATAAATATCAATACATGTTTTCATGGGTAATTTTTCATAGTTTACCAGTACAAAATTAACTCAATTTTCTATAGTTAATGTTACCATATTTCCTCTACCTGTAATAATTAGATTTATGGCCAATATTAGAATACTGTTAATATTTGCATTGTAATTATTTCCTCTATATAACGAAGGACATGGTATCATTAAAATTTGTTAATTTATAGGTGATTACCCAACATAAAATATCCTTAACTATATAGAGTAAGACATGGTATGGATGAAAAGAACATATAACTAAAATTTCATAAGAACAAATATCATCTCATTTTCATTCTGTCACATGTCTTACTCTTTTTATTAGGAATTTAACTAGTGATTCTATGTTGATAATTAAGGAATAAATCTAACCCTATTATTTTGTTTGATAAATTTTATATTAGGAAATCATACACCATTGGTGTAGTTCCAACTTTATTCATCCCTTTGCATGGTCTAATACTGTTTACATCTATTTATGTTTCTATATCTCATCTATTGACACATTTTCCAAAAAATGTAGATTTTCTGTTATTCAATGAATTATATAGTCCTTAAAATATAAATTCTACTCATTATAGAAGTGTTTCATATAAAACCCATAAAACTATAATTTCATCTTCAATTCCACTGATTTTGATTTAATTTAAAATTTACTCCTTAAGGAAATAACATTGTACTCCTAGACCACAACTATCATAACGTTTTTCTCCAATCCCAATGTCAGGTCAATGATGAATTTTTCCAGCTCATCATTCCAAAGTGTATACTCCAATACATATTTCTAGATTTTTAGAGTTTTCAATAGTCATTATACCTCTCCTTACAGAAGATCAATCTCTTTTTCAATATAGTTGATATAATTTGAAAACTCATTAAACAAATCTTTCCTCATTATATATTTCATCCATTAAATATAAATATCATCTACTTCCCCATCATGTTTTACCATGATATCATTAAAATCACTAAAATTATTAATATTATCTTTTTTAGGTTCTACATTTTCAACTATACCCATCATGGAATCTTTAACATCAGATTAAAATTATGTTTCATCATCCTCTGAAAATTCAATACTATCATGTTCTTCTTTGTAGATGAAGGTCATTCTAAATAATTTCTATCTCCATATGATGTCTCCCATTTGAGAGGGCCTCTTAAGAGACTTTTTCAAAAATAATACTTCACTTTATATATTATGTTATCTCAATTACCACTAAGAGTTGATGTTTCATACATTACCACATTAAAATATGATAATGTATCTTCCTTTTAAATTTTATTTTTCATCTCTTGAATGTTTTTTTGAACAATTTAGATATATTCATAATCATTATCATCCCCAAAATCAAAAATCATGTAAATATAAATGATTTCCATAGATTTTAATTTCATTTAAATTATTACATGAATTATTATATTTTATAAATTGAATCTCATTTAATAGAATTCCATAATATATAGAACAACATTAAAAGAAATATTAGTCTGATATCTTTCCATAAGGGAAACATTTTAGGATCGTAAAGAGGTTGGAGAATTCTTATTAGTATCTTTACAATGTAAATATCCATAATTTCTTTCAAAAAACATCATTAGCTCCAACAAATTCAGTAATCAAAATAATGAAACTATCTATAATTTAACTTGAATGCATTATCATGTCATTTAACTGGTTTTTCAAAACATGGCGTTTGGAACCATTCACTTTTTATTACAATATTACATATTTTACAGTGTCTCGCACATGATCATGTATTTAGGTAAACTCATCAATATTAAATAAATTTGATCATATAGTATTGCAGTAGTATATTTTTGAGATTGGCCATCTACAACGGGAATTTTTCCTATTTGTGTTAGTCATTTAATAAGCACTCACATCACTGATTGGATTCCTATGAGGTGTGCCATTAAGATAAACCATTTAATGAAACTACATATGAGAGCTCACTCTATTAATAAAAATATTAATGTATCTTTGACCAAAAACAGGAAGTCTGTTATCAGTCCCTGAATTGTCGATATCAATAGAGGACCACTTTAAAATAAATAATTTGTTCTCTCAGATGCCAATTATAGTACCAGAGAACACCCTGAGATGGGTTTCGTGAATCATGATGTCAATTAATTATTTAAATAAGATGGTTATTATCCCTATATAATTATGAACATCTTAAAACTATCTGATTGAATAGTTTAATAATCTATCAACTAGATGAAGAAATAAGAACACACCATTGTAGTATTACTTAGATCACCACTACGGGATAGAATAAGTATCATGTGCTAATAATGTGTCATTAATACCAAAATCCACTACGATTCAGCAATAATTTTGGATAAAAATTGATCAAACATGATCTATTAAAAACACTTTTTCACAAAATGTGAAAGAATCATACGAAAAGGGAGAATTGCACATGTTTTGGAAAATAAAAAAGCTGTTGAAGAAAGAATTCAAATGTGTATGTTCTCAATAATTTCTAGGGTTATCATACCGAAGGTGGTGAATCCATGGAAATTTAGTGAGCTTACTGCTAGGATTGCTGAAATCTGGGGATTTGATGAATTGAAGATGATGGCAATGGGTCGTGGGTTCTATCGCATCATCTTTCCCTCAGATGAATTGAAACTCCATGCCTGGAGTTTAGGCTCGGTATCCATAAAACCTGGATTCCTGCGGATCCATGAATGTGACAGTAATTTTGATCCCAATTCTGTTAAAACAACTTTTGCACAAACATGGATAGAGATTTTCAATCTGAATTGGATGTATTGGCATCCTCAAATCCTTTGGAATTGCCTCATCGGTTGGGAATCCAATTAGGTTGGATAGACAGACTAAAAATCCCACTTTTTGTCATTATGCTAGAGTTCTTGTGGAAGTGGATATGTCTTCTACTCTACTAGAGTAGGTGGTGCTAACTACAAAGGATGACAGGCTCACACGTGGAATTATGTATGAATGAAAGCCTAAATTCTGCTTGAATTGTCTTTTTTTGGAAATGTTGTCTCGGACTACAACAGGAATAAAATCTGCAACCTCTGCAAGATCCGAGGTCATGATGAAGAGAACTGTAGGTGAGGTAAGGGCAAGAAGACTGTCCCTTCTAATAACTCTGAGCCTTCCAGAGATAATGAACTTCACAACATCCCTCACACTGAGGTTGGGGGGAATGATGGGAATTCATTACCTAAATGGAACTCTTATATAGCTCGAGAGATCAATGCAGAGGGGCAGAATAAGCCTACTGTCCCATCAAATGAGTTGATTTCAGCCTCTACCCAGGTCCCAAAAATAATGGATAATGATGATACAGTGCATTATTTGGGTACTGATCCTACTTCTTTGGTGAATGAGTCGCCACCAAAATCTATTCAGGTTCTAGCAACTAACAATGATGTTAATAGAATGCAGGATTTGAGCACAGTTCCTGTGGAATTGGGTACCGATTCTGCTGCTATGGTGATTAAGCCAATTCCAGAAAATACTCAATCTCTGGCTAGCAATATCGATGGTAATAAAGTGTTGAATATGGATGCATTTCCTGTTGACACCCTGCTGGACTCTGGGAAGCAAACTCATGTGATGATTGTTTCATGTTTTGTAAATGTTAATATTGATGATGAAAAACCAACTGAGAATTTTGGGTTCTCACAGGTGGGAAATGTGGCAAAAAGGGTTCTTCCAACCAATTTTTTTACTGCCCCAATTGTTTATGGAAATAGGTTCTCCCTGCTCACAAGTGATGAGACCATTGGAGAGGAAAATGACTCTGCAACGGATGGAAACAGGTCTTGATCTATTGACAATGTTGCTATCTCCCCTTATATTGATATGACGAAGCGAAATGATGGGCCTAGCACTAGGCTCAGATCAAAAAAAATGAAGATTCTGTATTGGAATTATCATGGGATTGGGAACTCCCCCACGGTCAGATCCCTTAGACACTTTATTATGACCAACAGACCTTTGCTAATTGGTTTTGCTGAACCAAGAATGATGTTTGAAAATTTGAAGTCTTTCAAATGGGCGACATTGGTCTACTCCTTTGTCACAAACAATAAAATTGATGGTAGCTCTGAAACCTAGTGGGTGCTTAAACATGGGAGTGTCTCTATTAATCTGATAAGGACTGATTTAAAATCCACCACCCTTGCATGTTGTTATGATGGTAACTCAGTTTATGTGACTTTTGTGTATGCGTTCAATATGTACACTAGAAGACGTACCTTATGGAGAAACATAATTGAGATTTCGGAGTGTATGTAACACAGATGGGTCTTACTTGGTGATTTTAATACTATTTTGAAGCCTGATGAAAAAATCGGTGATGCCTTTTGTCGTGCTGCAACTGATGACTTTTCTCATTGTATTGTTAAGTGCGGCCTATCCGAGGTACCCATCTCTGGATCTGAATTCACATGGAGCCGTTTCACTATTAATGGGAGAGAGGCAAGCAAATTGGACGGGTGCTTTTTTCAAGTTGATGATAGAAATGATGCAATTGATGTATCTTGGAGAACCCTTCCGAGACTACATTCTGATCATAATCCTCTTCTTATTGAACTCTTCTTCCAATCTACGAGGGCAGTGCCTCTCCCCTTTATGTTCAATAATTCTTGGCTGGTTATTCCGGGCTGTAGAGAAGTGGTTTTGGATGCTTGGAAAACGGACTACATGGGCAGCCCTTCTCATATCCTTTGTTGCAAATTAAAAGTGGTCAAAGAAAGGCTGAAGAGATGGAGTAAAGAGTCCTTTGCGTCCATTGATAAGAACATCAAAGAGGCTGAAATTGCATTAGTAAATTGTCAGAAATAGAATATACATCAGGATTTCCTAGCACAAGATGAAATTCAGGCTGCAGCAAATCTAGATAAACTGCTAGATTTGAAAGAAAATCTGGCACGAAATCAGTTTAACATTAGATGGCTGAATGATGGGGATAATAACTCATGGTTGTTTCATTGATTGAATAGGGAGAAAAGGATCAAGAGAAGCCTTCAATCCCTGAGTATTGAGGATAACATCTTCTCATCTAAAAATGATATTGCAAATACTACCATGAGTTACTTTGAGAAACATTACTCAGATCATGATGAGGACTACTCTGATAGGATCATTCATTGTTTTGACTCATCAATTAAGTATGATCAAAACAAAATGATGGTTGACACTCCCACAACAAAAGAGATACATGATGCCTTATTCTCATTAAACATTTACTGTGTGGCAGGTCCGGATGGCTTCACGAATAAATTTTTCATGTATTACTGGGACATTTTACAAATTGATGTTGCAAATTCCATAAGTGAATTCTTCAGATCATCCTACATACCTTTTGGTATGAACTCAAACATTGTTGCTTTGATTCCTA
This sequence comes from Viscum album, assembly GCA_963277665.1. Taxonomy (NCBI): domain Eukaryota; kingdom Viridiplantae; phylum Streptophyta; class Magnoliopsida; order Santalales; family Viscaceae; genus Viscum; species Viscum album. The sequence continues at coordinate 1,031,823,039 of OY728119.1, read as the reverse complement.
AGAAAGGGAATGCCATTAATATCAAAGACTTTAGACCAGTTTCTATTGGTAATATTGTACCAACGATGATTAGTATGATCATGACGCACAGGTTGGGATGTCTTGCAAAGGAACTCATCTCAAAAAATCAATATGGTTTTATTCCAGGTAAGAATATTCAGAGCTGCCTTTTCACTGCTTCTGAGTGTGTCAATGCTATGAAAACATGAGTGAAGGATGGGGCCATGGCCTTAAATAATGAAATATCCAAAGCTTTCGACACTATCCGATGGAACTTCTTGTTTACCATTCTAAAAATGCATGGGTTTTCACAAAGAGTGGTTGACCTGATTGGATCCATTGTTTCTAGTGATAGACTCTCAATTCTTATTAATGGATCTCCTAGGGGCTTCTTAAAATGCTCACGGGGAGTCAGGCAAGGGGACCCTCTATCTGGGATTATTTTTTCTTTTGCAGAGGACAACTTAAGTTGGTGCCTGACAGACCTTGCAAATTTTGGATGGTACAAAAGGATGAAAGTAGGACAGGTTTATGATCCCTCACACATCTTCTATGCTGATGACATTTTGCTTTTTGGGAAAGCTGATAAAGGAACCATCTCCTCCATAAAAGGCATTTTTCACTCTATGAAAATGTTTCTGGATAGGTTATAAATTGGGGGAAGTCCTCGGCCATGTTTGGCGGAGGACTCTCTGCTTTGAAGGAAAATAGAATTGCCTTGAAACTTGGTGTCAATAGGGGTGATATCCCGTTCATCTATCTTGGAGTGCCTCTCTTTTGGGGTAGGGTTAAAAGATGATATCGTGAAAACATTTCTTTGAAAATTACAAATCAATTAGCAAGCTGGAAGGGGAAAAAATTTTCACAGGCAGGAAGGATTTGTTTGGTCAACTCTGTGATTACTTCGATGTTTGTCTACTAATTTTCTTTGTATCGGTGGCCTCGTTCTCTCATTAAGGATCTTACCGGCAAAGTCAGAAACTTTATTTGGACTGGTTCGATTCATGAGAGGAAATTGGTCACAGTTGCATGGAAAGATTGTGTTGAAACCAATCCAAATGGGCGGAATGGGTGTCAAAGACATAAGGCTATTCAATGACACTTTGATTAAAAAGTTTACCTGGAACTTAATCTCAAAATCAGATGAATCCCTAGAATTTCATCAAGCTCGTTTTTTTTGAGAAACTACATACTGGATACTCCAACTACCTTCGCTCATCTGTTTGTTCTTCTTTAAAGAAGGCTTACAAGGAATTGATGGCCAGTTCGAAATGGATTGAATGTAAGAATTCCATGCTCAATTTTTGGAACACCTCATGGATATCTCGATCTATTTGTGATGATGTGGCCATTCCTCCTCTACTATGGTGGATGACCATTGCTGATTTCAACAGTCATCACACTGTGAGGCAGTTCCTACACAAATTTTCACTGAAATCTCAAGGTACTGCTATAGAGACTGTGACACGCTGGTATGGACTAAAAACATGAATGGTATCTTCAACACGAAGGAATATTATCGATCTATTTCTGGTGATCCCATGGAACCTTCGGTCTGGGTAATAGGGTTTAGAAGAACCTTCCTTCCTCTAGCATCTTTGGTGCTGATTTGGAGAATATGGAAAGGCAAACTCCCGCTGCAGGCTATGTTGCAGCGCACTGGTCTCCAGCTTGCAGCGGTCTGTGCTTTCTGTGTGGAGGCGGATGAAATAGCCTCACATATCATTGTCTCTTGTAAATTTTCATGCAGGTTATGGAATTACATCCAGGGAATCCTCAACTACCGCCTTAAATCTGTTTCGGTTGGGGAGCTTTTACACTCCATCTGCCAAACCAATTGCAGTGAGCAGGTTCAGGGACTATTATTGGCAGCCTCGGCATGCTTGATTTCTTTTTTATGGAAGGTAAGAAGTTCCTTGATTTTCAACAACATAACACCCTCTGTTCCTGATGGTGTAATGGGCATGCATCGTGCGGTTCGCACTGCTTCCAGGATCCACACTGGAACTATGAATAATGATGTTTCTGATCTTGTGCTATTGAGATCTCTTGGTGTTATTGGCCGGGAAAAGAAAACATTGATTACGAAATCTATTAGATGGATTCCACCAATTTCTCGCTGGTTGAAGTTTAACGTTGATGGAGCGGCTGCTCGGGCTTCTGGTCCCTCCGGATGTGGTGGAGTCTTTCGTAATCATAGAGGTTTCGTTAAAGGATGCTTCTTCCATTTCATTGGAAATGGATTTGCAACTGAGGCGGAGCTCTGGGCTATGATAAAGGAAATTCGATTTGCTCTCCAATACGGATGGCATGTCTTATGGCTTGAGTGAGATTCATCTATTTCAGTTCAGATCCCCAGAGAACGATCAAGGAATGTGCCTTGGAAGATGTTACCTTCTTGGGATGATTGCCTCCGACTTGTGGAGATGATTTCCCTTGAAGTTCTTCATGTCTACCATGAGGCTAATAATGTTGCGGATGCTATCTCCAAAAGAGAAATTCAAGAGGTGAGTTCGTGTTGGTCTTTCATATCACCTACGTTTTGTAATAGCCTTGTTCAGGCTGATTATCGTGGTGAGTACTACACTCATATTTGTAGACCTTCTTCCTAAACGCTCTTTGTATTTTTTACTTTTTAATTAATTTTAATGGGAGCAGGCTAGCCTGTCTCCTGAACTTCTTGGGTAATTTTCAAGGAATGAACAATGCCTCTATCAGATCACATCTTTTTAATACCCCATTTTTCATAGCCTTATATGGTATAATACTCATTTAATCAAATTGAATGTCATATCAATAGATTGGAAATGTTATTCATTGACTTTGATTAGAACATGAATATTCTTACATCATAGTCTTAAATTGATGAACCAGAATGCACTTTTCACTAAAATAAAATGTTCAACACTCTTTTTCATGATTATCTAGGTGATTAGAAATCCCCCTTTCTATTTCAAAGATATTTCAACCCTCCAAAACCCGCATATACTCATGGAACGACCATCCATGGTGATACTCCTGGCCATCATGGAAGAATAAATTATTGTGTAAATCTGATTCATCGCGAAATGACGTATTTTTAATTTCTAAATTTTAAAATAGTTTATAATGGAAAATTTTGAGAAATGATCAAAATATTCATAAGAATGACCATTAAAAATCACCTTTATAAAATCAATGTGTTTAACCATTTTTAAAAATTTTCTCAATTCCTTTTGAATATGAGCTAATGCCTACTTATAGAAAACTATGTTTTTGAATATTTCAATCCCACCAAATACATTTAAAGAACATATCGTGTCAGGTTATCAAAACTTATTTTCATTTTGAAGCTCTAGTGAAAATTTTCCATTCTCGAAGCTTCCCATAATCATGTCTCTTGCCATATTTTCATCATGAATAATCCATTCATCATGAATAATATTTTACAAGCCTCCAAACTTCATAAAAATTAGATTCTAGCATCCTTTTTAAATATCCACATCATTTTAAGACATAATAATCATGAAACCTATTCCTTTTCTATATTTATAAATTTTATGTCTTTAAAATATGTAATTCACAAAGCTTTCCCCTTCCTCTTAATTTTGAGACCCAAAAATTAGGAATACACTGTAAAATGAAACAACATTAAACACTAAATCCAAAGATATGAAATGATCACACGACATGAAAAAACATTGCTCAAGCTATATTGGATTAAAAATAATATAAAAAAATATTTCATTTCCATATAATAAAATCTCAATCAAATCTGCATCTTTCATATCTGTAAACTATGCTCAATTGGATTTCCTAAATATATCACCAAGTCTCAATTCATAATTGTGACATTCATCTAAATCAGTAAATATATCCCATTATAAATATCAATAGAAATACCTTCTTATTAATACATGATTAGAATATAAAATTGAATATCAGTATTGGGCTTCTTAAAATGATGGAACATATAACCACCAATGATTGTAGGCTCTTATTTTACGAGTGTGAGATCCCTTATAACTCTCTTTTTGTCCTGTAATATATCCACAAATAGTTATATGTGACTGGTTTCAAAAACTCGGTGCATATTCTTCTTTACTCAATTATTTTTCTTCTTCTAATTTCAGTCATGACTCTTATAAAATAATCATAATACAAAATAATATTCAACAAATTGGAATTAAATTTAAATCATCCTTATAATCAAATTTGGATTCAATTAGGTGGTCTTCCTTGGGTGATGTTTGGAATCTAGTATATGCTCAATCTCCTCATGAATATATCAAAAATGATGTCTTTTGGTTAAGAATTTTTCATTCATAAACTAGAGATAATATTTCATGGATTTTGATTTTATCTGATTCCCATGTTTTGTTGGTCACCCAGATTTAGAACAAGAAATTAATTTTCCTTTAGTGACTTGGATTCAGAATGCACATAAGAAAATTTATCCTATACTAAATTTATCTTATGAATGACACTGAAATATCTTTTTAACAGTATCATCTTATTCTCAAACTAATTTTATTACACGGGTTACCCAAATTATCTAATATTGAGGAAGCTAATTGAAATGTTTCTCATGATGCATCATGGAATTGTATTAAATAGTAAAATAAATTTATTTAGTTTTTTACAAATTTCTACAAAAAAAAATATATATCAGAAATAAAATAGAACTATGATGTCCTAGATAATAATGAAAAATTACCTAAAAAATCCCCTTCTAAATTACATTCACAAAAAAATCATTAAATTTAATCTGATTGAAATAAAAATTTTAGTACTAATATTAAAATTTAGATTTGAAATTTAATGAACATAAAGAATTGAAAATAGTTGTGAATTATATTTCAAATGATATTTTTGTAGATTCATCCAAAATATATATCATAATAATATATCAAAAAAATGAAGAACATCTGTAAATTATAACGTCATAAACCCATATAATCACGGTGAAAATAATTGTTTTATTATCTTAATAGGAGATCACAAATATTCAAATATTCCCCATTTCTCTTCTCATTTTACAGTATAAAAAATATCCAAATGGATTCAATTAAATATGGTGAACATATATAAAAAATGACCACATAAAATTACAATTACCTAAAACAATTATTAACCATAAAAAAATACTTTACTTTAATAGAAAATTATAAATATTATATTTTAAAAACAAGAATCAAATAAAATAAACATTAAATAAATTTTTCCACATCAAATATCTAAGTATGAATTTGTACATTCCGTCATTAATAAAAACTATTGCAAGGAATTATCTTGATTAATATTTGATAAAAATTATTTATTTTAGAAAATTAATTTAATCAAACATACATAAATTTGAATTTAACCAAAACCTCTAAACATCTATATACACCTATAAAAAATAAACAAAAATAATTCTAATCCATACCAATTACAGAAAAACTATATGGATAATTATGGGAAAAAATTACATTGAAGCCTAAATAACCCATGAAATTGCATAAATAATATGTGAAAATAATGACATCTAAAAATAGACTATAAAATTAATTTCATTTATCATTTAAATTAAAATCCTCTATTATTCATTATAATAAAAAGGTTTTATAATCTATTATTTTTTCTTTTTATCATCTAAAAATATGACCAATAATAATTTATTTCATGGGTACCTAAAATTAATAATACCAATTAAACCAATGGGGGGAAAATATAACCTATTCAATGTAGAATTACATATTTTAATGATGAGAAAAATTTCCACCACTATCAAATTCGTAAATGATGCTATAATATCATAATTTATGATATGTTTCAGGTTTATTTTTTTGGTTTTAATTATTTCATATTTTTTCACATTCTAGAATACATTATACCCAACATATAATATTATTTAATGTCCTCAATGTTGAACCTCAAGGTGATATAAAATAATAATGAATTTTCTTCTAAAACATATTTTTACTGAGAATAAATTAAAACTACTATTTAAAGGGTCATATGAATGTTCAAAAAAATTATTAAAAAAATATTCATGACCATTTCTGAAATATATTTTAAAAATTAAATTTATTATAGTTGAAAACATGAATGATTTATTTTAAATTTTCTCTCAAAAAAAAGAATGTGGATGAATTATTATATTACTCATGAAGTCTAATGAATTAAAATCCCATGAAAATTTATATCATATTTCATTATATTTATTCAATAATAATACTTCATTATAATTTTACCTATACATGGTCACTTCCATTAAAGGTTCATTTAATGAACTGAGACATTAAATTCACCAAATTGTGTTCTACAGTCTATAACTTCTATCACATGATTCAACTAATGTAAAAACGCCCAACCTAATAATAATACATTATTAGTAAATCTATAATATAAAATATTATGGTACACCATTAATATATTATTACCTTAAAAATGTTACTACTTAATATTTGTTAATAATGGTAATTTTATTTAAAGAAAATATAATTTCATTTATATTATATATATTACAGTAAAATTTTCAATTTTAATATTTTATAAATTAAATTTAAAAAATTAAAATTTATTTTATAATTCAATACAATAAACTAGGTTATGTTGTATATTTTTATATATCTCAAACATAATTACAATTTTGTTGGAATCGTATACCAATACCTATTTTTATAATGTAGTCAATTTTATAAGACATAGTATTCAATGAAAATTTATATTAAAAAATAATATTTATAATTTTTCTAACGAATTTAAAAATACTCTTTAAATTTTTATAACACTGAAATATAAATTTAAAAATCAATTTAATATTTTTTGAAAACTATTCTACTTATATTTTTTGAACTAAACTTATTAAGTGGATGTTTTTTTAATGTTTATTAATTTATCATCACACATAATTAAATAATAATATTATTCCTAATATATTTTTTTTAAAATTATCATTGATATTTTTATACTCTACATAAACATTATGCACACAATTACACATTTCAATAAAAATGGGTTTTCGCATTACTAATCATCTAACAGTAGGATAAATTTTATTGAAAAATAGAAATATACTTGATGAAATGATTCTAATATTGGTGATATAAATAATTTTATTATTGATTATGGACCATTTAGTATTTACATATAAAATTTATATTATTAATAGTAATGTTATTTTCAATGATAATTATGAATCAATTATTCAAAATTATTGTAGTATTTTTTCCAATAAATTTATATTGATTAAATTCTAATGAAATATATTAAATAATTAAAATTTATAAAAAATTCAACACATAATATAAACCATTATATAATTTCCAATCAATAGTAAATATTATTAATAATCCAAAATGGTATAAATTAGATTATCCATTTTAAAAGGTTTTTCTAAACAATATCAACTTGAACATAAAATATATTTTCAAAATAATTTGAAATTTTATTGGATTAAATTTATTTTAATTTTAGATCCATGACATGAATATTTTATATTCATTTTATGCTATATGTTTAATAATACATAAAATAACATAGTTAAAAACATCTTACGTAGTGTATAGGTAAAGAGTTAAAAAAAGGTTAAATCCCAATAAAAAGGTCAAAACAAGTTTGAAATCAATTTCAGGAGTTTTACCAACCAAAATATTCTCTAAATTAATATTCAGTATATTTTTCATCCATTGAATTATTAAAATTTACTTGTAATTATTGAATATTACATGTCTTTACATGAGTTCCTCTTTTATCTACTTATAAATGGGTATCGCATCTACTACTGATATATATTCTATGCTTTAATATTACTCATTGAATATATGAAATTATAATATCCTAGAAACATATACCTCATATATAAACATGAATTCACCAATCGTTAAAATATTACCCTATATATCAATGAAACATCCAATTTAAAATAAACTCTTTAACAAATGGTTTATCCTTATTTATTATTTTAAATATTAATCTTCCAAATATCATGTCACCATAATATTATAATGGATTTATATAATTATTATACTTATATGTTTTATGTTAATTTTATAATTGTTATTTATTCATTTCAATGAACTTATAAAAATAAATGATGATCAATCGTGCATGTTCTTGGATCACCTCTTCTATAGGGAATCATTTTTTAGTATATCTTCTAGTTTTTATATAATTAAACAAAATAATAAAATATAGATCAACATCATAAATAAATAAATATAATATCAGTATTATTCATTTACAATTATTAAATTATAAAATTTACCCCCCTTTAACCATATATACCCATCAAGTTAAACGATGTTCATGTGTTTGTCTGTTTAACTACAGTGAATATTGACAATATATAACAAATTTATGGATTAATATGGGTACATAAAAAGAATAAATTATAATAATAGAATAATAAATTATTATTTTTATATCATTCGTAAAATATTAAATTTAGTATTTAACATAGTATTATATCATATATATAATTATATAAGAAATACAAATTATGCCAACAATGTTTCCATTTTCATGCATTATTACTAAAAACATATGGAATGTTAAGGTATTTATAAATCAATATAAATTATTTATATATATTTATTAAATTTTATATTAAAATTATATTTATGTAAAATTATGATTGAGAATATGGACATTATTAAACATGCCCAAAATAGTAAACGTTACCAACAAATGATGGTTATACTACGTTATAACTAATTAATGATGTCATGAAAAAAATTAATATATGGATTGTAAAATAATAACAACTATGAACAAGGTTATATAATATTAAATTAACACTTTGTGCTTATTTTTTAGGAAGTTATACTATCCTAAAATAATACAGTAATCTAGGTAAGGTTTTTTTCTGTTGTTCACATTCGTTAAGGCATGATTTCTGGTTTTCATATAATTTTAATTGGTGAGATAGGTCTAATATTGAATTGAAATATTTCATTATAAATAACCATTTTATATGAAATATTATTAATCATATCAAAATATCTTTTATATTTTCTATCCATCCATTCACTTCACAAAATTATATGGGCCATTAGTCAATTATGTCAATTCCTTAAGGCATGTTTGATGTTTCAAATCACATTTTCTATTACACTGTGAAATATATAACGTATTAAATACATTTATGGTAATTGTAATCACATAAATTATATTTTAATTTATTTTTTATGTTTTCCCTCTATTTTCCAGTTTATTCTTATTATAACACAGCCCTTAGGGTATTCATCTCAACCTCTTATATTGGACACATGTTTAGGTTATTCAACATATTTTCTCTAAAATAGTTAAAATACATCCCATTGAACAATTACTATAATTATTATCTTATTTCTCATGACATTAAATTTTATATTTACTATTATAAATCTCATTGAGTTCTAATTATAATGTTACAAATGTTGTAAGGGATTTTCATCTCAACTTCACTTCATGGAGTCGTTATTTTAATTAATGAACAAATGTATCATTAAAATGGTGTATATACTTCACATGAATGTATGTTTACACACCCCAACACATGATTAATTGGATTTATATAATAATATGATTTTTACACTTCTAGTTACATTTTGTTAAAAAATAACTAATTTTGTATGTAGTTTTCCCAATTTAAATATATCTTTTGGGTTATAATAATTTTGTTTTACCTAATTTCATCTTTTTCTTCTAATACATGATGATGTTATATTTTATTTCAACATTATTATCTTCTATAACCCATGTTTCATAAAAAATTCAATTACCTTGATTATTTAACTATTTGTTAAAATGAATTTTTTATATTAATTCAAATTACATTTGTTGTATTGTAATCCCATATCCACCTTTTTACATCCCTCCAACATTATCCTATCACATTGGGAAAATAAAAAATTTTATATCTCCAATTATCTATTTAATAAAACTTATTCATATATAATATAATGCCTCCTCATGTTTATAATATTGATAGATTTAAATTTGATTATTTCCAAATGTTGACATGTTTATTTTACCCTTTCGAAATAAAATGTTTAATCACAAAATACACCATTTATTTTATTTAGAATATTTTCTTTTAATGTGTTTATTATTAAATATATATTATATATTATATTTTCTTGACGTTTTTTTCCTTCACCTTTTCTAAATCATTATTTCTTTTTAAATTTTAAATTATTTATAATTTATTTAAAAAGTAAAATTATTCTACCTATTTCGACATTCCATTTTTGTAACCGTGTGTCATTTCGATGGTATTTTATTTAAAATATTTAAATTAGGATTTTGAAATATTATTATATTCACCATCATAGAATAATTTTTTACTAAAATTTTCACTTCATATATAACCATATTTTGTAAAAAATATTGGGAAAACTTTTTTATTTTCACATCAATATTTCTTCCAATGATTATCTCACATGAACTGAGGTTTTGAATACCATCGGTGTATTATTTTATAGTTCCATGATCATATAATAACACAATAATCATCAATAAAATAATATATTATATTATATGTTTTATACCTTCACTTCCACACACTTCCATCTAATGGGTAATGATGTTACCCTTTATGTGTATGGTGATCTACCGCCTCATGAAACGATGTTGTTCATTTAACCATTACCACATCATGTGTATTGAAATTATTATTGAAACACTATCATTATATGACATATAAATGATATATATATATATATATTTATAATATAAATCCTATATTCATGCATTTTATTTTTTGTAAATATGATAAATTTATTCGAGGAAAGGTGGATTATCACCTCCTCAAAGCGATGTGATTCATTCAAACATTATATGGGATGTATTAAAGATGTGTTTAATATAATTATATGTTATACATGATATAATAATTAAAATAATATTATATTATATATTTATACACATATATATCATTTTAATTCCTTCATTGAAAACAATAATTAAATGGAAGCAGCGTTCATGCGATGGTGTGGCCTTCTGTCTCCATGAATGACATATTTTGTTTAATATTTATATATTTTATAGATTTTTAATAATATTTATTTACATAATATATATATTTTATCTACATCATGTTTTACATTCTATAAATAATTAAATCAATATTTATGTAAGAGTATCAGGAATAAAAAGTCAAAACGTATATGATAATCAAAGCGATTATTAATGGAATCATTAATTTAACATATAATTTTTAATAAATGGGTATTATAATTTCTTAAGTGAATGAAATATATAATTAGATAGAATAATATTTTTTTGTGGAAGAGGTATAACAAACATATATTTATTATTCAATAGGTTTGAATTATTACAATGAAATACAAGACTTATGGTAAGGGGTTTCATCTCACATTTAATTTTCAAAAGAGACATGTCATATACACCAGTCATTCAATTTTTGTGGTGTGTATACCAAACATAAATGCATTTTATGATTATTATACATTAATTTATTGGTATTTACATTTAAATTTCATGAGCCTTAATTGATGGTGTTTATGTAACAAAATGTACCAAATTTGTAAAGTAATTGTTTTTCTCAATTTTCCTTCTTTGACATAAATTCCATGTTTTACACCAATATTTCTCTATGATGTATATATAGAAATTTTGAAATATCATATCAGAGATCGTATAATTTATAAAAAAAATTTAATATTCATGTAATTTTATTCTTTTAATTTTACTATGATTCAATTTTAACAAATTGGTAATGGTTTATGGTTACAATCTCATCGTTTTTCATGATATTTTTTTGTCTATTATTCCTTTGTTGATACATTATTTTATATATTGCATAAATTATAAGTTAATTTATTAACATATAGTTATTCATGTTATATTAAACTAATGGTACCATTTTTCATGTCTTTTCCTCTTAATATAATAATTAAAATATATTTTTAAAAACCTGAAGATATTTTCCCTTTCAGTCAAAAATCGGTTTTCATTCAAAACTATGTTTTCAAAAAAAAATTCAAAATTTTATTAATATTATAAGTTTATTTTAAAGGAAGTGTTTACCCATGATTTACCTATTCACAGATCATTTTTAAAGGAATTAAATTTTCATTTTCCAATCAGTGAACATTTCTAAACATTTAAGGTGAAAAATGAATGTTTGGAATTTATGAATCACCTACTGTCATGAACATAATTTCCTTTCTGATTTGATTATATGTTTATATTTATAGCCTTTTTAATGAAGTTTTTTACTAATACTCAATATTTTATTTTGATTTGAAAATGGTTTTCAATGATAAATGTTTAATAATATTTTATATTTGAAATGTTTTACAAAATGTTTTTCAGATTATTTTATAATCATTTTTGGAAAATGAGTTTAAAAATGTTTTTAATATTATTTTGTTTGTTTTTGGAGAAAATAATTTTAAAAATGTGTTAATGTTATTTTATTTTTACAGGAGGAAAATTTATTTCAAAATGACTTCGAGCCATATTTTTTATGTTTTAGAACAACTTTCAAATTAAAATAATTTCAAAATTGATTCGAAATTTCATTATCAGTTTTAATGCTGTATTAAAAAAATGTTCTCAAAATATATTATGTTTGCATTATTATGTTTTCAATGCTATTTTAGGAAAAAATATTTATAGTATTTTTTAAAAAAAAACATTTTTGAATGTAGCAAAGAAATTTTATGTCTTTCGGTATATGTATTTTTTTTTCAAAATGGTTTTATAAAAAGGAAATCCAATGAAATGATATTTTCAGTATAAAATATTTTAAGTTTTCTATTCTAAACTTTCTCCATATAAGTAGTCATTCATTTTTGTAGTATATCTTTTATTAGGGAATTTATCTAAGAATACCATTTAAATTCTATCATAAATTGTTTGTATATTAAAAGAATATATTTTTTAGGCTCGTTTATCTTACAGGAGTTATATTCATTTGAATACCTCTTCTTTTAACATGTTAAGATTTGATGAAATGATGGTTAAACCTATCTCTTTTCAATTGTTTATTATGTCATAACATATATGTGAAACTAATTTCATTTAATGGGTTTTGGTATGTTGTTTATGTAACCCATTTAATTTTATAGGTCATGATATAATGAATGTTTTATTATTTTTGGTGTATGTATGAATGGTTTTATTATATGATAGGTGCAGCATATATTTTCATCCAATTCATTGGGTAATAATTTAAATCTCCTGAGATAATTATTGAAATCAAATCGACTAGATTGATCCGCTATTGGAAGATGAGGAAACCTAGTACACTATGGGAAGATATAGAAATCTAATCCATTACCAGGAAATGAGAATTGATGTGGATGATAGTGTCTCTTTCCTAGTAGGTGTATTCACTATGAATTAAGAAAATGGAGGAAACCATTCTACTTTTTAAATATTAAGAAAATCGATCCATTACAAGGAATGGATTGGAAATGGAGATGGTGGTGTGTCCCTCCCATCATTTTTAGTCGTAATGAAGTTCCCTAATAATTTATAGTAATTCATAATTTCTGATTTGAAATGTTATTACATGTTTATGTGTATTTTATAATTTCCTGTCTAATTCCTATGTTATTCTTTCATGGATTATGATTTTCCCTTATGGTTCAAGTCTTATCAAATCCTAATATTTATACCATGATTAGTTTTAATGATCATTTGAATGCATTATGTGATATTAAAATGTTATAATCATGTTCTCATACCCTTATGCACATTTTTATGCCTACTTATCTATAATGATTACCATTAATTATAATATGAGCGCACACATTTTATTATTTCCATCCCTAGTTTATGAAAAAAAATTCATTAATGATTTGTATAAGAGTGGTTCTATTCTTAGAGAACATAGTCGGAGGTAATGTATATTAATTATTTCCAATTGTATATGTTTCCATATTTCTAAAGGAACTAGACTAATATGGTTTTGGGTATCTATTTTCGTCATGATTTATGTATTTTTTAAAACAATTATGTAATTTCTATGTATGATATGTCTAGGATGTTGTAGTTTTCTTATGTCACACTGAACAGTGGAATTATGTTCTCACCTCTTCTCAAAATATCAAAGAACACATTATGTTATTATTTACTTCACTACATTGAATTTCATTCAATAAAAACTCAATAAATTTATACCGGACATTCATTACATATATAATCAATTAATATTCCATCAATAAAAAAATAAATATCGAAGAAATTTTGAGTGAAAATTTGTTGTATCAATCAATAGTGGTCTGATAATACTTTATTATGATATTTATGTATCCCTAATTATATTCTTAACATTATGGTATGTTTTTATCTTTATATTATTATCATATAACAATGCTACATTTTAATACATTTATGTTACATAATTTTAATTATAAAAAAAGAAAAATTGTCACAATCCTAGGATCTAAAGGATTAGTGTATCTGGAAAATTATGAAAAATATTTTATTTAAATAATAAAACAAAACGTTATTTAATTTTTTATTCTCTTTATTCATAGTGGAAATTTTGTACTCTATATTACATGTAGTCACCAAGGGATATATGTCAATGAAACCAGTGAGATAGCATCATATTAAGAGGATAGATAAGAACATGAATCATTATAATAAGGGTGAGAATAATCATCATCATTGTAATATAATCATTAGATCCTCATAATAATAACGAGTGGAATAAATATATAAATTCATGGAATGTACCAATGAATAAAAATGAAACATCATGTATTACTGATCAACTACAACACAAATTGTGAACAATGCAAGAATCATGTTCATGCATAACATTTGTGTATAATTGTAATATCCTTAATTTGAAAAAAGACATAATTAGGTGCCCTACTATTTTAAAAGAACTCATGAGATTAATCACATTACCCTATTCATTGGAGTGATAAATAATTTTTATTTCACCCACAGATCATAACATTTATATAGTCATGTAGGCAACATTGTATATAAAACAAACATAGTTATAAAATAATCCATCAAAGGTAAAAGGGTATCATGAGAATTTCATAAAGAATAAATTACTAAAAAATCATTGGGGTTTCCAAAATATAAACTGAATGACATACTTGCAATAAGAATAATAATTCATGAGGAAAGAAGAAACAATATCAACAAAAGTAAAATATATATTTTTATAAGGAAGAGTTATTTTGGGGAAATGTTGAATTATTCATTGTACTTTTTGAATCCTTTAAATCAAAAATAATAAAACATGATAAAAATCAAATTATATAGTTTTAATAATAAAAGAATTTCACAAATGAAATTTTTAATAAAAGTGGAAAAACCCAAGGAAAAAGGCTTATGTTTGATAATCCCCTAACATTTTATTAGAATGTTATCTTCACTTTAATGTCAAGTAAAAAAATTAATTAATTAATTAGTAAATAAAGATAATATTTTACATACATTAGATTAAATTTTATTTTATTTAGTTTGATATGGTCATTTTGATGAGTTGTAGAGTACAATTTTTCAGTTCTAAGAGTGTTTGATATATTTTTTTTAATGATTGATTCACAAGTATACCTAAATGAAATATCATGTAAAATTTAGATAATTATCCTTCATTTAAAATATATATTATCAATAAATAAAATTGGTATTATATATAGTTTTTTCCATATATGAGTATGATTCATTAGATAAATGATTATTTATAATCATTTAGAATAATTTTGTGGGTTTCGATCACAAAGAACTCATTTTAATTTATTATTTTATAAAAATTATATTAGTTTGTTCAAGAACAAAAAAATTGTTATAAAATATAATTTAAAATAATTTTTTACCATTATTATGTATTTATGACATGCCTTAAAGGTGGTAAAATAAAATGGAAATTCAACGTCCATGATGGTGGCAAATCAAGACATCACGAATGATGATTTCATTTTTAGAATAAAATGGAGACTATAAGTGGTTTGATAATGAATTATTCCATTATCATAATAAAATTACAATATATAAACATATAACTATTATCATTCCACTTGGATTAGGTGATTTGATGATATAATAATATAATGATAATAAATTGAAATGATATTAAAATAAAATGAAAATTGATTTCACCTCTTCAATTATTCTCCTTGATATCCGCCACAATGAAATTGGATGTGACATTTTGTTGATACCAAATAGAAATGTATGTGGGTGATATGATTAGTAAGATTATTATAAATAAATTGGACAATATTTAAGGATTTTGAGTTTTGAGGAGAAGAGTTGGTGATGGGTGGTATTTAAATGGGAAGAGATGGGAGTTTTTTATTTTTCTATATATGAAATTATTAATTTAGATGAAGAATATGAAATCATTGAACAAAATAAATAAATACTTCAATATAAATTAGTTTTTTATATATTATAGTGCATGCATTGTCTATGACTCAATAAATAGTTATTTAAAATTATACTATTATATACTATAAGTTACTATATTTAATTATTCCCTATAAAATAAATTATTTTCTAAAAATACCAAAAATTTACGCTAACCATTTTTTGTTATATAAAATTAAAAAATAAACTAATATTTCTGAATTTTTTTTATTAATTTAATAAATTTAATTTTAATTAAAATCATCATTTACATAGAAAATATTGATTCTAATTTTATAATTTACATTATAAAATTTTGAAAAATTAATTAATTTCAAATAAATATATCATTAAATAATAAGACAAAAATATTAATTTTTTAATATATTTTATGAAAATAAATTTTCTATTAAATCATTATATTAGTTATAAATGTGTAAATAATCATTAAGGTTTTATAAAAATACCAACACTTAATTAATAATTTTTAATAAATTATTTGCAAATACTGTGATATAATTATATGATATTATCATCTATAATATGGATACATATAATTTTTTCATTCTTATATGATTTTACTATATGATTAGACTAATTTAATTTCCAAATGGTCACATTAATATTTTTAAGGACATGTTACAATTCTGTTGGTATGTGATTCTTAATTTCCCGAAAGTCATCTTATTTCATTCATTCATAATTTATAATGTTTGAATTATATTTATATAGTAATTTTATGTTTTTATAATATATGGAATAATTATAAGAAATAATTTTCAATTGGTAATGTTTCGGGTCATTTCATTCATTCTCCCTTATGAAATTTGTCCCTTGAAAGATTATGTTTCATTCAAACATTAAAATATTTGTGGGTATTTCTCCTTCATCATTGTTTCTATTTACAATGTAGCATCTTCATAATTATGGTTTCCCCATATTAATTTGTCATGTTGAATATTATGGTTTCATAGAACATTATCTCTAATATCCAAAATCATCACTAGCATCTCCTCAAAAGAGAGATAATTTTCAAGTTGTACTACCTATTTATTAATTAAATGCGGGGGACCGGGTATGTACATACTCTAGTGGCATAAGTTTAATAAATCATCTACCTAATACATGGGTTGTGGATTTTCTAGTTGATACGACATTGCTATGACACGATCAAAATTTTTGAAGAGGCGGATATACCAGGGTCTTCAGTTTCCCTTCTTCCAAAATCTCATAATCCACTTATAAAGAGATATTTGATGGAATTCCATGTCCCTAACCTCTATCTCTATATATCACTAAATATTTTATTCATATATATTTCATTGAATTTGGACTTCGTTGATGTGATGAAAAATGGTTTTCATCTTTTCCCCCATGTCTTGAACCATTTGAGGTAATATATTCTTATATTCACCTAATTCTTCCTAGCATGCCAATGTTCATCATCTTTTCCCATAAATGGATATATATAAGGCCATTTGGATGCTAAAGTAGAGACTTATGTTGTATGGAACTTTTCTTGAGTTATATGTTCTTCCCAGCCTCAATTAATGTTTATATATCATTCTCTCAAAATGTCTTCCAACATATGAATTGTATGCTAATATTTTCCACTAATTTGAGGATGATAAGTCATAATAAATTTCATCTAATTTTTTTGAGTTTATAAGACATTTTTCTATAATTTTGAGGTGACTCTCAAATATTTATGGGATAAAATCTATAGTGGAACTCCATGATGCTTTACCACTTCCCAGATGTATATTCACATCTGGTTTACAAGTGATAAGTCCACTAAAATTTTGATATTCAAGGAAATATTTATAAAATGATCCACAGCAACCCATATTTAATTTTTTCTACTAGATGTATTTGAATGTTCGTTGTTCAAACTCCATAGTTATGTTTCCCATTTTCCATGTTGGTATGTGTAATTTTTTTATCATCCCGTTAAAATTTTTCATTTTACATCTCACTTGTTGATATAACAAGAACATTGATGTATATTCAGTTATCTCCTTTATCATATTTTCCCAAAAATACTATCTTAGAGAACTAGATTCATCCTTGTACTCCCTCAGTGATAAGAGATTGTTGATTTTTATGCATCACTCAGAATCCCATTCTTTATCATTAGATCAGATGGTAAAAATTGGATGGAAAAAATTTTATGACACCATCCTCGTCTATTTTGAATTATTAGGAATTATATTTTTTCAGACCATCCACATTATTCTAAAATTAAACATCATTTTATTCGTTATCCATTATTTTCTCCATGTGGGGTGGTTCAAAAATCATTTCAGAATGTATTGAATACGTTACTTACATAATTTTTCCCATTTCCATCCTTTTTAAATCTACTAATTTTGGAACATTCTCAATTATAAGTATTACTATTGTATCATGATACTAAATTCATAGATTATATCCTACATTATTTTCAATTCCTTGATGGTAGTGGATTGAGGAATAATATATATTAGGATCTCAATCTATAGTTGATGGTACATATTAATCACCTTTTTTGAATATATATTTGAAGATATAATGATCATTATATATCTCACACATCTACAATGTATATAATGACTCTTGATTTTCCTTGTCAATATCACAACCACTATCTCCAAAACAAGAGTAGGATAGTTTTCCTCATTAATTTTCAACTTCCTTGAGGCATAATCCATCATGTTTTAATTATTAATGTGTACACATCATGATAATTTATTTAATGTATCATTATATACCACATAATATTGAAAATATTTCATAAGTTTGAGTACATATGGAGTGATAATATGTTTATAACTCTTCATAGTAGTATTCATATTCATTGCTCTAGAAATATATTTCATCCTTTTGTGTTATCTACATCAGTGGGTATGAAAATCAAGAGATGTTCTTCCCAAATCATATTAATAGTATACTAATACAATGAAACTATTCATTTCTATTTCATATTTTAGTTGGGGCACTATTCAATTTCCATTGTCATGGAAGGGTACACAAATATTTCTTTTCGGGTGATACCCTTACCCAAGAATGATATTTCCTCCATCCATAACTCAAATTTACGGTACATCACCAAATATTTCTCCATTCCAAAAATTATTAGAACGATGTTCAAATGATCCTCATGTTACTCCTTTATCTAGGGGAATATTATAATATCATCAATAAATACTTCCAAAAACATGTCATGGTAATTTATACTGACTCAATTTATAAATTTCAGTAATATTACTAGATAATTAGTAAATAAATTATTCATTACTATGAAATCATAGTTTCCATGCCTCATTAAAATGGTTTTCATTGAAATATCTTCCATCCTCACCAATAATTGTGGATATCCTATCCTACGGTATACCTTAGACAAATGCAAGGCCTCATACAGTTGATTGAATAATTAATCAATTCATGGAATTGTATATTATTTTTTTATTGTTATTTTATTGATCTAATTATAAACACATTAGAGGGGAGTTGATCTACCCTTCTTGAATAATAGGACTGGTTCACCTAGTGGTGATGCACTCGGGTGTATGAAACCCTATCCAAGATTCTGAATTAATTGATTCTTTAGTTCCCCAACCATATAGTGTCCATGAAATACTATTGATTTGATATAGTAATATATCCAACAAAAAGTTCAATTTAGAACAAAAATTCTCTGTTAGGATGAGGACTAGGTAATTCATCAAGGAACACATCCATGAAGTCCTTCACAATTGGTATGTCTTTAATCATGACATTATCCATTGTCTCAATAAATTGAGATAAATACACTAGATTGTAAAGAAATAATATCCACACATATTAGAATTATTTAAAAAAGATACATCATCTTCTATACACATGTAGAGAGTTGGAGGATTCATCTGAAAGTGAAGGTTGTTCTCCCTTTTCAGACATTTGAATACGTATTTTTGGTAATGATACACAATCGACGCCAAAATAAAATCAAACTCCAACCAAGGAAAGAAGCCAAATTTTTATCAAGGTTTATCCACATCCATTAACAATGGAGAAGTTATATACTTTGGATTCAATAATTTCACCATTTATTGTTTTGATATATAACTCAATCTCTATATTTTGAGGTGGTGTCTATATATTTCTACAAAACATAAAAGATATTAATGAATGTTTAAGAACAGAATCAATTAGTAAATTTTCATTCCTTAATTTAATAACCTACATATCTATCATCAAACCCTTTCCCAGATTGACCATAGTAATATTGATTGAATATTCTTTCCCTTTTTCATTTTTCTTTTTTTTATGTTGTTTACCCTCAAGAACTCAAGGTTTATTGCACATTAATTCATAATGCCCTTGATCCCTACAGTCGAGGTGTTGGACAATTGGTTCTTTTATCCTTTAATCTACAAAATTTTGTATCTTCATTGGGTCAAAATTACATTCATAATCATGGTTTCCTTCTCTTACACACATTAAAAATTACCCAATAATTTTGAAGAAATTCAAATTGTGCTACTTCTCACATATTTGACATGGGATTTGTTTAGTTAGTCTCAAATTTTTCATTAGATCCCTTATCTTGAAAATACACCTTTCATTTATTATATGTAAAGATGTGCGACCATTCCCGAGATTATATCTCATCATTGAGAACTCATAGATCGACTTCTTTATTACCACAATATATCTAATTCCAATATATTTTAGAAGGTGTGGTTTCAAACCAATAAAAATATATAAATTGTTTGATAATTATTTATGACTAATCCCAATGAATACCTTGAAATACCAATAAAATTTTCTTCATAATACTTGATAGAAATGCCTCCCTTTTGATACGTATCAATGATTTCAATATTTAAATTTTTAAATAGTGTTTGAGGTAAATACTTTAAAAGATATTTTTTTAATGTCTTCCCACTTAATAACTTCAATTGCATCCCTTGGTTTGATGTTCTAATTCTGTTTGAACTATTTAAAAGCCTCCCTATCTATAAGATAAATTGCTAGAGTCCCCTTTTCCATATCAGAATATCGAATCACATAAATGATCTTCTCCATTTAGTTGGCCCAAAATTCAGTGATTAGTTGATCAAAAGATAAACTAAACATAGATAGTTTTTTCCACTTAAAAGAATTAATATCCAATTTATCCTAATTAGTGGAAGGAATACATTCCTAATTATTCATGTTACTTATCATAGCATGATATAGATGAGTATGCATCACCATGAACTTTTTCACTTCACCACCCAAGGCATTGGGGATGTCGGTTGGGTAATCATTATATTGTCCCTCACACATGTTGTTTCCCTGGTTTCTCCTAATTTCCACCATTTTCTATAATAGAAAATATATGAACAAATATTAATTCAACAAGTTAGGAAAAAATAATTTATTCAATTGTTAAATTAACTCTAAAAGATTTTTTTTGGATAACTATGATTATAATTGTTCTCCAAAAATATTCTTCAGTGCTTCCAAATACATAATCTCAAATTAAGGGTTTTCAAAAATTCTATCTAATACTTATTACCAAATTAATGAAATCATTATCTGATACCAACTATAGAGACCATACCTTTTTTACATTATTTCTACATCATTTTAATTATAAACAACATAATAAAATTATAAAACTATGATCCAAAGGTATAATGTCTTGGATAAATTAGGAAAATTAATAACATTGACATTAAATATCATAATAAATTGTTAATTATTTATTATATATATTATTAGTGGACCTCTTTTACACCTAAGTATATGTAGTCACATAAGGATTTACATCAAAAAAAGATTGAGCTAAAATCCTAGTAATAGTATATATAAGACAATGAATCAATAAAACATGGGTGAGCATAATCATGATAATAATAGCATGATAATTTTATCATCATAATAATCATAATTCAATGCATTATATAAATTCATGGAATTTGGAAATTCATAAAAATGAAGCATTATGTCTTATTGGCCTACTACCACACAATGTTGTGAACTATTCTATAATCATTTCCTTGCATAAATTATGTGAATAATCATAACATCGTCAATGTGAAAAATATAAAATCATGTTAATTCATACTACACATTATATCCTAATATACACCGCATTATCCACTACATTAAATGAATTTATAATTCTTGTCCCACCAATAACATGATTACGTTTACATAATCATGCATGTAAAACTAATCATATAAAAATCATAGTCTCAAAATAACCATGTATTTGGAATGGGTTTCTTGAGAATTTCATAAAAATGATATTAATGAATAAACATTTTAGTTATACAATTACAAATGTAATAAAATACTTTGTATAATAATAATCAATAATTTCTGAAAAAAAATCACATGAGATATAAAATATGAGTTTTCAGAATGAAGAATTCTTTTCAAAAAGTAATTTCACAAGTCATAAAATCACATCATAAACATGTATATACTATAAAGGAAGTGGTACTAATAAGTAAATTAGATTTTTGGGATAATAAAAAAATATCCACACTAAAAAACTTTATGGAAGCAGAAAACACAAGGAAATGGATTTCGGTTTTAGAATCCTCTTACCTAATGTTTGAAAATTATCTTCGAATTAATAACCATTATTATAAAATTATATTCATTAATAAATTAATATTAACCATATTTTACATATATTTGAGTAATTATACTTTAATTATGTTTTATGGCTATTTTGATGAGTTGTAGACTCTAATTCTGTTATTCTAAGTGGGTTCATTTTCATGGTTTTTAGGATCCGTTTACTTATATACATGCATGGATGATCATGTGAAATAGGGATAATTTTCCAGAATTGAAATTATATTTTATTAATGAAATTATAAAATTATAATTTGTCATATATATAATATTTCATCAAGATACCAGGATTATTATCTTGAATATAAATTTAATGAAAACTGTTTAAATAAATTTTGGCAGTTGTTTATCCCAATGACCTCATTTGATTTTATAATTTAATAGTTTGTATATTAGTTAGTTAGAGAACATTATAAATTATAAAATATTATAAAATATTGGATACAAATTATATTGGTTTTATGTATAACCTTGAAGGTAGAAAAAGGGAATGGAATCACATCATCTATGAAAGAAGTAAAAAAGACACATCACAAATGATTATTTTATTTTTTGAATAGATTTTATTAGAGAATATATTTGATGCTGAATTATTCCAATAAAGTTATAAAATTATAGTATGTAGAATATAATATACTAATAATTACCCTTATATATCATGATTTTAGGATAGATAAATAAAACAAATGAAATTATAATGAAATTAAATGAAAAATAATGAAAATTTTACCTCTCAAAATATTATCCTTGAGAACCTATGTAAGAAAAATGGGTTTGGAATTTTTTTGATACCAGAGGATTTTGGAACTGTGAGAGTGGATTGGGGAGAGTATTGGGAGTAAATTATATGATCCTAAATGACTTCTATTTTCAAGGAGAATACGTGGTGAGGGGTGGTAATTATAGGGGAGGAGAGGTGTGTTTTTTATTATTTTATTTAGTTGTTAATTATTTTTTCATTATTCAAGTAATAGTTTTATCCTTGTAACTAAATATATTAAATAAAGCTGGTGGATTTTATATTATGGTTATTTTACCATATATGACTCATTAAATATTGACTTTAACTTATATTGTTATATATTTCCATTTACTGTATGATAATATTCACCAAAAAAGTCAAAAATTATAGAGAAATCCCAAAATAATAGACATAACCATTTTCATAAACATATATTAAAAAAGATAACTACATTTTATGAAAATTATTTTCAATATATGAATAAATTTATTTTTAATTAAATTCATGTTATATTTGGATAATAATGATTTTATAGTTATAATTAAATGTACACCATTTCGAAAAATTAATTAATGTCTCAAAAATTTCTCCTATATTCATAAGAAAATAAAAAATTAATTAATGAATCAATATTACATAACTAAATTTTCTATTAAATTAATACATTTGTTGATAAATTTTAAATAAACATTTATTATTTTAAAAAATACCGAGACATAATTAATAATTTTTAAAACATTAATTTATTTATAATATAATATAATTATATCCTATTATCATTAATAAGATTCCAAAATTTTATATATATTACCATCGATTATATTTTTTTTATTCGATGAATTAATATACTTAATGGGTACATTATTATTCAAATGTCAATATACTATTCCATCTGTTAAGGTTCCTCAATTTTAGAAATATCTCTTCTAACAGGAATTCATCATTTATAATGTGTTTTTGTGTTCTGAAGTTGAATTTATGTGGTTTATAATATTGGAAAAAATTATAGAATATGAATTTCCATTAGTAAATTTTATGATCATTACATATCATTTGATAGATTTCATATATTTGTAGTCCTTATGATATGAATAAAATTATATATTTTGACAAATGTATGAATGGATTGAGAGGATCATGAAGACAGAGTTATATTTTTAAGTGGAATAAAATATGTTTTTATGAAATTTATCACAAAGAAACTAATCCTATATTTCCTTGGGTTATGGAGTATTTTGTATGTTTTTTTAGATATTGATTTTATAGATCAGATTATGTTTATTTTAGAAAAATATTCTATAGTAACTTCAAAGGAATATAAGAAAAATAGATTAATCTATACATCAAAATTAAAAAAATTGCAACAAATATAATACTAATAGGGACTAGTAGTCTAAATTAACTTCACAATGACATTATATACTAAATAAAATTCAGATAAAAATATGTATAGTGGTTCATGTGGGAATGAACTATGTATGATAAATGGGTATTTGAATTACTAAAAAATTGAAAAATAATTTTTAAACATCGGTTACAAACATTGAAGTGAAATATTTATAGTCCCCAACTAAAATTTCTTATATATCTAAATGCAATATATAGGATGGAGTGTTCTTATGATGTTTGAACTACCATTTGTGCCATGTATTTTTATTTTTTACAATACCAGATATCTATTTGGTCCAAGAGATCCGAAATTATTATATAGTCTAAAGATAGCTAATTATTTCTCTAAATAAAACCATTAATTATCATTCCCACACTAAAAAGATTTATTAACCAAACCCGTATTCTCAATTATATGATAGATTTTATACTGAGGTGAAAAATAAATGAATCTTTAAAATAATTCTAAAAATATCTTAATCTCATCTACTGAATATAAATCTCCCAAATCTCTCTTAACAATAATAATTATTACAATTAGGTGGTACATATATTTAACATGTTTTTAATTTTCATGAAGGAACATAGGTGAACTAGGTGATCCCCATGGTATGACATGATCCTCATATCCACTTACTTCACATTATAAATATAAAATGTCTAAAATAGGTGAAAAAAATTTATACATTAAGTGGAAAAAATCCATGTGATGGTATTTATATACATTTTGAAATTATTTTTCAATATTTTAAATTTTATAGTTTTTACATCCATATTTACATTTGGTGAAACATAATGATAATCAAGCATTGTTTTTAACTCTCCGTGTAAATGATAATTAGAAAAAGGATCAAATATGTACCTTTATACATTCATAAGAACAATCCCCATAAAAAATTATAAAATATAATATTCCAACATTTATTATGTGAGTGCTTCTTCATCATTAATTGAATAAGATTGAATCTTGGTAAGTTGAATAGATTGAATATAATCTCTTATTTATGATTCTGAAATTTCAATTACTTGTATTTTTTTTAATTAATGTCAAATAAAATATCTATGAAATTTTACATAAGTTCATTATTTTCTTTTTTTTGTTATAACTAATAATCTCATGAGTAGATAAATATAAAATTACAATGAAAAAATCTATCAAACTGTTTTAATTAAAACAAAATGGCCATGGAGGAACCTCACAGAAAGTGTTAAAACATATTTCAGCTTTTAATATTTTTCGATAAATATTTTTTGGAAATAATTTTACTTAAATTTAAAAATTATATTTATATTTTTATTATATTTTTCTCAAATCTATATACACTCTCCTCATAACTTCAATAGTAGTGGAACCATAAATTTTATTTCTATTTTCTTTCATATCTCAAATTTTAAATATAAAAATTACTTAGCATGTATAGTATTGGGTATTGAACCTCAAGGATTGAATATATATGTGAATTCCAATAAACAACCCTAATTAAAAGAACAAAAATAGTATTAACAAACACATGAAACGTTTAATGAATAAAAATATTTTTTAAAAAATAAATGTTGCAATAAAGATGATGACTTTAGATATATGAAAATGAAATAGATTGATGATAATATGTGAGAATGGAATGAGAAAGTATGAAATTATAGGGAAATTTCATTATTCAGTTAAATTACTATCCTCATTTATGAAGTATTATTCAAATAATTGATCAATAACATAAATTTCGAATAAATGGGGAGTAGAATAATAAAATATAATATTATTTTGTAGTTGATAACATAAAAATTAATTTTTATTACAAAATAAATATGATTATTTCAATTTAAAAATGATTTAAAAAATGATGATTAATATTTTAAAATGAAGAAATATAATATACCCTGTCAATATTTAGATAATGAATTTTTTTATTTTTAAAACAACAAATATAATCTATGAATAATAAAATTTAGGACTAAGAAACTATGTAATTTTACTTTGAATGATTTTTCATCATCATTCTATTAAATCTACTTTCACTTCACTCTGTATTTGGTCTCAAAACCACCAAGAAATATGATAAAAAAACTCTTCTATTTGAGAATAGAATTAATTTGATCCCATAATAAAATTTAATTAATTCCATACCATTATATGTATATATATATTTTCATTATCCTTGTTTCAATAATTTATATCTATTAACCATATACTTTATTCCCATTTACTTTTATTCTTTTATTCAGAAAGGACAAGTAACTTTCATCGAATTCACTAAAATAGATCTGTCACCACGCCTGGTGTTTCAATGAAACATTTCAATACTATATTGAATAGTACTTTATCATTGTATAGACAAAAAAAATATTAATTCATAATACTTTACTACCATAAAAATGATTCATTTTCTCTCATGAATTAATCAGCAACATAAATGATGGACCTTTATTAAGTAGAAACCAATGTTCTTTTTAAGAACCCATCAAACATAACATAATCACACACATATATGTCTAAAACCAACCTATGATTATTATCAAATCATCCTAGTACCAAAAAAACTCTCAAATATACGGAAATATCATTGGGGAATGAAATTAAATATTTTTTTCTCCCATCTTCGGAATTAAGATACTGATGTTCAAGAGATTCATGTTTCCCCACAACTAATAAATTTACGACTTTTAATCAATCATGAAATGAAATGATTAATGAAAATATTAATTGAAACAATCTAATTTCCAAGATCAATGTTTTCTGAAAAAATAATTTTAGTATTTATAGTGACCAAGGCTTAACATATATGGATATTACAACATTTTTTAAAAACATTTTTTACATTAATAAAAATACATGGATAATTAACAAAAAGGTTTATGAATCTGGAATCTTGGAATAATATAATCTAACATTGTGAAAGATATTAAAATTTTCCAATAAATATTTTCCCCTTTATAACTTCTACAAAAACCCATTCTTCATAACCTATGTAAAAGTAACATAAGAATGTGGTGAACTCAGTTTCATAGTAATCATAAGAAGGGGATATATGTAATAATAAACATGAACATGTGTACAAGTATATGATACCGACATTCTAAGATCATACCTTGTATATTAAAGGTCCAAAACAAGAATAATTTCATAATGATTAGACGACAACAAGACATGAATCATAAGGTGATCTATCATAACAAATCATTCATAAACCATAATCTAATATCATATATGTCTGGAACCATCATATATATAGAAAACCATTTCATTTTACCATGTTAAATAAAAATAACATAATCATAGTAGATAAAAACACGCCTATTTACCACAGTGTCCCAGGATATAAATTTTTTAAAAAGTGAATTCGGACACACATGTTTCCCATAATCTATTAAGTCACATGTATCCTACTATGTATTTTGACACACCTATTATTTATTTTGGATCACTCATATTTAATTTTTCCCAATAATTATCTATTGAGATATAAACCTTTACATAATTAATTTGATGGAGATATAGGTCCTACCTGTCCCATAATCAAATCATATATACATGTTCAAAAGATAAGAAACCATGGATCATATCATGACCCATTAAAATAGATGGGTTTCATAATCATTATATCATAACCCGAGATAGGAAATTGGTATCACAAATATATAATCATACCATTCCCTTTGGAAAATTTATGTGTATAATAAACATTTCATGTATAAATAAACTATGAAAAGAAATATGGTTCAAAATCATATTAGTTGTGGGAGGGAAATGGGTACCATAAACATCATTCCCTCAAAACATAATACATTGAAGAAATAATATGAATGATATTGTTGGATCATATCTTAATTAAAGCATAAACTTAATAAATTATTTCATCTTAGTGGGAGAAGTATTTTTAAAAGATCATTTGGATAATTTATTAATTAAAATATCATTTCATTGAAAAGTATTTTCAAAAATACATTTCAAAAATTATATTCTTATAAAAATAGATTATCATTTCATCTAAAATAGTTTTTGAGGAAAATTAGATTTCATCATTGGAAAGGCTATTTCGAAAATACAAATATTTAAAAACCATTTTCTTTGATAATACACATAAAATATTATAAACGAATCTATAAAACATTTTGAAAACATTTTCCCTTGATAACTAATAAGAAAACATAGATGAAAATTAAACATTTTTTAATATAAATTATCATTGGAAAATTTTCCAATGAAAATAAATTTGTTAAATATTAAATTGTGATTTGAAAATAATGAAAAAAACTACTTGATTCATAAAAAAATATTAGAAAGAATATATTTTGAAATATAAGTTAAAAAAATTAATGGAATAATAGAAATTATATAAAACAATTCTCGCATCATAAAAAATTTTGCAAATCATATTTTTAAAATACATTAACAAAACTAATGTCTAAAATATTAGTAAAATATTTCTTTTTAAAAAAAATTTAATATTTCAAAAGTATATCCATATGAATGATGGCCTTCATTATAGATAAATATGTACAAGGAGGACATTCTTTTTTCATCATGAAATTTTTGAAAACTTACTCAATCAAAAAATGACAAGAAGATTAATTATTAAAACCATTTTTTAAAGAGTTAAATCATAGTAAAATTTGTCAATTAAAAATAATAGGATAATATGAAAACATTTTTGAAAAAATATTTCAAATAACCAATTTTCATAGTATATATATTTTCAAATGAAAGGATAAATAATTTCATAACATCATACAACTTTTTATTGATTATCTGATGTACCAAAAAGTGGAAAATTGAAAAATAAATGGATATAAAATTAGTATCGAAAAGAGAAAAAAATTCATGATATATATTAAGATATGGATTATATTTTTTCTAGAAATGATGAGATAATGGTAATAAACAATTTCCACATTTGTAACTTTGAATCATAATAAAATGGAATGAATAACTTTACATATAGTTTAAGATGTAATGAAAAGAAGAATATAAATGATATAACATGTAATATGAGGTATATACACCTCAAAGAAAAATATACGTGGATAACATGACATGTGTCACAAAGGATGAAAATTGGGGAAAAATTAATTTAATGGTTTGGAAACATTGGAAACATGTACCCCATAAAATAAAATTAATAAAATATATGTGTAAATTCCAATTATTTTAACTAATATAATCCTAAAGTAAATCCATGGAATTTATAAAAACATCATAAATAAAATAGTATGTAAACATGACATGTGTCTAAATGAAAATAAACATGAGAAAAGAATCTCCATTATGTCTTAACATTCATTGTGCCCATTCTATCCTCTTCTACTTTAGGTAACTAATTTTTTTCCCACCAAAGGACTTACATGGTTGGATATATAAAGACATGGAGGCCTGTAGAATAAATTTATATATGTTGATGGAATATTTATTTAAATTTATTGTTATAAAAAGGATTTTAGAGGTATGAATAAGTGATATAGTTGAGTGCCTTTTTATAGGGGGGGTGTGGCATTCTTTTAAATTTTTTTTAAAAGTAAACAAAACCATGTTTTTCCCTTTCCATGCCAGTATATTAATGTTCTAAATTATATAAATTTTCATATATAGTTAAAATATTAATATAAAATGGATTTTAGACATGTTTTTATGTAATTAAGGGCCTTATGAATAACTTTTTGTCCCTTGATAAGATAATTTGATTCTTAATTGTTTTAATAAATTTAACACCATCACTAATATCATTGTTAAAAAACGACATTTAAATTGATAGTTATAATAAAATTTTATTATTCCAAATATTTAATAAGTTTTTATATATTTATACCATAGAATTTGTTGAAATTAATTTAACATTAATCCTATAGATGGGGTTGAAAAGTATGGTTTTAAAGTAAAAATGTTCAAATGATTGAATGTTTTTAAATCCAATTCGGATGTTAAATTGGTTCAAATGACCTAAATTGGATTAATTGATAATAAATTTATATAATTAAACTTTAAATCCTAAAAATAAATAAATTTAACATAAAATTAATTTAGATTAATGTGTAGTTTTAATTAAAATTCTGTTCATTCACTAATCATCAAAAAGATTAAATTCTTAAAAAAATACCAAAAATTCACCAAATGAAAATTTTGATATTACAATAAAAAAAAGTATTTTAATAAAATAATTATTATAAAAGTGTCAAAATAATACTTATAATGGGTTTACTTTTAAAGGGGTAAAATTGCCTTTTATTAAAATACATATTTTTATTAATAAAATTTGTATTATCTTTAACTTATACCTATGAAATATATTGGATGTGTATTGAAAATATTGATTAAATACATAATATATAAATTTTATTTGAAATAATTAATCAATGGTGGTTTGTTTAATTTATTCGTCAAAAATTGTGTTTGTATATATAAAAATAGTTTTTATATAAAATTAATATATCTAATTTCAAATTATTATTACAATAATGTATAATATTCGATAACAAAAGGATTCGTTTTATATACACAATTAAATAATATATTCACAATTTAGTTAATCATATTAGTAACATCCATTCCCATGTATTATTGTTAGATATTATAATATTTTAACAGTCATTCAAATAGTATATTTTAGTTCCATAAAACTCATCCTTACGTGTAACATAATCTATCAAAGGGACTCAGTCTTGTGTTTAATACTAGAAAAAAATATTTTTTGGTATAATGTAAACTAATATATGTGTTTTATGTGGTTAAATATTAAGTACTATTTCATATAAAATAAGCCAATGATTGTGATTTTATATAAAAACTATATTCTGTGTAGATTGAATGGTAAAATATTAAAAAATATTAATTTAATTATAAATTAAATAATTTTAAAAATATAAGGTTGTTACATTGTACAACCTTAAAATTAATTTGTCCCTAGAAATTCATCCGGGTTAGCAAAGGATTAATGCTTGAAATTTCATTTCATAAATTAAAACAGCTTAAAAATAAATACTAAAACATACTATTAAATATAATAGTTGGAAACATAAAGGTTACCCAGAGTGACATGTAACTAGGTATCCATATAAAATAAAATATGTACAAATTGAAAACATGGAAAGTGATGAAAAATTAAACTATCATGTTCAGATAGGGAGTGATAGAGAAAACAATTATTATAAAGATAATAATCAAAATGAAATAACCCAAATAGATTTCAAAAGGCTATGGATATCCTCAAAAATGATGATAAATTAACAACATATAATTTCGAGACCCTTTTACAAAACATGAATAATTTTCTTAAAAATATATACTTACATGATTTCCATACAACCGTACCCATTTTTTTTTCTCAATAAACTTCCACTTCATTTCTTATTCGATGATATTATGGTGACATTATAATTCCTGAATCTTTTATAGAATGATATGTTATTCCCCCGGTCTTTATCACATAAAAAATATTATGAGAAGTTATAAAATATGCATAAATAATTTTGTAGGAAGATAAGAATTTAATTTAAAAAACCACATATGACATTTAACTTAAACAATTCCATAAATAGTTAGCCTCATAATCCATAAAAAGTATAATTCACACATTATACATTAAATAATCTCTTATCTATTCCCAAAAGCATTTTTATTGGAAAATTGGTTTCATACTTTCAAAAATTTATAATTAAATAAAATTTTATTATTCCACAATCCATGTAGAGGGACATAATCAAATAAAATTTACTAGAGCGTGAACAATAAAATTTTTATAGGGTTTATTAATTCAAAATAAGACACGAGATTCCTAATTAAGAAGGGAGTATATGTGTTTCCTAATTGTCATGATTCCCTCCTTCCATTGTGATATCCTTGAATTTACCTATAACCTTTTTCCATTGATTTTTTTAGATTACATTTCATATTATCCATTAGATTAAGGCATTGATTCCAATAACTCCAAAACTCCTTATAGTTGAAGTACTATAGTGTGGTTCGTGAATTAATTGGAATTCAAATCTTAAACATTATATTAACCATCCAATTAATTGTATTTTTACATTAAATAATTTTATGACCTACCATTTGATAATTAATACACCAAACATTTACATTAATGAAATTCCATTTATGATTTTCCCACATTATTGGCACATAGATGTTTGGAATGTTTCCCCCATGTTATACATTAATGAGAGTAGACCATCGCTTTATAATCAAAATCAAAATAATTTTTTGAATATACAATTTTTATATCTACATTATGTTAATATAGTATGAATTCTTCTTCAATTATATTGTCTCTTATAGACATAGATTTTTAATACTTCATTTTAAGCCACCAAAAAATCAATGTATTTTCATTCATTGTAGATGATCAAAACAAAATCATATCTTTCAAGTCATGTAAATTTTGATTCATAGGTTCCATTACATTAATAATCATTTTTATTTAAATGAATTCAACTATGTGTTAGCATGCGTCAGACGCAATAATAAGTTTCTCCAATGGATTGATTATGTATAAGTCTGAGTTTTAACGATTAGTAATATATTATTGAAATATTATTATTTAATATAATAAGATATGAACTAGAAATTAAATTATTAGTATTGAAAAGGGTTAACTAAATAATAAAAATTAAAGGTTTTAATAAATAAAAAATGAATTCATTTATAATGAAATAGTTTAAAAAAATATGAAACCAATTGAATAATAAATAAAATAATATTATTATATTTCTCATAAAACATTGTAATCAAAACATATTATATTAATTAGAATTGATTATTGATATTGATGATGTGTATATATATTATATTTAATCAAATATTTTTATATTCTTCCAATACATTTTATAAACATTAAGATAATAATAAACAAAATTTTATAAATAAAATACTATATTTTTATTAATGCCCTTTTAATACATTTTAATGGAGGAACTGTTTTAAATCATAATTTTTGACCCTTTATATATTATATATTTCAAAGTAGACTCCATCTTTGAAATAAAAAATACCTTATAGTGGTTTTTTTATTTTTTCTGTGATGTTTCATTTTATAAATAAAATTGAAAGTAATTAATTTTTATTAAAAATTACTTTATAATATATTTTATATATATATATAAATTATAAATTAAATTGGTTTCAAATTTTAATTAGATAAATTATAATCAATTAATCCAATTTAGGTTATTTCAATCAATTTTACTTTGAAATGGAATATATAAACACATAAATCTTTTGAATGTTTTTAAATTAAAAACCCACGTTGTCGTCTTGTCTATGGGATTGGAGTAAAATTATTTTTTTCCAAATTTTTTTTTGGAATTTTTAAAATGGATTACATATTTAGAATAGTAAAAATTTATAATTTATAACATGAAAAATATATTTTTTCCCCAAAATATTAGTGAAAGTAATTAAAATTAAACATAATGAATAAGGTGAAATTAAGATTAACAAAGGACATTTCCAGAATCCTACAAGACTAAATAGAATAGAAACATGTCAAAAAGCCATAATATATCAACATTTAAACCTTAAAATCCATAAAATATAATTTTTATAATTATTGGATCACATTTAAATGGAAAAAAACATGTGTGGAATTCCCTTTTCCAAAATTTCCAATAGTGGCTCTCCTCATAAAATATAAAAGGCCTCCTCTCATCTCACTTCCTCACACCTCTCAAGAAAAATTGGCTCAAATAAGTTCTAAAAAAGATTCTATTCAATATACCTCCCTTAATCCTTGAATTCTCATCTTGGGATAAAATCTATCAAAGAATAACTTCGATGAAAACCAAAAGTAGTTACCCAAAAAAAGATACATATTCCCCCAACCACTTTAGATGTAATTTCATTCTTCCCCTCCTCAAATATTACTATTTCATGAATAAATATTAAAATAAATATCTAAATTACACTATTAATTTTTAATTTTAGGTGTTAGAAATTAACTTACACATACTTCCATACGATGGGTAATGAACTTACAATTCTTATGTATGACAAACCACCACCTTACGAAGTAAAGTTGATCTCTTTTTATTGATCCCATCTCATGGTTTAAATTACGACGAAAACACTATTTATATGTGATATTTATGATATTTATTATGTATTTATGACTATTTAATTATGTTAAAACATATATATTTGTACATTTCATTATGTGTAAATATGATTACATTGTGAGTGGAAGTGTGAACTACTACCTCTTTAATGTTATGTGATCCGTTCACACTGTACACTGGACTCATTAACGAAGATTTTAATAAACCTAAGTGATATATAGAACATATTTATTATAATAATATTATAATAGACATATTTATCATTTTCTTTTCATTCTTTCAATAAAAAAATTAATTAAAGAGGTGTTCTTACATATGAATGGCCTAATGTCTCCATGAAGGATTAATTTTATTTCTTATACCAAACTATATTAAATTAATAAAAATATATAATTTCAAAGTATATATTATTTTTAAATCATTTTTTAAATTATATATTTGATTAAACAATGATCTAATTAATAATAAAAATAATAATCATGTTTAAACATACTCAAGAAACTGGGTAATTAACACACATAATATTGAAAATACTAAATGATTGTTAAAAGAACAGGTAATGAAATATTATAATATGATAATATATGATGTGATAAATATTAATATAGTTCTATAATAAGTAAGTAACTCCCTTAAAACCCATATAGTAGAGAATAAATGATGCTCACTCAAAAGTAAATGCATGATAAGGGATTTCTTCTCAATTTATTTTCCATTGATACTTATTTGTTTTTATGCATCTATTCACTTTTTAGGGTCTATATACTTAATGTTGGAATGTTATATCATTGATCCACGAAATATCATTATATTATATGATTAATATGATTAATACGTTGTTATTATTTAAGAGATTAAATGTGGTATTGGACATTTTGGAATGATTAAACATTATATTCCTCAAGAATGTTTAAATTATTATTCAACATTATTCCATTAAATAATTTCAAGAACCCTTGTTTCCAATTATCCTCCTCAAAGAAGTTTTTAACAAATTTTTATTATTAATTGAATATGTATATTTTTTGATAAGGAATATATTTTATTTATTGAGTACTAGATATGGGGAGTGATTTGGAAATATAATGATAGGTGGTTCTAAGACATTATATAGTACCTCCATTAATCAATATATTATCTTGAGAAAAATAATTTGGACAAATTAAATTTGTTTCAACCAATATATTTAAACTATCTGATGGATGAATCTTAACAGTAAAGGTTTTTATGTACCTTTTACTAGACACACAATAATTAATCATTTCATTCATAGATTTATCAATTACTGTAATTATTCTCCACATGGTTTTCATATTATAAAATTTAGGGATTCATTTTTGTCTCAATTAATTAGTTAATTAGAGTTTATTTTTATTTCTTACCATTTCATATTTATTATTCCATACATAGTTTATAAGGCCCCAGTCTTAAACCTAACTTAATATTGAATTAAATGAATAATTCACATTGAGGATATTTTTGAGTTTTAGAGTTTTAGAGAATTAGGACATAACTATTACATCTCAAAAGATTAAAAAGTAGTCTCTTCTACTAAATTTCCATAAAATAAGAACTCTTAAAAAGAAACATGTCAAGTTTCATGTTTTAGGTAGCATGACTTTCCCTTGATACCATCCTTGACCCTATTCCACGCTAAGTCCTGTGAAAAAAATTTCAAAAACTTGGGATGAGCATAAAAAATTTAGTAAGGGATACACAATGAATGAAAACTGTTAGTTTTTCAAAACAACAAGTAAACCATGTATACATTATCAAAGTAATACTTTACACCTTTTCGAAGTAGTAACCAAAATCATCGCTGAATAAAAGTTCATTACTTACCCTTCTGTAACCAAAAGATTACCATAAAACCCATATAAAGATCACATAACATATAAAGGTAACTTTGGACATAAACATACTTAAGTGGAATAACCATAAGGTCGACTTCCACACATATCACATAATGGAATAGCCATTTGGACATCTTCTATACATACTTAATGGAATAGCCATACGGCCGAATTCCATACCCAATGCATTGGTGGTTATAACGTAACCAACCATCCTGGTATTCATGGCACCACCCATTATATGGTTTATCACGTAACCATCCGTAAAATTTCCATGTACCATTATAAAATTATAACACATAAAACCAACATAAAGGAATGATAAAATTTCCACATTTCAATCACAATATATCATTTAAATATATTGACATAATATAATCCATTATCAAAAACATTTTCAATACCAAAATACAAAAAATAAGTATATGGTATTTATTTTATTTTAAAAAAATTATGTTTGTTGAGGAAGCCAAAGATCAAATAATACTCGTGGAGGCGGAAAAGGTCGTTGTCACCGCGTACGTAAAAGAAGCATTCCTTTTGTTGTTTAGTAAAATGCATAGTAGAAAAGAGATTTCTTTTGAATAAACGTAAAATTCAATGGGGTTTATACACCATATAAAAGAAGGTTGCGTATAAAACAAAATATGCCTCAATGAATGGAGATTGAGACGAAGTCCCTTACAAAGACGGTATCCTTGGTTTAAGGATAAATCAATTATATGATTATGTGTGACAAATGAATACACCAAATATAAGTGGATATTAAGTGTAAAACAATAAGAGGTTATTAACACATATTCATAGAACGACATGTTGAAGGAGTACAAGTTTATCCCAAAGAATCAAATTTGGGCTAAGAAGTTCCCTTGCAAAAATTTGACAGCCTAACGGCGTCACTTCAAAAATTCAGAAAATGAGTTTATGAGAGATAAAAATGGAATCTCATCACTTGGAAATAAAATTTACATCAATCAGGATATTTAAGAACATATCCCAACATAATAGTATGTGAATTAAAATACATAACAACCGAAGTCTTTTAAAAAAGAGGAGGGTGAAAGGTTCCCTTACCGACTTGGGTAACTCTCGAAAGGTACACCCCATTGAAGAAGTGTCATACAATGAATATGTAAATACCCATAAATGGAATTATATTACAAAAGGAGTGTAATAGTGGGATGTACATAAACCACTCAAAGGAAATTGTGGAAAATGTAGAATAAATCTCACGGGAATAAATGTGAGATGAAAAATCTCTTACGAAAACTCGGCAGCCTAACGACGCCACATAAAACATCCAAAATGGATTGATGAGGGGAAATAGGGTCTCTCATCACATCAACATAAAGTTTATAGAGATAGGAATATAAAATAACATCCCCCAACATAACAAAGAGGAGCTTAATAGAATTGACATAAAGGAGAGTACTTTAAAATAAAGAGAGGGGTTAGATCTCTTATGAAAATTCGACAGCCTAACGGCGCCACTCAAATCTTCCAAAATGGATTGATGAGAGAGAATAGGGTCTCCCATCACATGAACATAAAATTTACAGTAATATTAACATAAAATAACATCCCAATAACAATAAAGATGAGCTTTAAAAGGAATTCCATAAAAGAGTGTACTTAAAAAGAAAGAGAGGAGTAGGATCCCTTACCTTGGGTCCGACTTGACTCAATCGTTCTTTAACGTCCGGAATAATAAACTTGAGTTAATTTATATTTTCTTAAGAACCTTTTTCAAGTTCATTATTCCTTTTATATAACTTATTTCCATGTTATAAACATTATGTAACCATTTATGTTAATAATGTTTGTTTTGTCGATATTTGGTTCTTAAGTCGAAAGTGGACTTCTTACAATTACATGTTGTTCGTGTGGTCAAATGTTATTTATATCCAGAATGACATTCCTGACTTGGATATCATATATATCATATATATCTATAATATACATGTATTTATAATATCACATAATCATTTAGAGGAATGAAATGAAATGCACTGTTCATGGAGACGGTAAGTCGTACGTACGCATGAACGCTACTTTCATTTCTTTGTCATATTAATGGAATTAAAACTAAATGAGAGGTACGTATATTTTAATTACAGAATTATATTCATCATTTAGATATATCATTCATTATATATATTCATTATATACATGTACTTTTAATAGTACATTACATTTGTGGATAAGAAATGAAATGCACCGTTCATTGAGACGGTAAGCCGTACGTACGCATTAACGCTACTTTCATTTCTATCTCATACTTTAATGGAAATAAATAATAATGACATAGAGGTATATTATAATTCCAGCATAACCTGATATATAATAACTTTAAATCCATCCTTTACACGTCCCACATATGGCATTAACGAATCACATCACTTTGAGGGGGTTGTAGTCCGCACTTCCTTAAATGATGATATTGTGTTTACCTATAATGAAAACCATAAAGGAATGACCAAAATTAAAAATACAGAAGCTTATGGAAAACATAAAAATATTATATATAATATAAAAATATAGTGACATCTTAATGGCCACCTTTGAAGGTGTTAAAAGAATTTTGAACAATCATCGTTTCAGGAGGCATAAATTCGCTATCCATGGAAACAGTACGTTCATTAACCATTTGATGTAGGTGTGTGTAAGTGTAGCTCTAATCCTTATTATAACAACATCCTAGCATATTGAGGATACTGGAGTTGTTAAAAAATAAAAGAATAAAAAGATTTTAGGGGGTTGGAGAAGCAAAATAAAACTAAAGGACTGAAAAGAAGACATTACATTAAAATCGGGTAACTCCCTTTTGGTTTGAGCACAAAGGCTTCCTTGGGAACACTTCTGCCCAATGTGAGGCTACAAGGAGTAAGAGAGGGAAGTGGAGAGACAAAATGGTTAGGGTTTGGCCGAGCCAAAGGCTTTGGGAGTGCGGGTAAGGAGGTAGAGGTGGGGGCCTTTTATAAGAGGAGAGGAGGGGCACTCTTGTAAAGTTACAAAATGTTACTTTATTTTCACAATAGTTTCGGATTTTAAAGGTACCACATTGATTTATTTCGAGGATAATGTGATAAGGGTTCGAAATCCACTCATCCAATAGGTTTTGGACATGTGTAGATCTTAGATATTACATTATCTTTCCATTTTATTTAAATCGTTAAATAATGAGGTCATCGCTGCATATTCATGATGTCATAAATAATTTAATTTATTTAATGTCTAAAATTATAAAAAAAGTACTATGATGTAGAAATTCTTTTTATCTTTCCAATTAATATTTATAGTCAAAAAATAAGATTTTTATAACCCCATGTAAAAATTGTTTTAGAAAAACATTTCATGTTTGTCTCATTTTTACTTTAACATTAAATAAAAATATATTTATGTCATTTTCCAACCAAAGTGGCTCCATGGGGTCCCCAAGATGACCCATGGATTGTCTAGGTCGGCAATGACACATCTAATGAAGGTAG
The DNA here is from genome assembly GCA_963277665.1 of Viscum album. NCBI lineage: Eukaryota > Viridiplantae > Streptophyta > Magnoliopsida > Santalales > Viscaceae > Viscum > Viscum album. The sequence goes on along the minus strand of OY728119.1, from coordinate 1,031,782,633 downwards.
GACATGTTTCTAGGTTATTTCATTTTATTAAAACATTATTTTTACCATAAACTACACTAATTACCTGTAATCGCGATTAAAAATTTAATAAGTTACTATTCACCAAAACATATTTTTATCCCATTGAACCAAATTTTACTTCTTAATGACAACCATGTATGTTGGATTTTAGAAATTCAAATCATAGAAGTGGTAAAATTTCATTTAAACGATAAATCAGTTTTTATAAGTACCACTTAGTGGTTTCACTATTCATCAAAAATTGATGTTTTTTAGAAAAATCCCAAAAAATAACCCTAAGCTATATTTGATATTCTGAATTCAAAAATGAAGTCTATTTTATAAAATTAAAAACATATATGTCACATTAATTAATTTAATAATTAATTCCCCCTGTCAGAGCAAATAGCGTGTTTTTATGAAACAATAAGTATCAAAAGATTGACACTAGTTTAAGTCCGATTTCAAAGTGAAATTAATTCCAACGACCACTATTGGATTTAATGGTAAAAATATTTTCTAATTTCACTTTAAAACAAATTAAAATGATAATCTAATCATATAAATAAATTAGATTAAATAGAGGTTTTGAATTAAAATACAACATTTTACACTATTCATTAAAAAATGAACTTTATCGGAAAAATACCAAAAATTTACACAAAGTAAAATTTGATGTCCCGATTATAAAGAAGAGTTTTATTTGGTCCAAAAGAATGTATAAGAGTGATCAAAACTATATTTAATGACAGTTCTCCATCCAAAGGCGATAAGTGAACCTTTGTGAAAATTAGGGTATAAAAGCCTAAAATTGAATTCTTTCTGTATTTTAAGCCTTTATCTTTTATTGGATAAACGTAAAAACATTTAAAAACATATATAATCATATTTTAGTTATATCTATCTATTTCTGCCAATACAATGGCTACATGTTAACTACCATTTAAAATAATATTATTTTATTATTAGAATGCAACGTAAGATTCCCAAGAAACTCATTGTTGTGTATTGGGTACGCCATCGAGCATTGCATCCCCTTTAAAGTAATATTAATATTTGATTCACAAATATGGATAAATATAAGATGTTATATTCTTTATTTACCCGGGGTGTTACATCCTTCCCACCTTTTGGGAATTGTGTCCTCGCAATTTTAAAATTGATCTTGGAAACATCCTTGAAAGTCCCACATCGGAACAAGAGTCGGTAAAACAATCACTTTTAAAGAATGGGAGAGAAGTACAAATGTCACCCGAGTTAACCCATACTAGGATTCCAATTACTAAAATATGGACATGGAGGGAAAAAGGGTCATGTTCTGATGGAGAGTGATAGAAATCATGTTTAGGAAAAAGTTAACCACAAGAAAATCACAAACTTGTGATGGGTTAAACGGTATTTGATTCCCCAGTAGGAAAAGTTAATAGACAACATTTTTGTTTTATGTTACTTTTTATTGAGTAATTTATTCATAAGGAAACATAATCACTTATCATGTTGACTTTCAACTTTTACACAAACTCATATTTTCTCCAAAAGACGAGTATTTAAGAAGACTTGTTCGCATTAAGAGTACTATAATCATCTTCTAGAGAATCACCTAATACACAAAAGAGAACTATATACTTCCCATGTCTTTAGACCAAAACCAAAAACAAAAAGGCTAGTACAAGATTAGATAATCCAGAAAAGGATAACCCTTTATAAAAAGAAAATCTATTCTTAATCTCCAAAATTTGTCCAACAATACCCAAAGTTCAACGAGGACCATTCGATAATCCATCTGTCCATTAAATTATTCAAAGTAAACCAACCTATGAATGAAACCAAAATATTTGAAGGATTTATTCACATAGTCTTCCAAGTTAAATCGTAACATTTATCTCTAAACAACATCAGTTGCTCCTAAATTCTCGTATTGAAAAGTAATTAACCTAATCACATATCCTCCATGATAGGTTAATAATTTTCATAAATAACCCAAAATAAACTTACTATTAATTCATCAAATCATATAACTAACATGAATCAGTCAAACTAACCAGGGACATCACGTAGTTCAGTGGTAGGCAATAAATACCAGCCGCACTTTGGTTGTGGGATCGATTCCCGCAGCTTTGTCTGACGCGATGGGTTGTCACATTGTCTGCGTGTTGTCCTTTTTCCAAAACTATATAATTCATAAATAATTCCCCAAAAATGGATAAAATCATCAAAAATAACCATAACATAATTTAACCTCAATTTTATCTCATTCCTTTCACTTCAATCATAACATATAGTAACCCATAATTACCTCAAAAGTAAGGATCATATAAACCCAAATGGTTCTTTATAACTATGTCCACAAAAGAAAAGATAACTATTCATTGAATAAAATTTTCATATATTAAACACCAGTGTTACACATACTATAAAAAGTTTTCTAATGTACCCCATCATCAAAAGACATTTAATACTCTTAAGAATTTCACCATAACTCTTGAAGCCCTTATATGTTGACATCTTACTCATTCAACATTCTTCATGATCCATTAACCATTCCTTTCCAACTTATTCCGAAATACCTCTTTCCTAAAAACAAAATCATGAATCATATCCTAATATTCCAAAATAGGAAAACAATAGTCATGAAATAATACATATCTTTGATTGGTCATTGTCAGTTTCTTCATCCTCAATCGGAATAGAATTAGGTATTGGTAAACGATGATTTGTACGCTCTTGGTGACCCCACTCACGAAACTTCTTCATGGGACATGTTTTTGCATAATGACCATGCACACCACATTTAAAACATTCATTTGATCCCTTAGAAAGAACTTCTTTCCCTTTCCTCGAGTCAACTGGATGCTTCCTTTTTCCACGGTATGTTCTTGCTTTATGACCTTCATTTCCACATCTATAGCATATTTCTATCCCTTTGAAACATTTTCCTTGGTGTTTCTTTCCACATCTTTGACACATAGGTTTTTGAACACACTTACCTTTATTATTATTACCTGTACTTCCATAGGGATTTGTTTCTCGCATATATGATACCTTAAAGAAATCACCAAGGTTTAGGTGGTCAATCATGACTCTAGATAGTTGGTTGAGGATATTCACAAGAGTTCTCATTGCATCTCCCATATCATTCAGTTGCTTGCTCAAAAAACTGTCATAGTTTCCTTCACATCCACCTTTACCTTGGTGCCTGCTAGATCCAGCCATTTACTAAAACCAAAAAGGGTCATTGTGAGTATAACAACAAAACCATCATGTACTAATGAGGAAGATATACTTACTCATTCACTTTATCTAAAAACTATGTCTCTTTCTGAAATCCTAACCATTATGGTCATGTCACTTATTCTTAAAAAATACCCTAACCTCTAAAGTTATCTAAACGGACCTTTGATACCATCTATAAGGCCCCAACCTTAAACCTTACATAATATTGAATTAAATGAATAATTCACATTGAGGATCTTTTGAGGTTTAGAGTTTTAGAGAATTAGGAGATAACTATTACATCTCAAAAGATTACAAAGTAGTCTCTTTTACTAAATTTCCATAAAATAAAAACTCTTAAAATGAAAAATGTCTACTTTCATGGTTTAGGTAGCATTACATTCCCTTGATCCCATCCTTGACCTTATTACATGCTATGTCCTATGCAAAAGATTTCAAAAACATGGGATGAGCATAAAAAACTCCGTAAGGGATACACAAAGAATGAAAACTGTTAGTTTTTCAAAACAACAAGCAAACCATGTATACTTTATCAAAGTAATACTTTTCACCTTTTCGATGTAGTAAAAAAATCTTCGTTGAATAATAGTTCATTACTTACCCTTCTGTAACCAAAAGATTACCATAAAACCCATATAAAGATCACATAACATATAAAGGTAACTTGGGACATAAACATACTTAAGTGGAATAACCATAAGGTCTACTTCCACACATATCACATAATGGAATAGCCATTCGGCCAACTTCCATACATACTTAATGGAATAGCCATACCGCCGACTTCCATACCCAATGCATTGGAGGTTATAACGTAACCACCCGTCCTGGTATTCACGGAACCACCCTTCATATGGTTTATCACGTAACCACCCATAAAATGTCCAAGTACCATTATAAAATTATAACACATAAAACCAACATAAAAGAATGATAAAATTTCCACATTTCAATCACAATATATCATTTAAATATATTGACATAATATAATCCATTATGAAAAACATTTTCAATACCAAAATACAAAAAAAAAGTATATGGTATTTATTTTATTTTAAAAACATTATGGCTTGTTGATGAAGCCAAAGATCAAATAATACTCGCGGTGGCGGAAAAGGTTGTTGTCACCGCGTACGTAAAAGAAACATTCCTTTTGTTGTTTAGTAAAATGCTTCGTAGAAAAGGGATTTCTTTTGAATAAACGTAAAAGTCAATGGGGTTTATACACCGTATAAAAGAAGGTTGTGTATAAAACAAAATATGCCTCAATGAATGGAGATTGAGACGAAGTCCCTTACAAAGGCGGTATCCTTGGTTTAAGGATAAATCAATTACATAATTATGTGTGACAAATGAATACACCAAATATAAGTGGATATTAAGTGTAAAACAATCAGAGGTTATTCACACATATTCATAGAACGACATATTCAAGGAGTACAAGTTTATCCCAAAGAATCAAATTTGGGCTAAGAAGTTCCCTTGCAAAAATTTGACAGCCTAACGGCGTCAGTTCAAAAATTCAGAAAATGAGTTGATGAGAGATAAAAAGGGAATCTCATCACTTGGACATAAAATTTACATCAATTAGGATATAGAAGAACATATCCCAAAATAATAGTATGTTAATTAAAAGACATAACAAACGAAGTCTTTTAAAAAAGAGGAGGGTGAAAGGTTCCCTTATCGACCTGGGTAACTCTCGAAAAGTACACCCCATTGAAGAAGTTTCATACAATGAATATGTAAATACCCATAAATAGAATTATATTACAAAAGGATTGTAATAGTGGGCAGTATATAAAACACTCAAAGGAAATTGTGGCAAATGTAGAATAAATCTCACAGGAATAAAAGTGAGATGAAAAATCTCTTACGAAAACTCGGCAGCCTAACGACGCTAGTTAAAACATCCAAAATGGATTGATGAGAGGAAATAGGGTCTCTCATAACATCAACATAATGTTTACAGAAAGAGGAATATAAAAGAACATCCCCCAACATAACAAAGAGGATCTTAAAAGAAGTGACATAAAGGAGAGTACTTTAAAAGAAAGAGAGGGGTTAGATCTCTTATGAAAATTCGGCAGCCTAACGGCGCCACTCAAAACATCCAAAATGGATTGATGAGAGAGAATAGGGTCTCTCATCACATGAACATGAAAATTATAGTAAGATTAATATAAATGAACATCCCAATAACAATAAATATGAGCTTTAAAAGTAATGACATAAAAGAGTGTACTTAAAAAGAAAGAGAGGAGTAGGATCCCTTACCTCGGGTCTGACTTGACTCGATCATTCTTTAACGTCCTGAATAATACACTTGAGTTAATTTATATTTTATTAAGAACCTTTTTGATGTTCATTATTCCTTTTATATCACTTATTTCCATGTTATAAACATTATGTAACCATTTAAGTTAATAATGTTTGTTTTGTCGATATTTGGTTCTTAAGTCGAAAGTGGACTTCTTACAATTACATGTTATTCATGCGGTCAAAGGTTCTTCATATCCAGAATGACATTCCTGATTTGGATATAATATATATCATATATATAAAAAATATACATGTATTTATAATATCACATAATCATTTAGAGGTAAGAAATGAAATTCACCGTTCATGGAGACGGTAAGCTGTACGTACGCATAAACGCTACTTTCATTTCTTTGTCATATTTATGGAAATAAAACTAAATGGGAGGTATGTATATTTTAATTCTAGAATTATATTCATCATTTAGATATATCATTCAATATATATATCCATTATATACATGTACTTTTAATAGTATATTACATTTGGGGATAAGAAATGAAATGCACCGTTCATGGAGACGGTAAGTCGTTCGTACGCATGAACGCTACTTTCATTTCTATCTCATACTTTAATAGAATGAAATAATAATTATATAGAGGTATATTATAATTCAAGTATAACATAATATATAGTAACTTTAAATCCATCCTTTACACATCCCACATATGGCATTAACAAATCATATCACTTTGAGGGGGCGGTAGTCCGCACTTCCTTAAATGAAGATATCGTGTTTACCCATAATGGAAACCATAAAGGTATGCCCAAAATGAAAAATACAGAAGCTTAAGGAAAACATAAACATATTATATATCATATATAAATATTGTGACATCTTAATGGCCACCTTTGAAGGTGTTAAAAGAATGTTGAACAATCATCGTTTCGGGAGGCATAAATTCTCCATCCACGGAAACAGTATGTTCGTTAACCATTAGATGTAGGTGTGTGTATGTTTATCTCTAATCATTATTATAACAACATCCTAGTATATTGAGGATACTGGAGTTGTTACAAAAGAAAATAATAAAAAGAGTTTAGGGGGTTGGAGAAGCAAAATAAAACTAAAGGACTCAAAAGAAGACATTACCTTAAAATCGGGTAACTCCCTTTTGGTTTGAGCTCAAAGGATTACTTGGTAAGACTTCTGCCCAAAGTGAGGATTCAAGGAGTAAGATAGGGAAGTGTAGAGACAAAATGGGCAGGGGTTGGACGAGCCAATGGCTTTGGGAGTGTGGGTAAGGAGGTAGAGGTGGGGACCTTTTATAAGAGGAGAGGAGGGGCACTCTTGTAAAGTTACAAAATGTTACTTTATTTTCAAAATAGTTTCGGATTTTAAAGGTCCCACATTGATGTTTTTCGAGGATAAGGTGATAAGGGTTCTAAATCCACTCATCCAATAGATTTTAGACCTGTGTAGGTCTTAGATATTACATTATCTTTCCATTTTATTTAAATCGTTAAATAATGAGGTCATCGCTGCATCATCATGATGTCATAAACAATTAAATTTATTTAATGTCTAAAAATTATAAAACAAATACTATGATGTAGTAAATATTTTTAGAATTCCAATTAATATTTATAGTCAAAAAATCTGATTTGTATAACCCCATGTAAAAATTGTTTTAGTAAAACATTTCTTGTTTGTCTAATTTTTACTTTAACATTAAATAAAAAGATATTTATGTCATTTTCCAACCAAAGTGGCTCCATGGGGTCCCCAAGTTGACCCATGGATTTTCTTGGTCGGCCATGACACATCCAATGAGGGTATGACATGTGTCTAGGTCATTTCATTTTATTAAAACATTATTCTTACCATAAACTACACTAATTACCTCTAATCGCGATTAAGAACTTAATAAGTTACTATTCACCAAAAAATTATTTTTATCCCATTGAACCACATTTTACTTCTTAATGACAACCATGTATGTCGGCTTTTTGAAATTCAAAACACAGAAGTGGTAAATTTTCATTTAAACGAAAAATCAGTTTTTATTAGTACTACTTAGTGGTTTCACTATTCATCAAAAATTGATGTTTTTCAGAAAAATCCCAAAAATTTACCCTAAGCAATATTTGATATTACGAATTCAAAAATGAAGTATATTTTACAAAATTAAAAACATATAGGTCACATTAATTAATTTAATAATTAATTCCCGCTATCAGAGCAAATAGCGTGTTTTTATGATACAATAAGTATCAAAAGATTGACACTAGTTTAAGTCCGATTTCAAAGTGAAATTAATTCCAACGACCACTATTGGATTTAATGGTAAAAATATTTTCTAATTTCACTTTAAAACCAATTCAAATGATAATCTAATCATTTAAATAAATTAGATTAAAAATAGGTTTTGAATTAAAATACAACATTTTACACCATTCATTAAAAAATGAACTTTATCTGAAAAATACAAAAAATTTACACAAAGTAAAATTTGATGTCCCGATTATAAAGAAGAGTTTTATTTGGTCCAAAAGAATTTATACGAGGGATCAAAACTATATTTAATGACAGTTCTCCATCAAAAGGCGATAAGTGAACCTTTAGTGAAAATTACGGTATAAAAGCCTAAAATTTAATTCCTTCCGTATTTTAAGCCTTTATCTTTTATTGGATAAATGTAAAAACATTTAAAAGACATATATAATCATATTTTAGTTATTTCTATCCATTACCGCCAATACAACGGCTACATGTTAACTACCATTTAAAATAATATTATTTTATTATTAGAGTGCAACGTAAGATTCCCAAGAAACTCGTTGTTGCGTATTGGGTACGCCATCGAGCATTGAATCCCCTTTAAAGTAATATTAATATATGATTCAAAAATATGGATAAATATAAAGATGATATATTCTTTATTTACCCGGGGTGTTACATAGTTATTTAAATGACATGTGTTATCAATTTTTTACCTTTAAGTGTTGATTATTACAATTAATTAATTATTTATTCTTTTTTACATACACTTAATGATCATTTGATCTCACCCTTATTATAATTACTTTCTACATGATGTGTAGAAGAAACCATTAATTAAGATTTCATTTATTATGTTTAATTTAGTTTATTTTGTATCATGTATGTATTTTATTTTCCTTATTGTATGATATGTATCATATATTTAATATGGAATTCAATGACTGATAAACTATTTGGTCCTTTAGGATTTTATTCCTTGTAATCATCAAAATATAATAATATATTGATAATACTATAGGCTTCTCAGTTTGGGGCATTATAGTTCGTATCAGAGGGTGTTTAGCGGAAACCATAGAAACTAGATTTAAGAAAACATATATTAGAGAACATAACCTTAAGATATATTTTGAGAATAAATATAGAAGAACATTCTAGAATATTTTTATCGAAGAAATTATGTTCTTATTACAAGAAATATATCAATGTCTTGATACGATAAGTATATGTTGTTATGGATTAGATGTAACTAGGATTAATAACTCTAACAAGGTGTGTCGAGGGTAACTTAACAACACCATGTACATGACAACAAGAATTACTATGAATCAAGTTTTCATACCTAGTAGATAAAAATTGGATAATTAAATTCTCCATACAAACAATTATTAAAAATTGTATATTAAATATATTTCAAATTAAATAATGTATATTATTAAGAACTTAGTTATTTAAAATATTTTCATTTTATAATTACTATTTAAATTCTTCTTAGATTATATATGATGTTTCATAATTATATAATATATTTTACTCTATATATTTAATTTTAGATGACTACTTGAAGAAAGAATATGAACCCCACAAATGCATGTGCTCCAATGAGTAATAAAGATCATATCTCTTATAGTATTAAAAAATCATTTTTAACGAAAATATCCTCCTAAATATTTTTATCATGTGAGGAAATACTATAATGTTCTAATGATAAATGTAAAGAATTATTCATGTCCTATGTATTTGAAGGGAATCAATAGTAAAAGAGGAAGGGAGAAAAAGAGAAATATAAGAAGGAAATTAAGAAAATTCCTAGATTTTTAAAATGTGGATTGAAATAAGATAGTATATTTTAGAAGGAATGGAAATTTTCTATAAATTTGGAATAAAATTCCACAACGCTTGTGGTGGGTATAGTAATAAAAATGTTTTAAATGTAATATTCCTCAACTACAAAGAGATGAGACACTATTTAAATCAATTTATAAAAAATAAGAGTAATATACACCAATTCATGTTATTTTATAATGGTCATGTTAAGATACTACCATAGATGAAGAGGAATGATTAATATGCCTATTAAATAATTATTTAATTTGATTATTTTATCACTGAAGTACTTGTTATGTAAATTAGGTAATATTTGACGATTTTATTATGGTACCTTCTTTTTTTCTATTTTAGATATCATGGTTAATGGTACCAATAAATGTTATTAAGTAGAAAATAAATTTTTTTTAGTAAAAACATTGTTAATGGAAAGATAACCTTTAATATGTTCATAATATTAATAAAATGATGATTGGGAAAAAAATAATTTGATGGGATAATATAAATTAGATAACTAGTGAATACCTTGGAACTGATTAATGATTTTTTTAAAAGGTTGATTATGCTATCCTTGATAGAGTTTAAATCATTTTTGTATTTATGGAATATATCATATAAAACGTGATTTTTAATTGAATAAGGATTAATTCATTTTAACACTAAATTACAATGGTAATTTAGGTTATTACCATAATTAAATGTAATATATGATGATAGTGTTCACACATTTGATATGTGATGATTATAGAGCTTTATTATGTTCATTGTAGGAAAATGATAGGTTTATTTTAGAAATTCAATGACCATACATCCAAATATTTGGATCAAAATATTTTGGAAACGTTAAACATTTATAAAAACATTTAAAATGTTATTTGGATGATGTTTTATAGACTGATGTGTTTCTTAAACCTAAGATACATCTTCTGAAAAAATATGAATTAGAAATTAGTTCAAGGAACAAAATAAGCATAAGATTTTTATTATTTATTTAGGTGTATTAATTTTGGGTGAAATAATTTCTCAACTCTTGGGAAAAAATTGTCATAAAAAATGTATATTTTCTTATTATGTTCATTTATATGATATTAGTGAAGTTTAGTAACCCCTACTATTTATGGTATTGTGGTCAGAAACCTTATTATCATTATTCTCTCTATCAATATCCATCATAACATTATTCTTGGATTTTTCTTCCATATCATGGTTACCATTTCATCGTTATGTGGTCCAACTAAGGAACCTCGCTACATGACATTTGTACTTCCCCTATATGTTATTATGAAAATGTGATATTAAAGATATTTATGATATGGGATTTTCAATAGTTTCATGTATTCATATATTAAACACTATAGTAATGGGGTCATTTTTAAATTGATAGGGTAAAATTTTTATTAAGGTGGGGAGAATGAAACTCCCAAAAATTCTAAATTAAAAAATTGTATATGATAAAGTGTATCACATACATCACTGTGAACATATAGGAATATAATACAATGATAAATTACAATACATTAATGATATGAACAAAAATAAATCTATAATATAACTTATAATTCATGTTATATTGAGTTTTCTTTTTTCACACACAAAAACATGTTTCTTCAATCGCTTACATTACACTAATGAATGAGTTTTAAAGATAAAATTTATTTTACTAAAATATAATTACATAATATATTAATATATAACATAGCCATTAAATTTCTATTTCTGAAATGGGTTAAATAAATTTCAAAAAAAAAATATGGTTTACCCAAATATAAAATGAGTTCATTGATTATAAATTAATTACAAATAAATGTGAAAAATAATTGAATATGAGGAAAATATTATTATTAGTATGGTCACAAAGCTGTTTTATAATAAATAATTAAATTAATTAAAAAAATTTCATTGTATTGAAGAAATATTATTATTATTTATTTTATCAAATAAATTTGATATTAATCTAATACATCTGATAGTCATAAGATAATAACATACCCAATTTTAAACCAAAAAAATTATAATTTTATAAAGGCACTTTTATTTCCTCTTAATGGACAACATATTTTAAATATAAAATATAGAACTTTTATATATTTTAAAATTAAATATAAAACATAAAAATTTAAATTATAATAAAAAAAATTTAGTTATTTTTTCTATGATGATTCATTTTTTCATAGACAAGGAAAAGTAATGAATATAAATTCAAAATTACCTTTTCATATTATTTATTTATAAGGACAAATGGTTTTTAATGTTTAATAAGACCCAATTATTATCAATTAATCTAATTTATATCATTTCAATCAATTTCAATTTTAATTCAAATATAAAAACATACAAAAAATAAGAACACGTATATTTTCAAAACATGCATTCTCATCCCATCTATGAGATACAATTTAAATCAATTTTTGTTTCTTATATGAATGTAATTTCATAAATTTGATTTTATATTTAAAAATATAATGATTTATAATTCATATCTAGTTCAACATAGTATATTTACCAAAAAAATAGTGAGGGTGATTAAAATTAATCACAATGATTAAGGTGAGATTATGTCTAAAAAATGACTAAACCTTAAACATAAGGGCCCAAATGGCCTAGAAACATGTCAAAAATGTCAATGCCAGACCATATTTCAACAATAATGTCTATTTACTCAAATTTGGTCCATTATTGTATCCAACATCATATTTATCTATTTCGAAGGAATTTCATCTTCTAAATGATTCATGAGTTCCACCCCTCGTCCACTATAAAAAGGAATCATCCCTTACCACTTCCTTAAATCTCTCAAAAAAAAATAGGAAAAACCAATATCTACACATATATAATCTCAATGAAACTATTATATATGTAAAACCAAAAATATTCATAAATAAAACCATGGTATCTATTTTTTAAAAGCCATAAGGAGTTACCATAAAAAGATGCACAATATTTCCTCAAACTCTTTAGTTTTAATTTAATTTTATACCCCCTAGAGTATTCATATTCCCATGATACATATTAATATAAGAATAAAAAATATACTACACTGTTTTTATATTAAATTAATGACCTACACTTATGCACACGTCCATTTAAGGGGTAATGAACTTACCGTTCTTATGTAAAACAAACTGCCACCTCACGAACCGATGTTGTTCATTTTTCCCATTAACACATCTCATGGTTGGAATTATAATATATGATAATTTATATATTTATTATGTATTTAATATTATTTAAATATTATATAACACATACCTTTAGACTTCACATTTTATATAAGTATGATATCAACTTTTGTGGACATGTAGACTACCGTCTGTTCAAAGCGATGTGATTTATTCGCACTATACATGTATTACATCTAAGAAAAAATTTTATATATATTTTACATATATGACATAGATATTATAATATCATTATATATCATTATATTTTATTCATTTAATATGATAATGAAATGTAACTAGCGTTCGCATGTATATACAGCCTACCGTCTCCATGATCGGTGAATTTCATTTATTGTCTCCCAATAATATGAATTATTATGAATAAATATATTATTAATATATATGATATTTATATCATGATTTTAATTATATATATGATTAATCCATGATTTAATTAATAACAACAACAAGTAAAAAAATTAAATCATACTTAAGAAACAAAGAAATTATCAACTGCATTAGTGAAAATTGTAACGCCCCAACCCCAGTTACCTAGAGTTGGTGCATTATTGTAACAGCCCAAGTAATTAATGAATAATAGATATTTTTCTCTATGTCTCTTAATGATTAAGATAGTGTTATAGAGGCTTAAAATGAAAATAAATACAATCTTATGCATGGAATACACTAATATTCTTAAAAGATTGTTTTACTGCCTTTTGATGGAAAACCATTTTTGAATCTATATTTTGACAATTTTATAAACTATGTTTGTCAAAATATACTTATCCTTTATGATTGGGACATCAAAATTTACCTTGTGTGAATTTTTGGTATTTTTCTGACAATGTTCATTTTTTAATGAATAGTGAAAAATATTGCATTTTACATCAAAACTGCTTTTTAACCTAATTTATTTATATTATTATATTATGTTTTGAATTGGTTTTGAAGTTAAATTAGAATATATTTTTACCATTTTATCCAATGGTGGTCATTGGAATCAATTTCACTTTGAAATTAGACTTAAACTGGTGTCAATCTTTTGATACTTATTGTTTTGTAAAAACATGCTTTTTGCTCTGGCAGCAGGAATTAATTATTAAATTAATTAATGTGACTTATATGATTTGAATTTTGTAAAATAGACTTCATTTTTGAATTCGGAATATCAAATATAGCTTAGGGTGAATTTTTGGTAATTTTTTGAAAAACTTAAATTTTTGATGAATAGTGAAACCACTAAGTGGTAATCAAGCAAACTGATTTTTCTGTTAAATGAAAGTTTACCACTAATGTGTATTGAATTTTAAAAATCTGAAATACATGGTTGTCATTAGTATGTAAAATGTGGTTCAATGATATTATAATAATTTTTTGGTGAATAGTAACTTATTAAGTTCTTAATCACGATTAGTGGTTATTAGGGTAGTTTAAGGTATAAATAATAGTTTAATAAAATGGAATGACCTAGACACATGTCGCAACCTCATTGGTTGTGTCATGGCCGACCATGATATGCCATGGGTCAACTTGGGGACCCCATGGATCCAATTTTGTTGGGAAATGACATAAATTACTTTTTATTTAATGATAAAGTGAAAATGACACAAACATAATATGTTTTACGAAAACAATTTTTAAGTGGGGTTATACAAGTCCAAATTTTGATTATAAATAGTCATTGGAAAGCTAAAACGATTTCCTATATCATAGTTTTTTTTTTAATTTTTATACATTAGATAAATTAAATTATTTATGACATAATAATGATGCAGCGATGACATCATTATTTGACGATTTAAATAAAATGGAATGATAATGAAAAATATAAAACCTAAACATGGAAAAAACCAATTGGAAGAGTGGACTTCGAACCCTTATCACCTTATCAACGAATTATATCAATGTGGGACCTTTTAAAACCGAAACACATTTTCAAATAAAGTAATGTTTCTTTACTTTCCAAAAGTTCCCCTCCTCTCCTCTTATAAAAGGCCCCCACCTCTACCTCATTTAAAACACTCTTCAAGCCTTTGGCTCGGCCATCCCCTGCCCATTTACTCTATCCACATCCCTCTACTCATCCTAGAGGATTCCCTTTGGGCAGAATCATTTCAAAGGAAGCCTTTAGGCTCAAATCAAAAGTAGTTACACTTTTTAAGGTAATTCATTCTCTAATGTTCATTTGTTTTATTTTGCTTCTCCAACCCCCTAAACACTTTTTATTTACTTATTTTGTAACAAAACCAGTATCTTAAATATACAAGGATTTTGTTATAATATTTATTTGAGCTACACTCCCACACAACTACATCAAATGGTTAAAGAACATACGGTTTCCGTGGATGGAGAAATTCTGCCTCCCGAAACGATGATTGTTCAACACTCATTTAACACCTTCAATGGTGGCCATTATGATGTCACTATTTTCATATATGATATATAATATGTTTATGTTTTCCTTAAGCTTCTGTTTTTTTCATTTTGGGCATACCTTTATGGTTTCCATTATGGGTAAAACACGATATCTTCATTTTAGGAAGTGCGGACTACCGCCCCCTAAAAGTGATTCGATTCGTTAATACCATATGTGGGATGTGTAAAGGATAAAGTTAATGATATTATATATGTTATTATACTGGAATTATAATATACTCTTATATCATTATGATTCCATCCCAGAAAATATGAAATAGAAATGGAAGTGGCGTTCATGCGTACATACGACTTACCGTTTCCATGAACGGTGCATTTCATTTCTTACCTCTAAATGATTATATAATATTATAAATGTATGTATTTACTGGATATATATGACATATATGATATCTACATCATGAATACCATTCTGGATATAATTAACCTTTGACCAAATTAACAACATGTAAGTGTAAGAAGTCTATTTTCGACTTAAGAACCAAATACCGAAAAAATGAACATTATTAACTTAAATGATTACATGATGTCCATAACATGGTATAAAAGGAATAATGAACTTGAAAAAGGTTCTTAAGCAAGTATAGATTAACTCAAGTTTATTATTCAGGAGATTAAAGAACGGTCGAGTCAAGTCGGATACGAGGTATGGGACATCGTCTCAATCTCCTTTCGTTGAGAAATATTTTATTTTATACACAACTTTCTTTTATACGGTGTATAAACCCCTTTGACTTTTATGTTTATTCAAAAGGAATCTTTTTTATATGAAGCATTTACTAAACGAAAAAAGGGAATGTTTCTGTCGTACGTATGCGGCGACAACAACTTCTCCGTCGTCGTAACCGTTATTTGAGTTTTGGCTTCCTCTACAAGCCATACCTTCTTTTTAAAAGAAAAATAAATACCATGTTTTACTTTTCTTTTATTTTAGTATTGAAAATGGTTTTCATAATGTTTTTATATCAATGTGTTGTATTGATATCTCGTGATTGAAATGTGGAAATTTTATGTTTCCTTTATGCATGTTTTATGTGATATGATTATGTTATGGTTCTTGGGCATTATTATGAAGACGGGTGGTTCCGTGATAAACTAAGGGTGGGTGAGCCCGTTATAGCTCTCCAATGCATTGGGTAACGCAAAGGAGTGAAACGTTAAGGTTTTCTCCGAAGAGATTTTAGGGAATATATTGTGATGGGTATTCCAAACATAACCAAGAGGGTAACTCCCTACGTAAGAATGTTATGAATGCCTCAAGTTACCTTTATGTCTTATGATTCTATGAGTTATTCCTGATTTTATGAGGTATGTTAAAGTGCCTATGTTTTATGGGTAAAGTATGATTTCATTCTTATGTATATATGAACTCATGTTTCCTTTCCATGTTTTTTTTATAACCCATACTGTGTTTTTATGCTCATCCCAAGTTTTTGAAATGTTTTTCACAGGTCAAGGGAAAGGTACATGATAAGATGATAGAGTCAAGGATGTGTCAAGAAATAATCCATGTTTTATTTTAAATGTGTTTCCATTGATGGGAATAAGGAATACTATCTTTATGTAACCACTTTGTTTATATGTGGAATGTAATGCAAGTTTTATGATCTAATTCTCTAAAACTCTAGACCCGAAAAGATCCTCGATGTGTAATCTTGTAATAACTCAAGATTAAGTAAGGTTTAAGGCTGGGGACTTATAGTTGGTATCAGAGGTCGGTTTAGATAACTTTAGGAGTTAGAATTCTATTAAATGATTATCCAAAAATATTTTTTTGAAATGATATAGCATTTAAAGATTACCATGTTGCTTCATCTAAGACATGTTTGTTTAGAATGGTTTTCTGAAGAGGAAACAGGGAAGCAGTGCTAGGAAGGCATACAGAAGGAAATAACCTTCCGAATCAGCATCCAGAAATGGTCAGAATTGGAACTGAACAGTTTTTTGCAGTAATGGCGCAGTTGACTCAAGCGATAAATGGCGGTGGTATCCATACACGAGATCAGCCAGACCAACCGCAGAGGAACATATCAGTGGTGGAACATTTCATGAGGCAACATCCACCATCATTCAGAGGATCATCTGACCCTGTACTAGCTGATGGATGGATTAAATCACTGGAGAATATTTTTGATGTCATGGGGTGTTCAGAAAATCAAAAGGTTAGTCTTGCTATTTAACGTTTGGAGGGTGAAGCAGATCAGTGGTGCTCTATGGTTAAAAATATCAGGGATGCCGATGAGATTGATGCTATTGGCTGGGATGAATTCAAAGGTATGTTTCATGAGAAGTATTTTCCTAAGGCTGTTCGACTTAGGACGGAAAAGAAATTCTTGTAATTGAGGCAAGAGGAAGACTCAGTGGCTGCTTATGAAGAAAGGTTCACTAAATTGGCAAGGTATGCTCCAAATTTTATTCGAGACCTTGATAGTAAAATCAATCGTTTTTACTCAGGATTAAAGACAAAATTCCGAAGGGCATTAGCTTCTCGTGAGTTTAAAAGTTATGAAAAGCTTTTTCGATGTTCTGAGAAGGTGGAAATGGATTTTTCCAATGACCAAGTGTTCTATAACAACCAGCAGAAGAAGAGACCGAGGTGGCAGGAGAAAGGTAAGAATTCTTCAAAAAAGTCTGATGATAAGAGAACTAAGTTTCCAGTTTGTGATAAATGTGGCAAAAGGCATGCTGGGAAATGTCTTCTGAATTCTGGGAAGTGCTACCGATGTGGTAAGATGGGACATAAGTCTCGTGATTGCACTGAAATGGATCAAGGTGAAGGTAAGAACAAATTTGATTTGCAGTTAGTGAAATGTTATAAGTGCAATGAGATGGGTCACTATGCAAACGAGTGTCTGACAAGGAGCTTGAGTGATGGGAAGCAGTTAGACTACAAGCAGAAAGGGGTGGTGAAATCCTTTTCAACTACTTCAGCAGATGTCGGGCCATCAAATGATGTTGTATCAGGTACTTTGTTTGTTTTTTCAGATTATGCCAGTGTGTTGTTTGATTCGGGGTCTACACATTCTTTCATCTCTGAAACCTTTTCTAGAAAAATGGGAATACCATCTCAAGAAATGACTCCGAAACTTTTGGTAAAAACACCTGGGGGAAATGTCGAGGCAAAAATAATTTATAAGAATCTTCCTATCCTTATCTGTGGAAAGAACCTACTTGAAAACATTATTGTTCTACCTCTAGTAGAGTTTGATGTTATCATGGGTATGGATTGGCTCTCTATTTACCATGCTAAGATTGACTGTAGAGCTAAAGAAGTTTCTTTTCAGAAAGACTTTCAGTTTGTTTACAAGAATGAACCCTTACTTTTGATAACATATCAAGAGGCCGAGAAACTTGTAAAAGATGGAAATGAATGTTACCTTGCACACGTCGTTGAAAATAAAGGAAATGTTCAGATTAATGATGTGCCAGTGGTAAATGAGTATCCTGATGTTTTTCCTGATGAGTTGCCTGGAATAATACCAGATCGGGAAGTTGAGTTTACTGTTGACTTAGTTCCTGATGCTAAACCAATTTCAAAACCCCCTTATCGAATGGCACAAATTGAACTTTTAGAGTTGAAGGAGCAATTGCAAGATTTATTATAGAAAGGTTTCATTAGACCTAGAACATCACCATGGGGTGCTCCTGTTTTATTTGTTAAAAAGAAAGATGGTTCTATGAGACTTTGCATTGATTATAGAGCCTTGAATAATATCACTGTTAAGAACAAATATCCTTTGCCTCATATCGATGATTTGTTTGATCAGCTCCAGGGAGCTCAGTTTTTTTTCAAAGATTGACTTGAGATCGGGGTACCATCAGATGAAGGTAAAGGAGGTAGATATTCCGAAGACCGCGTTCCGTACGAGATATGGCCATTATGAATTTGTAGTAATGCCTTTTGGGCTAACCAATGCACCTGCTGTATTCATGGACTTAATGAATAGAATTTTCCATGAGTTCTTGGACAAGATTGTGGTGGTTTTCATTGATGATATTTTTGTGTTTTCTAAAAGTAAAGAGGATCATGAAAAACATTTAAGGGTTATCTTGAAAACCTTAAAAGAAAAGAAACTGTATGGGAAATTCAGAAAGTGTGAGTTTTGGTTGCAACAAATTTCTTTCCTTGGTCACATTGTTTCTAAAGATGGAATAACTGTTGATCCTGAAAAAACAAAAGTTGTGGAAGAATGGCCAAGACCAAAAAATGTAACCGAGATTCGTAGCTTCCTTGGTTTGGCGGGCTATTACCGAAGGTTTGTTAGAAATTATTCACGGTTATCTAGTCCAATGACTAAGCTAACTCGGAAGGGTGTTAAGTTTATCTGGAAAAAAGAATGTGATGATTGTTTTCAGGAATTGAAAAGAAGATTGGTGAATGCTCCAGTTTTGGCACTACCTTCCAGGAATGGTGAGTTTTTTATATACAGTGATGCTTCATTGAAAGGACTTGGTTGCGTCCTAATGCAGAATGATTAGGTAATTGCTTATGCTTCACGACATTTGAAAACTCATGAGGTAAATTACCCTACACATGATTTGGAATTAGCTGCTGTTGTTTTTGCATTAAAAATTTGGAGGCATCATTTGTATGGAGTAAAGTGTGAAATATATATCGATCACAAAAGTTTAAAGTGTATATTCACTCAGAAAGAGTTAAACATGAGACAAAGGAGATGGCTGGAATTAATCAAGGATTATGATTGTACAATTCATTACCATCCGAGAAAAGCAAATAAAGTGGCTGATGCTTTGAGTCGAAAAAGTAATGCTTCATTAACAATGTTGCATTTGTAACATGATCCTTTGGTTAACGATTTGATGAACTTTGGCATAGAAGTTGTTGGTGCAGGAAGTCCTTCTATTTTGTTTCAGGTATCAGTGAGATCTTCTCTATCAGATAGAATCAAGCAAGCACAGAAGCAAGACAGTGAGTTGCAGAAAAGGGTAGAGCTGGTTCAGAATGGTAAGTTGCCTGAATTCAACATTGATAATGATTGCGTTTTGAGATTTGGGAAGAGATTGTGTGTGCCTTGTGATTCACAGTTGAAGAGAGAGTTGTTATGTGAAGCTCATAGTTCTCCGTTTTCAGTTCATCCGAGCAGTACTAAGATTTATAGAGATCTGCGGGAGTATTACTGGTGGGATGGAATGAAAAGAGACATTGCTGATTTTACTGTGAAGTGTTTGACTTGTCAGCAGGTTAAAGCAGAGCGGCAGTTACCGAAAGGGATGCTTCAGCCTTTACCAGTACCAGAGTGTAAATGGGAGAATATATCCATGGACTTTGTTGTTGTATTACCGAAGACATCTCGAGGTAATAATGAAATCTGTGTTATTGTTGATCGCTTGACCAAATCTGCTCATTTCCTTGCTATACGAGATACTTTCTCTCTTGATCAACTTTCCCGTTTGTATCTTAAAGATATAGTTAGGTTACATGGAGTTCTTCTCTCTATTGTATCGGATCGTGATCCCAGGTTTACTTCTAACTTTTGGAAAGGCCTTCAGAAGTCTTTGGGTACTGAGTTAAATTTTAGTACAGCTTTTCATCCTCAATCAGATGGGTAGTTAGAACGAACAATTCAGACATTGAAGGATATGCTACGAGCATGTTCTATGGATTATCAGGGAAGTTGGGACCAACATCTTTCTTTGGTTGAGTTTTCATATAATAACAGTTTTCATTCCAGTATACAGATGGCACCATTTCATGCATTATATGGGAAGCGGTGTCGAACTCCAGCTTTCTGGGGTGAAGTGGGTGAAAGGAAGTTGATGGGACCAGAATTGGTAGAAGAGATGGCAGAAAAAGTTCAGCTGATTCAGAAACACATGAGAACAGCTCAGAGCAGGCAGAAGAGTTATGCGGATAACCGGAGGAAGGATCTATCTTTTGAGGTAGGTGATCATGTTTTTCTCAAGGTTTCTCCTTGGAAAAGTGTGATGAGATTTGGTAAGAAAGGAAAGTTGAGTCCAAGGTTTGTTGGACCATACGAAATTCTGGATTGATTTGGATCAGTTGCATACCGAGTGGCTTTACCTCTGAGTTTATCTCAGGTACACAATGTTTTTCATGTTTCGATGTTGAGAAAGTATATGCCAGATCCATCTCATGTTTTGAGTCCAGAGGTAGTTCAGCTGGAAGAGAACCTATCTTATGAGGAACAACTGGTCCAGATTCTTGACCACAGGGAGCAAGTGTTACAGAATAAGGTGATTCATCAGGTAAAGGTTTTATGGAAAAAACACATGATTGAAGAGGCAACATGGGAATCTGAAAATGCAATGAGGGATAAGTACCCTCATTTATTCGATAAGTAAATAAATTGCGGGGACGAAATTTTCTAAAGGGGGGAAGGATGTAAAATCCCAAGTAAGTAATGAATAATAGATATTTTTATCTATGTCTATTAATGATTAAGATAGTGTTATAGAGGCTTAAAATGAAAATAAATACAATCTTATGCATGGAATACACTAATATTCGTAAAAGATTGTTTTACTGCCTTTTGATGGAAAACCATTTTTGAATCTATATTTTGACAATTTTATAAACTATGTTTGTCAAAATAAACTTATCCTTTATGATTGGGACATCAAAATTTACCTTGTGTGAATTTTTGGTATTTTTCTGACAATGTTCATTTTTTAATGAATAGTGAAAAATACTGCATTTTACATCAAAACTGCTTTTTAACCTAATTTATTTATATGATTAGATTATGTTTTGAATTGGTTTTTAAGTGAAATTAGAATATGTTTTTACCATTTTATCCAATGGTGGTCATTGGAATCAATTTCACTTTGAAATTAGACTTAAACTGGTGTCAATCTTTTGATACTTATTGTTTTGTAAAAACACGCTCTTTGCTCTGGCAGCGGGAATTAATTATTAAATTAATTAATGTGACTTATATGATTTGAATTTTGTAAAATAGACTTCATTTTTGAATTCGGAATATCAAATATAGCTTAGGGTGAATTTTTGGTAATTTTCTGAAAAACTTCAATTTTTGATGAATAGTGAAACCACTAAGTGGTAATCAAGCAAACTGATTTTTCAGTTAAATGAAAGTTTACCACTAATGTGTATTGAATTTTAAAAATCCGACATACATGTTTGTCATCAGTATGTAAAATGTGGTTCAATGAGATTATAATAATTTTTTGGTGAATAGTAACTTATTAAGTTCTTAATCACGATTAGTGGTAATTAGGGTAGTTTAAGGTATAAATAATACTTTAATAAAATGAGATGACATAGACACATGTCCCAACCTCATTGGTTGTGTCATGGCCGACCATGACATGCCATGGGTCAACTTGGGGACCCCATGGACCCACTTTTGTTGGGAAATGACATAAATTACTTTTTATTTAATGTTAAAGTGAAAATGACACAAACATAATATGTTTTACGAAAACAATTTTCAAGTGGGGTTATACAAGTCCAAATTTTGATTATAAATAGTCATTGGAAAGCTAAAACTATTTCCTATATCATAGTATTTTTTTTTAATTTTTAGACATTAGATAAATTAAATTATTTATGACATAATAATGATGCAAGGATGACATCATTATTTGACGATTTAAATAAAATGGAATGATAATGAAAAATCTAAAACCTAAACATGGCCAAAACCAATTGGAAGAGTGGATTTCGAACCCTTATCACCTTATCCACGAATTATATAAATTTGGGACCTTTTAAAACCGAAACACATTTTCAAATAAAGTAATGTTTCTTTACTTTCCAAAAGTGCCCCTCCTCTCCTCTTATAAAAGGCCCCCACCTCTACCTCATTTCACACACTCTTCAAGACTTTGTCTCGGCCAACCCCTACCCATTTACACTCTCCACATCCCTATCCTCATCCTATAGGATTACCTTTGGGAAGAATCCTTTCAAAGGAAGCCTTTAGGCTCAAATCAACAGGAGTTACACTTTTTAAGGTAATTCATTCTCTAATGTTCATTTGTTTTATTTTGCTTCTCCAACCCCCTAAACTCTTTTCATTTACTTATTTTGTAACAACACCAGTATCTTAAATATACAAGGATGTTTTTATAATATTTATTTGAGCTACACTCTCACACAACTACATCAAATGGTTAAAGAACATACGGTTTCCGTGGATGGCGAAATTCTGCCTCCCGAAACGATGATTGTTCAACACTCATTTACCACCTTCAAAGGTGGCCATTATGATGTCACTATTTTCATATATGATATATAATATGTTTATGTTTTCCTTAAGCTTCTGTGTTTTTCATTTTGGGCATACCTTTATGGTTTCCATTATGGGTAAAACACGATATCTTCATTTTAGGAAGTGCGGACTACCGCCCCCTAAAAGTGATTTGATTCGTTAATACCATATGTGGGATGTGTAAAGGATAAAGTTAATGATATTATATATGTTATTATACTGGAATTATAATATACTCTTATATCATTATGATTCCATTCCAGAAAATATGAAATAGAAATGGAAGTAGCTTTCATGCGTACATACGGCTTACCGTCTCCATGAACGGTGCATTTCATTTCTTACCTCTAAATGATTATGTAATATTATAAATTCATGTATGTACTGGATATATATGACATATATGATATCTACATCATGAATACCATTCTGGATATAATGAACCTTTGACCAAATTAACAACATGTAAGTGTAAGAAGTCTATTTTTGACTTAAGAACCAAATACCGAAAAAATGAACATTATTAACTTAAATGATTAAATGATGTCCATAACATGGTATAAAAGGAATAATGAACTTGAAAAAGGTTCTTAAGCAAGTATAGATTAACTCAAGTTTATTATTCAGGAGATTAAAGAACGGTCGAGTCAAGTCGGATATGAGGTATGGGACTTCGTCTCAATCTTCTTTCGTTGAGGCATATTTTATTTTATACACAACTTTCTTTTATACGGTGTATAAACCCCTTTCACTTTTAAGATTATTCAAAAGGAATCTTTTTTAGATGAAGCGTTTACTAAACGACAAAAGGGAATGTTTTTGTTGTACGTATGCGGCGACAACGACTTCTCCGCCGTCGTAACCGTTATTTGAGTTTCGGCTTCCTCTACAAGCCATACCTTCTTTTTAAAAGAAAAATAAATACCATGTTTTACTTTTATTTTATTTTAGTATTGAAAATGGTTTTCATAATGTTTTTATATCAATGTGTTGTATTGATAACTTGTGATTGAAATGTGGAAATTTTATGTTTCCTTTATGCATGTTTTATGTGATATGATTATGTTATGGTTCTTGGGCATTATTATGAAGACGGGTGGTTTCGTGATAAACTAAGGGCGGGTGAGCCCGTTATAGATCTCCAATGCATTGGGTAACACGAATGAGTGAAACGTTAAGGTTTCTCCGAAGAGATTTTAGGGAATATACTATGATGGGTATTCCAAACGTAACCAAGAGGGTTTCTCCCTACGTAAGAATGTTATGAATGCCTCAAGTTACCTTTATGTCTTATGATTCTATGATTTATTCATGATTTTATGAGGTATGTTAAAGTGCCTATGTTTTATGGGTAAAGTATGATTTCATTCTTATATATATATGAACTCATGTTTCCGTTCCATGTTTTTTTTATAACCCATACTGAGTTTTTATGCTCATCCCATGTTTTTGAAATGTTTTTCAGAGGTCAAGGGAAAGGTACATGATAAGATGATAGAGTCAAGGATGTGTCAAGAAATAATCCATGTTTTATTTTAAATGTGTTTCCATTGATGGGAATGAAGAATACTATCTTTATGTAACCACTTTGTTTATATGTTGAATGTAATACAAGTTTTATGATCTAATTCTCTAAAACTCTAAACCCGAAAAGATCCTCGATGTGTAATCTTGTAATAACTCAAGATTAAGTAAGGTTTAAGGCTGGGGCCTTATAATTATTATGTAACATTGACATGTTCGAAAAAGATAATGTCCCGAATGACCGATTAGTATAGTAGCCTTGGAAACATTAGATACATTCATAAATATTACATTATATCATAAAGTGAAAAAATACAATAACATAGTCTCCATAGTCCACACCCATATCCCCTTCAGACTATCTTTGTAGGGCAGTCATAAAATATTTCTTCACATCCTGGGAAAAATAAAACATAGAAAGGGGTGACCTCAGATGCTCAATAAGGATAACAATATAGCGAAAACATTAATAAATAGACATAAACATTTAAGGCAATTTATAACTAAAACAAAAGCCTTTTAAACTTAAACTTTATCATAATATGGAAAAAGTAAAATTAAATAATGTAATTTACTTACTCACATGGATATTCTAATAGTAAAATAATCACATTCTATATCAGTAACCACTTTCATAATTATGGAATGCATAATGCCAGACTATCATAACCATTTAGCCAAGGCCTCGTTCCAATACTAAAATAAGATTTTTTTCAAGGCCTCATTCCAAGACACTAGTTTGTCTCATGAGACCTACTGATTCATCAAGGAGCTATAGCGGGCTCCACCCATCACATACTATGTCCAATTCATTCTTTATATGAAAAGGTTTAAACATATCATAAACCATAAAAAAATCGTATCACATAAAACATGCATAAAGAAAGTATAACGTTTCAACATTTAAATCACAGGATATCAATAAAACACATTGATATAATAAAACGATTTTCAATACTGAAATAAAAGAAAAGTAAAAGTTGGTATATATTTTTCATTTAAAAAAACGTTTTGGCTTGTAGAGGAAGCCGAAACTCAAATAATGTTCACGGCGGTGGATAATTCGTTGTCACTGCATACGTAAGACAAAAAAGCATTCCTTTTTGTCGTTTAGTAAAACACATAATATAAAAAATTTCATTTTGATTAAACTTTAATGTAAAAGGGTTTTATACACCATATAAAATAATGTTGTGTATAAAATAAAATATTCCTCAATAAAAGGAGTTTGAGACGAAGTCCATTACCTCATGTCTGACTTGACTCGATCGTTCTTTAATCTCCTGAATAATAAACTAGAGTTAATTTATACTTTCTTTAGAACCTTTTTCAAGTTCATTATTTCTTTTATATCACTTATTACCATGTTATGAACATTATTTAATTAATTATGTTAATAACGGTCGTTTTGTCGATCTTTGGTACTTGAGTCAAAAATAAACTTCTTATAATTACAATTTTTTCATGTGGTAAAATATCCATTATCTGGAAAATAATATTCATGATGTAGATATCATATATATCATATATATCCAGTAGATAAATGCATTTATTATATCACATAACATTTGGAGGTAAGAAATGAAATGCACCGTTCGTGGAGTCGGTAAATTGTACGTACACATGAACGCTAATTTCATTTATATTTCATATTTAATGGAATTAAAACATAATTATATAATGGTATATAATAATTCCAGTATAATATCAGATATAATATCATTTACTCCATCCTTTATATATCCCACATTTTCCATTAATGATTCAAATCACTTGGAGGGGGCGGTAGTCCGCACTTCCTAAAATAAAATTATCGCGTTTACCCACAATGGAAATCATAAAGGTATGACATAAATGAAAAATACATAAGCATAAGGAAAAAATAAACATAATATATATCTTATATAAATATAGTGACATCATAATGTCCACCATGAGAGGTGTTAAAAGAAGATTGAACATTCATCGTTTCGTGAGGCAGTAATTCGCCACCCACAAAAACAGTATGTTCATTAACTATTAGACGAAGGTGAGTGTAAGTGTAAAAAAAATCATTCTCCTAAAAAAATCCTAGTATATTGACTATACTGGTGTTGTTACAAAATAATGGAATAAAAAGTGATTAAGGGGTTGAATAAGTAGAATAAAACAAAAGAACATAAGAGAAGACATTACCTTAAAATCGGGTAACTCTATTTGATTTGAGCCAAAGGATTCCTTGGAAGACTACTGCCCAAAGTGAGGCTTCTAAGAGAAAGAGAGGGAATTTGAGAGAGTATTTGGGTAGATTTTGGCTAAGCCAAATGGCTTTGAAGGTTTGAATAAGGTGGTAGAGGTGGGGGCCTTTTATAAGAGGAGAGGAGGGGCACTCTTTGAAAGTTAATAAATGTTACATTATTATACAATGAGTTTCGGATTTTAAAGGTACCAAAATTATATATTTTCAAGATAAGGTGATAAGGGTTCGAGAGATACTCATCCAATTGGTTTTTTACAAGTGTATGTCTTAGAATTTACATTATCTTTTCATTTTATTTAAATTGTTAATTAATGAGGTAATCACTGCATCATCGTGGTGTCATAAAATATTTAATTTATTTAATGTCTAAAAATTACAAAAAAATATCATGATGTAGGAAATATTTTTAGCTTTATAATGACTATTTATAGTCTAATAGATAATTTACATAGACAAAACTAAAATGGTTTTACTTGGGTGATACATACTTTGGTTATACTTTTCCTTTAAAAAATATTTTTATAAAATGTCACTGTCACACAAGAGTGAATCCATGGGGTCCTAAAGTTTGGCACAAGGAATCCCAGGGTTGTCCATGACACAACTATTATCATTAGGACACATGTTGCAGTAATTTGTTATTATTATGACATTATTTTATTACCCTTAACTACCCGATTACTAATTAATCACGATATTTAAAGATAATTACAGTCATTACTATTTATAATGTCAAAAAACAAGTGTCTTAATTACATAATTTGGACCTTATGATTCCAAATATGGAATCCATTTTACGAAATTCCAATCACAGAAATTGTAGTAATTAATTTAATAATTATTCCCGCTGTCAAAACAAATAGCGTGTTTTTAGGATACAATATCTATCAAAATATTGACAATTGTTTTTGTCCAACATCAAAGTGAAATTAATTATAATGACCACCATTGGATAAAATGGTTAAATTATATTCTAATTATTCTTTAAAACCACTCAATAGTAAAATTTATCACTATAAATTATTCTGATTGAAAATGTTGTTTTTAAGTATTTTTCACTATTCATCGAAAATTTGATGTTCTCGGAAAAATACCAAAAATTCAACATAGGCTAATTTCGATAATCCGCATTAAAAAATGAAGTCCATTCTGAAATATAAAATTTATTTAATTTCAAAAGGTGGGTATTACTATTCATAACGGCTAGTTTTATTGGTCGTGGTGTGTTAGAACTCGAGGTTCCTTACAACACACGATGCACTATTATTCAAAAAGAAGCATACCATGGAATATTGGGGTGTTACATTCTCCCCTCCTTCAATAAATTGAATCCTCGCAATTTGAAAATGTTCTTTGAAAATAAATGGTTGAAAATAGAAAATACTTTTCTGGAAAACCCACATTGGAAATAAGGTTAATAAAATTTAGCCTTAATAAGAGGGAAAGGGAAATGGAAAAATCACCACAAAATTATGATATCGATTATGAGAAAATTGGTGGAAATTAGAGACATATAATTGGAGGAAAATCGTAAATATTTTTAGGGAGTGATGGAGGTCATCAATCACAAACAAGTGTAAAATTAAGGGACTCAAAGCCCTCAATCTATGTTGATTTAAAATATCATTAGTTCAACAAGAAATAAGGTATTCAGATAACACATTTTTTGTTTTAATATCCCATTCCTAAAGTTTAAGAATTAATTTATTAATAGAATAAGGGATATGTAAAAATATTCTTATTCTTGACAAGTAGAGTTTCAACCATCAACTAATTTCTACCACAAACTCATCTTTCACTCAAAAAGATAATAAATCTCAAAAATATTATATTTATCCAAATCGTAAAAGGATAAAAATATTAAAACCTACCATTTAGATTAGGAAAACTATTTTGTAATAAGGAGGGACTTCCTGTAGGATAGTGGTAGGTAATAAATCCCTGTTGCGCTATAGTTGTCAGTTCGATTCCTGTAGATTTTCTGACGCGACGGGTTATCCCCCGACCTGCAGGTTGTCCTTTTCCTGAAACTATAGTATTATAATATTCCAAAAATAATCATCAGAAATGTTTTAACCTTAAATAATACTATCAAAAGATAAATATATTCCATTCCAACCATTATAGTAATCCAAAATTCCTATGTCCATACATTCTATAAAAGGTCTCTAAATTCCAAAATCAATTGTTACATCAGATTCCCCAAACAAAGTAATGTTTCTCTTATTGTCACATAATAAAAATAACATTACCTTCATCATATTAAAACCGTAATGAAAAAAACAAGTATTATAGTACAATCCTTTTATATATCATATTGTTCTTATAATTATAATATAGTTCTTGAGTCCAAAAACAAAAATACAATAATAATTCAGCTTCATTTGTAGTAACAGAATAAGCGTGGCCTTGCTCCCTTGGCCTTTTCTGAGGTAAGTTTCATTAGAGCTTAGGGCATTCATTTTCATAATTCCACATTTCTCTACAATTATAGCATTCAACATTGATAGCCTCTTTCCTTCCCTTGCAATCAAGAGCCAGGTGATCTTTTGCTCCACATTTATAAAAAACTCCCATTCCTTTTTGGAAAGTACCGGGGATATTCATCCCATAATTTTCACATAATGGAAAATCCTTCTTTACATTTTACCTTTATCTGTCTCTTGTTCCACCATTCTCTTCTTCTCTTACATTAATTTATTGCCATAAGATTTGGAGAGTTCCTTTTATGTCTTGATAGCACACGAGACAATATCCTCATACGATGAGAAGGATTTTGATACTGAAGCTCAATGGAGAAATTATTTTAACCCATCAAAGAAATGATCAATCTTAATTCTTGGGTTAGGTATATAATCTGCATCATGCCTCGCTAACCATGTAATGTTAGACTCATACTTTGCGACATTCTCATCCACCTTTTGCCTCAAAATCAAAAATCACCTTTCTATATCTTCTCGATGGTCACAAGGAAAGTATTTTTCAAAGAAAATCTCATTGAACACTCTCCATTCCATAATAGATACTTCTATATCTTCCTTTTTATTTTGAATCAATGACCAACATTGATCAGAATCTCCAGTGAGGTGGTAAGCTGCTATGATAACCTTTTCCCATTCACTACTCCCCAAGGCATGGAATATTTTCTTTAAGAAATTAATCCATTGGTCAGCTACAAAGGGATTTGTACTCCCATTCAATGTTGGTGGTTGTTTCTTCATGAAGCGGTCTAACATTGATCCTCCACATTTCGGATTAGGGTGCTCTTTATGAGTAAGGTGATTATTCATAACCTGAGTGAGTTGTCCCAATATGGTGATAAGCTGATCAGCACCATTTGTATCACCAACTCCATTATAATTATCTTGAGCAGGAGGGAAATCCCTACATGGAGTGCATGCATTGATACTGTTTCCATTCCTTCCACTAGGAACTATTTCTAAAAAATGTCATAAACTAGATTAGTTTATGAATTGAAATACATAATTCCATACATGTAAAACACATAACATAAATTGAACTATTTATGGATATAATCCATAAAAAATATGTTTTCTTTGAGGAAGTATATACTCATAAACCCTTCATAATGGTTTGTAAAGAAATCATGAATTATCCTAAGCATATCCTCTGGGAGTATCGTAACCATGAGTGCAGCAAGGCCCGTTGTCATGCACCAGTTCTCGTTCGAGTCTATCTCAAAGCGTTGTTTTCGGGTTTTACCCCTAGGTATATCTATGCCAGAGCTGGCTCTACCTGCTCGTATCCAGACTAGGATGTATTTCTCAGAAAACTCACAAAATCTCTATAATACCAAAATTCAAGAATGTTCTTCGATACTAATCCTCAAAGTCTATCATAGGGCTATGTGCTCTAATCATATTTTTTCTAAATATAGATTCCAAGGTTAGTAATAAACTTCCTCTGATAACAACTATAATTCCTCGACCCCAGTTACCCAGATTCAGTGAATTATTACTTAACATTGGATTCATCACAAAAGATCAAGTCTCAAAAGACCGATTAGTTTAGTAACCTTGGAAACACTAGATACATTCATAAATGTTACATTACATCATAAAGTGAAATACTACAATAACATAGTCTCCATAGTCCAAACCCATATCCCCTTCATACAATCCCTGTATGTTAGTCATAAAATATTTCTTCACATCCTGGGAAAATTAAACATTTAAAGGGGAGAGCTCAGATGCTCAGTAAGGATAACAATATAGCGGAAACTTTCATAAATAAACATAAAAATAAACATTTAAGGCAGTGTATAACTAAAACAAAAGCCTTTTAAACATTAACGTTATCATAATATGGAAAAAGTAAAATGAAATAATTTCATTTAATTACTCACATGGATATTCTACTAGACGAATAATCACATGCAATATGAATAACCACTTTCATAATGGTGGAATGCATAATTCCAAACTTTCATAACCACGTAGCGAAGGCCTCGTGCCAAGACTACAAATAAGAGTTTTTCAAGGCCTCATTCCAAGAAATAAGTTTCTCTCATGAGACCTACAGATGCATCGAGGAGCTATAGCGGGCTCCACCCGTCACATACTAAGTCCAATGAATTCCTTATATGAAAAGGTTTAAACATATCATAAACCATAAAATAATAACATCACATAAAACATTCATTAAGGAAGAATAAAGTTTCCACATTTCAATCACAAGATATCAATACAACACATTGATATAATAAAACCATTATCAATACCATAATAAAATAAAAGTAAAACTTGGTATTTATTTTTCATATTAAAAATATTTTATGGCTTGTAGAGGAAGCCAAAACTCAAATAATGGTCATGATGGCAGAGAAGTCGTTGTCGCTGCATACGTACGACACAATAAAACATTACATTTTTTCATTTAGTATAATTCTTTGTATAAAAATATTTCTTTTGAATAAATTTAAAAGTCAAAGGGGTTTATACACCGTATAAAAGAAAGTTGTTTATAAAACACAATATGCCTCAATGAAAGGAAATTGATAAGAAGTCCCTTACCTCGTGTCCGACTTGAATCAATCGTTCTTTAATCTCCTCAATAATAAAATAGATATAATTTCTACATGATTAATAACATTTTTCAAGTTTATTATTCTTTTTATATCACTTATTACCATGTTATGAACATTAATTAATTATTTAAGTTAATAACGGTCATTTTGTTGATCTTCGGTACTTGAGTCAAAAATAAACTTCTTATAATTACAAGTTCTTCATGTGGTAAAATATCCATTATCTACATAATAATATTAATGATGTTGATATCATATATATCATATATATCCAGTAGATACATTCATTTATAATATTACATAACATTTAGAGGTAAGAAATGAAATGCACCATTCATGCAGACGGTAAGTCGTACATACGCATGAACACTACTTTCATTTCTATTTGATATTTAATGGAATGAAATCATAATGATATAAAGGTATATTATAATTCCAGTATAATATCAAATTATATCATCATCTACTCCATCATTTATACGTCCCACATTTGGCATTAATGATTCAAATCACATTGAGGGGGCGGTAGTCCACACTTCCTAAAATGAAATTATCACGTTTACCCATAATGATAATCATAAAGGTATGAAATAAATGAAAAATAAAAAAGAATTAGAAAAACATAAAACAAAATATATATCATATATAAATATAGTTACATCTTAATGGCTACCATGAGAGGAGTTAAAAGAATATTTAACAATCATCGTTTCATGAGGCAGTAATTCACCACCCACAGATACAATATGTTCTTTAACCATTAGTTGAAGGTGTGTGTAAGTTTAAATCAAATAATTCTCATAAAAACATCCTATTATATTTAAGATACTTTTTTTTGTTACAAAATCAAGGAATAAAAAGATTTTAAGGGGTTGGAGAACAAAATAAAATAAAAGAACAAAAGAGAAGACATTACCCTAAAATCGGGTAACTCTTTTTTATTTGAGCCAAAAGATTTATTGGGAAGTATTCTGCCCAAAGTGAGGCATCTAGAAGTAAGAGATGAATATTGAGAGATTATTTAGGCAGAGATATTCCAAGCCAAATGTATTTGATATTGTGAATAAGGTGGTAGATGTGGGGGCCTTTTATAATAGGGGAGGAGGGGAACTCTTGGAAATTCAAGAAATGGTACATTATTATATAATGAGTTTCAAATTTTAAAAGTCCCACAATTTTATATTTCTAGGATAAGGTTATAAGGGTTCGAAATATACTCATCAAATAGGTTTTTCACAAGTTTATTTCTTAGAGATTACATTACCTTTTCATTTTATTTAAATAAATAATTAATGAGGTAATCACTGCATCATCATGGTGTAATAAACAATTTAATTTATTTAATGTATAAAAATTATAAACAAAAATCATGATGTTGTAAATATTTTTAGATTTCTAATGAATATTTATATACTAAGATATAATTTACACAGACAAAACTAAAATTGTTTATCTTGGGTGATACATACTTTGGTTATACTTTCCCTTTAAAAAAATAATATAATAAAATGTCACTATCACCCAAAAGTGATTCCATGGAGTCCCAAAGTATATCACAAGGAATTCCATGGTCAGATATGACAGAACCAGTTGCATTAGGACACATGGTGGGGTAATTTGTTATTATTATGATATTATTTTATTACCCTTAACTACTCGATTACTAATTAATCGTGATAATTAAAGAAAACTATCGTCATTACTATTCATAATGTCAAAAAACAAAAGTGTCTTAATTAAATAATTCAGAACTTCTGATTCCAAATATGGAATACATTTTACCAAATTAAAACACCGAAATTTAAATAATTAATTTAAAATTTATTACCACTGTCAAAACAAATAGTGTGTTATTAAGAAACAATATCTATCAAAAGATTGACATTTGTTTATGTCAAATTTAAATGCAAAATTAATTCAAATGACCACCATTGGATAAAAAGGTAAAATTATATTCTAATTGTAATTAATAACCACTCAATAGTATAATTTATCACTATAAATTATTCTGATTATAAATGTTGTTTTTAAGTATTTTCCACTATTCATCGAAAATTGGATGTTCTCGGAAAAATACCAAAAATTCAACATATTCTAATTTCGATAATCTGAATCAAAAAATGAAGTACATTCTGAATAATAAAATTTATATAATTTCAAAAGGTGGGTATTAATATTCATAACGGCTACTTTGATTGGTCTCGGTGTGTTAGAACTCGAGGTTGCATACAACACATGTTGTTATATTATTAAAAGAGAATCGTAGCATAGAATCTTGGGGTCTTACAAAAACAATGAAATAAAGTTAAAAAGAAGGGAATACAATATTCCATTATTATCATATATGGTGTCATAAATATTAATATATTTATATTATAAGTTAATAAATCTTTAAAACCCATTATTATAGAGGTTAATGGATGGTAACCCAAAGGGAAACACTTGGTAAGATATTTCGTCTCAATTTTCATTCCATTGAGACTTAGTTGTGGTTATGCACTGATACATATTTTATGGTGTATATAATGACATTGGGTAGGTTATATAAATAATATAATTTCTTTCATGATATTACAATTTTCATTTAATTCTGGGTAATTATCATTCAAATGTATTTAATTTGTTTGGGACACTTTGGAATGTTAAAATATTACATTCATTGAGAATGTTTTAATTAAACATCAATATTATTTCCTTTCGACAATTTCAACAACAATTGTAGTAAATTATCCTCCACTTTTAAATTATTGATAAATCTCTATTATTTACCCAATATCGATATTTTAATATAATGAATAGTGATTATTTATTTATATCTTGAAATAAGGAATTATCAAGACTTTAATTGACAGGTGTGTCCAAATCTTCATATAGCCTCATGTTTTATCGAATGTTTTTCATGAGAAAAATATGATGGCTGAATTAAATATGTTTAAAATTGTAGTTTTAATCAATCTTGATGATTTATCATGATAATATTTGTTTTCTTGTGCCTAATACATAACATCCAATAATTATTCATTTACTTCATAGATATTTCAGTCATTATTTTTATTATCCAGGAGGTTTTCGTATGATAAAATATGTGCATTCATTTCATTGTTAGATGATTAATTAAATGTAATTTTATATCATTTTCATTCATTTTCTTATTAATTATTCCTTACCTGGTTATTTTAATTGCACATGTTATCAGTTATTTACCATTTTCTTTTTCTTTATTCTCATTGATTTGTTATTGCTTTATATTTGATTTCCCTTTCAGATAATTTGATCACACTTCTATTAGGTTTATGTTCCCATAATTATAATGAAGAAATAATTGAATGTGTTTTCAATGATATATTTTATTTAATTCTATTATTTATCATGTTTTTATTTTCTATTTCACAATATATTATGTATAACATGAATGTAATATGGATTTCCAAGAATGATAAATTGATCGTTCTTTTAGAATATTAATAATTTTAATCATGAAAATGTAATCAAATAATTCACCTTCTATGTGATTCAAGAACTGTTCTATTAAATTTTTTCCTATAAACTCTTTTTATTACATAAATTCAATTTCTTCTTATTCCCTCGTGTTTTTAATTTGAGTCTAGGATATAATCTATTCACCTTCAAAATGATAAATATCCAATATTATTTTTTCATGCTCCAATAACATAAGAATGAAAATATCAATTTATAGGTATTGATCCATTAATTAGATGCTTGTGTATAACTTGAACCATTAAAATAAGTTTTATGTTTCTTTATGAAGGACTCAACATAACGTTTTTGAAAATGTTTCTCAGTAGGATGTATAAAAAAAGGCATATAATAATAAATGTTTTGGATCATATAAAAAATATTTTTTATTTATGAACCCATATAGTTTGGTTTCTTATGAACAAAATCATCACATTTTTCATTTCATTATTCATTGACATAGTTTTTTTGTGTTCCATCCGTTTGACTAAAATTGTAAAGCATATCATGAGTATTACTTATCCTTTTTGAAAACCACATAATCATGAAAAATAACATAAAAATATGTCTAAATAATAACACAAAATAGTAATATATATTACACATTATTCTTATCATTAGAGAGATCATATGAACTTTCCCTTGAAATAGCTATATGGGTCTCATGAATGCTTTCTCTTCCATGTTACCAATTGATGAGTAAACCTTTTCATTAAAACAAACTATATCAACCTAGGATTAATATACATAGATATTACATTATTTTTTAAAATTTTCATAGAATTACAGAAATACATTCTTAAGGATAATAATAGATTTTGTCTTTGGAGATATGGAATAAAATATTCTTACTTGGTTAATGATGTTCTGTATTAAGAAAAAACATCTTACACTTTAGTACATCTATTTAAAACAATTATTATAAACCATGGGAAAGGAAACATACAAAATATGTGATCTGTATCCTTTGTAAGAGTAAATAATGGATATATGTATGAATGAACATGAGAATATGTGTTTGAGTAAATTACAATGGAATTAGAAGATCATGAACATCAAATCATAGATTATTAACATGAATCATGGAATTATGATTATAGGTTCAAAACACATGAATAATAAGGGTGATAAATTATCATAAATCAAAAAATAACTATAAGCACATGTCATATATGTTTTGAACCATCATAACTATATATAAAATTACATGTGTCAATGAAAACTAAAAAGACCATCAAAATAGTGGTTCAGTACACACCAATTACCCATAGTGGATCAGGACACATATGTTTCCCATAGTGGATCACGATACATCTATATCCAGTTGATGATTTTGAAACACCTATTTCCCTTTGTGTATAATTTCACACCTATTTCCCATTGTTTATTCACAACTATTTCCTTTTTTTTATCAATATTGCTGATTTTTTTCCCATAATTATATCATGATATATAACTATTTACCAAATTATTTTTAGGGATATATGGGCCTCACCATTCTACTAATAAAATCATATATACATTTTCCACAAGATAATAAAACAGTCATCCTTTCATTTCCAACAAATTGATATCAGTTTCAAAACACTCATAACATAACCAAGGATATAAAATGGGTGTCATAAACATTTAATCATATAATTACATAAAGAAACTATATTGGTGTCATAATTATTTCATGAATTCATAACCCATGCAATGAAATAGGTTTATATAGAATATAACCTATGGAAAATAAACATGAGTCAAAATATCATTTATTCCAATCAAAAACCATTATTAAATTAATATTAATCATACCCTTATAATATATACCTAGTATAGAATAAATTATTACAAGGTAAGTCATATTATATGGAAAATTATTTTGAAATATCACATGGAACATTTCGTAAAAAAATATCTTTTTTTAATAATACTTTTCATAAAATTGTTTAAAAATTAATTTTCTTTTAAATAAATAGTTACAATTTAATAAAAACATTTCATGAGTAAAATTTCCATTCACATTTTACAAATTATTTTTAAACATTAAACATTTGGAAAAATATTTTCATTGAAAATAACCATTAACTATTATAAAGGTTGTTATAAAAACTTTCGAAAAACATTTTAATTGATAACTTATAAAGAAGTCATGAATTTATTTTAAAACTATTTTTATTGAAAAGATAAAATGTAATATAAAAGTAATTTAAATAACATCATTAATATAAAATAAATTTTAAATTGTTTTTCTTTGGTAATAGGTTTGAAAACACCTAATGAAAACGTTGAAAATAATTTAATGTACTTCTGGAATCATTACACACATTTTAAAATTATTTTTATTAAAAACATATTCAAAAACATTCAAGTTAATCATTTAAAAAATTTAATACACTTCTTGAAAAACAAAACGTTTTTTAAACCGTTTTTTCTGAATCCCAAATAAAAATAATATATTCCATAATATAAGGAAACTTATTTAAAAATAATTAAACATTAAAAATAGTATTCAATGGAATGTTGGTCACGGCGAGATACAAATATTTACATAAATAAAAATCATTTTATTAAATAAATGATTAGAGTAGATCCATGATAATAAAAATACAAAGAGATTACTCTTTAATGCCATTTTTTAAAAATTTAATAAAAAAAATGTCTTTTGAACATCACATGATAATATTAAATAAATTTTAAAAACATTTTTAAACACATTTAATTTTTTTTGAAAGATCACAAATATTAGAATGAAATTATAAATAATATATGATTTTAATAAAAATATTTTCTTAATTATCATAGCTAACAAAGAGTGAAAAAACAGTACCATTACATGGATATATTACGGTTAACTAGATTATAATCGAAATCATTAAATTTATTGTGATATGGATCAATATATTTAAAAAATGGAAGCATAATCATAAAAAATTTCTATAAAATTTTTAACTGTAGAAACAAATTTTTACAACTTTGGTAATATTGAATCATAGTACCATGGAATGCATAACATTGTATGAAGAATAAAATATCCTGGAAATTAGGAGATACCTAATATAACATGTAAAATGATGTATATACACCTCATTGAAAAATATAGGTGCCTAACATGAAATGAGCCTTAAATAAAGAAAAATAGACACCAAATTACATTTACCAATTTCATAAATTTTGAAACATGGATCCCATTAAATAAATATAAGAAAATGGATATTTAAATTCCCGTATATTTAAGTATAAGAGTTATATAATACATCCATGGTTGTAATAAACACCATATATAAAAAATTGTAGTTGAACAAGGATTGTGTATTATGTAAAATAAACGTGACATGAGAAAAAAATTACCTTAAGTCTTAACTTTATTCGTACACATTCAAACATACATTTATTTGGGTAAATCTATTTTTTTCACCAAATGGATTCCTTAGATGGATTCATTCCAAAATATAGGATTATATGATGAATTTTTTGATTTTACTGGTTTATTTTATATGATTTGGGGAAATACAATTGTCATGATAGTTTTGAATAAGTGTGAGGTGTGGGTTCCTTTTTACAGTGAAGTGTCATTCTTGTAATTTTTTGAAAAGGAAATTCCACCAACGTTGTCCCCATGTCATGTTACTCTAATAATGGTAAATTTTTTAGAAAATGGATGATATTGTCTAAAGAGGAATATAATGTAATGCCTCAACCCCAGTTACCCATAATCGGTGCATTATTACCTAACATTGGCATGATCCCAAGAAAGATCGAGTCTCGAAAGACTGATTAGTTTATTTGCCTTTGAAACACTAGATATATTGATTAGTCTTATATTACATAATATTGTAAAAAAAACTACAACAACATCTTGTCTTCAAATCCCCTCATACTATCCCTGTAGGTCATTCATAAATGACTTCTTCACAATCCTGAGAAAAATAAAACATTGAAAGGGTGGTATCAGATGCTCCGTAAGGATAACAATATAGCAGAAGCTTTCATAGATAATCATAAACACTTAAGGAAATGTATAAGTAAAACAAAAGCCTTTTAAACTTGAACTTATTAATAATATGGAAAATATAAAATGAAATAATGACATTTACTTATTCACATGGATATTTTATTAGTCGAATAATCACATGAAATAAAAATAACCACTTTCATAATGATGTAATGTATAATGCCAGACAATCATAACCACGTAGCCAGGGCCTCGTGCCAAGACTACAAATAAGATTTTGTCAAGGCCTCGTGCCAAGACACTAGTTTGTCTCATGAGACATACCGATGCATTGAGGAGCTATAATGGGCTCCACCCGTCACTTACTAAGTCCAATGCATTCCTCATATTAACAGGTTTAAACATAACATAAACATTCATATTAAAACTAGCATATGAAATGTCAATACTTTAACCACAAACAATGAATGGTATAAAAATACCACATCCATAGTCAAACATAACTCATTCGATGAAATATGGAAGATTGTATTGTATTAGATTAACATGAATTGACAATAATTAAGGATATTGACATAGATTAAAATAATCATCAAACTATTGAGAGAAATATCCAAATTTTTCTTGAAAACATTTATATGTCACACTATATGTCAAGATGACATTTAAAATAGATTTTTGAATCAAAGTGTCCCACATCACATTGAAACATTGAAAAGGAATTTTGATTTGAAAACATTAAAGTCTATATAAATAAATCCATAAAACCATTTTTAAAACATGGACATTAATGAGAAATATTTAGAATAAAAAATGTTTAAAACATTTTAAAATGATATTTTAGTTAGAGTACATAACCAAAAGAAAGACCTTTGAATACAAATAATTTTGGTAACAAAAACATTGTAATATCATGAGAATAAAGGGATTCACGATATACCATGTCAAAGTACGTTATATACTCCATATAAAGGTGGATTGGTGTATAACAAAAAAAGAGTCTCAATGGAATGTAAATTGATAGGAAATCTCTCATAAATGTCATATCCTTAGGCTAAGGATAAATCAACGACATAATTATTTGTGAAAAATATAAATATACTCAATATGATTGGATATTTAGTGTAAAACAATAAATTACATTCACACATATTCTTGTAAAAACAACACCAATGAATTAATGTTTAACTCAATAAATAGAGATTGAGTTAAAATTACTCTTATCATGTTCATATCGATGACTTGAGAATTTATAAATGGAGTGATTATGTGTATCAAAATTATATCCACAGAAAGGGGAGTGGAAATTATGACATAAGAAAATAAATTGTTATTCCACACATAATCTTGGGGTAAACTAATCAATGAAGTAATCCTATAGTCATATTAGTGGAAATTGAAATTTCAAATTCCCTTATCGATTTTGTAACTTACGAAACATACAACCATGAAAGAAGGATCATACAATGATGATGTAAATATCCATAATATAATTTATATTACACAATTAATACAATCATGGTAATTGCATACACCACATGCAATAAATAAGTGGTGAACAATGGAAATCTCATGGAATTACAAGTGAGATAAGAAACCCCTTACATTGTAATTTTTCCTTGGTAGAGGGTAGGTTAACCTATTTTATAATGGTGAAATAATTGTTATTAAATTATACAAGAATTATATACATTAATATTATATCATATATGGTCTTTTAATATTGATTTGTTAATAATATCTTTGTATTATCATCGTTTCGGGTGTTAACAGGTTCATTTTCCTTTATATTCACTGTTATGTGAGACATATTTGTTATGGATGAGCTGTATATTTTTCATATCCAGAATTATATCATGTATCTAAACATTATTTATAATCATCAAAATAAATTCTGTCTTGAATGGATACGATGGGGAATGATTCTCACGCGTTCGTGGAGACAGTAATTTGT
This sequence comes from Viscum album, assembly GCA_963277665.1. Lineage (NCBI taxonomy): Eukaryota > Viridiplantae > Streptophyta > Magnoliopsida > Santalales > Viscaceae > Viscum > Viscum album. The sequence goes on along the minus strand of OY728119.1, from coordinate 1,031,741,032 downwards.
ACGTACGCACGAACAACAATATCACACTTTTGATATTAAAATAATATATAATTGGATTTTATATCATATATACAGAATCATAATCATGTTATATTTATTATTTACATGAATTACACAACATTATTATACCCATCCAAATTATATGTTATTGAATAACAATCACACCACGACGTGGAGACGGTAAGTCGTACGTACGCACGTATGGTGACATATCATTCAAAGGATAGATAAAATAATGAATATGGTTTTAATATATTTATAATTAAATCATAGTATATAGAATATACTGGATTATTTATTTTAAAATGGAAATAACAATGATATAAGAAGTGGAGGAAGAAAGGAACTTGGAAGAGGGTGGTGAAAACATTACCTCTTCTTCGGGTTCTTCATTTTGATTTGATCAAAAGGGCTCTTTAAGTTGGATTTATGACTAATGGAATGCCTCTAGGATGAATAGAGGACTTTTGAGAGGGTATTTAGGCAGAGGTTGGCCAATCCAAAAGGCTTTGAAGGTATGAATTTGAGAGAAGGTGGAGTCCCCTTTTATAAGAGGGGTGAGGGGTACCTTTGGAAAAGCTATAAATATTATTTTATAATAAATTAATATTCAGTTTATAATGGCTCAAAAGTGTATTATTTTAAGGTTGAGGTGGGGATAGGTCTAAAAACACTCATCCAATAGGTTTTAGATAGGTTTGGGTCACTATATTTGTCGTATCTTTTAGTTTTAACTCTTAGTTAATTAGTTTAACATTTACCATGTCACTTTGTATTTTTATATTATAGAGTTAATAAACATACTATATACATCCAAGAGACCCCCAATCGGTCCATTAATGATAAAAAATTTATAATATAAGTCTTTTGTCCAATCCTTAGATTTTTAAGAATTTATTATCAATTAATAATATAATATTTGTTTTAAAAACTCTATTATGCCAATTTTGACACAATTCAATAATTGATTTTTTAAAAGACTTAAAAACATTATTAATTCAAAAAAATTAATTTAAGATATCCTATAATGTCATATAATGCAATAAAATTCATGGATGTCATCAATAATTTCAAATTATATAAATTTTAACATTTATAATACCAATTATTTAATTCATTCATTAATATGGAAAATATTGCATCATTATTTTGTCATAAATAATATTAATTATTAAATGTCTTAAAATTTTAAATAAAATAAAATTATGTAGGAAATATTTTTATCTTTATAATGAATATTTATAGTTGAAATTCCAACATATATAACCCTATTTAAAAATTGTTTTTCTAAAAGATATATCTTGTGTCATTTTTTATTTATTTTAACATAATTAATATAAAGTGTCATTATCACTTATGAGTGGATCCATGGGGTCCCAAAATCAACCCAAATATTCCCATTGTCGGACATGTATCAAACAATAGGGTTATGACACGTTTTAGATTAATTTAGTATTATTATTATATTATTCGTTTACCCTTATTTACCAGATTTACCCTTTAACCACGGTAAATAAAATAATTACCGAAGTAATTATTCAAATTGTCTAAAAATAAAAGTTACCTATTTAAAAAATTTGGACCTCATGATTCTGAATATGGAATCCATTTTTATAAGTTCAAAATACATAAGTGGCAGAAATTAATTTAAAATTATTTCCCGTTGTTAAAAGAAAAAACGTGTTTTTAAGAGATAATAACTATCAAAATGTTGACAGTTGTTTATGTCCGGTTAAAATGTGAAATTATGCCCAAGGACCAAAAATCTATTAAATAGTAAAAACATATTCTAAATATACTTTAAAACAAAACAAATTCATAATTTATCACCATTCATTATTTTGATTAAAAAAGTTGTTTTTAATTAAAATTTAGTAATTTTCACTATTCATCATAATATAAAAGTAATCCGAAAAGTACGAAAATTTTACCCTAAGCTAATTTCGATATTCTGAATCCAAAAATGATGTCTGTTTTGAGAGATAAAATTTATAAAATTTCAAAAAGTGGGTATTACTATTCATAACAGCTACTTTTATTGGTCGTGGTGTGTTAGAATCTCGAAGTTCAATAAAATGAATGCTACTGAATTATTCAAAGGGAAACATACCGTGGAAGATTGGGGTGTTAAATTCTCTCCTCCTTCAATACATTTCGTCCTCGAAAATTTTAAAATTATTTTTGGGAATATAATGGAAAGTCCCACATCAGAAAAAGAGTCAATAAAACTATCAGTTTAAAAGAAATAAAGAGAAGCATAATGGTCACTCGAGATAACCTATAATAGGATTCCATGTTGAAAAACATGGATATGAATGATAAACTGAGTGTCAAGATCAGATAGAGGGGGATATAAAACATGATCAGGATAAAGATAACAACACGAAATACACAAACTTTTGATGGGACAAACGGTCATTAGTTTCCCAGTAGGAAAAGTAAATGGACAACATTTTTTTAAGTTACATTACATAAAGATGAGGAATTAATTTCCGAGATTGACTATGAACATAAAGAGATATACTTACTTTTTAAGTAAAGTTTAATTCTTTAATAAATTTTTACTACTATCTAATTTTTAAGCGATGAGTATTCCAGAATACTTGGTCACAATAGAAGAGCTAGAATAAACTTCTAGAGAATAACATAATCCACAAAGGATAAACTATATATTAAACCTTTTTTAGAGAACAATCAAAACGAAAATGGTTAGTTCAAGATATGATGATCCCCCAAAAGGATATTCCATTAGAGAAAGAAACACTAATATTAATTTCTAAAATTAAACCTACAATACCCCAATGTTAAATAAATACCATTCAATAATCAATTGTCCTTAAAATACTTCAATATAATCAAAACTAACATTGAAAACCAAAACATAGAAGATTTTGGTTATGTAGTCTTCCATGTTAAATTGTATCTCCAAATGACATTAACTACTCTTAAAGTCAAATATGTAAAAGTGATTAACCTAATCACATATTCTCTATTATAGGTTAATCATTTCCATAAACAACCCAAAATAATATAAATCCACAATAAAAACATAGATACAAATCCACTATTACTCCTCATATGAAATCCCATAGTATTCTATTTTCCTTAGGCATATAGTGTTCCCAACCAAGCAAACATCTTCCAAAATAACATTTATCACTTGATCACCAAATCATTTTTCTATACTAAGGGTATTAATTTTATAAGACTTAAGGACCCAAATCAACTTATTATTGATCAATAAAATCATTTAACTAAAAATAATTAGTCACACTAACTAGGGACTTCACGTAGTCTAGTGGTAGGCAATAAATCCCAATAGAACATTGGTTGTGGGTTCAATTCCCACATCTTTGTCCGACGTGACGGGTTGTCACACGGTCTGCATGTTGTCCTTTTTCAAAAATTATATTTTATATTATTATCAAAATGAGATAAATACCTAAAAATAACCATAACATAATTTGATCACAAATTTTACCTCATACCTTGCATTTTCATCCCAATATGTAACAACTTTTAATTTCCGCAAACCCAATGATCATATAAGAATAAATGGTTATTTATAACTATATCCGCAAGAGAAAAGATAATTCTTCCTCAAATATAATTTTCACATGATAAATTGCATGGTTACACATACAAGAGAAAATTCTTCCAAAGTAATCTAAAAAATAAAGAGAACTAAAACTTTTAAACATTTCACCATCTATTTATTTCTACATAGGTTATTCATCATATGTTCCTAGGGTTCCCACAGTGTCTCTTCCATCTTATGATTTCTCCATAGAACTTTTACGAGACGAGTTATCTGGTTTCTCAACACTCGATCTTTGGTATGAAGAATTCGGATAGGCTCTTCATAATTAGATAGATCAGGTTCCAGATCTAATTCTTCATAGGAGAGTACATGCGTTGGGTCAGGCATGTATTTTGTCACTAGTGATATGCGAAACACATCATGAACTCTGGAGAGACTTTGCAGAACTTCCTTTTGGTAGAATGTGTTCATGTGTCACAATGGTACCTTAGGAATTTTTCAAAAGCATATACTTCCTTTACCCAAAAACTCCTCATCCATCTTGGATTATGTTGATGGAAGCATTGATGAAACATAAAAAATAGGTATTTCTTATATATAATTTTGAGACATAGTCTTTAACATGTTTATTTAGAAAAAATATTAATGATTCATCTTCAAATATTTCAAAATAAGGCTTTGTTAAATAAGTTTCTTTATGTCCCAAAAGAAATAAATATATAATTTGATACATATAGGCTGCTTGAAGGTCTCCCTCTTCTGCAACATCTATAAAATCATTTAGTTCATCGTAATTTTGAGATAATGTGACGAATTTGAAAAGACCCTGATGGTACATCCAACGCTTAGCGTGGTAAGAATGTTGAGATCTCAATATTATCCCATAGTCGGAACTTGATCCTTGAAAGAATCATGAAATGCTAGAGGTATTGGATATCTCATAAAGTTGTTTTTATATAAATTGGACATTTGAAAAGATTCAACATCATCTACGCATGACTTCGGGATACTAATTGTAATTAGTTCTTCAAGAAGAGAGAGAAGAGTTGTCACATATATAACTTATTTTAAATGTATTTTTATTTTACATTCCATTAATTCTTTGTTTTGGGGGGTTTCCAAAGTTTTTATGTAGAATAGGTGAGTTTTCATGAATTGGGCCAAACCGTGAGCCTAATTCCAGATTTAAAAATAAATTTTGTTTCTATTATAACATATTCATTTTTTAATATTTTTCACTCATTCAAACTCCTAAATGTCCTCCCCTAATATACTAACACCACAATTAATATTTGGAGCCTTTGGAAATCCATAACCAAGGTGTATATGGGTTTTTATTTAAGGGATTGGGCCTGCCCGATAGCCCAATTCCAGTTTTAAAAAATAAAATTTGATTAGTTAATAACTTATACCTTTTTAAGGCTTTTTCGGTGATTCCAAGCCCCAAACACGCCCCTTGAACCCATAAGTGCGTCCAATATCCTCCCACCCTCGTTTAATCTCATTGTCATCGCGATTTGGGTCGAAAATTCTGAAGAACCCAAATTTCGGGCAGATTTATAAAGGTAATTTGTTTTCTTCATAACTCTTTCGATTCTTACTCTTTTTCCCCCATTCAAATTCCTAAATGATATAAATATCCTTGTTCGAACCTCCCCTGAAGGTTTTAGTATTTTTGAAATCAGATACTAGTATTTTGGGGGGCGATTTCTGCAAGATATTTTAAGTATGTTGTTCTCCTCCTTTCTTCTTTCAATTTGTTTAGGGTTACATCCAATTTACATAGGGTTTATTCCATTATAATTGCGGTTCCTAATGTCCAGGAAGTAGGGTTTAAAAATTAAGGTTTTATCTTGTGTTTTATGGTCTGAAATTCTTTTTTTAGGTCTGGTTTACCTTCCTTGAGGTGCGGCGGTGGTGCGTTTGAGTTTTCGCACAAAGGATTCAAGGGTTTCCTTGGTTTTGGTAGGTGATTCCATTGTGTATGAAATCTTTGTGAATTGGCTACTGTTTTTATGGTATTTTCATGCTTATTAAATTTTATTATTTCTGAAAAATATAGTTTTAGTGGTGTTTGTATCTAAAATGAATCCTAAAGGCCAATTTCATGTGAAATTGGGGGTTTTTCATAGAAATGTTTTATTAGTTTAATTGGGGCTACCCTAAAATTAACTAGTTGATTTTATTGAACTATAATAGGGATAAAAATATTGTTTTTAATGATTTTACATTGTGTTGTTACTGAAAAATCTGGTTTTAATGGTGTTTGTGAACCACATGAAATTCTAAGAGTTGTGCTGTGTAAAAATGGAGACATTGCAATGATATCGTTTCTTGAACCATATGGGGTTGCCCTAAAAATGATTTTGTGTTTTCACTGAAATGTAGTGGGATATCCTTTATGTTTTGGAAACTTAAATATGTGAACATAGTATTCAAGTGAGGTTTATAAGGTGTTTTGTGTCCTAAACACTACGAGATTTTGAGGAATTGTTTTATGAAAAATCTAAGTGTTTTGTTGCGTGTTTTAAGTGGTAAAAAATGTGATAGCTACTGTATTGGTTGTGATTGACCTGTAATAGTGTTTTATATGAAAATTTATTTATGTTGCATGCTGAAATTGATTGAGCACAAAAGGGGAAGCCCGGGTACCTAGGTGGGGCGGATTTGTACTAGTACGGCTAGTGGACCGGATGGGTTTTGTCCCTGTTTCACTTAGCATTTGGATAACGAAAACTCTAACTAAACTATGTGGATGATTATTGGGGACCACTAGGTTATGGGTGTGTTCCCTACTAGTGGATCGTGCACGAGAAAGGATTTTGCTATGGTTACTTTACACCGAGGTACGAGGTACATAGGGCCCAAGACAACCTAGTGCCTATGGGTGTTCCCAATGTTGCTGCTCATTGGATTTGTACTATCTACCCATGTATTAGGGTGTGTTTGGAAGTAAATTACAACATCTAACATTTCTATTTTAATGTGTTATCATTATGAAAAATTTGTATTGAAAACTATTTTCAATTAGAGGTTTCATTTCTTGAAATTTTAACACTACTTCTCATTGTGTTTGAAAACTGCTTGCTTTTTCACATTGTATTTCTTACTCTTTGGAATCATTGGGTGGTATCCTACTGGGCTTAGGCTCACACCCTACTTACACCCCTTGGGTGTATGTAGACATGGTTATGTTTGATTCAGGTAAAGGAAAGGCTAAGGGTGGTGGTGGTTCATGGTGTTAGTTCCCATTCTTGGTGCGGAGTTGTAGAGATAGCTTGGGGGCGATGACCCCGAGTCGTGTGGAGTCCTTGGGGCTATCTTAATGATATAATTATTTTTATTTGGACCACTTGTATTGTCTATAAACCAATGTACTCAGTTCTGGTTTTTTTACTTAAGTCTTGTTTGGCTCAAAAATTTCAGATTTATATTATGGATTGTTTTTAATGTTTTATGCTTTCATACTCGGGTAAATCGTTCCCAAACCTATATTAATGATACCCGGGCACTTGTGCCAGCCCTTGAGGATAGGGAACGCCCTTCGGGTCATGTCACGGGCTGGGTTTGGTGCCGGTTTTGGCGGTGACCAGATTCGGTTCGTGACAAAATGGTATCAGAGCAGGTTCGCTCCATGGGTCATGTTATTTGGGGAAGAGTCATCATAGTCTAGAGTTAGGATTTTTGGGACATGAAATTTCAGCCATGGGTAGTGTGCCTGGCCAGCACACCTCATTAAGGGATTCAAGTAACCATGGGAAGTATGGATTTATCTATGTCTTTTGGTTTTATTTGTCTGATGATGATTAGGGGAAATGAAAAGAGAGTTGGGTTAATGGTCTCAGTAAGCTCACAGGGCCTGGAAAGCCATGTGGAGCTGGGGATATTCCCTAGAACACTCTCTGTGACAGTGAAGTGATTGGAATATGGCTGCCAACCATATGTCCAAGTTACCCACTGAAACTAGTTTCCTCTCGCATTGTCTTGTGTTCTTTAGTTTTAAAATCGTGGAACATTGGTTTTAAACTGACTTGGTTTTAAGAAGTGTAAAGTTTTTGTGAAATGATTTTAAAATAAATATGGAATGTTTTGATTTATGAAATGGTGGAACTGAATTCTTAGAATTGTTTTGATATGGAAAATAGTATGCTTACACCTCTTTTAAAAGCCGGAACCGTATTGAAGTTTGTTTTCAAAAGTGTTTTGGATTAAATTAAGTGTTCTAGAATTTTTGTGTGGGGGATGAAGATGGATTTTGGGTTTGGTGACTACTGAAAAAAAATTATGAACTTTTAGAACCTTGTCTTGAAATGAGAAGAGTTGAGTTTTTAATTAAATGGAGATTTATGAAATGGTGTTTTTTATGAAATTAGAAGTGTTTTGAAATGGGTTGAAATGTTTTGAAATGATTATGAAAGGAATGAATATTTGTTTTTATTGAATTATGGATTCTTATCTAAATGGTTGTGTCCTTATGAAATGTTTTGTAAGATGTGAATTGGTATTTTGATCTCATTGTTAGCAGTTTTGAGAAAAAGGTTGGGTTGGTTGACCATTTTGTTTTTGAAAAGTGGAAGGAAGTTTTGTTGTACCCTTTGGTATTTCCATGAGTGAACACATGCATGGGGTTATATGGGATGATGGATGGTTGATGGCACAACTGGATGAGTGCTGGGATGGATATGAGGAGGGTGCCCGGTGTGGCACAAAAACATGCATGTGTGATGCCCATGGGGTACCATTGGTGGATACGCTTACTGCTAAACCCTTTGTTTTCAATGAATTGGTTTTAAAGAAAAAAATGATGTCTTGATGAACAGTTTGGTATGGTTTATATTATGGGTTTTTGAAAATGTTAATGTTGTGGGATGTTTTGAGTTCAAGAACCCCTTCTGTTTGAACTGTGTTTTGGGTTTGTGTTTGGTCGGTAAGCTGTGTTACAGGGTTGGTTAGTGGTCTCTTTTGAAAAAAAATTGGGATGTCTTTACGGTGGTTCCCTTCATGTGTTTGGATCTGGTTTGTGGCATGTTTTGACCAATAGACCAGCTTGGTTGGGTCCTTGGGTTCTCTCATTGGATAAGGTACGCCCCCATTAAGGGTTAATGCACAACTGAAGTGCAACCCGTTTTGTTTTGCCATTGGAAAATCCTCCAGTTGATCAATATAAAGAATATTTTAACGAACTTTTTTTTTGAGTCTACACCCATTCATTTCGCTGATTTTGGATCCTCTTGTAGTGGGATAGTGCTTGGGGAAGGTTGAAAGAGACCTTAGTTTCTTAAGTTTCCTGATTCACCAAAGGTGGGAGTGTTCTTTCGTTGTTAGTACAGATGAGTGTCTTGATGGTGTCAAAGAGGGCCTCTGGGTTCTTTATAGTTTCTTTGAAGAAAGAGTTATTATTAAACAACCAATTTTGAGATTTAGGTCATGATATGATATTGTGTCCACTTTTTGGACTTATCTGTTGTTTAGGGACTTTGGATATGGTCCCGTTCCATGTATTGTTTCTATCAATCGTCAGGGTCATGTTCGGTGACGCATTGTGATGTTGTGTGCTCTTTTGACCATAAAGGTGAAGGTCACATAATCCTTTAAGATTCTATGTTATGTTGGGATTGTGTCTCCCTTGGGAAAAACATCAAATCCTCTATCATATAGGAAGGTGTTTATATGTGTCTTTCCCTTCTGTTGTTTCTCACCCAAAGAAACAAGGTGCGATGTGTGTGCATCTTCTGATCCCTTGTTTCAGTGAAATGACTGTTTCTGGGAAAAGTGGGTTATGAAGTGTGTTATGTCTTGATAAACCCATCAGGGTATGATGTGTAGTTGTTTTTGTCACTGAAAGAAGAGGTTCCACATAGGGGTTTCAACATCCTAACTGCGTGGCCGAAGATGCTTCAATATTTTGAGCTTCAGCCATAGGTCCCGGAGAGAAGCTGGCGCGTAGTCAGGGGAAACACCAGTGTCGTTTAAACACTTATACAAAGTCCTATACTCAGTATGAAAGATAATAACAGTTTAAACCTATGGTTTCATCATCTTCCTTCTGTTGTTCTCGTTCGGTGGAAATAGGTAGAGGGCCTTGTACCCATGTCATCGCCTAATGTCTTTCCCTCCCACGTTGGTTTCCATTGAGTCATTGGAGGATGGTTGGAAATTTGGCTAGAAAGTTTGAGAACACATTTTGAGCATGATTAGTAGTGTCAGTGTTCTAGGAAGCCACATTCAAATAATGATCAGCATAGTTAGTGCATGGTTTCCCAAACCGTGCGGACTGACCCTGCAACCTTCCCAAATCTTTAAAAAAAATTGAGTCATTTTGTGTCGGCCCATGCTGGTCAGTTAAGATGGTTGGTTCTTGTGGTGGGAAGACCCACTGTGGGTATCATGTATATTATTTTTTATATTTATAATTTATGTATACCCCTTGTACTAGGGAGTATGTTTGGGCATCCCCTTATTAGTGTCTTGATTCTTTCTCGGGAAAAAAAAAATTTAAGTAGTCTCTTATGGTGGGGAGCCCATTTGTGTCTCTTCATACGAGTAACTCATATTTTTCCTTGGTTTTTTATGGGAAGTGGGTATTATCATTTGGAGATATCTAACTACCTACATCTTTCTTTGGTAAAAATTGATATTGGAGAGTGACCAATGGTTTAGTTATAGTCGGGAAAGTGTAACCATGTTCGATGTTGTCATTTATTTGGGATAAAGCTTGAATGTGCTTTATTCGTTCAGAAAGTGGTGTAAGTCAGGTTTGTTAGAGTATTCCTTCCTTCATTGATCACTGGAGGTTTTATGGCCTTTGGGGGTGAAACCTGGCAAAAGAGTACCACTTGGTTTCTTAGTTGGGTTTAGTTGTTGCTTTGGCCTTACTGTGACTTTACGGGGCGGAAATTTTTTATCGTGGGGAGAATTGTCACATACATAGCTTATTTTAATTGTATTTTTATTTTACTTTCCATTAATTCTTTGTTTTGGGGGGTTTCCAAAGTTTTTATGGAAAATATGTGAGTTTTCATGAATTGGGCCAAACCGTGAGACCAATTCCAGATTTAAAAATAAATTTTGATTCTTTTATAACATATTCATTTTTTAATATTTTTCACTAATTCCAACTCCTACATGTCCTACCCTAATATATTAACACCACAATTAAAATTTGGAGCCTTTGGAAATCCATAACCAAGGTGTATATGGGTTTTTATTTAAGGGATTGGGCCTTCCCGAAAGCCCAATTCCAGTTTTAAAAATAAAATTTGATTAGTTAATAACTTATTCATTTTTAAGGATTTATCTGTGCTTCCAAGCCCCAAACACTCCACTTGCAACCAGAAGCGCGTCCAATATCCTCCCACCCTCGTTTCATCTCATTTTCATCTCGAGTTAGGTCGAAAATTCTGAAGAAACCAAATTTCGGGTAGATTTATAAAGGTAATTTGTTTCCTTCATAACTCTTTCGATTCTTACTATTTTCCCCCATTCAAATTCCTAAATGATCTAAATATCCTTGTTCGAACCTCCCTTGAAGGTTTGAGTATTTTTGAAATCAGCTACTGGTATTTTGTGGGGCGATTTCTACAAGATATTTTAAGTATGTTGTTCTCCTCCTTTATTCTTTCAATTTGTTTAGGGTTACATCCAATTCACATAGGGTTTATTCCATTATAATTGCGGTTCCTAATGTCCAGGAAGTAGGGTTTAAAAATTAAGGTTTTATCTTGTGTTTTATGGTCTGAAATTCTGGTTTTAGGTCTGGTTTACCTTCCTTGAGGTGCGGCGGTGGTGCGTTTGAGTTTTCGCACAAAGGATTCAAGGGTTTCTTTGGTTTTGGTATGTGATTCCATTGTGTATGAAATATTTGTGAATTGGATACTGTTTTTATGGTATTTTCATGCTTATTAAATTTTATTATTTCTGAAAAATATAGTTTTAGTGGTGTTTGTATCTAAAATGAATCCTAAAGGCCAATTTCATGTGAAATTGGGGGTTTTTCATAGAAATGTTTTATTAGTTTAATTGGGGATACCCTAAAAGTAACTAGTTGATTTTATTGAACTATAATAGGGATAAAAATATTGTTTTTAATGATTGTACATTGTGTTTGTTACTGAAAAATCTGGTTTTAATGGTGTTTGTGAACCACATGAAATTCTAAGAGTTGTGTTGTGTAAAAATGGAGACATTGCAATGATGTCGTTTCTTGAACCATATGGGGTTTCCCTAAAAATGATTTTGTGTTTTCACTGAAATTTAGTGGTATCTCCTTTATGTTTTGGAAACTTAAATATGTGCACATAGTACTCAAGTGATGTTTATAAGGTGTTTTGTGTCCAAAACACTCCGAGATTTTGAGGAATTGTTTTATGAAAAATCTAAGTGTTTTATTGCTTGTTTTAAGTGGTACAAAATGTGATAGCTACTACATTGGTTGTGATTGACCTGTAATGGTGTTTTATATGAAAATTTATTTATTTTGCATGCTGAAATTGATTGAGCACAAAAGGGGAAGCCCGGGTACCTAGGTGGGGCAGATTTGTACTAGTACGGCTAGTGGACCGGATGGGTTTTGTCCCTGTTTCACTTAGCATTTGGATAACGACAACTCTAACTAAACTATGTGGATGATTATTGGGGATCACTAGGTTATGGGTGTGTTCCCTACTAGTGGCTCGTGCACGAGAAAGGATTTTGCTATGGTTACTTTACACCGAGGTACGAGGTACATAGGGCCCAAGACAACCTAGTGCCTAGGGGTGTTCCCAATGTTGTTGCTCATTGGATTTATACTATCTACCCATGTATTAGGGTGTGTTTGGAAGTAAATTACAACATCTAACATTTCTATTTTAATGTGTTAATATTCTGAAAATTTTTTATTGAAAACTATTTTCAATTAGAGGTTTCATTTCATGAAATTTTAACACTACTTCTCCTTGCGTTTGAAAACTGCTTGCTTTTTCACATTGTATTTCTTACTCTTTGGAATAATTGGGTGGGATCCTACTGTGCTTAGGCTCACACCCAACTTACAACCCTTGGGTGTAAGTAGACTTGGTTATGTTTGATTCAGGTAAAGGAAAGGCTAAGGGTGATGGCGGTTCATGGTGTTAGTTCCCATTCTTGGTGCAGAGTTGTGGAGATAGCTTGGGGGCGATGACCCCTAGTCGTGTGGAGTCCTTGGGGCTGTCTTAATGCTATAATTATTTTTATTTGGACCACTTTTATTGTCTTTAAACCAATGTACTCAGTTCTGGTTTTTTTTACTTAAGTCTTGTTTGGCTCAAAAATTTCAGATTTATATTATGGATTGTTTTTAATGTTTTATGCTTTCATACTCGGGTAAATCGTTCCCAAACCTATATTAATGATACCCGGGCACTTGTGCCAGCCCGTGGGGATAGGGAACGCCCTTCGGGTCATGTCACGGGCTGGGTTTGGTGCCGGTTTTGGCGGTGACCAGATTCGGTTCGTGACAAGAGTTGTTCGTGATCTTGCTCCCTCCATGTTTTAACTATCAAAAAGAAAATACAATTAGGGTTTTTGAATATTTATCTAATTAAGAATGTAAAATAATTAGAAATAATAGGATAATATTGTAATTGAACAATATATCCTAACTTGGGGTACCCTATGTTGAAATCTAGGTTATCCCCTATATATTTCCAGAAATATATTCATTGGGTAATTTTATTATTCCCTTTATAATGGTTCATACTAATCTTGTGAATTTACCAAAGCATATCCCCCAGGATTGTCATAACCAAGAGTTCAGCAAGGCCTGTTGTCATGCACCAGTTCCCGTTCGAGTCTATCACAAAGCATTTTTTTGGGTTTTACCCCTAGGTACATCTGTGCTAAAGCTGCCTCTACCTGCTCATATCCATACAGGGATGTATTATTCAGAAAACTCATAAAATATCTATAATACCAAAATTTTAGTATGTTCTTCTATACTAATCCTCAAATTTTATCTTAGGGCTATGTGATCTAATCAGAGTTTATCTATACCTAGCTTCCATGGTTTTTACTAAACTTCCTTTGATACCAATAGTAACGCACCAACCCCAGTTGCCCAGAGTCGGTGCATTGTTACATAACATTGTCATGATCACAATAAATATCGAATCTCAATGGACTGATTAGTTTAGTAGCCTTGGAAACACTAGATATATTCATAAGTCTTAAATTAAATCATTAGGTAAAAAATACAACAACATCTTGTCTTCATATCCCCTCATACTATCCCTGTAGATCATTTATAAATTACTTCTTGATAACCCTGGAAAAAATAAAAAATTGAAAGGGGTGAGATCATATGCTTAGTAAGGATAACAATATAGCAGAATCATTCATAGATAATAATAAAAACTTAAGGCAATGTATAACTAAAAAAATCCTTTTAAACATGAACTTCATCATGCTGTGGAAAAGATAAAATGAAATAATGCCATTTACATATTCACATGGATATTCTACTAGTCGAATAATCACATGAAATATCAATAACCACTTTCATAATGATGGAATGTATAATTCCAGACTATCATAACCACATATCCAGGGACTCGTTCCAAGACTACAAATAACATTTCGTCAAGGCCTCGTTCCAAGACACCAGTTTGTCTCATGAGACCTACCGATGCATCATGGAGATATAGTGGGCTCCACCCGTCACTTACTAAGCCTAATGCATTCCTCATATGAACAGGTTTAAACATAACATAAACATTCATATTAAAACTAGCATACGAAATGTCAATACGTTAATAACAAACATTGAATGGTATAAAAATAGCACATCCATAGTAAAACATAACTCATTTAATACAATATGGAAGATTTTATTATATTAGATTAACCTTAATCGACAATAATGAAGGATATTGACATATATTAAAATAATCATCAAAATATTGAGAGAAATATCCCACTTTTTCTTGAAAACATTTATAACTCACACTATTTCTCAAGAACACATTTAAAATAGATTTTTAAATAAAAGACTCCCAAACCACTTTGAAACTTCTAAAAAGAATTTTGATTTCAAAACTTTAATGTCCATATAAATAAATCTTTAAACCCATTTTTAATACATTGACATTAATGAGAATGATTTGTAATAATAAATCTTTAAAACATTTTAAAATGATATTTTAGTTAGAGTTCCTAACCAAAAGCGAGACACTTGAATACAAATAATTGAGTTAATAATAAATTTGTAATATCATTATAATAAATGGATTCAAAATATACCATGTCAAAGTACATTATATACACCATATAAAAGTGATTTGGTGTATAACAACAAAGGAGTCTCAATGGAATGTAAATTAAGATGAAATCTCTCATAAAGCCGTATCCTTAGGCTAAGGATAAATCAATGACATAATTATGTGTGAAAAATATAAATACACTCAATATGATTGGATATATTGTGTTAAACAATCAAAGGACATTCACACAAATTCTTGTAAAAACAACACCAATGAATTAGATGTTTTACTCAATAAATGGAGATTGAGTTAAAATTACACTTATCAAGATCATATCGATGAATTCAGAATTTATCAATGGAGTGATTATGTGTATCAAAAGTATATCCATAGAAAGGGGAGTAGAAATTATGACATAAGAAAATAAATAGTGATTCCACACATAATCTTGGAGTAAAATAATCAATAAAGTATTCGTAAAGCCGAATGAGTGGAAATTGAAATTTCAAATTCCCTTATCGATTTGGTAACTTACGAAACATACACCCATGAAAAAGGATCATACAATGATTATTTAAATATCTATAAGTAAAAGTATATTTCACAATGAATACAATCATGCGCAGTATACACACCACATGCAATAAATAAGTGGTGATCAATGGAAATTTAACGGAATTAAAAGTGAGATAAGAAACCCCTTACATTATACTTTTTCCTTGGTCGAGGGTAATTTGACCTCCTATATAATGGGAAATAATTTTCATTGAATTATACAAGAATTAAATACATTAATATTATATCATATATGATCTTTTAACATTGATTTGTTAATAATATCTTAGTATTATCATCGTTTCGGGCGTTAACAGATTCATTTTCTTTTATATTCATTGTTATGTGAGCCATATTTGTTATGGATCGGGTGTATATTTTTCATATACAGAATGATATAATGTCTCTAAACATTATTTTTAATCATCAAATTAATTTTAGTCTTGAATGGATACGATGGGGAATGATTCTCATCGCGTTCGTGGAGACAATAATCCGTACGTACACACAAGCAACAATATCACACTTTTGATATTAAAATAATATATAATTGGGTAGTATATAATATATAAAGAATAATTATCATGTTATATTTATTATTTACATGAATTACACATCATTATAATACCCATCAAAATAATAAGTTATTGAATAACAATTACACCACGACGTGGAGACGGTAAGTCATAGGTACGCACAATGGTGACATATCATTAATAGGATGGATAGAATACTGAATATGGTTTTACTATATTTATAATTACATAAAAGAATATATATGATACTATATTTATTATTTTAGAATGGAAATAACAATGAAAGAAGAAGTGGAAGATGAAAGGAACTTGAAAGAGGGTGGTGAAAACATTACCTCTTCTTCAGCTTTTTCCTTTTGATTTGATCAAAAGGGCTCCTTAAGTTGGATTTTTGACTAAATTAATGCCTCTAGGATGAAGTAAAACTTTTGGGAGGGTATTTGGGCAGAGTTTGGCCGAACCAAAAGGATTTTAAGGTATGAATTTGAGAGAAGGATGAGTGCCCTTTTATAAGAGGGGTGAGGGGTACCTTTGGAAGAGCTACAAATATTATTTTATAATAAATTCATATTCGGTTTCTAATGGATCCAAAGTTGATTATTTAATTTTTAAGGTAAGTATATGTCTAAAAACACTCATGAAATAGGTTTTAGAAAGGTTTGGGTCACTATATTAATCTTATGTTTTAGTTTTAACTCTTAGTTAATTCGTTTAACATTTACCATGTCACTTTTTATTTTTATATTATATAGTTAATAAACTTGTTATATACATCCAAGATACCCCAAGTGGCCTTTTAATGATACCACAATTATTATTTAAGTCTCTTGGCCTAATCATAGATTTTTATGAATTTAATATCAATTGATAATATAATATTTGTTTTACAACCTCTTTTTTGTCATTTTTGACACTATTCAATAATTGATTTTTTAATGTCTTAAAAACATTATTAATTCGAAAAAAAATCATATAATAAATCTTATATTGTAATATTAAGCAATATAATTCATTTATGTCATCAGAAATTTCAAATTATATTAATTTTTACATTTATAATACAAATTATTTGATTCTTTCATTAATACGAAAAATAGTGCATCATTATTGTGTCATAAATAATATTAATTATTAAATGTATAAAAATTATAAATAAAATACAAATATGTAAGAAATATTTTTATCTTTCTAATTATTATATACAGTCGAAAATCCAACATATATTACCCTATGTAAATTTTTTTTTCTAAAAGATATATTCTTGTGTGATTTTTGTATTTATTTTATCTTAATTAATATAACGTGTCATTATCACTTACAAGTGGATCCATGGGGTCCCAAAATCGTCCCAAATATTCCAATGGTTGGACATGTATCAACAAATAGGGATAATACACGTTTTAGGGTAATTTAGTATAATAATAATATTATTATTTTACCCTTATTTACCGTATTTACCATTTAACAACAGAAAATAAAATATTTACCGAAGTAATTATTCAAAATGTATAAAAATAAAAGTTACCTATATACACAATTTGGACCTCCTGATTCTGAATATGGAATCCATTTTTCTAAATTCAAAACAAAGAAGTGGCAGAAATTAATTTAAAATTAATTTTGTTGTTAAAACAAAAAAGCGTGTTTTTAAGAGATAATAACTATCAAACGATTGACAGTTGTTTATGTCCGGTATAAATGTGAAATTATTTCCAATCACCAATATTATATTAGTTGGTAAAAATATATTCTAAATATACATTAAAACCACTAAAATTAATAATTTATCCCTATTAATTATTTTGATTAAAAAAGTTGTTTTTAATTAAAATTTAGTAATTTTCAGTATTCATCATAATATAAAAGTTATCCGAAAAATACCAAAATTTTACCTTAGGCTAATTTTGATATTCCTAATCAAAAAATGAAGTCCATTTTGAGAGATAAAATTTATAAAATTTCAAAATGTGGGTATTACTATTCATAACGGCTACTTTGATTGGTCTTGGTGTGATAGAATCTCGATGTTCCGTACAATGCAAGATATTTCATTATTCAAAGGGAAATGTACCGTGGAAGCTTGGGGTGTTACATAGAAAATGGATATTGAACAAGTTTTTTGGAATTTTTTCCTTATGATTAATTTTTATTCTTTCGAGAAGCTATTTTTTCTCATGAATATTGTAATAATGTTTAATCAATTTCTCCTATATTTTATTTCTAACAAGTATTTTGACCTTATTTTACCTTATATATTATCAATATTCCATATATTTAATCAATGTTTTCCCATTACAATCATATAACTTGATTAAATTAATTTAAAATTAATAATGTAGAGAGGACGACAAAGAAGGGTTTTAAAGAAAAAATGTTCAGAAGATTGCTGTGTTTTGATGTCAAATATCTAACTAAAATTAATTCCAATGAACCATATTGGATTAATTGTTATAAAATTAACATAATTAAATATTAAACATAATAAAAAAAATATAATTCTTCCATAAAAAAATATAGGAAAAAATATTTTGGAATTGAAATTTGCTATTTTTTCTTATTCATAAATAATGAAATTTCTCAAAAAATACCAAAAATTCTCCCAATGTAAATTTTGATATTCTAATATTAACAATTATTTTTATTTTTTAAAATAAATTTTTTAAAAGTTTCAAAATTAATATTTTAAATAGGTTAAATATTATAAGGTGGAAAAAGTTTATTTTACAACTATATATCTTCTTATTCATAAAATAAATTTATATTTATCTTATATATATCAAATAAATTGGATGAGTGTAAAAAATATTGATTGAATATATAATATATAAATTATTCTAAAATCATTAATTATAAGTTTGTTCTTTAATGTTTTCTGTTAGTATTTTGTTCATACATAGAAAAATATATTTTATAGAAAAGAAATTTCATTATTTTGAAATAATTCTTATATTCAATTTTAATATTTTATATTCAAAAAATTAATTTTATATGAATGTGTAAATAATATTTTCACAATTTAGTTAATATTATTTTCATTTCCTTTAAAATGTATAATTGGTAGATATAATAATATTTTAATTATCATATAAATAGAATATTTTAGTTCATAAAAAATTGACCATGAATTTTATACAAGCTATTGAATGGACTCATTATTGAATGTAATACAAGCCAAATTTTTTTTAATGTAAATAAAAGAAAATATGTGTTTTGTATGGGGTTCAATATTTACTTGGAGTTGTGTATATTGTAATAAAAACATAATTCTTTTATAAAAATTATATTTAGTGTTGAGTGAAGTGTAAAATATAAAAAATATTAAATTCATCTTTAAAAATAAGTTACAAATTCTTGAGATTTTGTATTATTCATTATGATAATAGAAACAATGAATGAATAAGAAAAAAATAATAAAGAAGAAGAAAATAATTAGCCTTCCATTGAATTTCCTCTCATAATAAAGCTCAAGAACTTCTATCGGAATCTACCTTCCCTTCACACTGGCTCCATTATTGACATATCAATAAAAAATTAAACCCTTTACAAAACACATCCACATGCATATGAGAAATGATTTTTTATAGGTCTAAGAGTAATTAATTCCTTTGGTTTATTTTTTAAATAATATTACATGAAGACATTTTTTAACCAGTGAAATTTTTTAAAAATAAACACACTATCTCCAAAATATTTTTTATTTATTTATTTGAAATATAATCTCCCACCATATTTCCACAACAGAAATTCTTCGCCTTACAATTATTAGTGTTTCACCATTTAAAAATAGACTCGTCTGGTAATTCATAGGAGGCTATTTTAGACCATTATTAATTCATAAGGATATTATAACTCATATGATGTTTATTTTCATCTATGGAAGAGAGATAACAAGAAATGATATTCCACCATCCAGTAGGTACTAGTGTATTACATGAAAAAATTATCAATTATTATCTACACTCCCAATTCTAGGATAATTCATTATTTTTTGATCACATAGATCATAATGGTTAGAATATGAAAGGCCCCCTCTCCTATGACAATTGAGACACAATGTCAAACAAGAAATATATCCAATTATTATTAATCTATTATGATGCATTATCATCGTTTCATACTCTGTATATATCTTAATCAGATATTTCTCTATCATGAAATAATATCTAATTTTCAATCAAAATTTCTTTTCTGATCATCAACGCTATATTAATCAATATATCATTAATCTAAATTTTAACATTTATCCCATCATAAAAATCAGAAAACCCATGTTCTTATTTATGAAATCTCATAAAAATAAAATTAATTGTCTACCACGGTCTCCATCAAATGATTCACCTCATCACAAGCATAGATTTGTGGTTATCATTTCATAAGTACATGTTCCATGATAATTAAAATTCTATAATGAATATTATCAAACCATTATCATTAGTAAGGATTTTCATAAAACCAAGTTATATTCATCTGAAATCATTAATCATAAATTAGCCCATTTTCACCACCAATCACATAAATTCATATTCATGTAAAAAAAATTATTTAGATTGAATGGATTGAAAAAATTCCTTATATTTATCGTAGGTCATCTTCTGGTTTTCATTATATAGAGATTTTATGAACCATGTCTTATCCATTGTAGTTAAATCTCCTCGTGAATGGATCAAAATTAGCTTATTTGGGTTGTATTTGATATTGATTCAACTAAATTAGATCATACATCAGTTTGAATTTTATTAGACTACTGAGATAGATTAGCATCCCATACATAGTGATGGTAATTAATTTTTTATAAGGGGATTTGGTTCACTCATCATGTAATAACAATTATAATACATTAAAATGAGCTAATACACACCCCTTGAAATATCTCATTATACATTACACATATTCTTAAAATAATTCTATTACATGGGTTTCCCTAATTACATATGTTATTGGTAGCTTCATTAAATATTAAATATGTCATAGTATTGAAAATAATATTTTTTTCCAAAAATATTCATCTTAAATACTGATTTTTAAACAACTGAAAATATGTTGTATAAATAATGAAACTTCGGTGACATGGTGTCATTAATTTCATGTTATATTGATAAGTAGAGGATTGTGTTTTATTTCCAAGTATTTCATGATTTATATTTGGAATATTATTTTAATTTTATTTAACAACGCTATTAAGGTTCATGGTTAAAGGAAAATCATGTGGCCTCTATTCATGACAATCATTTTCAATCCAGTACAGAAAAATTGATTTTTTTATAATAGAATATTCATAGCTCCACCCAATGTATTTAGAACCTCAGAGAAAACACATGGGTTAACGAGGTTGTTTGGGGTGTATACCAAGAATTTGACATGTTTTTAAAAATTGTGTAGAAATCATGAATTTGGATCTATATTTTTTACAGAGCCATTTTGATATCAGCAAAATGGGTTTTAATCATTATGCGGAACACAAGGAAGTCATGAGAGGATTTTGGGGGTTCTATTGTTAGGGTCAAAATTTCTTAACCATGATTCCCCTCAAGTGTTACTATGTATATTGGTATGTTTTGGAAGTAGTGGTACTAGAATGGTTGGAGCCCATTTTTCATAACCAGCTATTCAAAATAGGTTAGTTGTCTAGGTTTTTAATTTTAATATTTTACCTATTTTCCCTTACCAGTTTTAAGGAGTTTCAACCCTATTTCAATTACTCAATGTTAGAAAACTCTAGGTTTCATTTGAAGACCTCCAGTTTCTTTCTTCTTTAATATTATTATCTTTCATTGGGTTTTTCAAATGATATTATACATGGGTTCATTATCTACTTCCCCCCATATTCATTCTATATCACATGAATCATCTTTTGGATTTCCCCCATGATACCTAAATATCATTTGACATAATTTTAGGGATCCCTAGGGGTCTAACGATGGGTATTTTCGTGATAATGGTTTTTTGGCACTGTTATTTTTACCATGGGTGTGGTCACCATTGAAGGATACATTTTTAAAGGGTTTCATCTTGGATTTGTATTTTTTGATTTAGGTTTTACTATTAAATTGTTTAATTTTGGAATTAAAATCAAGCTTCCTCTTTTTAAATGATTTTAAAATGATTTTACAACCATATGTTGTTGATTAATGATAATTTGAAACCATTTCCTTGAGTTTTAGAATTTGAGAAATTGTTTTTACTTGTTAGTCCGATTTTATATTGTTTTAAATGGGGGTTTTTATTATTAGGTACTTATTAAAAAATTATTTATGAATTTTGAAATTTATTTCATAATAAATGATGTTTCGGAACAAATTGTTGGATTTTAATTAGTGAATTTTTTCTAATTTGAAGATATTTCAATTTTTGTGTGATCTAAAAGATGAATTTTAATGCGGTGTTTTAATGAATTTCAAATGTGTTTTTTAATTTTGTGTGTTTTTAACCCACTGTAAAATTCCATAGAGGATGGTTTTAAAATATTTAATGTTAAATGGTTGGAATTTCATCTTGTTTTGTATTTTAAATAGATCAACCCTTGTTCAAGGGTATATTTCGTACATTTAAAATGAAATGGGTAATTTATATGGGCATATTAAAATTTATTTATTGGTTTTTTATCAAAGGTGTGATCGAAACAAATAATTTGACCATGATTTTGATTTTTCAAATAATAGATCCATTTAATATCGGTGAATATTGAATGTTTAACATATTTAAGTTATTTAAATTATTTTAAAAATTATAGTTGGAATTTATTTTATGAATTATTAAATATATTTTAAACCTATCAAGGGTTTTGATGTAAATATACCATTTGGAAAATTATATTTTAAAATGGTTTCTTTAGAAGATGCCGCCTGATTTATCCTTTTCATTCTTACCCCTTTTGTGAGTTTGGGAACACTATATGACTCATATGTATCCCCTTGTGTGTGAATGTTCTTGGATATACCTATCTGCATGTTATTAGTATGGGTCTTCCAATCATTGGGTGCTATGGGTGAGGGTAGTTATGGTTATATATTTTGGGAAGACATATCTTTTATTTACTAGGCCTCACATCCTTTATTGGTCATTTGTTTTAGGATACTAGATGAGCGATCTATGTTGTTCCTATATTTAATTCACATGGATTTATTTTCCCACCATTCGTTATGGACCCAAGGGATATGTGGGTATTTTCATCATTAGGTAGCTTTTGTGGGATACCAAGATGACTGTTATGTGTTATGACATATTGGTAAGAAGTTTGGGTGGTTATAAACTGATATAGATAGATTCTTGGCATACATGTGAGGTTAGGTGGGATGAAGAAAAATTTGTTTTCATGGTGGGTTATTTATTGAGTGTAGTTTTATCTTTTCCTTGGATAAAGCAATTTCCCTTCATTTTTTATATGCAATCATCCTTGTTTATGATTTATTTTTATATGCCTTTTTATGTATGTTGGTGTGCGTGGTGCTTGACAATTATAATTAACCTATGTTATATGTGTATTTCACATTGAAATTTTGTTTTCAAATATGTTTGTGAAACTAAATTTTTATAATTTATTAAAAATATTATCTGAGTTATTTAAAGTGTATTTTAAAATTGGTTTCTCGATAAATATGGATTTTGATGATGAATTATTTATAAAGAAATATTTTTCATTAGATAAAACTAGTCAATGCTGTTTTTGGGAAATGTTAATTCTATTTTTGTAATATTTAAATAGATTTGGTTTATTGACTTTTATTAAAAATGTGGGTGTTTTGTTTAAGGAATCAAATGAAAATTTTATTAAAAGTATATTATATAATTTAATTTATATACATGTTTAATATATATTTAAAACTTAATATCATGATTTATTTTCAAAATAGAATTATTTAAATTATTTATGTAATTAAAATAATATGTTCAACTGTTTATGCTGACCTATTGGGTTTTTTACCGTAAAGATACAAAATTTTAGGTTTTAAGTTATCATTGGGATCTTTAATGTTCACCACGATTGATGTTAGGTGAGTTTCGTGCTATTGTGAAATAGATGGTTTCTTGGAGATGGTTGCAGATCAACGACACCTGGTTTCTCATCCATTTAGTTTTGGTTAATGATTATGTTATTCCTATCTATATCTTATTGTTATGGATTTTGATTATATATATGAAAAAGGTTTGGGTTGTGGTAGTTGGTTATGTCCTTTTGTCATGATATTTATATATATCCAATTTGGTATTTGTTTAAATCCTCTATTGTATCTTTTATTTGTAAAAACCCCATTAACAAAAGAGTTCCTATCATACCTTGTTTTTTTCCTACCCATGGGTACCAAGAATACTATTTTTACCATGTGTAAAATCAGGTCAGATGGATGGTAGAATGATATCACATACTATTATATACATTAATTATTATATGCACGTTTTCAATTTTTATAAACTTATAATATATGAGTGTTTCTTTATATATGGATATATCGTAGTATAATTAAGATTAATGATTCCATATCAAGAGTGATAGGGGTGGGGAAGTTTATAATGAACTTTCCTATCTGAAAACACAATATTCCTTGGGCTTTGGGTTTCATATTGTTAATTTGATGTTTCTATTATCTATTTTTGGTTTCATTATTTTATTGACATTTTTGGGTTCCCATTGATTTTTGAGTGATATTACCGACCTCACTTTATCTTTTTGGTGAAAGTGAACATGACCAACCTAGTTAGCTTCCACAGTTTGGGAAACCATGTGTTTCTAATGTGGTTTATAAATTAATTTATAAAATATGTTTTTCATGTTTAAAACCCAATCACACAAACCATGAAAATCAAGGAATGAAAAACACTATTTCATCACAACAAGCCTGTTTGTACTCCCCTTGATTTCTAGATTTCTCCAAAATTAGTTTTTACTAGTTTGGGGTGAAATTCAGAGTTATTTGATTCCATTTTCATATGTAGTTTCCATGATAACATTCTTAACCCATTATTAGTGTTTGTGTGCACCATATTTTTGAATCTCTATTTTGTAAAATAATATAATGTTTTAAAATAATTACTTTTAAAAATATAATTTTGAATATTAAGAATTGTAAATTCCCATTTCATTATGAAATGAAAAAGAAAAATTTTAGATTTCATAAAAAAATTTAAAAATGACGTTTTTACAAACGAAATTGATAAATTGAAACCACATTGGATAGTGATTTGAAAATGACATATTTTTATTGGAAAAAATGAATATATTTTTTCTAAAGGAAAGGTATTTTGAATATAATATTTTAGTTTCCCTTATTTGGGGAAACGTTCTTGTTCCACTAATGTGATTTTGATTTAAATAATATTTTGTAATTGATTTTTGATGCATTACTTGATGGGAGTTTGTTTCAAAATCCACAGAAAATTATTCGTTTTCAGAAGAACATGTTATTTTTATGTGTTTATAGTGTGCCACATTTTGGGGTTTTTGTTTGGATTTTATAGATACCCTATGAAACAATCATTGGGATTTTTTTGAGACCCAACTTGATGAATTTCTGGTCAATATTTTTATGACCCCAATAATAGTTGAATTTGTTTCTAGTTTTTGTGTATACTAAGGTGAAAATGCAGTGGTTGTTGAGAAAATTTCAATGAATTTGAAAAAAAATATTGTTGAAAGATGTTGATGTGGCCCTATATCATCATTGGAACACTTGAAGATTTATGGATAAGTTTCACCAAGAGTAATATGGATGGATATTTATTAGTTAATGTGAGATCTTGGTTCCTCCTTTTTTCATGAGGGTATTTTTTTAATTTTGGTTTTGGGAAGAGGTCTCAAGCATTATCTTGTTAATGTTGTTTTGGTTTTTTTAGGGCTATTCATTTTATGGTTGTGAGTATTAATTTGTGAGATTTAGTAGATGTATTTGGAATTATGGAGGTTTCTACTATTTAGGGATGTTTTTTAATGGATTATTACCTTGGGTATGTTTTCATGCATGGTTTGAATGTCATTTTTTCACAAGATTTGTTTCATTGAGGAATTTTTTCCCCTATACATCCCTTAAGGTTGTTCTGTATTTTGGGATGTGAATTCCATTTTGATGAGCCTCATTATTTATGAATCTCCATTTTGTGATAGTGAGTGAGGTAGTTTTATTTGTTATGATTGTAGTTCACTTTATTAGTAAATGTGGGACGTATTTTGGGGAATGATCTGTTATCTAGGATATGTGTTACACTACTATAGTTCAGTATAAATACTAGCATTTTATTATGACCCTTTTGTGGGATTCACCTTGTGATGGTGATATTGATATTTAACCAAGGTTATCTATGTTTCTCATCACCCAAGGTTAGATATCATCCAATTGATCAGTGATTATTGTGGTTTTTATTATATTCATTAGAACTAGAGTTAATTTCTACGATTATTTTCTTCTCATATTTACACGATTGTTCGTTATTGGGGATACAATCTTGATAGTTGTTCTTATTTTACAATGTTTTTGGAAAAATATATATAGTGGGTAGAATATTTTAGAGTAATTATAAATGTGGGGAGAACTTTTTAGTTCTCTCATTATTCATATGGATTCTTTTTGTAAGGTTTCATCATATTTTTCCTTATATGCAGTTGGTCTTTTAAAGTTGATCATTTTGGTCATTGTAAGGATATAGTCTATTTGTATTAATAATGGTCTATGTATATTAATTATTTGATTATGTTATCTTAGGGTAATCTACATTACATTTCACTTCAATTAAAATTGGACGTCCTATAGGAATAAAGTGGCATGGGAAGAAGTTTATAACACCCCCATGTCACAGTGTTGTTCTTTTCGTGATCTTTTTATAAATAATGGTGTGGGTTTCAATTCCACGTATTTCATGATCAAACAATTGTAATTGATCAGGGTTTTCCTTCTGTACATTCTTATCGTTCATGGTTAATGGGAAACTCTGCATCCTCCATCCCTGAATATCCTTTTTAGTTTATTTTGAACTATACATAAACCTATACCAAGATTAGTGCATGATTATGTCTAAAACATTCATTCCTTTGGATAATTCAAGTGTGGATCATGGTGGGTATGAGGTGTACAGAGGATTTCTATAATTTTTCGTAAAATGTGAATCTATGATATAGTTAGATCAGTAGCAGTTGATAGTCTTATTTTCACAACTATCATATTTTTTCAAACCTGTGGGGTGCCCTGTGAAGTTATGTAAGTATTTGGGGGGGGGGGGGTTCAAGAGTAATTAAAGTTATTTGTTAGACCATATTAAATCTTAGTAGTGACCATGAATTCCAAATTTGTGGGATGGTTATGCCTACAAGTGGTTGGTATACAATTTACCTAACTATGTGGCCCTATCATGGAAGCAGTCTAGGGGTTTAATTTCCCAGCATTCCTCGTTTTTTCATGCCAAATACTATATGGTTTCTCCCCAATATCTCTTACCCAATGTCAGATTATTTTAGGAAGCATGTGAGGACCTCCATTTTCTTCATATTCTTTTATTATTAGATTTCATTTGTGTCATTAAAGTAGATTTAATGTGAGTTATTCTTCTCTTTAAACAATTATATATTCTCCCACTGTTCTCTAATTTTTTTGATTTCCCCCATTACGTGTAGTCATAATGATTCTTAATATTAGGGTTCTTATTTACAATAATGATGGGGATTTTGGGGCCTAAAGAATGTATGAATATTTTCATAACTTTTGGGTGTGGTCTTAATTTAAGGCGGCTTGATTCAAAGTTGTTCATATTGGATTTAACTTTATTCAGGTAAGTGGTTCTATTATATTGTTTCATTTTGGAATTATACTCATGCTTAAGCTTTCAAAATTCTATTTTATTTAAATTAGTACTATATGTGGTAGCCTTCTGATAATTTTAAACATATTTATTTACTATTATTATAGTTATAATTGATTTAAGATGTGAATTCTATGATTTAATGTTCGAAATAAGATGATTTATTATGTTATTATTCTTGTAAAATTATTAGGGCTTCTTAATATGGTTTTCAATGGGTAATGAGAGTTTTTATTTTTTTTCAATGATTCAACTCTATTATTATAAATGAAAGTTTGTTTTTAATAAAGTTGTGGACCACAATATTATTTTTATATAAGTGATTTAACATGTTTCAAGTTTTTATTTGAAATCCTTATATGGTTTATCCCATTGTAAAATTGAATGAAGGATTGTTTTAAATTCATTAATGGGAAATGTAATGACATTCAGCCTTTTTTTGGTTTCCAAAAAATAAATACCCCTAATAAAGGGTAGAATTGAAATATTTAAACTGAAATGGATTATATATTTACAGCACATAAAATATTCTGAATTCTTTATTATTAAATATGTCATGGAAATAGTGACTTCTAAATATTTTTGATTTTCCAATGAAGATATACCTTATATAGTGGTAACATCATTATTTTTTAAATTATTGAGTGATTTCCAACATTTTAAAAAAATATTTAAAAATATTTGGGAAATTTGAAAGGTCTTGGAATTATGATCCACATTTCTATGATAAAGGACCATTTGGTACATTATATATTACCTATTATTTGTTACAGATACTTCTTAATTTTTTTATTTCTGTATGTGTAACTTGTTCGAGTTTAAGAAAACTATATGATGCGTGTTGGTTCTATTACTTGGAAGTGTCTTCAATTCCTATTTTGAATGTTATGTGTATAGGTTTTTCACCGTTACATTTTAGGGGTTAGGTTTGTTATGGTTATTCCTAAAGAATACACATGTCCTGTTTTCACTAAACCTAAGTTCTTTAATTGTTTTATGGATACCAAGTATTATGGGGGTGATTTATCTTGTTCCTATAGTTGGTTAACATTCCCCTAGTTTCCTATAATGCATGCTAGGAATACGACATGAGTTGGTTGTTTTTAACAATATGATGAATGTGTGGGCTTCCAGGATGATATTTATGGAATTAGCATATAAGAGAATTTATTTTGGGTGGTTATAAACATATACGGTAAGATTATTAGATAATTAGTGACATTGGGTAGGATAATGAAAAATTCATTTCATTAAAGAGATATTGACTATAGGGAGTTTGATCAAGTTATTTATTAGATCATTTTCCCTATATTTTTTATATGGATCCTTTATACATTATATTTATTTTTTATATAATTTTTGATATTTATATATATATTTCTATCTGTGTGTGTAGTACCTTCTGGTTTTAATTACACATGTTATTTTGTATGTTTCTTTTTAAAATGTGGATTCAAATAGGTTTTTGAAAACAATTTTTTATTATTTGTAATTACTCTTGTGTGAGTTTTTTAAAGTGTATATTGAAATGGGACTTGGGATACCGATTTTTTTGTCTAATTAAATATTTTTAAAGCAATATTTTTAATTAGATAAAAACATTTTGGTGTAGTTTTTTAGAAATTTTAATGGTGTGAGTGTGGTTTCAAAATGGATTTGGATGATAATTTTTTTTAATAAATTTTTTTTACTTTCAAAGATAAGGGGAAATGTTTTGAATGTGTATTATTAAATTTCTTATTTTCATGTATCAATTTTATATATAAAGAATATATTATTGATTTATTCTCAAACTAGAATTGATGAATCAACAGATGGAATAAACTGTGTAGTTCGGGCAGGTAGTGGTGTCCCAATAGTTTTTTTATCTCATACCTATAAAATTTTGAGTTTTAGTTTAGTAGTTACAATCCCATAAAATTCCAATGTAATGACATTTTATTCTATAGCGTGTATGCAACACAAAACAAAGAACATAGGGGAATATAATATATTATGATTTTATAATATTTATTCTTTTATCAGTAAGGTAAATCCATGAAATAACATTAAATGCACACAATAATGAGTTATCATGTGCCACATGAAACAACAATTTTCTTCAATGCATTTCGTTACACGCAAGAATTAGTTTTACAAAACACCAATATATTAATAAACCTTTATAAATTAGTATAATGAGATATGAACTAGTTGGTAAACAAGTGGTTATGAATATTATTAACTAACTTAAGAACATATATTTTTAATAAAATGGTAATATTAATTCACTGGTTACAAATTAATTATAAATGAATATAAGATCCAATTGAATATGAAATGAATAGTTTTACAGAAAACTATTTTTATGCCCAAAATGTTATTTAATTATATTAACTAATATTAGTTAAAATTAGTGTATGATATTAATGTAATATATATATATATATATAATTTCTATATTCATCAAATAGACCCAATGTTCATAAGATAAGATCAAAAAATATATTTTGAATAAAAATAAATTTTCTCATAAATGCACATTTAAATCCATTTAATAGAGAACCTATTTTAAATAATTTTTGATGATATTTAATTAATTTTATATATCAACATAAATATCTTTTTTGAATTAAAAATATAAAATTTATCTTATATTAATATGTTTTCCTATGAATTTCCATTTTATGAATGGTAATGGAAAATATTAAAATTCAATTCAAAACTACATTTTCATAATATTTATTTATAAAGATAAATTATATCTCATAATGGTTTTGAAGTCACATTATATTATTAATGTATCAATTAATATACTTTATTTCAATTTAATCAAATTTAAATTTATATAGGATATTAAAATAAACCATCTTTTGATCTTTTTATACTTTAAATATTATATGAATTATATTTATTTTGCCTATTATGCTTATGGATGTTTTATATATCACATAACTCTATGATTTACATTTTTTTCAATAAGATAACATCGTTTATGGAAGTGTGGACTACCAATTACTCAATGTGAGGTGATCCGTTGATACTATACATTGAATGTATAAATGTTTGTTTAAATAATCCTACATATAATATAAGACATAAATAATATACTATAACTATTTTATATATTTGAATATATATTTTTTATTTTATATCTTAAAAAATGGAATAGAAATGAATGTAGTGTTTATACAAACATACAAACTATTATCTCCATGACCGGTTCATTTCATTTATTATCTGCAAAAATTATTTATTATTATGAATTAATCAATACAATATATATATTATATTTAAATCATTTTTTGAATACTGTATATTATGAAATAATGATATAAATATAAATTAAAACAAGTTATATGTCAAAAAATAAAAGAAATAACTAGGAAATTGATAACTAAAATAGTGAATATAATAAATGGTCATTATAAAATGGGTAATAAGATACAATATGAAGATTATATATTATATCATAAATTTTAAAATGGTTCTGGAATAAGTTATTAAAATTTTTAAACCCATTATAATGTACAATATTATATTTTCACTCAAATATAAATATATGTTAATGGATTCTTATCTCAAATTTTACAACTGTGAAATAAATTTCATATTTACCACGTACATGTCTTTTATGGTGTACCTAATGTCCAATTTGATATATTATTGCAGAAATTAATTTATCAAAAAGGTAATTTTAGTTTGAGTTTGAATAATATCTTCTATGGGTATTTCAATTAAAAGTTACCATATGGGGGAGAATTTCATTACCCAATTTCTTTTCTTTGAGTTCTATTACATACATGTTGTCATTAATATTATATTAATATGTGGGTAAAAAAAAGTTAGTATAATTTTTCATATTTGAAATTGTTTTATCTGGATTTACATTTGAAAAAATAAAATAGTTATTAATTTACTCCCACATCAACATTGTGGTGTTTTCAGGTGTTCACTTCACAGTATCATTTTTTAGGATTGTTTAGCTTTGAATTTATAATATAGAGAATTATTGGATACATTTTCAATAAACCCTTAAATTGTATTCTTCTATGGTTATTAGTGAATATTCTAAAGTGACGGTACAATTTTACACTATTTGGTAATTAAAATGTTTTAGAAAATGTTTTTATGAAATCCTAACTCTATTTCCCCCTTGGGTATGAGAACCTATATTCTCGTAAAAACAATAATTTACTAAAAGGCTTAGAAATTTATTTGTAATTTAAATAAAATATATTAATTAAAATGTTATCAAAAGAATCTTCCCATCGTTTTCTGAACTCAACATTATTCTTTCCTTTTTATTATGCATGAATAATGTTTATTTTAACCGGTATGTCAAGTACCAGTTTACCTTATGTCATTTCATTGTATCATAAATTTCATGTTTCATAAGATAAACATTAAATAAATTATTTTTAAACTTTATTTTCAATTAAACTGATATTAATATTTTGTTTTCAAAATGAAAATAAATAGTTTTCAACACTGTTTTCAAAAGATCCGTATAATGTATTTCCATTCATCAGTGAAAAAAACTCAGTTTTACTCCACATGAGATATTTTTTATTCCTACCATACGTATTATTCCTTTGTATGTTTTGTGATGAATTAATCCATTGATGGTATTAACATTCACTTCCTTGATTCCATTATGAGTCCACTTTGAAATCTTAAACATCCTATAACAAATTGATGTTAAATTTATCCAAATTTTTCATATAATTTATCTGAGATATGTTTATAGACAAAACCATATGTTATTTTTCCATATCTTGTTTACATTGACATGTTAAATCAAAAATATCCTTATTCTAATTATAATATATTTTTAATTTTGTGCATGGTGAATTGGGATTAAAATTTGTTAATGTGGTATAAGACACTTTGTAATGTTTAATGTTTATTATCCCCAATAATGTTTTAATGTTATTTAATTTGTATCCACATTCCTCTAAACCCAAAAAACAATAGTTATTAGTTATCCTCCACTGATGAAATATTGATAAATATATATTCTAAATACAATACAGATATTTGATAAGGAATTTTGTTTATCAATTAAATTAATTACTCAATATGGGGAATGATTTCAACATGCATTGACAGTTGGTACTCAGACTTTATATAACACCTCAATGCATTGAGAGTCTCTAATGAGACAAATTGGTTACAAAAATTTAACAGGTTTTTAGCTATTGTGTTAAACAATCTTATGATATGTCTTCATAGTATATTTCCTCATGTCACTCAAACATGGCATCCAAAAATCAGTCATTGCATTCATTTAAATTTTTTATTTATTATCCATGAGAAATTCAATATGAAAAAATTTGTGTATGCATTTCGTTTTTTTTAATTTATTAAATGGAATGTGTTCTCAGTTTTTGTAACTTCCATATTGATTTTTCATATCTAGATAAATGAATGGAATGTTTTTTGTTATTTATCTTTCAAAAACATTTATTCACTTCCATATTAATTTATCAATTTCATCTAATGTATTTTCAGTTATTTTAATTTCATTATTTATTCTTCACTTCCATCCAAATTTATTGACTTTAGGGAATGTTTCTCCAATTATTATTTTCCCATATTGACTATTCTCATTAATTAAATATTACTTCTGCTAAACATATCCTTTACTATGAATTTGAGCTCTCCCTTATTTTGTTTCCATTCCCCAACAAACCAAGAATTGTACTATGAAAAGTAAGTAAGGATATCATAGATAAAAAAAGTTATCCATAGAAGAAAAAATATGTTGTAATTAGTTTATTCATTTATAATACAAGTGTCATAAATTCATCTGGTTTACTAAGATTACTAAATCGATTTGTATTTGGATCTCTATATCCTTTCAATCATACAATATGATGGTACCAAACACCAATACCAAACATTATGGGTTTGGGTCTCTAATGATGGTATTAAAGAAGGTTTATTAGCATCATTGGGAAGTATATTTAGGATAAATATATTTGGGAACATAACCTCAATATAGTCTTTAAGTATATTTATAAGAGAACATCCAAATGTTTTGGTAAGGAAGATATTATCTGGGTCTTCATAGAAATACACTACTATATGGATATATAATGTGGACTTGGTTCTAGAATTGATAAACCTAGGGGTAACACCTCTTACAAGTTTTGTCAGGCCTGACTTAGGAACATCTTATATATGACAACAATCATTACTCCTCACCTTGTTTGACATTCTATGTGGATATTGTAAGTATAATTTAAATTTTCTTTACAAAGTATTTATATGTATTTGAATATATAATGAAAAAACAATCTAAATTTAACCATTTGTGTATTATATTGAAGATAAGGTTGCAAGATGATACAAATTATATTATGGTTAAAATATAGACTAAAATGGGAACTATGTGGAAACAAATGGATGAATCATTTATATATTGATGATGTACTGAATTTTTTTAAAGGATTTTTAATGATCAACATTCACAGATTTCCAACATACATTTTCAAAGATCATGAAAATTATTTTAATATGTCCCTAGAAAAGGAAAACATGTATGTTGTGTGGAAACCCGTCATGTAATTCATGACCACCACACATGAATGCATAACTAAAGGATGATAAGTGTTTCATGGCTATGACATGAGTATTCAATTTTATGTTTAATATGTAACTATTTTTAGTTAAATATGATGATGGATAAATATTTATGATGTACGAGTAGTGTTAATTTATAGATTTCAACAGTAATTTATTAACCATATTGACTTTATATAATAGTAAAGGACAAAAAATTACACTTTTAAATTTGTTATTGGCCTTGAGATCTGTTAAAAGTTAATTCTAGTGGTTTAAGGATCGATTTTAATTTTGGGATGAATTTGAAATTGATAGAAGTATAAAAACAAGATTAAGTTTTGTTTTTATAAATATATCATTCATTATATTTTACTTATATGCATATGTAGAAAAATAATTACTCCCATGTATTAAAATAATCTTAATAAAAAATGTTATCATAATACCTTAATTTCTGTTTCATCAATATTGTTTTAAATCAACATAGATTTAAGGCTTTGAGGCTCTCAACACTCCAATGACTATTCACTTTTTTTATGACCGTTATCTCTTCATATATGTATTTATTATTTTCCTCTAACTCTATATTTTCTTATTCCAGTAATGTAATCCTACGTAGAAACCTAGTTATATGTTACCCCATCTGACCTTTTTAATTCATATTCCCACTTTTATAGTGGATTTTTTATGAACCCATCACATGATGTGGGATTTAAACATAGGAAATATCAAAAAAAAATATTACCATTATCAATTTTAAATTACATGGATGAAATTTAACTAATCAGGAGAGAATTTAATGCCCTGAAATACTAATCTATGAACATGGTATTCAATATTGTGTAAGATAGAAAACACCAAGAATGTAATCGATTATAGTATCATGTGACATTCCAATACATAAAATACTTAAAATGTGATTATTCCATGATATTGTTTTCACTAAAAATGATATTGAGATATTGTGTGTCGCACACAACAAAGAGTTTTTTCTTTTACTTGCATTACAGACACATCTGAGTTTTACCAGAAAACAATTTATTAATAACACATTGTTATTTACTATAATTAGATATAACATAGCCATTAAATTATATGTTATTAATATTATTAAATTAAATTTTAAAATATTTGTTCTATATATAAATTATATGAATTCATTGTTTACAAACTAATTAAAATTAAATATAAGAACATATTTTATATAAATGGAAGGTTTTTATAGAAAACTATTTTTTGGACACTATGATGTTTTATCTAATTTATTTAATTAAATAAATATTGTGACTGATATCTATTTATTATAAATATATATATAATAATAAAAATATATATTTGACATTCATCCAATTAATTCAATGGTCATATGATAAGAACAAACCCAATAATTCTCATAAATATCAATATTTTTCATAATGCACATTTACAGTCATTTAATGGTGAAAAAATTTTAAATTCAATCCGTGGAACATAAATAAATATTATATGTCATAATAAACTCCATTATTGAACTCTTGACATCAAAATAATCTTACAATGAATTTTTTTACTCCGAGGATTCATTTTTTTTTGAAAAATATCATAAAATAGTGAATTTTATTTCAAAACTACTTTTCTTCTTTTTTTATACATGTAAATTATATTTTAAATGTTTTTTAATGTAAAATTATATCAATTATATTTCAATTATGTAAATTTTGGTATGTTGAATCCATTTCACATGGAAATTGGATATGAAAACATACCAATATTCTAGAGATTTGTTATTTAAAAATATGCTTCATTGTCCCATCTACTAAATTAAAATTAGATTAAATTAATTATTTTATATTATCGGAATTTATAAAATTAGATTCCATATTTATAATAGTATTATTATATAATGAAAAATAAGGTTTAATTACTTTTTTAGTAAAAAAAACTACTCAATGTGATTTATATTAATTGTTGTGATATAAAGAAAATTTAGATTAACAAGGGACTAATCATTTAACATAAAAGAAAAAATGACCTAGAAACATGTCCAGAATCAAAATATTAGACATATTTATTACATATAAACCCTTTTATATAACTTTTTCCATTATTGGAGCCATGTTTCGAAGAATAAATTTTGTTGGAATTCCCTATTAAAAAATTTATAAGAATGCAACACCTCCACCATAAAAAGGAAATCACAAAAAAAATATATTCCCACAAATCAAAAAATGTTGGCTCAAATAATATCATCCCAGATTGAACATAAAGATACCTCCCTTCATGAAAATAGATTCATTTCTTGATGAAATCCATCCTTGGAATCCCTTTTCTGCAAAACAAAAGGTGTTTCCCGATTAAGAGGTAACATTTTCAAATGGTCAATTTTCATTCAATTACATTTACTATAATTCAAAAAAAATTATATGAAGCTTATATAACAAAATATTTTTAGAAAATTAATTTATTATTTGTTCTCAAAATAGTTCTACCCATAGTTACTCACACTTCCTTCTAATGGGAAACAAATTTATCGATCATGTGTACGTCCAATACAGCCTCACGAAACAATAACGTTCCTTTTTTACATTACCATGTCTAATGGATTATATATCTAATGTAAATTTAATTTATATCTCAAAAATATGACATTAATTTTTTCATTATGCTTCTAAAATTTTTATAATACACATTCATTTATAATTTCAATTTTGTGGGAATATGATAATTTCATTTGTGGAAGTGTGGACTACTTCCTGTTCAAAATGGTGTGATTCTTTCATGTTATACGTAGAATATATAAAAAATGGTTTTATTAAAGAAATATTTTACATATATTTCATATATATTAATATTTAATTATGATATAAATATACATATATATCTTTTACTT
This sequence comes from Viscum album, assembly GCA_963277665.1. NCBI lineage: Eukaryota > Viridiplantae > Streptophyta > Magnoliopsida > Santalales > Viscaceae > Viscum > Viscum album. The sequence goes on along the minus strand of OY728119.1, from coordinate 1,031,703,985 downwards.
TTTATTTTTCATTAAATAATGTAACAGAATGAATATCGTGTTTATGCATATGTGTGGTTTGATGTATTCATTAATAGTGCATTTAATTTATTATCTCCAAAAATATAGATTTTTATAAATACATTTAACAAAATATATATAATATTTAACTGATATTTTAAATTCTTTATATAATTAAATCATGATATAATTAATAGGAAAAAAGCAACATGTCAAAACATACTCAAAAGACTAGAAAATTAACACACGAAATATTTAAAATACTGGAAGATCATTTACTAATGGGTAATAAAATATTATAATAATAATATATATGATATAATAAATATTAATTTTATTCTTTAATAATTTAGTGACATGTTTTAATTATTATACATTAATTTGGAGAAGGTTCGCCCAAATGGAAATGCAATGTAATGGATTTTAATCTTACTTTTTACATATGTGATATATATTTCATATTCACCAGTTACATATTTTGTGTCTTTTATATACTTCGTATTTTGATATATTATATGATGAGTTATTTTATAATCATGTAATATTGAGTTTCTAATTGAAATATTTGTCCTGGGTATTTGAATTAAAAGATACCATGTGGTGAAATATTTCATGACTTAATTTATTTTCATTGGGTTATATTACTTATTTTTTTCATTAATATTCTTAGATTATATGTTTAATTAAATTTTACTTAATAATTTGTCTATTTAAACTTATTTTTTATATATTTATATTTTCATTTTATAATATATTTATTTATGGAGTCTCACATCAAATTTATTGTCTTTTCAAAGGTGTACTTCACAATAACATTTTTTAGGATTGATTTGAAATGAATTTCCATTTGAGGGAATTAATGCATCAATATTCAATAGAACTTTTCATTTTATTCTCATTTAGTTATTAATTATATTTTTTATGTAATAGTACTATTTTTATAGTCTTTAGTACTCAATGTTTTAATTTTCTTTAATAAAACACAAAAAAAATTATTAATAGATTAAGAACCTATTTTCTTATTAACACCCTATTTTATTTTTGTGTTTTTAGTAATGTATTTAATAATTTTTAAAAAAATATTATTCATGATATTTTTACCCATTTTTTCTTTAAAAAATTTTCCCAATGTAATCTTCTTATTACATTCTGAACAAGTAATCCTTCAATATTATTTTTCGTTAAAAATTAATGTTTTCTAACCTTATTCCGAATATATGTACTTTAATTCCATGATTTCAGGAATAAATACTTTTCATGGTTAAAATGATATTTTTAATGGATTTTTATACCATATTAGAAGATATGTATATTCAAAATTACTTTCAAATTGAAATTATATTTTCCATAATAATGCTTTAAAAAAATAACTTTATAGTATTTCTATTCATCAATGAAAACAATGCTTTATTTTAATCAACATAGAATATTTTTTACAAATTCCATCCTTAATCATCATCCGTATGGTTTATGGTTGATTTTTTTGAATATATTTGTTACATATAGTACCATGATGTCTTTGTTAGTCCCCTTTGAAATATTTAATTTCCAATGATTATTTGACATTGAATTTCCCATAATTATAAATATCATTTATCATTGATATGTCTATTTCATAAAATGAATATAATTTTTAAACACACTATTTTTATTGACATGTTATATCCTAAATCTCTTTATTATCATGATATTAAATGTTTAATTTAATTCATGGGGAATTTTTATCCATTATTTCAATGTGGTATGGGACACATTCAAATGTTTAATGATTATTTTACTCGAGAATTATTTAATGATCTTTCTATGGTATCCTCACTTCTCAGTGTCAAAATCCCTTGTTATTAGTTATCCTCAAATGAGAATTTATTGACAAATATGTATTATTTATCATATAATTATATTTTATCAGAAATGTTGTATATTAATTAAATTGAATACTCGATATATGGAATAATTTGGACAAGTAGTGACTTGTGGGGCATGGGAATTATATATCCCATCGATTCATCGACTAGTTATCATGATAAAATTAGTTGTGAAAATTAAATAATTTTCTCTCTGTATATTATAACCATCATATAAATGGTCTTGATGGTATATGTTTTCACATTCCTTAGACATGACTTCAAATAATTAACCATTACATAAATATTGATTATTTATTTATTATCCATGAATTTTTAACTATAAAAATGTTTATGGATGCATTTCATTTTTAGTTAATGTATTAAATGGAATGTGTTCTTAGTTTCTTACCTTTACAAATTGATTTTCTCATATCTAGTTATTTTAATGGAATTTTATTAGTTATTTAACTTTCAATATTATTAGATCAATTCCTTTTCAGTTTATTTATTTCAAGGAATGTTTTCTCAATTATATTACATGCCATATTTCTTACAAACTTTTTTCTCAGTTAATCGATTTCATGGAATGTGTATTTAGTTATTTCGGTTTCGAATTTAATATTATTATTGATTAGTTATTTCTTTATCTATACATGAATCTTAATGACCATTTGAGATCACCATTATTTTTTTGGTCACCTATAATCAAAGATGTTTACAAAAAATGATATTAAATCGTATCATAAATGGAAAAATGTTATCCTCGAAAACAAATATGTTGTAATTAGTATATTTATTTGTAATAGAACAATCATTTATTCATATTCATTACCAAGATAACCAAAATGATTGGTCCTTATGGATATATTTATTTATAATCATGAAAATGTAATGGTATTAAATATTTTTGTGGGATTCATAATGGAGGTTCTCTACATTAGTTTGATATATCATGCTCTTTGTGGATGAGATGGGGTGAGTGGGGGGTGTGGGTGATCAACTAGATGATCCTAAGAGATTTCATAGTCTCAACTCAAGATACTTATTTTTTATTTATATTTGGATTTTGTTTTTTCTTCTTCATCCTGGTATTATTTTTTATGGATGATGTTTATGCATATACAAATGGGTTGGATCATGATACATATTTATGAACTATTTTTCATTATCTTTATGTATTTAGTCTTCTATATTTGTTTATTTCCACTGTTTTATCATTGATTTTTTAAATGCATTACTAATGGTGTTTAGGTGATTCCCATGGACTTATTGAAAACCCATTGGGATCGAGAATGACTTTATAGACATAAAAGGAATTGTATTGGGTACTAGGTAGGATAAAATCCCAATATATGTTAATACACACAATAAATATAATTGTGAACTAATTGAGAAGTGTGGATAATTATAAAAACAATTCCCCATGTTAATTAAATTAAAAAAAAATTTTGTCTAAAAATTTAACCATATTGAAATAATAATTCCATTGACATATTAAAATTTATATCATGTAATTTTATTAGAATAAAGTCACCAAAACAATTCAGAATAAAACATTAAATGAGATTCCAAATAATTCACCCAATAAATATGACTTTGATATATATGAAAATCAGCTGAATATCATTTAGATATTATATACACAATAAAATCAAAAAATAATATGTACAATAGAACATTTATTATTTGAGCATAAGTTAGAAAATAATAAAATATTGAAATTTTTAATAAAATATCACAATATAAATTTATTAAAAAAATAACTAAAATATTGTGTAAAACATTTATTAAAATAAATTTACAAAACAAGAAAAAAGACCCACATCCTCATTTCTATGAATTATAATTGTTGATTAAAATATTTGTTATTTTAGTGCCTTGCAACATTCCAACCCTATTTATCCAAATTATTATTACATGATTTTCATGTCATATATCCTTATCCATCATTATAAACAATTTATAATGATCTTGGTGTGACATATCATTAATTTTAATATTAAAATTAGATTGAGAAATTATGTAATATCTTAGGTATTTAGGAATGTATGATATTCTCACACAATACTTTGTGTCTCATTAATCCCAAATCCCCAACACACTAAATATACACAATAACATTGACTGTAGTCATTATTTTCAACACACATTTTCCAAGTATTAATTTGAGATGATTATTAGATATCTCTTACCTTGAAAATATAATCATACAATGATAATGATAATGGATATGTTAAAACATGGTGTATGAATCCATCTTATTTTGAAAATTATACAGCTTGGATGACAAAAATTATTAAATAAGGAATTATACATCCAATTAATTATCTAATATTCTCTAGAATTTATATCTATCCTCCTCACTATCCTCTGTACATGGATCCTTGTCTAGAACTAGTGACTTTTTTCTTGAGGAAAATCCACACATTAAGAAGTAAAATTCATAAGTTCATGTACCACTCATAAATGTTTACATCATTAAGGATATTTTATTTTCATGAAATCTCCTAGAGGAATAATTTATTGGTTTTTAAGGTAATTTTTATAAAAATAGTTAAATAATTTTTTTAGACAAATATCTTGACCAATGAATTATTTAATTGATGAATGTTTTATTTTATTAGTATCCCAAAAAAATTGAAAATCCTAATAGAACTAAAAATTTCATTTTAAATATACTATGAAATGGATATTCTAGTAGAAAGGATCCATATTCCACTTCCCATTACCGAAAAATGTAATGTAAATTACTCAATGGTGTATAGGTATGTTTTTCCCTGACATCAATAATTGGAATTTCAAAAGTCAATTTAGTGGACTCCAAAATCCTAAAATATTTTCAGGGATTTTCTCAACACATTAAAACAAGTTAAATGGAACATACAATAACTGTTAAACTCAATACTTATTTTATTGAGTCAAATGATTATATTTATGTAGACTCTTTGATAACTAATATTTTACCATAATATGTCCTGATGGAATCCTTATCAATAGTTTTATCTTAAGATGGATGGATGTTTTTGTATAATTATTCTTTTTTGGATTTCCGTTAAATGTATATAAAAATAATATTAACTTTTTATGGGACACACATATTCATTTGATTTGGGATTTATATAATTAATTAATCATTCCACAAAAAAAAATTTTGTACATTCCATTTTTTCTTGTTATCTTGTTGTCTATTATCATTATTAGACCATGCCTCAAAACATTAAATATATAAATAAATATTTAGGCATTAGACATATAAAATAAATATATTTTATGACTATGATATTTTACTAGTGTTTGTTTAATCAAGTGGAAATAAAAATAATCATTGAACATAGGCGATCAAAACCATGAGCCAAGATATTCAATATATATATTTCCATATTTAAATCTATGTATCAAAAAAAAATTTCACCTCTTCTCTTTCTACAACGTCCATTTTTATCATCATGGTTCTCTACTTCATATATTTTTAAACACTTCCATGTGTTGGGAATAAGGGGTTTAAAATATCATTAATGAAACCATAAACACACACTCTCTACATAAATGTTGTTACTCCTTGACCTGAGAATCCTAAAGCTGTTGTATTATTTTAATACATTGGCATGATTACATGGAATCATGTCCCAATGGTCCGATCAGTTTAGCAGTCTTGGAAAATATATTGCATACAATGACTAAACATTAAAATTTCTAAAATAAAATACTGTGTTGATAATCCTTTTAAAATGATATTATTCCACTATCTTAACAATACATATCAATCATAATTCACATCTTTGACTCTTGTGAATATAAAACATAAGAATGGGTTGATCTCAAATACTCATTATGGGAAAATAATTCAGTAAAAGATATAAACATTAAAGGAGGGATATTTTATAAAAACATCATCCATTGAAATATAGACATGAACAAAATGTGGAAAAAATAAAAAATACATTTTTATACAAACATGCACATGGATATCCTACTAGTTTAATAATAACATTTAATAACTATATTCATAACAAGGGAATTCATAATGTCGGATATAATATATACTATGTCAAGGTCTTCTGCAAAGAAAATTCACAAATTTTTTTTAAAAGGATTGAGGCACAAAGGCCTCTATATTAAATGAAAAAAAGAAAACATGAGAGGAACAACAAAGAACCAAAAAAGATACAGATTACCAGAACCAGGGTACTTAACCCATTCAAGCACCGCATTCTGATTGAGGGATTCCCGCCTGAGTCCAGGGATTGTTGTCCGGCAGGAAGCCCCGTGTGCAGTTCTCCTTTTCAAGCAGGGATGGAGTTAAAAATGATGTATTTTATTCTCTTGTGTTGAACTATTCATCCAACTCCAGCACCAGAAACAGTCTGGTCGACTATTTTGAAAAAACGATGGGCCTCCTCGTACTCCCCCATGATAAATCAGTAGAGGAAACCACGCCAATAGAACATCCATTTGATGTAAATTTCACTATTTTTTGGGCAGCTACCATGGTTGTGCCATGGACGTCTAGTTCAGAAGCGATGAAAGCCAGTTCTGATAAAGTATCCTCAAAACTGAACCATCAAGCAACACCTTTTCTTCTCCTGAGGTTAATCTCATGAAGGTCTAACCATACATGCATGCCTCACCAGGGTCCTCAAAAGAAAACCAGATAATGATACAAGTGAATTAGAATGAAGGCATAAGAAAAAGGGTCTAATCCTTGTCCCACGACACTAGTTTCCTTATAAGGACCTACTGATGCAACGAGGGGATATATCAGGCCCTTCCCATCACTCACTAAGTCCATTGCATTCCTCATATAAATAGGGTGAAAACTAAAATAGAAATCCGTATTTAAAATTTCATAAAAAATATCAATACTTTTACCGTAAACTCTGAATGGTATAAAAATTGAACATCCATCATTAAACATATCATAACTCATTCAATACAATATGGAATATTGTATTATAATAAATCAACCTCAATCTAGAATAATATCCCATAAAGGATGTGGAAATAGTTGAAAATGGTCAAAAAAATCTTTCAAAGAAATATCCCTTTTTCATGAAAACAATTAAAAGTAACACAATTTATAAAGGCATACATTTAAATATATTTTTTAATATAAGTGTCTCATAAGATATTGAAACTTTTGAATGGAATTTTCATTTTAAAACATTCATTTCCATCAAAATAAGTCATTAAAACAATTTTGAAAACATGGACATTAATGATAATGGTTTCAAAGAATAAATATTTAAAACACGTAAAATCATGTTTTAGTTAAAGAGAGTCATAAAAAGAAACGTTTTGAAAACACTTTTATAAAGCATGGACAAGGATGATAAATATTTCCCAATACATAATTACACATAAACAATCTCAGATACCAATGAGATTGAGAAATTTAACCCATACCATAGTTCTGATACTCTCTATAAGTCTTCAAAACACATGTATAATGATTTCAAATATCATATTAACATATATCAGATTCATAATTTTATTTATGATATCATATATGATTCATTTATTACATTATATTACCCATTTATTAAAAATACCTTGTTAATGCACAATTTTGGGTAATATCGATTTGTTTATCGTACGTGTGTTTACTTCTTATTCTTGATCATAAAACACAGATCATGATTTACTTAATTCCAGAATGTATAATATTAATTATTTATCATATATATTCATAATATAAATATATATAATGGTTATATATATATAATTGAATACACCATTCATGGAGACAGTAGGGCGTACATAGCGTGATCATTGTTTCTATTTTCTTATTGTCTTGAATGGAAGTAAGTGAATGACATATATGTTCAGAAATATATATATATATATATAATCCTTTTAGGCTTATTATATCATATATTTTATAATTATGAATAATATAATTTTTTATAATCATTTTTGGAGGGTTATAGTGGATAATTAATCTCATCGCATCGTGGAGTGTGTAGGTCGTACGTACACATGAGTGAAAATATCATTCCTTTAATGATTAAATGGTATGAAATTGGATGGAATATGAATATTATAGAATCAATATCATGTTATATATATTATTGAAATCCATTATTGTCATCTTTATACCTATAGAAATAATGTCTACATGAAAAACAATTTACACCACAGTGTAGAGATAGTATGTCTTACGTACGCACACATAGTGGTGTTTTTTTCATAGTATAGGAAAAATGTTTAATATGGTTGTTCCGTAATTATTAAAACATATCATAATATATTATATTCTAGAATTAATATTTTATTAGGGTAACAACTTATTAAGAGGAAATAGAAGAAGAAATGAACATTGGAATAATGGATAAAATGATTACCTCTTCTTCTAGTGACAGTTTTTCATTTTTAAAAAGGACTTTTTTATGTTTTATTTCTTCCCATAGTTTTCCCTAAAAGTTTTACAAAGAGAATTTGGGTGGATATTTTGGCTGGTTTTCTCCGAGCCAAAGGGATTTGGAGGTGTTAGTTAAAGAGAAAGGTAGGTGCACTTTTAGAAAGGAGGTGATGGGCACTTTAGGAAAGCTTGAAATATTAAATTATTATTTGATAATTTTCAGATTATAAAAGGTAAAAATTGGTTTATCTTTAGTATAATATTATTATATTTATAAATTCTCTCAAAAAATAGGTTTTAGAAATGTTTATTTAATATAATTAACATTATCTTTTAGATTTATCCCTTTGTAAAATAAGCTAACTCTTACAATGTCCTCCTGTATTTTTATAATACATGGTCAATATTATTAATATAAAATTAAAAGAGAACCTTATGTGGACCATTTATGACATTTCTATCACTATAAAAGTTTTTTTTGATAAACATTAAATTTTTATGGTTATTAAATCATTTAATAAAATAGTATTTCTTTTAAAAACACCTTTATGTCAATTTTTACACAATTTAGTAATTGATTTTTCATTAAGTCATACGAAACATATTAATTAAAATAAAAGGCATTAACACATTTCAATATATGTCAATGTCTTCCCTAAAATTAGTGTATGGCATGAAAATGTTCAAATTAATGTTATTGTAATATTTATAAATTCATTTTTTGAATGTTTCATTAATGGTGTAATCACTACATCATAATTGTGACATAAATAAAAATATTTATCTAATGTATAATAATTATAAATAAAATACCATTATGTATGAAATATTTTAATATATCAAATGAATATTTCTAGACATAGTAATCAGTTATAAAATTCAATATTAAAATCGATTTATTAAAAGATGTATATTTATGCTATAATTATCTATACATTAAATTAATTTATATATCATGTCATTATCACATGAAAGTGGCCCCCAAATGCCATATATTCGTCCTAAGGATGATAATTGTTGAATATATCTCATCTAATTGGATTATAACACGTTTTATGCTATTTATATATTATTATAATATTATTTTTATTACCTTTATTTACCTGATTTACACTTTAACAATGGCGAATAAAAATCATTACAGAAGTTATTATTCATAATTTCCAAAAAAAAAAGGTAAATATTTAAAAAATTGGGACCTTATTATTAAAAATATGGAATTAAGTTACCAAATTATAAAAACAGATGTTTTAGTAAATCATTCAATATGATTTTCTGTTGTCAAAACCAAAATGCGGGGTTTTAAGATGTGAAAACTACCAAAAGAGTGGCATGTGTTTTTACCAATTTAAATGTAAAATTACTTCCAATTTATTGATTTATATTAAATTCTAAAAATATAAGCTAATAATACATTAAAACATCACAAATTTATAATTTAAAACTATAAATTATTTTCAATAAAAAAAAATTTCAATTAAAATTTAGAATTATTAACTATTTATTAAAATATGATTGTTATCAGAAATTTAGAATACAGATATCAAAACAAAATTTTTATTTCAGTCTACTAAAGAATAATTTAATTTCATTAAATTTAATATATAAAATTGTCAAATATTGGAATTAAAATGTGTTCTCCCTTAAGATGGAGAAAAATTGTAATTTTTTAAAAATAATTTTACTTGAAAAAATGAATTTTTCTTTATATTAAATATTTGAAACCCAAAATATGAATTTTAAATTATATAGGATATTTATAAAATAAAAAATTTGTTTAATTATATTCATAAAATCTTTATAAATAGCTAGTTTGATAGGTTATGGTTTTCTTGAACTCTGTGTTGTGTATATCGCACGCTATTGAATTATTTATAAAGGAATCATATAGTGGGAGGTTAGGGTGTTTCATTATATAATCCTTCAAAAAATTGTGTCCTCACAATTTATTTCAGGATTGAAAACTAGGGGTTTGACATTTCAGAAAATATTGATTGAAATCTCACATCGAAAAATGGATTAACGAGGGATCTATTTTAAAATAAAGAAAGTCGGTATGAAGGATACTGAAAAAACACATTCTAGGATACTATGTAGAATGATATTGATATGGAAGAGAAAACAAACCTCCATGTTCTGATGGGGAGTGATAGAGAATATTATTAGATAAAGTTAACATCTACAAATCTATAAATATATGTTGATCAAAGAACCATTTTATTCATCAAAAAAGAATGTAATTAGAAAACATTTTTAGTTTTATGATCATTTTACTAGTGTTTTAGAATTAATTTAATTCAGAGACTATGAATACAAGGAAGCATATGTAGTGTTTCATGCTTTACCAAAAATGTAACTTTCTCATCAAAAGATAATACTCAAAAATATTCTATTTAATTCAATCTTTTTCATTTCAAAATTTAATAATTTACCATTTAAATAAATGATATTATTTAATAATAATCAGGGACTTTATGTAGGATAGTGGAAGTCTACAAAGACTTGTCACACTACGATTGTGGGTTCCATTCCCACAACATTGTCTAACGCGACAGGTTATCACCCGACCTGCATGTTGTCCTTTTTCTAGAAAAATACTATTTAAAATTTACAAAAATAATCTTAAACAATACTTTAAAATTTTCCACATAATTCATCCCATCTATTAGTGTCATCAAAAATACTTCTGTCTAATCTCAGTCTAAACGGTCTTTAAATTTCCAAAATCAATTGTACCTTAACAATGCAATGCTGCTATTATTTCCACATAATGATTATATGATTACCTCAATCATATAAAAACATTAAAGAAAATAAAAAGTACTAATGTACAATCCTTATATATATCACATTTTTCTTATAAACAGAATATTATTTTTGAATCCAAAATCAAAAGTACATTAATCATTCCACATTGAATGTAGTAACATCATAATCTTGACCTTGATCCGTTTTCTTTTTCTAAGATATAGATCCTTGATTATTTGTACTATATTTTTCATAATTTCCCATATATTTATAATTATATCATTGCACTGATTCTTTATATCCCTTCCAATTAGGAGATTGGGGGTCTTTCTCCACATTTGTAACAAACTCACTTTCTTTTAGGCAGGTACAATGATTTTTCTTCCAACATTTATCACATAAAGGAAAATATTCCTTTCCCTTTTCTCTTTATCTGTCTCCTGATCGACCATTATCTTAATATCTTTCTTTAATTTAATATCATAAGACTTGGATAATCCCTTTTATGTCTTGATATCATATGATACTATATCTTTGTATGATGAGATAGTTTATGAGACCAATGGCCATCCGAGGAATGGTCTTAACACATCAATGTTTCGATCAATCTTACTACTTTGGTTACATTTGTAATCTTTATCATTCCTTTCTAATAATGTGATGTTAGCCTCACATGATGCAACTTTCTCATCCTCATTTTCCCTAAGGCTTAGAAATTGTCATTTCTTATTAGTACGTTGTTCATGAGGGATGTATTTCACAAGAAAATTTTATTTAAACTCCAACCATTCCATATTTCCAATATATTAATAATCCTATGAGTTTTTCCATAATGACCACCATTTATATACATCTCCTTAGAGAAGATAAACTACCATGTCAACCTTCACCATTTCGTTACATCCCAAAGCATGAAATATTTTCTCTAAGGAACATATCCACTACTCAGCTTTAGAAGGATTAGTATTCCCATTGAATGTTATAAGAAGTTGTCTCATGAAGCGGTCTAACATTGATCCTTCACATTTTGGATCATGATTCTCTAAATGTGTAAGGATATTATTCTTAACATGAGTCAGTTGTCCTGGTACAGTTATAAGTTGTTCAATAATGATTGTGTCACCAGATCCACTATCACTATCTTGCATATGAGGGAAATCCCTACATAGATTATGCGTATAGATATGATATATATATCTTCCATTAGGTGTCATTTCTAAACAATGGAATAAACTAGATTAGGTTATGAATCATAATTCATAATTCTAAACTATTAAAATACTTAAATTAAATTGACAAATATATGAATTTCTAATCCAGAATCATAAATATGGATCCTTTTAGGACATATTTACTCATCAATTATATCCTAATGGTTTGTAAAGAAAATATGAATTATCCTAAGTGTATATCCTAGGTAGTGTCGGACTAAGTGTGTACTAAGGTTAGTTGTCATGAACCTGGTCACCTAGAGTCATGCTCAGAACACCTTTTTAGAGTTTTCACCCCTAGGTACATTTGTACCAGAACTACATCCACTTGTACTATCTAGGAAGTGATCTATATTCTAGGAATACCCACCAAATCTCTATTTTAAAATTCTAGGATTCTCTTCAATACAGATATTCGAATTCAATATTAGTGTTATGAACCCTAATCATTGTTTTCTATGTCTATTTCCATGGTTGTTGCTAATCCTCCCTCTAATACCAAATATAATTCCCTGACCCCAGACGCCGGGATCCGGTGCGTTATTTTAATACATTGGCATTATTACAAGGAATCATGTCTTGACAAACTTATTTGTTTATGAGTCTCCAAAAATAGATTACATACATGAACTAATGATAATAATTTATAACCTAAAAAAAATATAGACAATCCATTTTGAATGTCATTATTACCCTTGATTATCCCTTTATATAATTCATAATACACTTCATGGAATACTTGGAATATAAAACATAAGAAAGTGGTGAGCTCAAATGCTCAATAAGGGTAAATAATTCAGTGGAAGCTATAACCATTTAAAGAAATATTTATAAAAATAACATCAGCATTTTAAAAATAAAATTGATCATAATATGGAAAAAATAAATCAATCATTACCATATAAACATGCACATGGATATTCTACTAGTTGAATAATCACATGTAATAACTAATTCCATAATGTGTAAATGCACAATTTCAAACATAATATCGACGACGTCAAGGAAATGTTCCAAGAATATTACAAAATATTCTATCAAGACCTTTTTCAAGACACCTTATTATCTCATGAGACATACTGAAGATTCGAGGTGCAAGAGGGGGCCTCGCCCGTCACATAATAAGTTTAATTAATTCCTAATAATATAAGGGTGAAACATAAAATAAAAATTTGTATTATAACATTCATACGAATTGTCTAACCATAAATCGTAAACCATGAATGGTATAAAAATATCACATATATCATCAAAAATATCATAACTCATTCAATAAAATATATAAAATTGTATTATAATTAATCAACCTCAATCAAGAATAATATCCTGTAATGGATGTTGATATTGTTAAAAATGATCAGTAAAACTCTTTGAGAGAAATATCCCCTTCCATGAAATCATTAAAAAGACAAGAAATTTATAAATAAAGACATTTAAATATATTTTTGAATAAAATTGACCCAAAAAAATTTGAAACATTTAAATGTAAATAACATTTCATTACATTCATGCCCACATAAGTAAATCATTAAAACTAATTTGAAAACATGGACATTAATGAGAATGGTTTAGAAGAAAAAATATTTAAAACATGTAAATTTATGTTTTGGTTAAGTTGTCCCTTTAAAATGAATTCTTTTATAAACTACTTTATGGAATATTTACATGGCTGATAAATATGCCCTAGTACATACTTACAAATAAACAATCTCAGATAATAACAAGATTGAGGAATTTAAACATACCGAAGTTTTGATACTATCTATACGACATCGAAACTCCTGTATAATATTTTTAATAATATTATTAACATATATCTGAATCCAAAATATATATGTGATACAATATATGAATTTATATGAATTTATATTACCTATTTATTAACAATTCCATGTAAATGCTGCATTTTGGGTTATATAGATTTATATATCTTATGTATTTTGATTTTTTATTCATGATCATATAACATGGATAAAGATTTACTTAATTAAATAATGTATAATATGAATCAAATATCATATATATTCATCATATTAATATATATAATAGATATATAGAATTTAATAAACCATTCATGGAGACGGTAGACTGTTCATATGGATAAACGTTGTTTCTGTTTTCTTATTGTATTGAATGGAAGTATGTGAATGACATATATGTATACACATTAATATATATATATTTATAGGATACTTATTATTTCATATATTTCATATTTATTAATAATATATATTTTTTATAATCATTCTGGGTAGGTTAATGTGGAGAATGTATCTCATCACGTTGTGGAGACGATAGGCCGTACATACGCACGAGTGATGATATCGTTCCATCAATTATTATATTGAATGAAATTGGAAGGAATATGAATTTAAAAGAATCAATATTATGTTATATTTATTATTTATATCCATTATATTCCTCGTTATACTAATATAAATAATGTGTACATGAAAAACAGTTGACACCATGATGTGGAGAGGGTAATCTGTATGCACGCATAGATGGTTGTATTTTTTTTAATAGTATGGTAAAAAAGAAGAATATTGTTGTCCCATAATTTTATCAAAATCTTAGAATATATTAGATTATGGATTTATTATTTTTGAATGGTAACAACATAGTAAGGGGAAGTAGAAGAAAAAATGAACATCAAATGAAGGGATAAAACGATTACCTTTTCTTCTGGTGTTTACTTCTGATTTGCAAAAAAGGACTCCTTACGTTAAATTTTTACCCAAAGTGTTTCCACTATGATTAATTAAGTAAATATGAGAGGAGATATTTCCAGGTTATGGGCGAGCCAAAGGGCTTTTGAGGTGTTAATTAAAGAGAAATGAATGTGTCCTTTTATAAGAGAGGTGACGGGCACTTTTCGAAAAGAGGGAAATATTAATTATTTATAAAATATTTTTTGAGATTATAATATAATAAAATTGATTAATTTATAAGATAATATGATTATTTGTAGAAATAATCTCAGCCAAAATGTTTTAGACATGATTAATTCTTAAAAGTAACCTTATATTTTAGATTTATCCCTTTGTAAAATAAGTTACCTCCCCCCATATCAATTTGTATTTTTATACTACATGGTCAATATTATTACAATAGAACGACCAGAGAACCCAAATAGGACCATTTATGAATTTTTTATAACTATATTAGTTGTTTTTTAAACCATTAGATTCATTGTATTTTAATTTCATTTAATAAATAGTATTTGTTTTAAAATTACATTTATGTAAATTTTGATACTATTTCGTAATTGATTTGTGTTGAAGTCATAAAAAATTTATTCCTTCGAAAAAAAGACATTAACTCATCCATAATACGTTAATGTAATAAAAAAATTTTGTGTATGGCATAAAAAGGTTCAATTTACATTTATTTTAATATTACTAAATTCATTTCTTGGAATCTTTCATTAGTGGTCTAATCACTACATCATAATTATGTTATATATAAATATATTAATCTTCCAAATAACAATTAAAAATAAAATACCAGGATTTAAGAAATATTAGTAGAATTATTATTTATATTTATACACAAATATATCAGTTATATAACCATATATTAAAATCAATTTAGTTAAAGATATATGTTTGTGTTATAATTATCTTTACATTAAAATAATTTTTACAACATGTCATTATCACACCCAAGTGCTCCCCAAATGCCAAAAATTCTACCTAATGATGATCATGGTATAATATATCTCATATAATTTTATTATGACAGGTTTTAGGGTAGTTTTATATTATTATACTATTATTTTTTTTCTCCTTATTTACCATATTTACCTTTTAACAATAGTAAATAAAAATATTTTCTGAAGTTACTATTCATAATGTCCAAAAATAAAATGTACCGATTTACAAAATATTGACATTACGATTCAAATTATGGAATCTATTTTTTGAAATTCAAAACCCAGATTTAGTATTATTTAATTTAAAATTTATTCTCATTGTGAAAACCAAGAAGCCAGTTTTTAATAAGTAAAAACTATTAAAAGATTGACATGTGTTTATGTCGAATTTAAATGTGAAATTAATTCCAATGACCATAATTATATTAAATGATAAAAATATAATATAATTATACAGTAATATTACTCAAATTTATAATTTAACACTATAATGTTTTTTAGTTAATAAAGGTGTTTTCAATTAAAATTTAGTATTTTTCACAATTCATCAAAATATGAATATTATCAGAAAAGTACAAAAAATTTATCCTAAATTAATTTTTATGTCACAAATAAAAAATATAATTTAATTTAAATAAAGTTAATATATTAAAGTGTGAAGTAATAGATGTAAAAAAGGATTTCCATTTAAAGGAAGAAAAATATTATTTTTTTAAAAACTTCTTTGAAATGAAAATTTGCATTTGTACTTAACTATGTATAGGAATCATGAACTATGAATGTTAAAATTATATGGGATATATATAATTCATAATCTGATTAATAATATTCATATTTACTTTTTAAACACCTAGTTTGATAGGTTGTGATGCGCTTGAACTCTGTATTGCGTACATCACATAATGTTGAATTATTTTAAAAGGTAACATATCATGGTAGCATGGGGTGTTAAAAATGTTGTGATGGAATGATATTTAAATATTGATTCTTAATTAAATAATAAAAATCAATTTAATAAATCTTTCATTTAAATATAAAACATAATTACATAATTTTTTCAACCTTATGATAATCCCTACATAAAATGAATACACTTTTAAATTAGTTTACAGTCATTTATATTCTATAATTAGGGTGAAAAAGTCTCAAAATTTATATAATAATAAACTTACTAATTCATTAATTCATTTTCCTTAATTATAATTCCAAAAATACCTTTGGATTCCTATCTATTAAAATTTTACATAATCTCAATATATTATATTTAATTGACATTTAATATGTATAAATATTATACTTGAGGTGGAATGAAATGTACCCTTATAATTATATCATATTACCATTTCAATATTTCAATTATTACATGGAATGATTCATCACACAACAAAACAATTTACTGGTGATATCTATGGCCAATATCATATACTATGGACATACAAGCAATTTGTGTCAAAAACTACATTTCATATTATTCTATGAGGCCCGAATTATAGTCTTTGAATAATTAATTACTAAATGGAATTTATTTTATAAAGGAATCATTTATCATTGGCATTTTAAGTTAATAATGATATGTGAATTCACAACATACATAATGATCAATATAATATGTATATTGGAAACATCTAAATAAGGATTATAAAATAGTACCATACATTATGAAATAGTTAGAGTGTATTCAATTAAGTTAAAAATCTACCACATGACATGGTCTACCAACTATATAATTTTTATATTTTTTCCATTAATTACAATCTATATGTGTTGAGTATCACTACATTTCTAGGGACTCAATTTGTTATCACTTAAGTGATTAAGTTTAACATGATGTGTATATCCCTAAACATATTTTTTATATTGTGTATTATAATTCCAATTGGGTTGAAATAAATGTTCAACTTTTCACTAGATACACACTTTCTAAACCCTGTCAATACATGTGTTAATGGGTAATGGATTGTCATAACAATGCATATCTGATCCTTAAAAAAATTTCATGATTGGAATGAATCACCTTAATATTTCCTATAATGTGTACATGAATTTAGATTTCCATTACATGTTTTGTATCTGATACTTTTATACTAGACCTTCAAAACCAACAATTGAAATCTTTGGGAAGTATTCAACAGTTCAAACCCTTCTTTGGTTCATATTTAATCCCAAAAACATAAAATATTGAATTTTACATTATATAATTTATAACTAGAAATAATATTATATTATATTAAAATAATAAATATTCAATGATTAAAAATTAATTCTATATCAATATGTAACTGCATTGACAAATCATGAAGGTTCCATGGAACAGTATAAGTACTTGGGTTTGTGAAATTTAATTGGGTTCAACAATTAATTTGGATAAATCATATGAACATAAATATGAAAACCTTAGAATAATTAAATCAACTATCATTTCACATAAAATGTTTAATAACTATATTAATATAAATCACCTCACTTGATAATAATTTAGTCGTTGATGAATATGGTTGACCATAATATAATAACATCATTACAATGAATAGTCCAAATAATTACTCCAATAGAATTATCCAATATTTATCAATGATTATATGAACCCATTTAATTGAACTATATATCCCAACAGAAAGTTATATATCATCTTTCATCATTCTCTATTAATAATACAAAGAATCATTTTTTAATAAAACAAGTCTTATTTATTTTCTCAATAATTAGAGGGAGGAGAAATATTAGAATATCATTATAATAGTATAATTATATAATGAAATATATTTTTTCTTGAGAGAAATATATTGAGAAAAAATTTTCTCTTAAAAATTCACAAAACACATACAATGATATAATATGGTTTATATAGATTCATAGAGAGATTTATTTATTTCAAAATAGACATTGAGTAATACCTATAATCTATGTGAATACCACAGATAATAATAATATTAATAATATGTTTTTTAAAGGAGTTCAATATCATTGATCATATTTAGTTATCATTTAAATTATAGAAAGAAATAAATAATTAGTTTAATGATATTAAATAGAATAAATCATTTCCATTCAGACCATGAAAATGACCCATAATTCATCCAAATTATATTTTAAACCATAAATAATAAGTATCATTCAATTATTTATGTACATATATATTATTTACTCAAATATAAAAATATTATATTCATAAAAAGGTGAATAAACATTAATTTAATATTCAAATACCATATATAAAAAACTAAAAGAGATATTGATTTAATTTTTTATAGTTAAATTAACCTCAAAATTGTAATTACTTGGTAAGTAGAATAATTTTAATCTTATATTAAATTTTAATAGCAGTTAAACATAATTCAGGATTCAGTAATTGGTTAACCATATTGGTCACATTTTTAATGGGATTATATAATCATTCATAAATATAATGATTTTAATCTAGTAACACTTCCATAAACTATTGACAATGATACCACTTTCACACAAAAAAACATCATATGTTTTCGCAACATGGCCAAATGAATTTATCAAATTATGGAATCATTGATTCCATGATAGAGATAATTTCATGTAGTAATTTCCTAGAGAATCCACTCATAGAAAAAATATATATTTCATGGAACAAAAAATAAATTAACAAAATACGAAGACAAATCCTAAAAATTGTTTTTGATGCAAGGTATCTATATATTTTTCCAAAAATATTGTTAATGATAATATCAATATCCTGATAAATATAGCATTCATAGTTTCTAAAGATATATTAATGGATCAATTTATCATCATGAACATAGATTAGAACATGATAATGGTGTTTTGATATTGTACGGATCAAAGTGAGATACTATAAAGACTATAATTAAGGAGGACATAGAGAATAGCCTTGTAACATCCTAGCCATGGATACCACTTGAAATGGTGCTCCATTCCCGGTTGGCGACATGTTCTTAAGTGCATATCCCGAAATGCCAAAGGTATCCATCTATATGTGAGGGACTAAGTGACTTAGTGAGGATACTATTCCCTCACTACGACAGTATCACATCATATGGTAAATAGAACATATAGAGCAACCAAAATAAAGAGCAACCAAATGAGTAAAACCAAAAAGTCAAAATAGGAAGGCATATCTATAACAGGAAGTGTTTCATATATAAAATGGTATACTTGATATATTTATATAGAAATCATCAAGCATAGTACAATACAATACAATACATCACATGTATCCAAAATGAAACAAAGTCCAAAAATTCAGCGTTGAATCACAAGACACAGCTTGGTCTTATTTTCCCATGCTCCATTGAAATATCAAACAACATGCACAAGGGAAAATTTTCCAGTCATCACTTGAAACCATATAATCTGTTTGAGTCCTCATTGAAACCCAAATAATATGTGAGATAAACATACATATAGGTAACCACCTAGAGGTCGGTAAACTTTTCCCAGCAATATGAAAAGTGAAAGATGTTTGTAGACACCAGAAATCGCATCCCAAAAATTTTCCAAATGCTTCCATAGATGATCCAAGATCGTATTCCATTTTGCAAGATTCGATTTGGTAGGTGGTAGGGCCCGAACAGAGTTACAGATTAGGAGTTATGGACATTTGAAGTTTGGTTGGAAAACTGGTTCGGAAAGCCCATTCGCGAAGCCGCCTCCGAGATTGCAGAGCACCGCCGCGAAGTAATGAGGCGAGAGGCTCCGCGAACGAATTTGACGTTCGCGAGCCCTCCGCGAAGCTCCAGAGGCGGTACCTCTCCGCGAGCGAATTTGACATTCGCGAGCGCGCCGCGAAGCGCCTGAGGCGGCGCATGAGTTCTGCTTTGCGGCGCCCCTTGCCTATAAATACCCAGCTCACCCTCTTCTCCAGGGGGAAGGCCACGGCCAATCCACCCCATGGGCGGCCGAGTGGAGCTCCGCATTGCGGCTCCGTGATGCCATGCTCTTCGAGCAGCTTACTTTGCTTTGCTGCTTCGCGAGCCAAGGCTCCGGGAGTCCATGCTCTGTGAGCCAATGCTCCGTGATGCTGCTCCTCGAGACCATCCTCCGGGCCACTCCCTTTGCAACCGTCACAGACCCCCATGAAAAATGGAGAGTCTCACCGCGAACTTTTCGGGCCGGGACGTCGGGATTTCGATTGCGCCCTCATGCGCACCAACCTTCAACCTAGGGAATACCATGATTTGAGACACTCCTCCACACACCATGAAACACCTTGAGTTGATGTATTCCTCTTGGTTTGTTTCCTATGTCATGAGTTATGGTTCTTATCATAAATTCCCCAAGTACCTTGAGTTGAACCATTCCTAAGGAAACTCCTCCTAACCCAATCACTTGGCTCCTATGCCAGGTTGAACCACAAAGGGCCACCCTTGCGTAAGACCCAACACCAACCATTTCTAGGCACCTTTTACCTAACAATCCTATCTACATGACTATAAACTATAGTACTCCCAATCTAACAAATGATAGGATGCCTCTTGCCCTATAAGTGAGATTCCTTATGCTCCTAGCATGATAATCCAATAGTCCTATCTACATGAATATAAATTGTAGTAATCCCTATCTAACAAATGATAGGATGCCTCTTGTTCCAAGCAAGAGATTCCTTATGCTCCAAGCATGAGATGCCAACAGTGCTATCTACATGACTATAAACTGTAGTACTCCCTATCTAACAAATGATAGGATGCCTATTTCACTATATGAAAGATGCCTCATGCTCCAAGCGTGAGATGCCAATAGTCCTATCTACATGTCTATAAACTGTAGAACTCCCTATCTAACCAATGATAGGATGCCTCTCACCCTATACGAGAGATGCCTCATGATCCAAGGAAGAGATTCCTTATTCTCCAAGCATGAGATGCTAATAGTCCTTTCTACATGACTCTAAACTGTAGTACACCCTATGTGCCAATCATAGGATGCCTCTTGCTCAGAATAAGAGATGCCTTATGCTCCCAGCATGAGATGCTAACAGTCATACCTACAAGACTCTAAACTGTAGTGATCACCCTATGTGCCAATCATAGGATGCCTCTTGCACTAAACAAGAGATGCCTTATGCTCCAAGCATTAGACACCTAATGACATGATTACAGTTGCATGATTCCAACGCCCCTTGGCATTATCCCGCTTGTGCACTAGTGCATAGGTAAATGCCTTAACCCCCCAGTGAGTTGGGATTCCCTCATGGCCAGACATGAGGAAGACATTACGGGAACCTTCCTAGAGTAAGCCCCATCCACCATTGTCGCTCCTTAACAGAACACATGGAATCATCCTAGCATAATCCCCATCCACGATTGCTGCTCCATAGTGGCATCCGGGCAGCTTCCCTACGTAAGCCCCATCCACCAGAGCTGCTTCATAGCAACACCCGGGTAGAATCCTTGCGTAATCCCCATTCACCATTTTCGCTCCATAGCGTCATCTGGGAAGCTCCTTGCATAAGCCCCATTCACCATTGCCGCTCCATAGCGGCACCCAGGCAGCTTCCTAGAGTAAGCCCCATTCAACATTGCCCCTCCATAGCGGCACCCGGGCAGCTTCCTCGCATATGCCCCATCCACTGTTATGATCTCAATCAACGGTAAGCCGTTGTGATCCTATGTAGCGGTACGTCGTTGACATCCTTTTCCAGTGGTAAGCCGTTGTGACCCAATCCAGCGGTAAGCCGTTGGGAACCCATTTAGCGGTAAGCCATTGAAATCCTTTTCCAGTGGTAAGCCGTTGTGACCCAATCCAGCGGTAAGCCGTTGTGACCCCATTTAGCGGTAAGTCGTTGGCATCATTTTTTCTGCGGTAAGCCGTTGTGACCCAATCCAGCGAGAAGACATTGTGACCCCATTTAGAGGTAAGTCGTTGACATCCTTTTGCAGCGGTAAGCCGTTGTGACCCAATCCTACGGTAAGCCATTGTGACCCCATGAAGCGGTAATCCATTGCATATTTATATAGAGGTAATCCGTTGCGACCCCATTCAATGGTAAGCCGTTTACATCCCCATCCAGCGGTAAGCCATTGTGACCTATCCAGGGGTAAGCCGTTGTGATCCCATCCAGCGGTAAGCCATTGTGACCTATCCAGTGGTAAGCCATTGTGATCCCATCCTGCGGTAAGCCGTTGTGATCCCATCCAGCGGTAAGCCATTGTGATCCTTATCCAGTGATAAGCCGTTGTGACTCAATCCAACGGTAAGCCATTGAAACCAGCCAATCGACTGTAAGCCATCATCAGGAGAACTACATAGACCTTGATTCCCTGCCACGTGTATACGTAGGAATCCTATTCAAGGCTCAAGCCTGAAACCATCGTCATTCTTCACTTCGGGCCTCTATCCTGGAGTAAGTCACAACACCATGGGCCACCTAATGTGTAAGCCCCACTTCGCTTCTCACGGATGCATCCTTCACGACGTGATCGTTAGGTCCCTGCAACCTCTTGTTTCTCACACTGAGCATGACTCACGTTGGCTTAGAGTGAGCACCGACCCTGACCCCCACCCTCAGTGAACTACGAGGACATTGATCCATGTCAAGGCATGGTATATAGGAAGCCTCCATGAGGTTCAAGCCCAGCACTTGGTCATGTATTCACATAGAGTTCCAACCTCGTCCATCATGACGTTAAACTGTATGCCCTCTTCCAACATGATGTTAAACTGTATGCCCTCGTCCAGCATGACGTTAAACTGCAATTCTAGTCTGACGGCAAGCCGTTGTGACCAACCCAAAATACGAGGACATTGATCCATGTCAAGGAATGGTATGTAGGAAGCCTCCATGAGGTTCAAGACCACCGCCCATCGTTTATTCACGTCAGGGTTCACATTCGTCCAGCATGACGTTAAAGAGTATCCCCGTCAGAGGGCAAGCCGTTGTGACCACTCCGAACTATGAGGACTTTGATCCATGTCAAGGCATGGTACGTAGGAAGCCTTCATGAGGTTCAATCCCACCACTAGTGGACCCATGGGTCTACTTTCACGTCGGTTCACCGATGAACCCCTTTGAACTACGAGGTCATTGATCCATGTCAAGGCATGGTACGTAGGAGGCCTCCCTGAGGTTCAAGCCCATCTCTCATTGGACCAAGGTCCACCTTCACACCGGTTCGCTGACGACTTCCATCATTTGATCTACGAGGTCTTTGATCCATGTCAAGGCATGGTACGTAGGAATCATCCCTGAGGTTCAATCCCACCCATCATTTATTCACGTCGGTTCACTGCCTCATTGGACCAAGTCCAGCTTTATGTTGGTTCGCTGTCGATATCCATCGGGCTAAGGTCCACCTTCACGTCGGTTCACCGGCACCATCCTGAACTACGCGGACATTGATTCCCTACCACGGGGATACGTAGGAAGCCTCTTCATGTCTCAAGCCCAACTTCACTGTCGCCCCTACGATGGTCCCGTTTCATTCCCCCTCCACTTAATTCATCCATCCATCACCCATCCAGATTCTCACTCGGGCCGCCACATCCCGGTGGGATCATGCCATCCACCTCCTCGCTACTCCTAGCAGCGCATGGGACGCTTTCCACGTGTAAGCCCCAGCATTCCCCCAGGTCGTTGTACTCTGTGTACACCCCGATTCATCACCCCTTCGAACTACGTGGGTTTTAATCCCTGTCCTCTACCCATGGTACGTAGGAAACCTCCAAGAGGTTCAATCCCAACCAATGGTAATGTACCCCATATTGGGGCGCACTTCCCATAATCCACCCTCATTGGTGTTCATAGCAGCCATTACAGTGTGATATCTCCCCTCTACGGGGCACACCACAATAGATACGTCTCTATGGGACGTTCTGATCACCCTTATTTTGTCTCTGCAAGATGTTAAACTCACGACCTACCTCGTGATATACATGAGATGCCTGAGGAAATCCTCGGATGGGACGCCATTGGAGTAACCATCTTTATAAGACGTTAAACATACTGCATACCCTATGTTAAACATGGAAAGCTGAGGAAAACCTCAGATACATGCCTCAGGTTATACACCCTTGAGATTCCCTCTCATGAGAAAGAATATAGGTTCCCCATTGTCCATGCATCCAGAGATGCCCTGACATGCCTGATGTTGCCGTCTACTCCGACCGAAGGTCGCTACCATGTCAAGACCCTATGGAAAGTCTTGACGGAAGTAGTGTAATTAACTGGCATCCATGAAGATATGGCCCCAGGAATGAGATTCATGAACAACGTATTAAATCGATGAGGGAGACCCGGACTAGGTGATTAGTTCTGAGGAGGAATCCACATAAGGAAGAAGTGACATCTCATCATCCCATTTCGATCAAGGAGCAAATGTACCTTAACATTGAACGAATGCCGCCCGCCTTTGGAAAGCAGGAATGCGGGGTCACAGCTGCACATCCTCCACAAACGGATGCACGCGCCCCGGCGAACGCGTCCGAAACAATGTTGTATGTAAATAAGTAATGTAAAATGGTGTATGCCCACAACATATCTCTATTATAGTCATAAAACAAAAAATCCCCTAAAGGATACCTATAATAGAGTAAAATCATCCCTAGGTAGCTATTATGAAGTAAAAAAATGGTTAAGGACTCATCGTACATCTATATGTAAAAAATAACACATAGACACATTCTAAAAAGAAGTGTAGAATCTGACATCCATTCCAAATAGTAACATGTAGACCACAAGGTCCAGATCCAAGGTTTCATGTAATTGGGAATCCATTTAATAAATATTACCATGAAGGGCTAGATTTTAGGAACTGATCTAAGGAATCCACCTCGAGTCGCATGTGCTACCCATTGGAAACTCTTCATAGGAACTAGTTGGATTCATAGGATCATATGTACTGACATGTGCTATGAAAGCCCAAGAATGCTAGATCCCCTGGGTAGAAATGCCCAAGGCAGCCCACATAATCATTACCGAAGTTGCAGAGTCAACCCAAGGTTTCCACTACTATGTTCCAGATCTGTGGAGAGTAGTCTATGGAATTTATCAAAAAATTCATTCAATTCATTAAATTTAAAAAATTAAATCCATATGAGTATAATCACTCATATAAATAATGGAAAAAATTATTATATCCACTTATGAATGACATTTAACGTTCACAAATCACATGGGTGTACCATAACATATTAAAGATTTAACATGCCATTATTCAAACATATAAATATACCCACCCATATAATCATATTTTTAATTTATCGTATCAAAATATGCATGGAATCACATGATATCAAAATGCAAGGATGAAATACATCACCTGGTCCATTTATTTAAGACATTAAAGGATTTTACATGCCTCTTGTAGCTAATAAATTATATGAACACATCCTGTGGGTAGTTTGAACTGGAATAAATAGGTTGTTTACTTAAGGTGACCCCCATGGGTGACCATGAAATTATCAATGGGTGTCAATAAACCTAAACTAAACTAACATTCATCCATAATAGGTCTGACAAATCCCACTACAAGTATGTCACTCAAAAACAGGGTTAAACTATAATGTACGTCAGGTGGAATATTAGATGAAGACCCAATAAAGCCCAAGAAATGGAAAAGAAAACCATAGACCACCTACCACTTCTCGGTAGTAGATAGATCTTCTTGTATGAGTTACTGATTCTTCATGGTTTTGGAGAAATTTGGAGAATAGACAAATAATGGTATAAGAGGGAATATGAGCCTAAAATCAAATAGCACGATCTCGATTTTGAATAAATAGTAATAAGTAAAAATGAATGTAGACCTTATCAATATGGACCCGATGAGATGATCCATGATAGAAATGGATACCATAGGGTGAAATTGGTTCAAATCCTTGATTTGGATCCTAATGGGGAGCTCCAATGTGAAGGTTCTATCAGAATATAAGATGAAGAAACCAATTTAGTTTTAAAAGGAAATATGGGAAAGAAGGTAATTATTCCATTAATACTAAGACACATGGTCTAGGAATATGGTTTTGATAACCAAGAGCCATTTTTTTCTACATGTTCCTTCAACTGAGCGGCTCGTAACATTATAACTTATAGTTAGACTAACTGTGATGTATCCATGCAGAACTAACTATAAATGTTTTTGAAATTTCATAGAAATGTCTCATGAATATACATAAATTTTTTGAAATAGTGTTGATGCCACAACCTCCTCTCAAACTATTATTCTACCTATGCGGCCTACCCGCATGGTTTCACCTAACTATGCACCAGGCCTTAAACACCCCTAAAACCTATCTCTGAACTCCGAGCAATCCCCTAACCCCTCTAATACATCCTTGACCAAAATGGGTACATATATGAGGCCTAAAAAGCTTCTAACCTAAAAATTAAAGGATCATTGCCACGCACAAAATCTTGGTTTCTTACAATCTTCCACCTTATATAAATTCATCCAATAATTTCACTCTAATGGGTGCTCAAGATTCATTTGAAACGACTATTGACACTATGCACATACATTGGACTCCTGGCCCCATTTCTTGTCCTATAAATGTCCAGACTTCAATAGAACCCATACTAGTGGAACTTAGCAGACTCAAAGAACCTTCAGGCTACTATCAATGATACATATCAGTTTATTCTCAAAGGATGCATAAACCGGAAGCTCAGCATAATTAGAATGAAAAGTGTGGGATGGGTGAGAATGATAACATCATAGTAGAGATACATGGTAGATTTCATGATTTTCTGGGTACATTTAAGATAACTACAACTAATAGCAACCGACCTGACTCTTTGCTGAATATCATAAGGCCAGACAAATCATAGTGAAGTTTTACCATGTCTCTTGATCTTCCTTTTTCCAAAAGTTGCTGAAACATGATTAAAACCCCATTCCAGAACCACAAACTCTAGATATCATCTATTGCAATCAGTGTAAGATTTATTTCAATACTTTTTTGTATTTATATACATCGTAATCATCTGGACCTAATCAAAATCCACCTGCATGAGACGTGGTCCCATAAAAGATGCATCACCTACCATTAACCTGTACAATGGTGAATAGAATAGCCAACCATATAAATCCTTGTAAGGTTCCATATTTATCATCTCTAGATATGATTTATTGATAGTGAAACCAACCATGAGAATATTCCTCTCCGAAGAGCCCCTAAAATCTAGAATGCATGCTCATAGGATGTCCTCTAGTACCTATATCATACGGTCTAACTAGCCATTAATATGAGGGTAGAATGTTTTGATTAGAAGAACCTATGTACCTATAACCCAAAAAAATCATCATGAAATGAGACATAAAGTAGAAATCCATATCAAAAACGATTAAATGAGGGACCCCATGTATTCGTACCACCTCTTAGATATACATTATGTCATCAATACAAATGGTCTCCTTGATCAATATGAAATGAGTGACATGTGTAAGCCTCTAAACAAAAACTCACACTTATTAATTATTTTTATGCAACCGTGGTAAACTAGTAACAATATTCATTATGTCGTCATCCCATTTCCATTTTGAAATATGTAATTGTTGTAAAAGCATAACTCATTTTTGAAGTTCTACCTTCAACTACTGATAGGTGGAGCACCTCATAAAAAACCTACTACCTCTTGCATCATACCCGGCAACTAGTACTGATGATGTATGTCACAGTACATCTTGGTTATCCTATGATTCACTACCGCTGATGAAGCATAAAAGTACCACATCAACTCCTCAAATATATCCAAAGGAACACAAACACGTCCATATATATACAAGAGATCATCCTCACCTACCGTCCAAACAGGAGTATAGTCATCACCTTCCAAAGTCTCTCATAGAGCTAGGCCCTTTAAATCTAATAAATACCTCTTCCAAACATTTCCAGGATGGTAGAGGTCACAACTAAGGATGGTATAAAATTATGACCCTTTTTATCTTGCACTGCTAGATGAATCTCATAGAACAACGCCATAAGCTACCACTCGCTACTGTCCTACTACCCTATCTGTAACTAAGTCCTCCTGTATAGTGCAACAACCACTAAATTGTAATTACCAGGTGTTTAAGAAACATTGATGTCAAAGGAATTAAGGTACACCACCAACCTATAATTCCTCAGATTCATATCACATCCTATAGAGAAGTATATGAGGATTTTGGGGTCTGTGTACATCCAAAAAAATATCTCCCAGAAAATATTGTCTTAAAAAACACAAATATTGAAAAACTTTAACTAACTCGATTTTCTGTTTAGGGTAATTCCACTAATGTGGACTTAGATGTAGAGTTACATACACCATGACTATATCCACCAGAACAAGCACGGATCCTAGCCCAATACGTCATACGTTATAATACACATTATATATACATCCATTATCTAGTTATAATAGGACTAGGGTTTATGTCAACATCCCAATTTTCTCTTTAATGGTTATCTCACAATAATATGACCATAAACTTTTTACACCATTCTTAGTCATGTCTGTTTACGACACTAATAAGGGTGAAAGGTCTTGTATGAAACACCTGTAGTAACTAACTAGATCCAAGAAAAACCATATTCCAAAAACATTCTTGGGATGCTCCCTGTAAACTACAGATCTCACCTTCTCTAGGTCCAGTGATACTCTTATCTTTGAGATGTTGTGACCCATGAAGTGAATATGGTCAATTCAAAAGTGGAATTAGAGAAAATAGCTTATAACTAATGCTCTATTTGTGTATTAAAAACAATATCAATATGGTTTGAATGATCATGTATATTGTTATAATACACCATGATATCATCAACAATAAACAATACAATTGAATCCATGTAAGGATAGAACACACAATTCATCAGCACCATGAAAGTAGTTTTTATGTTCGTGAGACCGAATGGAATAACCGAATAGTTATATAATTCATACATATTATAAAAGGTTGTACGATGTATATTTGTAGGGAAAAAATTAACATGGTTATATCTTGACATCATGTTGATCATTGATAACACTTGATCTCATCTAAGCTGATCAAATAGTTCACCTATCTGCAACAAGGGATGTCATTTTTTAACCATCAGCTTGTTCAGTTTTTGATAGTCCACACATAGGCTAAGGGTACCATCCAATACTTTTAGAAAAAAATACTTTGAAA
This sequence comes from Viscum album, assembly GCA_963277665.1. Lineage (NCBI taxonomy): Eukaryota > Viridiplantae > Streptophyta > Magnoliopsida > Santalales > Viscaceae > Viscum > Viscum album. The sequence continues at coordinate 1,031,674,088 of OY728119.1, read as the reverse complement.
CACCCAAGAGATGTATTGGGTTTGATAAACCTCTTTACCACCAAATCTTATATCTACTTATTAAGCTCTTAAAACACTATTGTAGCCATCAGGTAATGATGAATGGATAATGGTGAAGCTCCAGGAACAAGATCAGTGGATAAATATACCTATATCAGAAGAGATAAAGAATAAATTTCATCAGTAAATACATCCCTAAATCATTAAACCGCTAGACGAATGTCTGCCTAACTCACTCCCTTATCATCCAGACACAAAAGAGAAATCTAGGTTGCCATCCCACTTAACACGTGGTACATGGGTTTAGCTTGTCTTTCACTAACATCTCATTCTCCCTTTAATTTAAACATTTCACCCATGGTGATGTGAATGTAACCCTTCCATGACTTTGGTCTTTGTACGCACAATAAGCTACTAGCCAATCCATCTCGATAATGACGTCAAACCATACCATCTCCAGGAAAAAAAGATTCTAGATGAAGTGACATCCTCCCTTCTAAATGGGACACTCCATACATGGGAAAACATCACCTAGTTTGATTACCAATGGTGTATCTAGTGTCATAATACCCTTAGAATGAAAAAAACAATACCAAGCCTTTTAACTACCCACACAGAAATAAAACTATGAGATTAACCTATATCAAAAAGATAAAATGTAATTATTCAATCTATTATGATCGTACCTATCAACGTAGATGGTTCAAGATTCTGCTCCTGTAGGTTTTGTTTCACAACAAATGTATGGAATATATCGTGTTATTCTGACATTGTCTAGATACCCTGATTTTATCCACTTTATTTTCTCTAGGAAACTAGTATCGGGCTACCACCACCATGTTGACCGTTGTAGTGACCATACCTGCCCGCATTTCTCCATATCCTAGAATGATGCGGATTTCAAGAACCATCTTCTGAACCCGATGTCAGAGATGAACCACTACCACCCAGAGCTAAATGAAAGGTCCTACGAAACTGCTACATGTTTCCCATCTTATTGTAATTTCATCACTCAACTAGATCACGGTCGTACTGATTCATTATGTGGACTATCCTACCACAATAACGAAAAAACACCATGCTTCCTCCTCACATAACATGAAAATCACTCATGTCATAGGAATCCAGAAAATCATTTTTCCTACCTAAAGACATAGATCACAAAGGGTGACAAAAAACACATTCATATTCTGTACCCCAAGATTCCCTTCATTTCTTCTCTATGATTAATACGTGATTGAAAATCTCAGTGATAGAAGACAATCTGGACTCATTGACCATAGATTTTATTACATGTTTGAGACCTTCGACGAATAATCTCACTCTTGACAGATCATTAGAAACATATAACAGGGAAAAACATAGAAGATCTATAAATAATGTTGTGTATTACATAATTATCATGACGCCCAACTCTATTCATATGAACTCACTATCCTTCTATTCTCATAGATTATTGTCTTAAAAGAAGTCATAGATGTTGGTTTGGAAATTAGCCCAACCCATATCTCACAGACAGTCAACCTGGTTCAAAATGTCACACCTGCACTGCTCCACTTCATGTAACATATATGTCGCAAGCTAGACCCTCTACTCAGGAGGCTTATCCAGATTCCCATGATTGCAAATGTGGTCCCATTCCACATCTCTAGAGCATGTAGACATCCATCTTCAAAAACCGTGGGAGGATTCTACTGATCATACACCTATGTCAGATCATCCATAAACACGACTTGCTTTGCTTCCCCCTAGGAGGTAATCATATATTGAAAGAACCCTTGTTGAACTATGCCTCATCACCCATGTTTGGAACAAATTTAGAGACACATCTAGTAATAAAAGAGGATCATCCAGCTACCCAGGGCTCTCTATCTCAAATGTATGATCATCACCTCCTTCAAGGAGTATAATTGGTGGTCATCATAGTGAAAAATACAAATAATTATGATTCAATTCATAGATAATAACAAAATAAAATCACAGATATTGAAACTGTAGGATATTTCAAAACCTACATTGAAACCAAGTGGACCCACATCCTACTCCTAAATCTAGGGTTGTCTAAGGATCATCCAATGAACCAAAAGAAACTATGCCTCCTTAAAACTCGAAAAACTAGGTCTCGGAATATTTACATTTTATATATCATTACCATTAATAAATTCAGGTAAATTTCATAATGGTTTTACCAATTTCGAATCCATGAGGGGCCATAACATCACTTAAACCAAAAACATGGTTCATTTTCTAACTCACACATATATTAAGATTAATTAGAACAATCAATTCATGGCTTTTCATTTCAAATTATGTAAGGTCCCACACTCCTTATGAATATAATTATCATGTCACTCTATCCATTGCACCCCAATAATCACAATAGAAGGCACATATATCACGTCAACTGTCAAAACTTCATGAAATAAATAATTCATCCATAATGGAATGGCATAATGAATGACATGTAATTTTTATAGAAATTTATCATATGATTAATGAAATTGAATATCCTCATCTCATTGTGTTATAACTAAAATTTACTCAACAATTTCATTTATAGTAAAATCCTAAATAAAGTTTTTTACTGAAAGGAAAAGTAAAATCAATTGTAATATACAAAATCTAAAAAAAACAATCCATTCGTGGTAGTTTGGTTTTCCTTGTACATGGGGTAACAACTCCCCCGCAAAACATAATTCCAAATTCCATTTATATTTTATACATATCTATAGTCACCAAAATATTTCACAAAATAAATAATAAATAGCTCTGATACTACTTTGTAACAACATGAACCTAGATGCCACCTGTAATGATGCTCTAAACCCAGTTGGCCACATGGACTCAACCATATCACCCCAAATGACAATGTCTTCCATCATGCAGTAATGGAGGAAGTGAGTCATAGGAGAGACTATACCCTCATTAACATAGTATCCTAAGAGAAGTAAAATGGAACAAACAGACGAAGCAAAATAAATAGGTGTCATTTGAGGTAAACAAAACACGAATGATATGAATGCATGTCAACAACCAAAAGTGTTTCATATAAAAAATATGATAGATTATACATGTATCTATAAGAAATATAATGTAGTATAGAGAAATAATATATATAAAATGTATCCATAATTAAAAATGGTCCAAAATGTCCTCTTAGTATCACAAGACTCGGTCATATGCTCTACTTCTCCAAATAAATAGTAAACAACCTATACCTGGATGCTTTCCATGTCATCACCTCCAACCATACAATTTGTTTGGAAAACTGATGAGACCCAAATAGGGTGTGATATACCCATACCAGTATGAAACCGCCCTGAGGTCTATACTGTTCTAAGAGAAATAGGAAAATATCTATTTTGTGTTAGTAGACCAGTAATGTAAAATTGAGTATACAAATGGTATATGTCTACTATAGTGATAAAAACCATCATCCCATATTGAATACCTGAAATAGAGTAATATCCTAACAAGTTATCTATTAACAAGTAAAACATGTTCTATGGCCTCTACGTATAATCATCCAATACAAAAATCACATGGCCATGACATAAAACAAACTGTAGAATCCCTCATCCAAACCATATATTGAAGTTTATACCATAAGGGTTGAATCCATGGTGTCATGTACTAAGAAATACATGAAATAAATATAGACCATGAAAGGTTGTATCCGCCAAACTCCTCCTAGGTATCCACATCGAGTCCCATTGGTATACTAGTGGGAACTCTTTATAGGAACTGGTAGGAGTCCTAGGGGATTGTGTACTGGAAGTTCCTATGTGATTCCAAGAAAAATGTATCTATGGGGTATCAATGCCTAAAGAATCCCTCAAGAATAAATACCCAAGGAGAAGTGTCAAAACTAATGAATCCACTACTGCATCCCATACCCATGACGTGTAGTCCATGCAACCTAATAAACAATTCCTTTAATTCATTCAATTTGGAAAATTAACCCCATGTGAGTATACCAACTCATTTAGACAATAAAAATACCTATGTATACCCACACATTAATTCCATTTAACATTCAAAAATAATATGGCCCTAACATCCCATATTACCCATTTATGATGAAATTAATCATATATATTTTTATACCCACTTATATCACTACATATTAAATTTTACCTATCAAAATAATCATGGTATAACATTATATCAATAATGAGGGAGTCAATACATCTCCTATACAACATATTCAATAATATGATGGATTTAACAAGATTCCTCTAACAACCGATGCATAATAACACACCCCTTGGGTGGTTTAAACAGGCATAAACTTGTTATTTACATAAATCACACCCCACGGGTTAACTTGAAATGGGAAACTGGTGTTGACGCTCTTGAACAGAACCTAATGGAATCATCACTATAATTACTCATACATTACAAACATTGTTATTAATTTAGAATTTAATCATACTTATTACAACATATTAAAAATCTAGGATAGCACCGTATAGGTTTAGTGTCTTTATAAACTGAGAAACATAAACAATTGGTTCATAAATCATCAACATTGTATCCCATTTATTTCGTCATATGTTGAGTCCCTTTTGTAATATCCTACTTAATACACTTCTTCCTGACCTGGGGAAAACAAAACATACAAAAGGGAAAGCTAAAATTCTCAGTAAGGGTAAACAATGTAAATATCAATCATATCATATTCATAAGAACATAACATTTTCAAAATCTTAACCTGCAAAAGAGATCATTATATCATGAAATGGTATAAATCATAGTAGTGAAATGTAATCCCTATAATAATAAATTAAAACATGAAACTTTGTGGAATACACACATAATCATAGAAAATCATTTCATATTAGTCAAGACTCATTTCAAAGACCATCATAGAAGACAAAGTCCATTACGGAACCGAGTTCACTCCTCGTTCCAGTCTTGTATCACTGAACCAGAATAACATGCCATTCCAGTCATGTCTATATCATGAGATATAGATCTTTACACAATAAATTGGTTGTAGATATTAGTCCCACTCATCTCATAATGAAAACATTCTAATGTGTTCCATAAAATCATAAATCATACATCATTGCATAACCCATGTAATAAAAATGGGATTCTTAAACATCATGTCATAATAACATAATCCATATAAGATAAAAATACTTTATAAAAATAATTCCATCACAACATAAAAAACTCAATTTAAAAATAAGGATTGAAAAATAACACTATATTATCATAGATGGAAAATAATTTTGATAAAACACTTGAACTCAATTCTAGAGAAAAATATCATTTCTTTTTCAAAAACATTATTCCTTCCCCAAAATGTCATACAATTTTAAATAAAAAAAATTTAACTGAAAATAAACATGAAAACATGTAAAGTAAGCTTCAGGTAATTAATGTTAAATCAAATCATAAAAATACATTCATTCCATATATATTAACATTTTTCTCGTACTTTGGCCAGAAAAGTCAAAAAAAATTATCTTACTAAAAACAATAAAAGATTCATTTCATGTTTTTTAATAAAATTTTTACGAATAGGTAAAATTGTACATAAAATATATTAGGAGGATATAAATAATATTACATATTTAGGAAATATTAATTTGGATGACAAATATGCCCCATTAAATACGATAGCAGAAACAATCTCGGATAAAAATTGAGATTGTGAAATTTTCCCTTACCTTAGGTGTGATATGATTTGTATGTTTCTGGACCTTTTTTATAATGATTTAAATAATGTTACGGATCTGTTAATAAATCATTATTATTTTTATGATAAAATTTATGATCATATTTTCATCTGTTAGTTAGTAACATTTCATTGTTACTCGTTGTTTGGGTATTAATACCTTTATTTGCATACGTATGTTTTGTCAGATACGTTTATATTCCAATTTTTAGGTTATATTTATATCATATACAGAGTGTTATTAGTAAAATATATATCATATTTTTTCATTCAATTCGTTTATATAATCATGGTTTAATGAGTATCAGGTAGAACGAATCACATCGCACCGTGGAGACTGTAAGCCGTACGTACGTACGAGCGACGGTATTATTACCATAATTAATGAATGTTATTGGAGATGATGATAGAATATCTCATAATTAGTATAATTTTTCAATAATTATATATATGTATTATTTACACCATTATAACCATCCAAGTTAGGTGGTGGTGGAAAAAATATTACACCACGGCGTAGAGACAATATTCCGTATGTATGCACGAGCGGTGATTTCGTTTTCCGTAGGATGTACATAAGGTGAAATAGTGTTGTTTCAACTTTATAATAACGTATCAGTATAAGAATGATACTATTTTTATTCCTTTATAATTAAACAAATAATATATAGGAAGTAGAAGAAGAAATAAATTTGAAATAATCAGTAAAGGATATTACCTCTTCTTCGACATCCCTCTTCTAAACATCCTATTTGGGAACTAAATTTGGTCTTTGAAGAAGACTAGAACCTCTAGTTATTTTCTAAGGAAGTGGATAAGATAAATTGACAGTGTTTAGCCGATCATTATGGATCAAAATTTTGTGAAGAGGAGAGGGAGCGGGTGCCCTTTTATAAGGTAGGATATGGGTACCGTTAAAAACATAAAATATATTAGTTTATAATAAATTCAATACCCACATAAAAATGACCAAAAATTTATCCATTAGAAGATTAGTTGAAATAGGTTTATAATCTCATCAAAAAATAAAATTTAGACAAGTTGGGAATTTATTTTAAACATTATCAAAATTATTTATCCTTATTTATTCTATTTAATTTATTTATGGTAATAATATTCTAAATTTTAAATTGTTATAAATAATTCATTATGTGTTGTGAATTATCCATAATTGGATACATTATGGAATTTAATACAATATAAATTTTAATTTATAATTTTTAAAAATTTTCTTTATTTTTAAACAATTTTATAATATGTTATTTTTATAAAATAACAATAGTGTAAATTTTGACATGATTCATTTATTTGAATTTAAATAAAATCTAAACAATGAATATATTCAAACCAAAATATTTATTATATTCCTAATATATAATATTCATATATAATATTTGTGGAGGGAATTAATTAGTTCATATAATATTTATTTTAATATTTTTAAAACCATTTATTTTATATTTCAATCAATAAAATAATTTCAACATCACTATTGTTTCGTCATTAATTATAATTATTTAATCCCTAAAAATACTAAATAAATTATCATGAAGTAGATATTTTAATTATATTTTATTAGACTATTTATATTCGATGTTTTATGAAGTTCATCACTAAATTAAAATTATTACACTTCTATGATATAAGAGAGTGACATGTTGTCACTTTCTTTGGTTTTAATAATAATTATATCATTTTCATGGTCAAAAGTCCATGAAAAAAAATCTATTACGACCCTTAGGTGATATGGGTCTACTTTTATTCATCCAATAGAATTTTGATATGTGATATAATAATTAAATAATCTTATTTTTACCCTTAATTACCTGATTTAACATTAACAGTAGTATATAAAAATTACCGTAGTTACTATTCATAATGTCAAAAAAATTAAAAGTAACCTATTAACCTAATTTGGACCCACTGAATTCAAACAAGGAATTAATTTTTCAAAATTCAGAACACTGAAGTTGCAATAATTAATTTAAATTTAATCTCATTGTTAAGAAAATGGGTTTTAAAAGTTAAAACATTGTCAAAGATTGAACTATTTTTACCTATGAATTCAATGTAAAATTAATGGTAATGACATACATTATATTAAATGTAAATAATATAATATATTAATAATTTTAAAAAAATGTTTATCATTTAACCATATAAATTATCTTGTTGAAAAGGTTTTTTTTAAGAATAATTTAGCATATTTTTACTATTCAGCAGAATATGAAAGTTATCAGAAAAGTATCAAAAATTTATCAAATGTAAATTTTTATATCCTAATTCAAAAGATGAAGTTTATTTTGTAATATTTAACTTATAAACTTCTAAAAAATTAGATTTAAAATTTTTGCGCCATGAAAAGGAGATACAACTGTATTTTTATAAAAATAGTTCTTTTATCCAAATAATGATTTTGTATTCATACCTCATTCTAGAAAATGTGTAATGGGAATTATAATGTTATAAAATTCAAAATTCAGTAAATACTACTCATAATGGCTGGTTCATAATATTATAATAATATATCATTTTTAGTGAATCTTGGTATTGCGTAAAACTCAATCTAGGTGTCGTGAAAGATACTTTTGGTGTTGTTTATAACATAAGATAAATAAATATATATATATTTCTCATAAAATCTTAGGGTTTTACAATCACTAAGTCTGAATAGGCCTACTACAAGTAGGACACTAAAACAACATTCACATTGGAAGGTTTTGTGGATGGAATATAGGGAGAACGCTCTAAAAGCACCATAAATGCGTAATAAAATCATAAAACACATACCACGGCTTGGTATTAGAGAGATCGTCCAATATCAAGTCCTGATTTATCCAGGTTTAAGAGAAATATGAATAATATACAAATAATGTAATTTTAAGGCATATGAGACTAAAATGAAACAGTGTATGTGTTCTTCTAATGATATATGAATGGGTAAAAGGGAATATAGTTCTTATTGACATGGGTCTGATGAGATGATCTATGATCGAATGGGAGATTAGATAGTGAAACTGGCTCAACACATAACTTAGGTTCCAATAGGGGATCTCCAACATGATTTTTTGTACAACAACTAGAAGAAGAAAATTATTTTAAATTTAATAGGAAATAGGGGAAATGGAAATTTTTTCATTAAAACCTGGTTTCATGGTTTATGAATAGGGTTTTCCAACCGATGCACCATTTCACACAATCTCTATAAGTCTCCAGGGGTCTTGCACATTTACACTGCATAATCAGGCTAACTATGAAGTATCCTTGTGGAAATCACAATCAAAATGTCCGAAATACCCCATATTTTTCGTATGGAAATGCAACTAATATCACATGATTTCTAAAATCGTGTAGAAGAAACTACCTCCTATCAAACGGTTAGTCACTCCATGTGGCCAACCATACAAGGTTTCACCTAACCATGCAGTAGTCCCAAAACACCTCTAAAACCGAGATTCAGACTTTGAACAAGCCCTGAAACCCCTACAAAACAATCATGATAAAAAGGATTAAATACACAAGGCCATAACAAAGAAGATAAATTAAAATGAAAATGATCCACACTTCATATGAAAACTTGGGTTCTTACAAGCCTATTCATAAAAATATGATCGGATTAATTTCATAATAAAAAACACTAAATTGCAACAACCATACACATTGAGCATCCTTGTAAAATTGTAATGAAATCCCCAAATTTAAATTTTCCTTAATATTTTATTTATAATGTCACTAATATTAGTCAAAAACCTATGAAATTGATATAATTTTTTGATATTTGAAACTTATGGACATCACTGAAAATTTACTTATTATTTGGACTTATAGTGACTTATTCAATTTTATGTTTTTAAAAGAATTAATATATTATTGTTTGGAAAAAATAAATATTATTTATTAAAGGCTAAAAATTGTGTTTAAATATTATATATTTTATCAATTTTGAATTATAAATAAAAAAGCCTTCACTAATATTTGAAAAAAATATTTTTATTATGTTTTGAAATTAATGTGTGATGAATTTTCATTTTATTTATTCATCAACTATTACTTTTAAAGGGTGAAACATTAAATTATAAATTTAATTTGAATATAAAGAAGGAAATATTATTTAATTGTTTTTATAAGTCTAATTTTGAAATTGTAAATGGAATTCTGATTTTTTTGAAATAAATGATCAAAGAAATTTAAATTAATTTTTCTATAATTTTCATTGAAATTATTTATTTAATGACATATAGTAGAAAAAATACGTTTCTGAATTTCATTGGAGTACAGAAAATAGCAAGGGAAATCCTAAATAGCATGCATATATATGATACTATGTTGTGACCATTCCTTATTATTATAGTGTGTTAACTTCAACTGTTGAAGGCATATGACATGTTCAAGAAATCTTTTAGCCTGATCGTATACTGATACCAAGCTGAGAGAGACAATTTTGTAGGACCCAAGACAAGTGATACTGATGAGAGACTGAATACATTTATTTTATAACTAATTATTGATTTATGAGAATTATGGAAGAAGACACAAAATGGGGATCCACTAATAGAAATTGAAACTCAGTAAACCCATGATATGGTCTTTCTAGTCAGAAGAAGAAAATATTAATGAAGAAGAATCCCGAGATCGATCAAAGTGTGATAAGGATAATATCGGTTGAGTTTTTTAATAATTATTTTTTAAATATAATTTTATAAAATATTTATTTGTAACACATATTTTTAACACTAATTGTTATTGTTCGCATCTGCCTTAATGCATCTAGGCTTATGTGAAAACATGGAAAGGTTTATGCTAGCTTTCCAAAACATAAAAAAGAGTAATAAAATGATATATATATATATATATATATATATATATGTTTGACAATAATATAAATATATATATTAGATATATATATATATTAATAATTTTATTATAATACAATCATTATAATAAATTAATGTTTTTATATTACTAATATTATTAAAATTTATAGTCAATTACTAAATTAAATTCATTAATAATTTTATTATTTATATTATTAGTAAGCCTTTTTATTTTAAATATTGATAATATTTAATTTTATAACTAATATACATATTAATGATTTAAATACAAAAATTTAATTATAATAAAATAATTAATAATTCCCCATTAAAATGTACTGAATAAATAAGTACTTGATAATAATTATGTTCATTAATATTTGAACTTGGGAATATTTTGTATTTTAAAACAAATCATATTTCATATAAATTATCTTTTATTAGTTATATTTATGATATTTTAATTTCAGTTATTTTTTATATGTTGAGGGTGTTTGTTAAATATCAATTAGATAGTTTTTAAATTTTACAATTTATTTTCATTTAATGTAATCTACAAGGATCTTAATAAATTTTCTTGTAAGTTCCTTTGAAAGTCTGTAAATAATAAATTCTAAATAAAATCTAAATGAAATTGAACACAATTACTAAAAATATAAAACATAACAGTAAATAATATGTATTTAATAAATAAAATTAATGAAAAATAATCATACTGGCATAATATTTTTATCTTTGAAAATATTACATTTTTATTTATAATATATTTTTTTTTAAAATTTTCTTATTTATCATTATTTATTTTATATTTAAACAATGTTCTATAATTCATTTACAATGTACTTATTTTTTAGTTTTTTCATTTATTTTATAATTTTCAAATATTTTGTTTCAATCGATATTGTATGTGTAATGAAATACAATTTTGATCGTATGTATTGATGAAATTCATGTTATCTAAAAAATTATATGTATATACTATGTCTTTAGTTTTAATTTTAATTTTTTGTATTTTATATGTTATAATTTCATAAATTTACCGGATAGGAATTTAATATATTTTCTTCTATTTCAAGTATTCCACTTTGATATATTATGAAATATAAACTGTATGTAACATATATATAAACAATAAAACAATAGAAAAACAATAGAAAATGGTTGACTGTAAAATTATTTTCCTCAATTTAATATATATACAATAATACATATGATTGAATAAAATTTTGTTTCAAATCATTTAATTTAACAGAGAATATATAAATTAATGAGTGTAGTAAAATTCATAGAGGAGGTGTCGTCCCACAATCTATTGTCTGATTGGGAAACCCATATCAATATCGCCAACCTCTGTGTTGGGGTGGAGTATGATTAGTTACAAAGGGCTCTTCTTCTGGACTTGGAACATTGAATTTCAAATGATATGGATTTGTACATAAGGAGGAGGTGTTAGCTGGTTATCATAATGTGCACCAGACCTGTAGTTAACCATACATTGATTATGGTTTCTTTATTAGCTATACTATATTCAAGTAATCATTAATTATTAAATTACTATTGTTTGATAATTACATCTCCTTTAGTTTTTTTAATTATATAAATCCATTGATCATTGAATAATCATTCCTGAATAAATGATTGATAATTACATAAAAATTAGTTAATCACTTGTTAATATTTCATTAATCATTTCCCCATCATTAATTAATCATTACTTAATCATTAATTATGCATTAGTAAATCCTATGTTATCTACACCTTAATCATTCAATAATTATTCGTTAATAATTAATTAAATAATATTTAACAAGTAGTTAGATTAGTTTTATTTATTAATTAATTTTTCTGTTTTCATTATTTCTGTTGTTAAATTCTAGATAATGAAAAAATTTCATTTCAAAATTTTTGTATTTTCAGTAAATAATTATTAATTATTCCCACATTAATCATTTCGTAAACGTTTTTCAATCATTCATCAGTCACTAAATAAACATTGTTGTACAATTGATTAATAACTCAAAAATTATTACTTAATCATTATGAAATTATTAGTTATCCATTAGTTAGTCCCCAAAAAAAATTGATCATTCATTAATCACTTGTTTTTCATTAGTAAAATAAATGATAAAAGGTATTTAATTTTTTTTATTCTTTAAATAACAGTTGATCATTAATTAATTATTATTTAATCAATCTTTAATAACTTTTAAATAATTTAGTAATCATTAGTTAGTTATTTTATAATCACTAGTTAAACATTATTTAATGCTAAATATAATATGACATAATAATTCATCAAGAAATCATTAATTATAACTTAATTAATAGAAAATAAATATTTAACTTATAGTTAATTTTTTTATAATTAATATATAATCATTAAATATTTATTAGTTAATCATTATTTATTCATTATCTAATCATTTCATATTGATTAGATAATAATAATCTATTTATTAATTACTAATAAGTATATTATATATCAATTTTTCATTATCAATTCATTAATCACTCATTAATGATTTCATAACTAAAAGATATTATATAGGTGATTTTTTGTTAATTATTAGTGATTTAATAGTTAACTATTATATAATTAATATAAAATCAATAATGAATCATCACCTAATAATTTATTATTAATTATTTATTTATTTTAGAATTACTCTTTAAATATATTTTTTGTCCTAAATTAATTATTTATTAATCATTATTTATTCACCAGTTAATCCTTATTTAATTAATATATATTAATTAGATATATTATATTTAAACATTTTTAATAGTTTATCATTGTCTCATTTTTGGTTAATCACACATTAATCATTGTACTTAATTTTTTTCAGTAGTTAATTATTAACTAATCAATTGTTAATCATCAGATAATCATAAATTTTTTATTACTTACACATTAGTTAATCTCATGATAATCATTAATTAATTAATATAGAATCACTTTATAGTCAGTTTTTTTAATTATTTTCCATAATTATATATTTATTTTTTATTCATTCATTAATCATTAATTAATCACTACTTGATCATATATTAGTACTATGTCAATCCTAGGTAATTATTTACCCAATTATTGTTTTATCATATGTTCTTAATTTGTTAATAAATACATTATAATTAATTTTTTAACCGTTAATAATTAGTTATTTAATCATTTATTATTAAAAAACCATTATTTCAACAGTTATTATTTATCACCTAGTTAAAATTAGTTCTTATGTAAGTCTATAATTTAATAATAATATTGTGTTATACTAAATAATATTTTTATTGTAATAAATATCCAATTTCTATGTGAAATTGTAAATTATTCACTCTAGGGTCTTAAATAAAAAAAATTATTTACTAATATTAACTATTATTATTAGAATATATATAATAAACTAAAAAACTAGGTAAATAACATATTTGAAACTATATAAAAATGAAACAACTCATGAAATAAATATTATTAAATGAAGTACAAAAATTAATTAGAAATGATGGTTCAAAAAATTTGTAACTCTTTTTAAGAAAACATTATTTTTGCAAAAAACAAGGAACCAATATGAAATGATAAGAGAGAGAGAGGGATTTGAATTAATGAGAGAGAGGGTGAAATGATTGATGATAATGGGGTGGGGAAAGTGTATTTTTTTGGAATTTGGGGAAATATAGGACTGAGTGATAATTTCATCCTAGACAACCGAAAGGGGGAATCAATGTTGCCTCCGTTCTGTATATGTTTTTTTAAATAACCTAGTATTATATAATTAATTAGTTTTGAAAAACATAAAAACCCAGGATGGTTCTGATAACCAATAAACTATTTATGTTTTTTGAAAGAGATAATTTGGGTGTTCTAGTGAAGATTAATCAATATAATGAATTCTATATAATGTATATATAAATGTATTATCAAGGAATATTTTGTATAATATAATTTTGTTAATTGGATTTTATGTTTTTATATCAAATATTTTATGATTTTGAGCTCTTTCTTCTTGAAAATACTTCATTGGCACCATTTATGTTGGACAAATAATGATCTGAGTATTTTCCATTTGGTTTTTCCATGTTGGTATATCTATGACATCAGAATCTCACACTAGAAGACTTTCCATAATTAAGGGTTTTTTCAAAATCCCATTTTTCATGGATGATTTCATTCCTTCAAGTGACACACCACCTTCAAGATTGGTCAATACCATATCCACCAACTCTCGTCGTTTCTTTAATTTATTAAATTCTAAGTAACACCCAAAATTCATTCTAGAAATATTTATACGCAACTCCACATTTTCATAGGATTAAGGCCCACTAGTTCATATAATGGAAATAATGTTTGTAAATATGGTGATATAGAGTCCCAAGTACAAGTTTAGTACCTTATAAAATGATGAAACCGTCCGATTTGTTGGACACATTCTATAATGTTAGACACCTTCCACACATGTGAGTGTTGAGTGGGATTGAATAACTAGTAAGGCTATAATGAAAAAAATAGATCCAGACTAATTCCCCATGACTGAGTATAAATATTGATCATTGGTTCATGAAGGAGTTATGGATGATTCCATATTTCAGATAATGTAATAACCACCACTAAACTAGACACATGTTGAACATCCAAAGAAGTGGAATTTACAAGGGCATGGCACTGATTTCAAGGAATATTATCACATCATTAGACATTTGATG
The DNA here is from genome assembly GCA_963277665.1 of Viscum album. Classification (NCBI taxonomy): domain Eukaryota; kingdom Viridiplantae; phylum Streptophyta; class Magnoliopsida; order Santalales; family Viscaceae; genus Viscum; species Viscum album. The sequence continues at coordinate 1,031,658,890 of OY728119.1, read as the reverse complement.
GGTTTTACAAAAAAACATGTTCCTCAAGTGGTAAATTTCAAAGTGAACTAATAATATCTTAGTATTATTCAATATATATAGAATTATTCATTGTTATAGGTTTAATTGGGGAATCACTGAGTTATATTAGAAACTATTTTTTTATTTCTATATATAGTTTTAAATCTATAGTGATTGAACACTAAACCATTATTAGCTGAACTGAGAAGACACCCTTCATCCATTTTATCAAAATCAATTGATTACAAATAAATAGAGTATATTTCTCAAATGATCTTTTCATCAAATATAAAATTTAGGATAATTTCTTTTATATGATGTAATCATATTATTCATCCTCTCCCTCTGGTTTTAACACATATTCCACTTGTGGATTTTATCATACTATGATTATTATAAGTTTGATTAAATCAGAGTGATTAGAGATATCTTGTCTCTAGGCCATGGGATATTAATAACTCTAATTGTGATTTCAGCTCAATATTTAAATGGATATATTTAAGTGTAAGTAATTATATGAGGCTTCATTTTCCAATACATGGAATAGGGGTGAGATGATTATAAACAATGAATGAATTGGTAGGGAGAAGGATATCCAAGGTTAGGACACTATTTCAAACATAATTCAAAAGCAGTAATTCCCATTCAATGTTTATAGACAATCAGCCCCGTTAAACAAATATAAAAAATTGATAGCCCATTCATATTTATAGATAATGCATATCCCCATTAATTCTACATTTATTCATCATTGAATTTATTTCTGAATGGTTGTTTTTGTTAGTGGGTTCCAAATACCCAACTAAACAATACTTTTATATTAAAATATCATTCATATAGTGATTAATTTCATATGTGAAGTTACCATTACAATTATAATATTTCTACATCTACTATTTAAAATTAAATTTCCATAAGTTAATTTTCATATCAAAAGTTTATAGAAGATTCCAGGATATAACAAAAACCTCAAGATACTATGATAGTAATCCTATACATATGTCCATACTAACTAAATATATCTTCTGTATGACTTGATTACATTATCAATGTGTATTTTTTATCACACACTATTCTGAAACATAGAAACCATGATATTGAATTCTTGGGGAGGTAACTTGTGTTGGATGTGTCATTGGTTGAATGACATTGCTTGAATTTTTAAGATTTAATTTATTGCTAATTATTTGGGGAAGTGATATCTTGAATATAAAATATCATGATGGTAGTAGCGTTATGAATCCTTGTTCATGGTAGTTAAAGGATTTTCCATTTATCTAGATCATAATATAAAAAATAAACAATTTTTTATGATAAAATCGGGGAAGTCTACTTTTTTAAATAATAAAAAACACATATTTTATTACAGAAAATATGTTGGTAGAGTATTTTTCATTTCGAAGCCTATTTATTATCTATTATTAGGTTGTGATTGAATTTTAGACTCCCTTTATTATTCATGAATATTATTCATTATTACATAGATAAGGGCCTAGAGGTTCGCCAACAATAGAATATTCATGAGTATTCCCTATTATAATGAATATGTATATAATATATGGTGGGTCCCCCCATGGGTTCCGAGAGTTGTTCTGTAATTATTGATCACTGATAAATTAAAAAAATATTATTATTCAAGTATAATATATCTTTGTTTAATTAATTTAATAAAAAAGGTATATTATATTATGTTAAAAAATTGAAAAAAATTATATCAATACATATTATTTTAATATTCATTGTTCATTTAATACCGAAGGAATTTCGAAAGGAGTTAAATGAAATGATTTTTAATGTAATATATATATATATATATAACATACTACATGTATCAGATACCATATAAATGAAATTATTGATGTCATTAAGTAATCATAACATGTCATTTATTTTTTATTTAGTTGGCATTGAAATTTCTAGTCTTAAGGAACCCTTTATAGGTATTTTAGAACCCACTATATAATGAATAGTACAATCTAATTTCTATATTGATTCATCATTCGAAATTTAGAGTGTTTCTCTCCTCCAACATCTAGGAGACATGATTTCTATCAACCAGTGGATGATCCAAGAATCGTTCATGAATTGAAGACAAATTATTTATTTAATTATCAATATGTAAAATAAATCATCATATTTTTTTGTTAGCTCCCAGACTCTTCCCATCCACATAGAATGGGTTCTTGGTTACTCTTTGGGTTTTATAATGGGTTTTGAGCTTTAATAGTCTATGAAACGACCACCAGAGAGGTTTTGTAGTCGAACATGGTTCCCAATCAATCTATGTATAGGATTATTTAAATTTGTTTCATTCAAGTGTTCACATGATATCATCATACCTCTACCGAAGATCTCATCATTACATATGATATATTTCTTTTTTCCCAAGTGCTAAAAAATTTTAAATAATATACCCACTAAGATTCTACTATGAGCCTCGGTACCATCAATTGGAATCATAGGGATCACATTGATTTTATTTTCATAGAAATAAATATTTATTATTAAAATATGTAGAGATTTTTAATTTTTATCAAAAATATATATACCACAAAATGATAAAATTTCAGATGTCCATGTTTTGACGATTTGTAATTTTTTACACTAATCATTTGTGTTCTTATTTTTGGTATTAAAATTTTATAAATATTTTTATATGTGTTATTTTACTAATTAACTGTGGGTGGATATTTTTCATGGGTATCATTCATTATTTGTACAGGATCCCACATGATACCAAGTGCAAAAAATATATAACCATTGATATTTTTCATTTTTCACATCAATATAATTCCCAAAAATAATAAAAAAATTAATAGTCTATATATATATGTTTTTTTTATTTTCTATTGAACAAAAAAACATGATGGGGGGATATTTGTTTGGGGATAATAAAAAATGATTAAAAACACATTTTAATTTAATTTTTTTAACTTCCATAGATATGTTGTATGTCATATTATTCATTATCACTACCCTCCACCATGGATAAGCCTCCCCTAGGTTTCCGCTCTGCTCATCAGCCATGTAAAACATCGACCCACCATATCATATAGCTATTGTTGACCCTTGACCCTTCACGGATGCTGCGACCCCCCCCCCCCAACGTGACACCATCTTATGACCGCACTTCCTCTTATTTGACTGAAGCCACACACTAATGTGCACCCCAAACACCACAGTTGTTGATCTCTTTTTGTGAGCCCTATGTATAACCTGGGTGATCCAAATAATGTCTCATATACATACTGGCCAGTAACAATTACTTTTGAGGCCATACAACTGTCCTCTATGGAGGTCCTATAATTGAATGTTATTTTCATGTCTCTCATATATGGATATCAAAACCGTATAGTACTAGACATCACTGATTTTAGATCATTGGGTTTACCCTTTCCTAAAACCACGCTTCATCGAATTTCCTACGAATGGGGATTAGATGGGTCTCTCATACCCAAAATAGGTCATGGTGGGTCTACCTAGGCCAGAACATCCATGCCCTAGAATGATGCAGCCTGGAAGAGACCCGTACAAATTAAGATCAACCCATCACATACTTTATATTGAGTTTTATGACCATAGGAATTTTAATATAGTAAAAATTAATTATAATGAATAATAATTTCTATATTTCAAAAAAAAATTATTTAATTTATAGAGGAATAATTATATTAACATTAAGACTCAACAAAATTATGTTATTTAAATTATAAAAAATTCATTAAATTCTATCTTGAATAAAATTATTCCATTTTATTTTTTTCCACTATTAATTCACCCATAGAATAGTCTTTATCATCGACCATGAACATCTATGTTTAGATAAATATTTATTATAATTCAGTGTGATGTTTCAAATAAATATATTTTTATCGATGTTATGCACAAGCTGTTTTACATTTCAAAATGTATATGGGAAAACATGACCTGTAATTTTTTAATTTAATGCATATTTCACTTCTTGTGAAACGTTATCTTGTGTGCGAGTACATTTTTTATTATGAAGTAAATGTAAGATGCAAATAATGCCATGATATGGAAGTATACTGTATGAATAATGTAATCTCTCGTCCAAGGGAGAATTACATCCAAAGTCATTACATGACTCAGGTATGATACAGCAAGGTCACAGTTGATCCATTATGTTTAAATCGAACATCCAATTATAGATTCTCCACACTAGCAAGATAATTATATTACCTTTAGGTATTTATTATTATATTATTACATTTCACGTTTTTATGAAATATAAAATAACACTAAATACGCCTTATCCCCAGTTACCAAAAATAGGTGAATTATTATATAACATAATCACGATACCTAGAATCATCTCCCGAATGACCGATCTGTTTAATAGCCTTGTAATTACTAGATACATACATTTTTTTACATTACATCATGAAAAAAACAAAAATATTGAGTCTCCTTTGAACACTCTTATATCCCATAGCCTATTCCTGTAGTTTAATCGTGATATAATTTTTTTCATCCTAGTAAAAATAAAACATAAGAAATGGGTGAGTTTAGATGCTCTGTAAGGATAACAATATAGTGGAAACGTTCATAAATAAGAACAAACATTTAAGGCAATGTATAAGACTAGAACAAAAGCCTTTTAAACATTAACTTAATCATAATATGGGAATGATAAATCAAATAATTCCATTTACAATTCACAGGGATATTCTACTAGTAAAATAATCACATGTAATATCAATATCCAATTTCATAATGATGGAGTTCATAATTCCAGAAATCATAACCACATAGTGAAGGCCTTCTTCCAAGACTACAAATAATATTTTGTCAAGGCCTTCATCCAGGACACTAGTTTGTCTCATGCGACCCAGAAATTCATGGATATGCTATAGAGGCCCCCACCGATCACTTACTAGGTCAAATACCATATTCGTTTGAAAAGGTTAATCATAACTTAAACATATATATGAAAACTAGCTTACAAAATGTCAATAAATTATCCATAAATAATGAATGGTATATAAATAACACATCCACAGTAAATAATATCACAAAACCAACAATATAGTATGAAAAATTTGAATCATAATAAATCAACCTCAATCAATAATAATATCACATAAAGGATGTTGACATCGTTGAAAAGGATTGGTAAAAATCATTGAGAGAAACATCCTTATTTCATGAAAACATTTAAAAGTATGACTATTTATCAAGATGATGATTAAAATATATTTTTTAATCAATGTGTCAAAAATCTCTTTGAACTATTTAAAGGAATTCCAAATTTAAAACATTCATGTCCATATATATAAATAAAATGTTAAATCCATTTTTAAAACATTGACATTAATGAAAAGATATATAAGAATAAAATTTTAAATCATTTAAAATGATAATTTAGTTTGAGTTCATAACCAAAAGAGAGACTATTGAATACAAATAATTGAGGAATAACATTAATAAAACAATTATACTATCATGAGAATAAATGGAATAATTCTATATTATATAAATGGATAGTATATACACAATATAAATGTGAATTGGTGCATAACGACAAAAAGGTCTCAAAAGAATGTAAATTGTGATGAAATACCTAATAAAGGACATATTATTGGATTATGGATAGAATGAATGAAATATTTATGTGTGAAAAATATAAATACACTAAATATGATTTGTTATTAAGTGTAAGTCAATCATATTACATTCACATATATTTAATTAAATACAAAACAAATGACTATGATGTTCAGCTCATCGAATGAATATTGAGTTATGTTTACACTTTAGAAGTTCATATCAATTTAATGTGAATTTAACAATGGGGTAATTATGTGTATCAAATTTATATCTACAGGAAGGGGAGTAAAAATTTGTACTTAAATAATCAATAGTGATTCCACACATAATATTTGAGTAAAATAATCAATGAAGTATGTGTAAAGCCCATCGAGAGGAAATTGAAAATTGAAATTCACTTACTGATTTGCTAACTTAAGAAACATTCACACCATGAAAGAAGTATCATAAAATGTAGACGTAAATATCCATAAATTATTTTATATTACACAAATAATACCATTATGGGATGCACATAAACCACACAAAAGTAAATAGTGTCAATATAGCATGAATCTCATGGGAATAAGAAGTGAGATGAAACCACATTAACAAGTAATTTTCCATAGTATATGGTAGGATAACCTCTTGAATAATGGTGAAATAATTTTTATAAAATTATTAAAGAACATAATACAGAAATATGATATCATATATGATCTTCTAATATTTCTTTGTTAATGATATTTCAATAGTATCATTGTTTTCGTAGTTAACTGATTTGTTTCCCTTTATATGTTTTGTTATGTAAGTCATGTTTGTTATGTATATGATATATTTGATTCATATCCATGTTGATATTAATTTCTTAAACCTTATTTTTAATCATAGAATGAAAATTATTATTGAATGATTACGATGGACAATGAATCTCCTCGCGTTCGTGGAGACGATATTCCGTACGTACGCACGAGAGACAATATAATTCTTTTGATATTAAAATCGTATGTAAATAGATGGTATATCATATATAAAGAATCATGAACATGTTATATTTATTATTTACATCAATTATACATCATTATTATACCCATATAGAAAATAATGTATTTAATTACAACTACACCACGACATGGAGACTGTAATTCGTACGTAATCACACATGGTGACTTTGTCATTAATATGATGGATATAATAATGAATATGGTTACACCAGTTTTATAATAACATCACAGTATATAGAATATACTTTAGTTATTATTTTATAATGTAATAAAAAAATAAATAAGAAGTGGAAGGAGAAAATAACAAGAAACAGTTGATGAAATATTTACCTCTTCTTCGGGTTCTTCCTATTGATATGATCAAAAGGGCTCCATTGGATGGCTTTCTGACTAATATAAGGAATCTAGGATGATGTGAGGATATTTGGGTAGTGTTTTGCAGAGCCAAATGGCTTTGGATTTTTGAAATTATGATAAGAGGGTGTACCCTTTTTTAAGATAGTTTAGGGTCACTTTAGGAAAATCTTGAGAATTTATTTTATAATGAAATAATTTTAGGTTTATAATGTGCCAAAAATGATTTATTTCAAGGATAATGTATATATGTGTCTCAAAACTCTCATCAAATTGGTTTTAGACTGGTTTCGGTCACCATATTGTCCTTATCATTCAGATTTAACTCTTAGTAAAATAGTTTAACATTTACCATGTATCTTTGTATTTTTACATTATATAGTTATTAAAAATACTATTACAATCCATGATAACCACAAGTGGTTAATTATTAATATATATAACCATATATAAGTCCTTTTACCAATAATTAGTTTTTTATGAATATTATATCAATTAATAATTTAGTATTTGTTTTAAAAATTCCATTTTGTCAATTTTGACACTACATAGTATTTTCTTTCATTGAAAGCCATACAAAACAATATCAAATTGAATAAATTCTATTTAGTCAGCCAAAAAATGTAATATTAATTTATATTTTTTTTTAATTCATCAAAAGTATCAAATTACATTTATTTGGAAATTTATAATATCAATTATTTTAATTTTTCATTAATAACGTAATTATTGCATCATCATTGTGTCATAAACAATATAAATAATTTTATGTCTAAAATTTATAAATGAAATACCAATAATTAGTAAAATATTTTATATTTCTAATGAATATTTATAGTCTAAGAGATAACTTATATAACCAGTTGTGTGATTTATTTTACTAAAAGATATATGTTTTTTTCATTTTTGCCTTTACTTTAAATTAATTAATATAATGGTGAAATCATTGTTATTAAGTTATACAATAACTATATAAATGAATATGATATCATATATGTCCTTATAATATTTCTTTTTTAATGATATTTTGGTAGTAATATTTTTTTGGTTGTCAACTGATTCGTTTATCTTTATATGTTTTGTGACGTAAGTCAGGTTTATTATGTATAGGATGTATTTGATTCATATAAAAAATGATATTAGGTTCTAAAAAATTATTTTTAATCACAAAATTATTTTTATTATTGAATATTATGATGGGGAATGAATCTCATCACTTTCGTGTAGATGGTAGTCTGTACATTCACACGAGCGAAAATTTCATTCTTTTAATTTTAAAATCTTATTTAAATAGATGCTATATCATATATACAGAATCATTAACATGCAATATTTATAATTTATATCAATTATAAATCATATTATACACATCCATAAAATAATTTAATGAATAACAACTACACCACGACGTGGAGACGGTAAGCCGTACATACCCACATATGGTTTTTTTTCATTAATATGATAGATAGAATAATGAATATGGTTGTAAATTTTTTATAATAACTTCAAAATATATTTAATATTATGGAGTTATTATTTTATAATGGATATAACTAAGAAAGAGTAAGTGGAAGAAGAAAATAACATGAAGGAGGTGAAAAAATATTTAACTCTTCTTCAGGTTCTTCCTTTTGATTTGACCAGAAGGGATCCTTAGGTTTTTTATATGACCAATGTAAGGACTCTAGGATGATTTGAGGGATTTTGGGAGAATATATAGGGAGGGGGTGGTGGAGCCAAATTGTTTTGGATGTTTGAAATTACGAGAATGGGAAGTACCCTTTTATAAGAGTGGTGAGGGTCACTTTAGGAAAATCTTGAAATAATATTTTATAATAAAATCATTTTCCAATTATAATTGCTCAAAAATAATTTATTTTGAGGACAAGGAGGATATGGGTGGAAATCCAATCAACCAATAGGGTTTTTACAGGTTTAGGTCACTATATTAACATTCTATTAGATTTAACTCTTAGTTAAAAAGTTTGACAGTTACCATATCTTTTTGTATTTTTATATTATATGGTTAATAAACATACTATAACAAGCCAAGAGAACCCCAAGTGGTTCATTATTAATATTTATAACGTTATCTAAGTCCTTTTTCATAACCGTGGATTTTTTTAAAATATTATATCAGTTAATAATATATTAAATGTTTTAAAATGTCAATTATGCCAATTTTGACACTATTTAGTATTTTGTTTTTTTGAAAGCCATAAAAATATAATCAATTAGATTAAATTTTATTCAATCAACCCTAACATATAATATTGACCTATAAAATTATTTTAATTCATCCATGTTTAAAAATTTAATTTATTTTTATATTTATAATATCAATTATTTTAATATTTCATTAATAAGGTAATTACTGTATCAACATTGTGTCATAATTAAATTTAATTATTAAATGTAAAAAAATTATAAATAAAATACCATTATGTAGGAAATTAATTTTTATTTATAATAAATATTTATAGTCTAAGTGATAACTTATATATCCTCTTGAAAAAATTGTTTTACTAAAATATATATGTTTTTTCATTTTTGTCTTTACATTAAATTAATTAATATAAACTGTCATTATCACTCTCAAGTGGCTCCATGGGGTCCCAAAATATATCCAAGAATGTACATGGTTAGAAATATTTATAATAATAGGAATATGACACATGTAAGGGTAATTGAAAAATATTATAATATTTTTTTACTCTTATTTTCCGGATTTAACCCATTTACCACGGTAAATAAAATATTTACTGAAGTTAATATTCATAATGTATAAAAATAAAAGATACATATTTACACAAATGGGTCCTCATGATTCCAAATACGGAATTCATTTTTCCAGATTCAATACACATAATTTGTATAAATTAATTTAAAATAAATTCTCGTGGTCAAAACAATAAGTGTGTTTTTAAAAATAAAAACTATCAAAATATTGACACTTGTTTATGTCTAGTTTAAAAGGAAAATTACATATAATGACCTAAATTATATTAACTGAGAAAAATATAATCTAATGATAATTAAAGACAATTAAAATTTATAATTTAACACTATAAATTATTCTCATTAAAAAATATGTTTTTAATTAAAATTTAGTAATTTTCACTATTCATCAAAATATGAAATTTTTCAGAAAAGTACCAAAAATTTATCCTGAATATATTTTTATGTCTCGAATCTATAAAAGAATTTTATATCATTAAATTTAATATATAAAACTTTCAAATATTTGTTTTTAAAAGAATTTTTCTTTAAAAAGCGGTAAAATTTCATTTTTTTAAAAATATTTATATTCTCCGAAAATAATGATATAGTTATTATATTATTTTTAATAACCAAAAAATATGGATTCAAATATTATATCGAGTATATTAGATCCAAAATTCATTTAATATTATTCATTAAAGCTTTTTGAATAGCTAGTTTGGTAAGTTGTGGTGTGCTCAAACATGGTGTTGCATGTAACGCATGTTCCTGAATTATTTTGAAAAGATAACATACCATGCAATCTTGGGTTGATACATTCTTCCCCCCTTTTAGAAATTTTTTCCTAAAAACTTTAAAATTCCGCATGGGAACTTCATTGAATGTCCTACATCAGATATAGAGTTAATAAATCTATCACATTAAACAAAAAAAGAAGATGTACAAAGATCACCTGAGATAACCCACACTATGATTCCATATAAAAACATGGACATGGATGATAAAATAAGTGTCATGTTATGATTTAGAGTGATAAATAACATGATAAAAAGAATGTTAACAACAATAAAACCACAAAATTTTGATGGGATAAAAAGTCAAAAGTTTCCAAGACTGAATAGTATATGGAAAACGTTTTTTGTTTTATGTTCCATTTCATAATGTTGTGGAAGTTATTTATGAGACTGACTGAAAACGTAAAGAGATATACTTAGTTTTTATGTAGAGTTTCATCCTTTAAAAAATTTATACCACTAACTTATCTTTTAATAAATGATGAGTATACTAGATAATTGGTCACACCTGAGGCACTAGAATCAACTTCTAGATAATCACATGATCCATAAAAGATAAAATATATATTTAACATGTCTTTATAGATTATATAAAACCAAAATGGTTAGTATAAGATCAGATGATCCCCAAAAAGGATAATCCAATGGATAATGAAATACTAATCTTAATTTCTAAAATTAAACCAAAAATACACAAAGTTAAATAAATACCATTCAATAAACAATTGTCCTTAAACTCCTTTAATATAATCTAAAGTAATATAGAAACCAAAAACATAGAATAATTCTATTAAGTAGTCTTCGAGGTTAAATTTAATCTCAAACTAACATCAACTACATTTAAAATCACAAACTTAAAAGTTATTAACATAATCACATATTCTCTATAATAGGTTAATCATTACCATAAATAACTCAAATAGATATAAATTGACAACAAAATCATAGATAAACATCCACCCTCACTCCTCAAATAAAATCCCACAGTATTCTACATTCCTTCAGCATATAGTGTTCCCAACATAGCTAACGTCTTCCAAAAGAACATTTATCACATAATCACTAAATCATTTTCCTATAATAAGAATATCCATTTTATAAGACATAGGATCACAAATAAACTTATTATTGATCAATAAAATCATTTAACTAAAACAAATTAGTAACACTAACTAGGGACATCACTAGTCCGGTGGTTGCTGATAAATCCCAATCACAAGTTGGTTGTTGGTTCAAAAATTGTAGCTTTGTTCGATGGGATGGGTTGTCACACGGTCTCTATGTTTCCCTTTTTCAAAAAATATATTTTATAACATTCCCAAAATGGGATAAATTCCTTTAAAAAACCATAACTTAATTTAACCATAAATTTTATCTCATACCTCACACTTTCATCCCAATATTTAATAATTTTTAATTTCTACAAATTCATGGATCATATAAACCATAATTGTTATTTATAACTATATCAACAATAGAATAGATAATTCTTCCTAGAAAATAATATTCAAATAAAAAATGAAGGGTAACACATACAAGAGAAAAGTATTCCAATGTAATCTCATCAACAAAGATCACTAATACTATTAAACATTTCACTAACCATTTATTTCAACCTAGGTTCTTCCTTGACCAAGTGGTTGTATAATAGAATGGGGAATTCACTTGGGTAATTCCTTAGTCCCCTACATTTATGTCAAATTACTGTAAATGGATTCTTGGTATCATTTTTATTTTCTTCTATAGTACTCTTCAATTTTCCTCAGCAATTCATTAATTTATGTCCTTCTTTCCCACACATAAATCATTTATTTGTTCTATTGATATACATTCATAGGTGTCTCCATCCACATTTCCTACATGATGGAAATTGATATTTTTTTCCATCATCTCCACTACTTGAGATCTTATCATTCACCGCCTTTCTCGTCTTTTTTGAATCCATGAGTTGGTTAATATATATGTGGAGGATGATTTTTTTGGAGAACTAAATCGGAATGACCAAGATATCTTTTACACCAATCAACATTCCATTTCATTTTCCATTTCCACCACCGTGTCTACATTGTACATCATGTTTAATATTACTATGACTTCCATGGAATCCATATATTGACTAACATAAGAAACATCATATGAGTCATAAAATAATTTTGATAATATCATAACACCTTATTTTCAATCTAAAACACCTTTGGATTAACCAAGGTTATTTCTTATCATATTATATTAATATCCTTCAAATTGGTTTTTAAGGAAAATATAAATTATAATAAGAATTTCCCCCGAGAGTGTCATAACCAAGAGTGCATCAAGACTCATTTTCATGTACTAGGATACCCCAGTTCAAGCCAGAAAGTCCTTGCCAGAGTTTTCACTCCTAGGTACATTAGTTCCAGAGCCACCTCTACCTTCTTGTATCCATACAGGGATGTATTTATTGGAAAACCCACAAAATATTTACTTTACAAATATTTTTGAATTTTCTTATATACTAAACCTCAATATCTATCTTAGTGTAGTGCTTTCGAATATGAATTATTTGTAAATCTATCTTCGATAGTTATTGATAAACATTATATGATACAAACTGTAATACCCAGACACCAATTAACCAGAATCAATGCATTATTTCATAACATTAGCAAGATACAAATAATCATGTCTTGAATGACCTATTTTTTTAGTAGCCATGGAAGTACTAGATACATACATATGTTTTAAATTACCTCATGAATTAAAAAAAATTATGTCCCCCTTGAACACTCATATATCCCTTATAATTTTCTTACCCGTTAATCATAATATACTTCTTTGTATCTTGGAAAAAATAAAACATAAGAAAGGGGAGACCTCAGATGCTTAGTACGGATAACAATATATTTGAAAATTTCATAAAGAAAAACAAACATTTAAGGAAATGAATAAGACTAGAACACAATCAGTTTAAACATAAAAATCAGCATAATATGGAAATGATAAATCAAATAATGTCATTTACTTATTCCCATGGATATTCTACTAGTCATATAATCAAAGTTAATACCAATAGCCAATTTCATAATGATGGAATGCATAATTCCAGACTTTATAACCACATAGTCAGGGCAATATACCAAGGCTACAAAAAATATGTTGTCAAGGTCTTCTTCCAATACACTAGTTTTTCTCATGAGACCTACCAATTAATCTTGGAAAAATTGTGGCCTCCACCCATCACATAATAAGTCCATTTCCTCAATCATATGAAAAGTTTTAAACATAACATAAGAATTCCTATTAAAACTAGCATAAAAAATGTCAATACTTTATCCATAAACCATGAATGGTATAAAACTAACACATCCACAGTCAAACCTATCACAAAAAATTCAATATGGTATGAATGAATTGTATCATAATGAATCATTCTTGACCAAGAATAATATCCCATAAAGGATGTCGACATAGTTGAAAATGATCAGTAAAAGTCATTGAGAGAAATATCCCTTTATCATAAAGACATTTAAAAGTATCACTATTTATCAAGAATCAGTTTAAAATAGAATTTTGAATCAAAATACTTCACACAACTTTGAAACTTTTAAAATGAAATTTAGTTTTATGAAATTAATTTCTATATATAAAACTGAAACCTTATAACCATTTTTAAAACATGGACATTAATGAGAATTATTTAGAAAATTAATATTTTAAAAAATTTAAAATGATATTTTAGTTACAGCTTAAAACCTAATGAAAGACACATGAATACAAATAATTGAGAAATTAAATTAATCTAAAAATAATAATATCATGAGAATAAAGAGATTCGTGATATATTATTTCAATAGAAAATATATACACGATATTAAATTTAATTGTTGCATGATGACATAGTTTTCTCAAAGGAAAGTAAATTGAGACTAAATACCTTATGAAGACCACATCATTAGATTAAGGATGAATAAATGAAATAATTATTTGTGAAAAATATAAATACACTCAATATAATTGGATATTCAATGTAAATAAATCATATTACATTCGCACATATTCTTATAAAAACACAACTAATGACTTGGATGTTTAACACGGCGAATGGAAATTGAGTTAAGTTTACCCTTAAGAATTTTATATCAATGGAATGTGAATATATAAATTGTCTGATTATGTTTATGAAAGGTTTATCAATAGAATGGGTAGTGGAAATTACTACAGAAATAATAAATAGTTATTCCACACATAATCATGGAGTAAAATAATCAATGAAGTATGCGTAAAACCTAATAAGAGGAAATTGAAATTTGAAATTCCCTTACCGATTTGGTAAATTAAGAAACATATAACCCATGAATGAATAATCAAATAAGGAATATGTAAATACCCATAAATTAATGTATATTACACAAATAATACCATTATGGGAAGTACATAAAACACACAAAAATAAATAGTTGAAATATAGCATGAATCTCACTGGAAAAAGAAGTGAGATAAAACCCCCTTAACTTGTACTTTTCCATAGTATAGGGTAGGTTAACATAATGTGTAATGGTGAAATAATTTTTATTAAATTATAAAATAACCTAATACATAAATATTATATCATATATGATCTTCTAATATTGCATTTTTAATGATATTTCAGTAGTATCAATGTTTTGGTAGTTTACTGATTCATTTCTCATTGTATGTTTTGTTACGTAAGTAATGTTTGTTATGTATAGACTCTATTAGATTCATATACAGATTAATATTATGTTCAGAAATATTATTTTTAATCATAAAATGAAAATTATTCTTGAATGATTATGATGGGTAATGAATCTCTTCGCGTTTGTGGAGATGATAATCTGTATGTATGCATGACCGAAAATATCATTCTTTTGATAATAAAATTGTATGTAAAGAGACATTATATCATACATAAATAATCTTTAACATGTTATATTTATTATTTAAATAAATTATATATCATTATTAATACCATCCAATAAATAATGTATTTAATATCAACTACACCACGATGTGGAGACGGTAAGTCGTACGTATGCATGTATGGTGACATTTCGATTCATATAATGGATATAATAAGAAATATGGTTGTAACATTTTTATAATAACTTCATAATATATATATGATACTTGAGATAATATTTTATAGTGGAATCAACAATGAATGTAAAAGTTGAAAAAGAAAATAACACAAAAGAGATGATGAAATATTTTCCTCTTCTTCGGGTTCATCCTTTTGATTTTATCAAAAGGGATCCATAGGATGTATTTCTAACAAATTTAAGGAATATAGGATTATGTGAGGGAAGTTGGTAGGTTATTTGAGTAGTGATTGGCTGCTCAAAATGGCTTTGGAGTTGTGAAATTAAGAGAAGATAATGTGCCCTTTTATAAGAGAGAAGAGGGTCACTTTAGGAAAAGCTTGAAATATTATTTTATAATAAAATTATTTTCGGTTTCTAATGTCACCAAAATGATTTATTTCAAAGATAATATTAGTATGGATATAAAATATCTAATCCAATAGTTTTTATAAAGGATAAGGTTGCCATCGTTCATATTTAACTCTTAGTTAAATAATTTGACATTTACCATGTATCTTTGTATGTTTATCTTGTATAGTTAATAAACATACTAATAAAAAACAAGAAACCCCCAAGTGGTTAATTATTAATATATATAACCACATATAAAACCATTGGCCGATCTATATATTCTTAGGAAAATTATATCAATTAATAATAATGTAGTTGTTTTAAAAACACATTTAAGTCGATTTTGACACTATTTAGTATTTAATTTTTATGAGAGCCATAAATAATTTATCACATCTAATAAAATTTATTAAATATGCCCAAAAATATAATAATAACATATAAAATTATTTTAATTCATCAATAGTCTACAATTACATTTATATAGAAATTTATAATATCTTTTATTTTAATTTTTCAGTAATAAGTTTATTACTACATCATCATTGTGTCATAAATAAATTTAATTCTATAATGTATAAAAATTATAAATAAAATAAAATTATGTAGGAAATAGTTTTATATTATTAATGAATATTTAATGTCTAAGATATAACTTATATAACAATTTTGAAATTTTTTTTACTAAAAGATATATGTTTTTTTTCATTTTTGACTTTACATTAAATTAATTAATATAATGTGTCATTATCACTCTCACATTGATCCATTGGGCCCCGAAATCGACCCACGGATTAACATGGTTGGTAAAGTATCATCCAATAGAAATAGAACACTTTTTAGGGTAATATAATATTATTATAATATTAATGTTTTAGAATTATTTACATGATTTACCCCTTTAACAATGGTAAATAAAATATTTACTGATGTTAATATTCATAATGTCTAAAAATAAAAGTTACATATTTACACAATTTGGACCTCATTATTCCAAATATGGATTCCATTTATCCAATTTAAAAACACTGAAAAGGCATAAATTAATTTAAAATTAATTGACATTTCCAAAACAAGAAGTGTGTTTTTAAGAAATAATAATTATCAAAAGATTGACAATTATTTATGTCTATTTTAAACATGAAATTACATCTAAAGACATAATTTATTTTCAATGATAATAATATAATCTAAAATTACTTAAAAATCATTCAAATGTATAATTTAACACTCTAAATTACTTCGCTTAATAATGTTTTTTAATTATAATTTTGTATTTTTCACTATTCATCAAAATATGAAAGTTATCAAAAAAGAGCCAAAAACTTATCGAAAATAAATTTTTATTTCCTAATTATTCAGGTGAAAATAATTTCATTATATTTAATATATAAAAGTATCAAATATTGGTTTTTGAAAGGGTTTTTCATTAAAAATAGCTAAAATTTAATTTTTTGAAAAATACTTCTTTTATCTTAAAAACTGAATTTATTCTTATATTATGTCTAATAAACATAAAATATAGAATCTAAAATTATATGTAGTACATTTAATTCAAAATTTAGTTAATATTATTCATAAGCCATTTTTGAGTGGTTTTTTTGTATGTTTTGGTGTGCTCAAACTCTATGTTGCGTGTAATGCAAGTTGTTGAATTACATTGAAAAGGTAACATACTATAAATTCTTTGGGTGTTAAAAATAGAAAAAATGAAAATATTTATGCTGAATTTTTCCCTATTAACTCATGCCAAGTAGTTATAAAACAATATAGAATTAAAATATTTAAAAGAAAGGGATTATACATTTTTTTGTTATATTAAAAATCTCTCATAAAAATTAATTTTTTAATTCCTATAGTCATTCTAATTTGAATAGAACATGGTTTATATGGTGCTCATCATAAAATGGTGTAAGTGATTATAACATCCTATTACATTTCTACTTGGTATGATGTAATAGTTTTCATTGTTTTCCTTTTTCATTATATATGTAGGGATGAGAAGTATTTGGTAAGAACTATATTATGGTGAAGTTCTAGGATTTTGAGCATAAAACCTTCTAGATTTGTATCATTATGGGAATTTGGACACCATGTAATATGGTCACATGATGTTTAAATTCTAAAATAATAATAAATATTAATTTTTACAAAAGGTGATGGGGTGTTAAGATATTTTTCGATATTTCACTTACACAATATACAATTGCGTTACAAATTGTGTAATGTCTTGAGTGAAATTTTTATAAATGATTCTTTGATGAAAATTATATCCCCCTCTTATAAATTCCATTCTCATGGCCCCACATCCACCAACGAGAAATTTTGGAGACACTAAACCCTTCCAATTAATTTTTTTTCAACCATTGAACGTTGTCACCATTGTTGTGTGACATTCTGGGTAAGCATTTTCTCTGTCTCTTCTTATATTTATCATTTATTCATAATACATTGACATGTCATATCAATATTGATGTATCTAAACTCAGTTCTGATGAATCATGTTTCTAGGATTTATTTTCAAGAACATATTTGCCTTTATTCATGTTTATTATCTCTATTGTGGGATTTGTGTTTCTGTTTGAGAGGTATATGTTTCTGTTATGATTAACAAAAAAAATTCCATGATTTCCATCATTTGAATAAAATTTATAATTTAAATTAAATTTCTTGAAATTTATTTCAATTGGTTTATTAGAAACCCAATTTCATTGAATTGGGGTATTGGTATTTGATTTCGCACAATATTTGAAAAAATAACAATATTATTTAATTAGTGTGTGTTTGTGAAATTAATGTAAAATTGTGAGTTATGAATTGTTTTATTTTAATTATGAAATTAATTTTTTGAAACTGATATAAATATACTATTTAAAAAAAGTCATAAAATTGTTTTGATAGAAACTTTGTGGTTTTATCATGTAAAATTCCATGTTTTGTTTAAAAATTCATGTATTGAATTTTAAATGAAAATTAGAATATTTTAAATGTGGAATGAGATAAATTTTATTTTAAATTTATTGGCATGAAATTCACCATCATTGGTTATTAATATCACCCATGAATGACTAGGTAGTTAGTGAGTTATTTGGATTTAACTCTTCAAGATGCATTTTGACTAAAATGAAAACTAGTTCAAAAGGTCACATCACTGATTGTATGGTGATGAGTCGCCTTTGGTCAGGGTCATAGGGACATCTGTATAAACATATTTCAATGACCAAATTTTAGTGTTCATGGATCCCACAACCAATACAAATCATTCCATTTTGTATATAACCATGTATCCCACCGTCGACCACCACCGGTGGGGCTCAGGAGTGGCGGTCGACACTCCGGCTGGCCACGAAGGTGGTGGTGGTGCAACCGCATCGCCAGAGAAGGGTCGTCGCCCGTCGGCCACAATAGAGCGAGGGCAGAGGCCATGACACGGCTGACAGCATGACGGTGGTGGAATCTCATGTCCTCATTTCCGAGAATGCAGGGGTCGCGGCGCAAGGTCATGTCGGTGATGGAAGGGCGGTCGGTTCGCTGCCAGCCATCGGCGATGGCGTTGCGCACGACCGTGCCGCGCAAAGGAGGGTTGGACATCCGGCCAGCCGCGAGACGAGTGGACTGCCCAACAGTCTGTCATCGTGGGCCGCCTATAGCGGGCCACACTGTGCGCCAAACCACGGGCCGCCCAGTGGGCCGGGTCGGAGCTAGGGTCAGACTCGGGTTTGCCCAGGACAGGTTAGGTCGGGTCAGTCGAACTGTGTATGACCTGACCAAGACAAGTTTCGACCCTTTTCACTCTTTTATCCATGTCTTTAGCTACGAGCATCCGTTTGATGAACCATATATAGAGCCAAAAACCTGGTTTAGAGATGTCCCTTTTGATATACCCCACTTGAGTTTTGGTTAATGTCGGGGTACAAATGGGTTGGATCAAACAAGAATCCAAGTGGGCACTCGAGACTGAAAGTCCAATAACATACAGAAAGAGAGTCTGATTGGCACACCGTCTATTGTATTGATACCCCTATTATGTGATGGTCCTTTAATATACTTCTTCATGGGACTTCGTAGCAGTTGAAGGATCGACATGTGGCATGAGGAGGGGATCATCCCGGAATCATGCGAACTTAGTGCGGGAACACTGTAGATGGCTCTACCAAGTGAAAAGGATTCTAAGTGGGTCTGTGGTTTGGGATCTAATTTGGATCTGTGTTCTTGTAACCCTCTTTTATCCTCTCTTGGAAACCCCATTGGACAACTCTAGGATCCTACTTGGGTATGTTGTATTAGGATCCGATGTGTGTCTGACGATCTAGGATCCAATGTGGGTCTAATGATTTAGGATCCTACGTGTGTCTCCCACTAAACAGAGTATGAGGATTCAGTAGTTATATATAATCATCTTTACCACTATACCTAATATATACCTAGTTTGAGCTAAGTCTTTACCTTTGTGTTAATCTTCTTTGTGGTGTATGTTTTTGGTACATACCTTTATGGTGATATCACTATGATATTCTTCTGTTTGGAGTACCATTTGGGTATTTACCTTCATTTTTCTTACCATCATGGTATTCATTCATTCGTGGAACAACTGAACTATGGATAATGATTTGGGCATTAATTTTTCTCATGAATGAGAAGGGTTTACTCGAAAACTTAGTTATATGTATGTCAATATACCAAAGTAGGGTTCTCAGTTGTTTTCATGGTTAGTGGTTTATCTATTGTGGGTTTTGTGAGAACATAGAGGGTCTCGAGGTCCCTACAGAGCATCATTATAATCACCCCTACATGGGTGCACCTGCACCTTATAGTGTTTGGTTGAGAGGACAGACAACATATATTGAAGCTAAGGGTACCAAAATTTGAGGTATCTCAGAGGTGGAAATTAAACGAGTCGTACCATAGTGAAGACCATTCGAGATCTATAACTATCCTTAAGGTTGGATCCTTCGCAGGTGATCACATGAGTTATTCTAGTTTACTTTTACCTCCCAGTTTTCTTGTGCTTTCCAATTGGGCTTGTATTATGGCCCCTTTTTCTTTATGTACACACCATGTTCACTATATAGTTTTACATTGTGCGTGTATCCTACTTTTTTCTTATTTGTGTGAGTTTATAGGTTATAAAAGCAATGCCTTACCATTTTTATGGAATACCCCTTTTGGTTTAAGTCTCTAGCCCCTAGCCTATGGAAGGCGGGCTTGGGGTAGTAACTGCTTGGGCTTCAGGGGACGGTTCTTGGCATTTCATCGGTTGAATTGAAAGAGTTGAAGAAGTAGTTGGATGATCTTCTAGAGAAAGGATTCATATTCCTGAGAGTGTCACCTTAGGAGGAACCAGTTCTATATCATACAGGAAAATATTATTCACTTCTCCTTTACAATTATTTCTGAAAACTCAATAGTGTCACAAAGAATAATATCATGGTGGACGAAAATGAGCCCGTAAAGTGATAGCACCACTAGGGATCTCTCTCGCGCTGCCTTCCCTCATCCCGGATCGGCCCTGGTCATTACTCTTGCACGGCGGTTTGAGGCAATGGCTTCTTTACTGTGGTGTATTCATTTTGGATCTCCTTGCATGCACTGGTGTCTGTCTCTTCAAGGCCGCACGGTGTTGAATATGTGCTTGAGCTCTTCCTCAGCGGCTCAAGAACTACCCCTCATTCACTCTGGGATTTAGAGGTTGATCATTGAATTTGTGGATCTTCCAGATGGCGATGACGTGATGTTGTTTTAGTTTGAGGAAGCTTTGATCTCTAGTTTTATGGATGGTGGTTGATGGCAGGGAGATTGATGGTGGATCTCTTCTATGCAAGATTAGTTCTCAATATCTGCTTAATCGGAGGCTACCCAAAATTTTAGAAGATAGGTTTTGGAAAATTCCTCATGATATGAATTCTATATCTTGTATTCTATCGTGGATCTGCTCAAGGGTTTTTAGGATCTGGTTTTATTTTGTGATCTCATCTCCAATTGATGCTCGCTGCTTATGATTTCTGTTCTAGATTGAGGTTGATCTTCTTGCTAGTTTGTGATTTGGTTTTCATTTTTTGTTTTGTCATGTGGTTTCCGTCCTGAGGATTTTTTGTGAGTCATCATTTATGCATGGTGTTTTTGGTTGTTATTTAATTTGGGTTAATAATGAATGGTTTGTATGAGCAGCGATGTCACTGATGTTCCGGTGAAACCACTCTAGCGATCTAATTCAGTGGAGGTGCTTGATGGTAGGGTTCTTGGTTCGAGGTGATGGTGGAGTAGGTGTGTGCCTCGAGGGTAGCTATCTAGTTGACATTTGATTTTGAATTTTAATTTTGAATTTTATCTGGATTTTGTGAAGTGTTGTATTAGAAGTGTTGAAGTCAAGTAATGGGTACCGAAAACCCCTGAAACGGCCTTTATAAAATGGAAAAAAATTATTTGCAGCAATAGAGTCACAGAAAATAACAAGTATTAGTTACCAAGTGTTGATGATATATTTGATCCATTAAAATTGGTTAAGTGTTTCTTACATATTAATATTTGGTCTTTTCACTATCAGTTTAGAATAAAACAACAGTAAATTCAGAAAACCACCCTTTGTAGAAGTCATGACAATTATGAGTAAATTTTTCTTGCGTTTTGGTTTAACAAATACTGCTGTAGTCTTTAAGGATTTAATAAATATATTTTTTTGGATTATATAGATATTTTTTATAGTAGTCGTTGTGGATTACATCTCATTTTATCTAAGCATAAGAAGGATCATGTCTTCATCTAGATGTTGTTATGGAATTTTTTAGAAATCATTGTCATTATCCATGATTTTAAACTGTGATTTCTAGATTTAGGAAGAGAAATTATTAGAAAGTATGGTTTTATATCATTTTATATTAGTTGATATTGAAACATTAATGTCTGTAATGGCATGGGAACAACAACGAGATGCTTTTGAGATGTATATATTCTTGGGTATAGGTGGGTATTACCCCAGGTGCGTTAATGACTTATCAAATATGGATTCTCTAAGGGATTCTCTTATATAGAAGGTAGTAAATTTTTCCTGTGGTGTGAAATTATAGATTTATTTTTTTGATCTAAAAATGATTTTAGAACTGTGTCGGTGTTGACTCTTTCATAGGTCAGTTTGGGGTATGTGGTATCCTTTGATGTATTGGGTTTATGATTGGTTTTTGATCCTATGTTGGGAGATCATGTTGTTGCTTATGGATCTCATTATATTAGGGATCACCAAAAAACCTCTCCCAGCCATGATCAGGAACATGCATATGTTATGTACACACAAATGATCTCAGATCACTACCTTTTTATATAAAGGTTTACCATGTTTTTGTTACCACAAATCCATGAGTTATATCTTTTATAAATAATATTTCATCCTACATCAGAGGAATTTTGTAAGAATACCTAGTTAAATTTGAAATTGAAATCACATATACCCAAAGGAAAGATAATTTCATTATAGATTCATTGAGTAGGAAACATTTTTCCTAAGCAATGAAATATTATTCCGAACTATGGACCATGAAAGCTCACTTTTACCTATTGCATATTGGAGTCTGATAATGACTGGATGAGGTTGCATTGGATATTGTATAGCTAACATCCACCCTTCTATTGTTTATTCTCTAAAAATATAGATGGATGATGAGATCCATTGTAGTAGAGAAAATACTTATTGTGATGAGAAGTTATTGGACTAGACATTCTCTATGGAGAGAATATTGTGTTATCAAAACCACTTTGTTGTGCCATTAGTTGTAAGAAAAGTTGTGATGGAATATTTCCATAAATCCCAATGGTTTGTGCACCCAAGAACCCTGATTATTTTAAATGACATAGAGGGTATATTATTTTCACTTGGAATGAAACACGGAATTGAAGAATTTATCTCTCATTGTTATATGTTCCAAAAGATGAAGGCAGAGCACCAGAAACCATGAATTTTTTATCATCCACTTCAATTACATACATTGATATGGGTCCAGAAGGAAATGTACTTTTTGATTGTGATTCATCATATCCGGAGAATGTTGAATATAATATGTATTTTGATCTATCAACTAATGATATTGACTCATTTATTACCCATTGTTGATTTAGAAAATGTTAATGATTTGGGAAATCTCTAGATGAAATAGATTATTCATTGTTATATTGCCGAGTTTGATATTGTCTATGATCGGGATCCAAATTTCACTTCCCTCTTTTTGAGGGGTCATAATGGGGCACTGGGATCTTAGTACAATTTGAGGGTGACAAACCATCCATAGTCAGATGAAAAAAAAGAGATATATAGATTTTGGATGATATTCTTCATTATTTAATTCTCTACATTGGTGGAACATGGGATGACCTTATTAGAATGATTATTTGATCTTATAATATTACATACAAGTTTGCGATTACAATGTTTCTTTTTTAGGCCTTATATATCCATCCTTGTAGATATATGTTTCTTTAGTTTACGATTTGTGAATGTTACACAGTTGGACCAAGCCTGTATCAGTAGTCAACAATAATGATTTAGATGATTCATCAAAAAAAATTAAATAGATACAATATAAATCTTATGTTGATCATCATTATAGGATATTGGAATTATCTGTTGGAGAGGTCCATGTGATCCTGAATGATTCACATTGGTTGGGTCATCAATGGCTTAGGAGGTAATAGAAATTTTAATCCTTGTGTTGTGGGGAATTTAAGGATATTTAGAAGGTGGGAAAAGTGGATTACCATTTATCACTTCCAATGTAGATCACGTTGATACATGTTTTGTTCCATGTATCTCATCTACGAATGTATCTATATAATCCATCTCTTGTTTTGAGAGGGAGTGATCTTGAATTTGAACTTGATTTTTTCATGTCTCAAAGGCCAATTACTGTAGTATATTTTGAAACAAAGTAACCTCATTGGAGTAATATAACTTTGGTTTGTGTGCTATGTCACCATGAGATATGGAAGTGTGAGTCACTAATGAAAGAGTAGTGGCCCCACCTTTTTGATATTGAATCTTTTTAACTGTACTTCTGGGGAAATATATTTCTTATGGTGGGGACATTTTGACATCATGTTACCTTTATATTAAGTCTGTTAAAAACTTTTTTACTTTTTTACTTTTTCACTTTCTATTTAGTACAAATAAGTAATTGGTAGGATACATATGATGGTGATGTAAGAGATTAGTTGGAATTTTCATATAAAACATGCTGGTTATATATCTTGTTTTATATTTACATGTCATAAAAAATGGTTACACGATGTTTATATATTAATTTTATAATAAATATATTTTTATCAAATGGTTAAACTTTTTAAATGATTATTTGTCTTTCAATTACATATCATTAAATCGGGTTACACATCGTGTAATTTACTTAGTGTTGTTTTTAAATAGGAAGAATGTATAAAAATTTTATTTCCCCCTATTCATAATCTCTATCTCTTGAAATAAGATCCATCGTCTTGAGATTTGGAGGCCTTCATCCCTTTCAGGGTCATTAATTTCAATAATTGAACATTGTTGTGATTACAGTGTGACATTCCAGGTAAGTTTTCTCCAAGTATCTTTATTTCATTATGTTTCCTTCCATGAAGTTTGATAGATCAACTTCTAATTATTGATCTAAACATAATTTTGTGGAATATTATTATAGGTTGAGATACTAGATCACCTAATCCTTTTAACTTCATAGAGGGGACAGTTGTTAGATTTTTTTTCGCATTTCAAAGGTAGGTGGTTCTGTTTTGATTGGACAAATATGATTACTTATAAATTGCATTGTTTAAATTAAATTGTTTTATTTTAATTTAATTTTATTAATGTGATTTCTATTGGTTTACTAAAATAAAAATTCTATTTAATTAGGGGATTTGTATTTTATTTTAATAAAATTGGGAAAACCCTCATAATTCTAATGAATTGGGTTGTGTTTGTAGAAATTGTTTTCATAGTTTTATTTTTTAAAAATTTCTCAAAATGGGAGTGATAGAAACCCTAAGGTTTATCATAAAAAATGAATTTTTTTATTAAAAACATGGATTTTGGTTTTTAAATAGTAATAGGAATATTGAAACTATGAAATGAGATAAACTTTATTTTAGACAATTTTTGAATTAATACTAAATAATAGGTTTTTATTATAGCACTAGAAATTCTTAGTAGTTAGAGAGTTGGATAACAAACTTGTTGATGCTTTACAACTGAAAGAAAACCAAGTTCATTTACTCACAACTTATATGGGATGGTTATGAGTCCCCATTAGATAGTTCTATAGGGATGTGTGTATATACATATTTCATTGATCACCTTCAAATGTGTGTTCATCCCATAGCTAAAAAAATTTCACCTCATGGTAGATGTCCGTGTTTCTCATTTTTTCATTCAAAATATACGCCATTTCTTGTAATATATTTTAAAAATTCCTTGTGAAATTATGTTTATTAATTTATATAAAAAAATTTAAGACATTTTTTATTTCCATCAATTTAATATAAATAATATACTATTTTAATTATGATTTTATATTTTACTTGTTTATTATAGTAGATAGATTTATTTGGTAAATTAAATGTTTTCATTTATTATGGAAACCCTATTGAGACAATGGTTTGATTTTAGGACACACACC